>CM069920.1:21471001-22671001 GCA_036172225.1 Cryptocoryne crispatula var. balansae
GACCAATCAGTGGTCGGGATCCTCTAGATAATCAGAAAATATACCAAGGAGAAAATCAGAGCTGGCCCACACCCTACGATACATCTCCTCACAGCCCTGACTTGGACAAGCTCTAATAAAAATTAATGGATTCATAACATATTTTTTGTGTCCTATAGGTTGGAATCAGATTTTCCATAACTTATCAAAATTAAAAATAGTTAGTTCCATATCTGTTAATCTAATTTTAATAAAAATTAATACATAAAAAAATTAATACTATGATAAATAAAAACCTGTAAATTATTAAAGATATAAAAAATTTAAAACATATTATATAAAAATAATAGTAAAATAAAAATTATTTTAATTTTTAATAAAAATTGATATATTATATATTTAAAAAATTATTGAATATTCTGATTCCAATAATGGAATAGGAATCGAGGCAAAATCAGAATGTTGTGGTTCCGATTTAATCAAAATTGAAATTAGAAACGCTTAACTTTTATTGGAATTGGAAACAAGTAATAACATTATAGAATGCAACCCATTTGCAACCCTAAATTAAGTGAAGTATGTTACATAACCCATTTTAAGAATTGGCGACTTGTCCATTTAGTGAGTTTGGCATAAACGTGATAAAAGAATTTATACAATTTGTTCTTCCCTCAAATGAAAAAATAATTGGAAGATAAAATGGCAAGTTCAAAATGAATAATAATCCTGAATATAAACTGACACAATTCAATTTAACAATTTTTACTTGGATTTAATTGTATCATAACTCAATAATTTAAATTAGGCTTGTCAGAGGACAAACTGCATTGTAAAACATCGACCCCAAAAGGAAAAGATGGTATAGCTAGTCCATGAATGAACCAACCAACGCACTATAAAAAATTGATAGGTTCAATCAAAAGCCAATGAGGACCTCAGAAAAAGACTTGGTAAACTATTAAAAATTTAAGCATAAAATAATTTTAAATAACAAATATTAACTGTAAATAAAAACAAGTGTAAATATAGGTATATGATGACAATTATGTGTATACGTTTATTATATAATAATACTACACATAATATAAAATTTATTTTTATAATTCAAGTATTACAATAACAGTAAACAATTTTAAAACTGATAAAAATAAATATAAATAGTAAATTTAACGTATTAATAATATTTAATATAATTCATGGTTCTTAAGATTTAATTATCTTAATATTTTATTATAATTATGATTTATTACATAAATTACTTTATATTTATTATATAGTATATACTGTATACATTATATTTATTAAAAATATAAATAATATAAAATAATAATAGTAGCTTGTGGATACTTGTGTACTGGGATGATTGAGATTTTTATCTTGTTTATTACGGAGTGTGATGTATATTATAGGTTAATCCGGATTTTGAGTCCACATCTTTTGGAGATGAATGTATAACACGCCGTATCTATGGCATAGTCAACTTTTTAAGGGCCAAATATTCAACCATTTTTGTGGTATCAAGACTCTTTTATGCTTGAAAGTATTTTTGCCATGTTATAACAAATCTTTATTTAATGGGCAATGATCCAATGTCAAAGTCTCCACATCACCCACTTTCAGAAGAGTGTTGAAAGGTCGGGAGGAGCCTTTATTGGTAAGTCTCTCCAGCAAGGACATCTTAGTGATGACTCCTCTCCTCACAACTCTGGAGTAGACCTACAGAGCAGAAACTTAAAACAACTAGGGGTGCCCTCTATTGTAGCAAGGGCTAGGCGGCTTTCAACTGGAAGGCCAACTGGATCCACCATCTTGATGAGAAATTAGATAGGCCACTTTTTAAAAAAATACATAGGGGTATGATGGTTAGGGTCTAAATGTAATATGGATGGCTGATGGCTCTATAAATAGAGCACCCTTATACTCCCGAAAGGAGAAATGAAATGAAGTGAAGAATTTTGGAGCCCATTTGTGGTGTTCCATATCGTAGGGGACTTGGTCCTGATAATCTCTCTCCACCCCCCTTTATCAGCCATAAGGTCTTCTTTTTTCACCTTCCGGCAAGAAGGCCTTATCCACCTCTTTGCCCCATCAGCCTCCATGACATTCTTCCTTCTCTTTCCCAGCTCTGCTCCAATCTCCTAGTTCATCTTTGACAACATCGATCAACATCAGCACATTCAGCACAAGTTCCTTCAATCAGCATTAGAATTGGTGCATTCTAGCGCTGTCCAATCATGACACCTTTCAGCATCCTCTAGATGGACTTGTTGCTGGACTTCATCGATGAACCCCAATGCCGACAAAATCGTGATCGGCAATCCCTGGAGTCCAACACAACCACCAGGGGCAACATCAGCTGCCGGTGAACTCTGGTCAACCTTTCCTGCAATGCAATCAGAGATCCACCGTATCCTCCAGCGGAAGTTCACCGTGAGTCCATCGGGAACCTTAACATCCAGCCCTTTGCACGCAACAGCACAGTGATGTCATCTCCAGTTGATATCTTCACCAGACCCGAGTGCCACCACCACACACCTGTGTCTTCTCCTCCCACTTCTGAACATTAACCTGTCCATACATCATCTACAAGTTCTTCCTGGCCAGAGCCCACTGGCAAGTCTACCCACTCAAAACACTTTGTCACCCTATTTCCTTCAAAAACATAGACATGAAGCTACAGGGTACTTCAAACTTCTGCTATTTTATCGCTTTCTTCCGGCCTCATGAGATCCTCGGGTGTATCATTTTCACTCCACAACCCCCATCTTTCCTCTCACATGACACAGGCATTGCATCTTCTGCTCTGCTTCTCGCCATGCGCATGCCACAAAACCCCACCTCGCCATCCTTTTGTGTGCATCTTCATCATCAAAATGCCACAGTCCCCCTGGTTTGAGCTCCAGACCCGAATCACCCTCTGATGCATTGAGCAATCCAACACTTACGATGCAATGTGGTGTAATTGGGTGGACTTGGCTCTGCCTGGTCAAGACAGCCAGAACCATCCTGAAGGTGTGAAGGACCAGATCCCACCCAGACCAGCTTGTTCACCAGCCCAAGCCTGGTCCAATCGAGTTCTCTGTCTGTTCGGTCAGTTTTCAACAAGTTCAACTTGGTTCAGCCTGGTTTATAGCTGGGACAAGCCACTTTAGCCAGTCTAGACCTGGTTCGGAGCAGTTTAACTTGGTTTACGCCAGGTTAAGTACAATTTTATCGATTTTCAGTCATTTCTGCTTAGCTGTACTCATTTTTTTTAGTATTATATTCGTTTTAGCCACTTTGTCCCACATCTCGTTTACTACTCTCCTTTGTTTATCAGATGCAGAGGCTGATTGGAAAGGTGCTCATTTATTTGGGAATGGAGAGCATGGATGTTTACCAAGTAGTTGAGGAGGAGATTCAACGTTCAATAAAGGAGGACTCATTCAGAGTCTTAAGGTAAAAGAAAAGTTGGAGGAGGCGGTGGGTAAAGCACAAGTCAGGTGGCTACAAGTGAAAGAATGCAAGCTATCCATTGTGAAAACTACCAACTGAACATCAACTTTCCAGGGACCAATATGGGCCTGCCAGTCTACCAACAGCATCTCCCTTCATAAAAAACCCTTTCTAGATGCTTGAAGCACTCCTAGTAAGCACTAAGGAGAGAGAAGCTCTAGAATGAGAGCGCAAGTTCTTGGAACATTTACAAAGAGAGGATGTAAAAGAAAGTTAAACTGTAATAAAGAAGTAGGCAGATACTAATGATAGGGGACAAGACAGAATTCTGCAAAGATCAGGTACTGGGTTGGTCTCCTTGGTAGAGAGAGTCTAGAATAATGGACAGCTGCAACATAGTACGTCAGCATACAGCAGCTGTTAGAACATTTTATTTTCCAATTAAAACATTAGCTAATCTGTTATGTTGATTTAGAAGTAGATTACTGGGAATACGTGGAGTGATGTCGAAGAGAGATGGTTCTCCGGTAAAGATAAAATGGTAACCAGGCTGATCTCATGAGACACCAGTTGCTTATTGTTGACACCAAAATTTTACACAAAAAGAACCAAACAAACCCAGAGTACAATTTCACTTCGGACAAAATTCCGTACAAAAGAAAAGGAAATAGCAAATTCCTGATTTTTGCTGAAATTTTACTCAGTCAAAAAATCAGAGAAAGAATGTGCCAAAAATATTATTTTTGGGGACCCACTATGACCCATTTTTGAACCCAAATCCAAGTCAACTTTTGGAACTCAATTTGGGTCAAGTTTGAGGCATTTATGGGCTTTCAATTAAAGAAATTCGTAATTCCCACGTAGGCCTGTTATTGGGCCACTTAAATAGCACAAATAAGCCCAATATGGGCCTCTAAAGACGTCATCTTATAGCCCCCCAAGAGAGTTACGAAAGTTGAATCAAATATATTGCTTTGGTATGCAAGACTGCAAGAGAATGAAGAGTGCTTGGTTTCCTAAATTGGATTCTCAAGATAGCAACCCAATTAAACTCAACCCATGCTCATTAATTGCTCAATCTTTCCTTATATCTTGGACAAACCACAGCCATCAAATCTGGAGATCCTTAGCCACCCTCAGCCCTTGGATCTGGTGCCTCTCAGCCCTCAAAACCCTAGCCGCCACTGCCTTCCAGAGAGGTTACACCCCAGCCTTCCTCCTATAAAAAAGGGGCCTGTTGCTGCGCTCTCTCTCTCTCTCTCTCTCTCTCTCTCTCTCTCTCTCTCTCTCTCTCTCTCTCTGGAGATCCCACCCATCATGCCAGTACGTGAGGAACCTGCATCTGCTCCCTGCCTTCAGCCTTCTCTGCCCATTAAAGCTCCCTGCACCTTCACCAGAACCTGCTGCTCCCCTGCCTCAAAGGCTGCTGCTGCTGTTGGTCTTTACCCAAGGAGAAGAAGACCTGCCGTGAGAAGACCTGCTGCCAAAGGAGGCACAGAAACTAGCAGCATCTGCTGCTGTTGCCACTGCTGCTGCATGCGCCCAGCCCCAGCCACCAACCTGCAAAAAGAGAAAGGAAGGAAAAGAAGGCTAAGGAAGAAGAAAAGGTGGCCAAGGGGTCCCCACAGTCATGTTCTGCTGCCGTGTAAGGAAGAAAAAGGAAGAAGAAGGAAGAAGGTAACAAATAAGGAGGACGATGATTGCTGCGTCCTCCTTCCTCTTCCCCTCTCAAAACCCTCTCCTTTTCCATTCCTAATCTCATCCAAATAGGCCAAGACAACACCTCCCCTGTGTTGTCCCGTACCCCTTCAGAATTCTGCAAAAACAGGTCATCAAAGGATCCCAAAACAGTCCTTAAATTGGGCCCTAATAGCCTTCAGATATGCCCTGAAACATCCCCCTAAACTGCCCCTAAACTGGTCTAAAAATCCTCTGTAAAAACCTCAGAAACCGATCTGAATTTCCCCTGTTCAGGTCCCTTAATTATGTTCAAACAGACCTTGTTTCAGATGCCCAATCAGACCCCTAAACCAGTCCTATAACAGGTCATAAAACCCCATTCAGACCCCCCAAAACAGGTCCCTGAATACCCTTTTTCAACCCCCATAAGCTGATCAGAATCTCCTATTCAAACCCCCACATATAGACCATGTAGGATCTATCATATCCACCAACACTCAGATCTGAAAACCTCTCAAACCCCACCATATCCCTGCCTTACAGGCATCCCATATCCGAGGTCCGAAGGGTCTGTCAACATAAACCCAACATGATCAGGTGCTGGTCGGAAGGGTAGAAGACAAACCCCATGACAAGGAGGGTTGGGTCGGGGGTCGCGACCGGGTCGCGGGACCCCCAGGCCGACCCGGTCGCGACCGGGTCGCGACCCTTATTTTTAATTATTTTTTTTTGAAAAATTCAAAAAAATAAGAAAAATTCGAAAAAAAATCTGAAAAAATACAGAAAAAATGGATAAATTAAATGACATGATTTAAATAAAAATGCATCAATTTTATTCCAACATGATGTGTTGTACACTTTGTAGGTAGTTGATGTACTCTCCCCATGTCATTTGGGTTGAGTACAAAGCTTGATACATGTACACATGACGATCATATTCGTCTGTCCCTCGGAAAACTATCCTAAGACTTGATCCAAACGAGTCACCATAACTATAGGTCGATTGGATCGAAGTATCCGATGACTCCACATAATTCATTCCACAATACTCTTGATCGTATGTAGGGAACCAAGAGCCTTGGGATGAATCATACACATAGTCGGAGGCATCGTGGTATTCTGCTCCAACTCCATGGCTACGATGACCTCCTCTACCTTGTGGCGGCCTTCTACCATGATCGGTATCTTGGGTTGCATGAGTATATTGCTCCTCGCCGGTAAAACGTAGCGACGTGGTAGGAGATATGGGAGGATCTGAGGTCCCTTGTACTTGTAAAGTGTCCGTGCCCCCGTATCGGCCGGTATGTCTATAGAACTCTTCCTCGGCGAATGATCTTCGACTTGCTTCCATCCCTCGTGAGAGTTCATCTTTTTAAAAAACATTTAAGTATCAATGCTACTTAATTATCCTTTAAAATAGAATAATGAACAACGTTTATGAGTAACACCTCCCATACCTTCGTACTCTTCGTCTCCAAAAATATCCGACCTCTCTTGTCCGGTTCCGTAAATGTGTACGGATCGTCTCCCCGGTTGTTGCAATTCTTCTCGGACGGTCTTTTTATGTCTTTTGCTAGTTCCCTTCGTTTGCTCCATCGCTTGTAGGTGCCTACGAAATTGAGCTCTGACCTCCGGCGGAGTCCGTGTGCAAGGAAGAACGTTTCCCTTCATGCCTGCAAGATGAAATTTTAAACGATAAATACCACCGAATATTACTTTGTCGCAATATTTACATTGCACTTTTCTCTCCGCCATGGAGATCAAATTGCAATGCAACCAAGCCGGGTCACTCCGGGTCGCGCCGGTAGTTTGGGTTGTTTGGCTTGGAGAAGACATTTTTTTAAGTAAATAATTACTTAAGTAAGTAATTAATTATTTAAATAGCTAATAACCTTAATTAGTGACTACTAATGTAAGTATAAGTTTATTTATATAAATTGAATGATTAACTAAATATATGATTAAGTAAGTAATTGATATTTCTTCAAACTAATGATGTGTTAAGTAACTACTAAACTAAATATCTAACTAATCTTCTAGCTAACTAACTATGCAAGTAAGCAAATAAGTATTAAAAAGAATAAACTACTTAACCCACTAATCAATGGAACTAATATTAAATAAATATACTAAATGTACTAATGAAATGCTTGATGAAATAATTAAGTAAATGAGAAAAAAATTGAGCAACGAGAGCACAAATGAGAGGTTGAGAGTGAGAGTGGGGGTGGGAGTAAGGAGAGCCCCTTGGGGGCTTTAAATAGCCCCCAAGGGGCTGAATGGGGGGGGGGGGGGGGTTGTGCCCCCCCAAGACCGTTGGCAACGGTCAAGTGACCGTTGCCAGACCGGGTCGCGCGACTCGCGCGACCCGGCCACGACTCCGCGACCCGGCCGGGGGAGTCGCCCCGACCGGGTCACGACCGGGCCGGTCGGACCTAAACCCGACCGGGTCGGGGCCGGGTCGCGACCCGGCTTTCCATGCCCCATGACATTCAGAATCAAGTGTAGTCATCAAAAGAGAGGGCATCCAATGTGGTCAAAAGGGTGAGGGAAGCCACGCAGCACTCCAAGACATGATGGCAGCATTGGCAGCAGACCAAGGCAGCCCAGCTAGTGCACTATGAGATGGCAACAGGCCAAACTGGGCCTAAAACCGAAGATCAAGTAGCCCATCGGGCCCAAACAGATGACAAACCGGCCTTGTGGCCATCAGAATTAATAGAACTCATAATTAACCCAAAAGATTAATTGGCAGCCGGCCCCATGCACGCCCTATGTCTCAATTAAACTTAGATAAGAATCCATTCCAAGACTAATTGGGGGCCGGCCTTGTGCATGTCCTATGCTTTGGCATTACTTGAAAAAATAGTAACAAATGACTAATTGGGTGCCGGTTTTGTGCACCCCCTACACTCTAAGGGTTGACATACAAAGGTCTAAAAAAAGGGCCCCAACATCATCCCATGTCCCCATTAAGAAAGGAATACCCATCAAGTTATGCAGAGGCAAGGCATATTCATGTGCATATATGCCAAAATCATAAACCGATGAGGGTGATAAATCAATGGAAAGAGTACCCATAAGCCTTAACTAAGACTGGGTGCACTCTATTCTAAATCGATGGGAATAGTCCCTAATGACTATTAAAGGCCAAAAGAAACTAAGCCCCACTTCAATCTACAGGATAAATTTCCTGACGTCAATTTAAAGACTAAAAAAAAATAATTCTAATTCATCCATCCATTGGAAAAACATGATTTTTCATGCCTCCCAACTATGTACTGTGTACTTGGATTCTCCAGGCAATAGAAATTTAAAGTTCAGTGCACATTTGATATTGTGAGGACTGAGGAGCACAAATGCCCTCATAGACTTAGAAGTATGCAACCAAAAATAGAAGAGAAAGAAAATATGATAATTAAATAATCTTGAAAACAACAAAATCTGGCCAAACTAGTCAAACAAAAAATTTTCAACACAAAAAATAATTTTCACATAATTAAAACATTTAATTTGAATTTTTAAACCTCAAAAACCCAATTAATAAAAAATAAATCCAAAAAACCGAACAAAAAACCAATAGAGCAGTAAATGCGCCAAACGTCTCAAAAACCAACCAAAAGGGCAAAACAAAATAAGCCAGGTAACAAAAAAACACCTTAACAAATCAACTCTACCCAAGATAAACAAACGAGCAAGAAAAAAGCATAAGTAAAAAAAGGGGATATGCAACAACTAAAAAAATCAGGTAATTACTTTCAAAAATTTTAAAAATCAAAAAAAATCCTGAAATCTGACAATTTTGTGAAAACTCTAAAAGAAATACAAAAAATGCAAAAATCAAAAAATAAGAAATCCACATAATTCTGAAATCTAAAATAGAAAGTCTAAAAAAAGAATCTGAGATTTAAAAAAAGGGACTCTGAATCTCAAATCCAAAGCCTATTTCATCAGAAACCAAGAAAACCTCTAAATTCTAAAACATAAACCTCAAAATCCAAAATCCAAAAAAAAAAAGCCTAAAAATCTTAAAATTAAAAGCATTAAGTCTTAATAAGAATAAAAAACCAATAAACTTAATCAATTCAGATCAAATCCAAAAAAACTCAAAAAAATCATTAAGTCTCAACAAAATAATAATAATAATAAAATCCCCAAATAAACCCAATCCCATTCAAATAAAATTCAAGACATTAATTGTTTGCATTCTTTTAAGTCCATGAGGTTGTCACTCCCGTGCATTTATTTTGTGTGGATGCATGCATTCTGTGAATAAATTACTATAGCGACTAGTCAAGGATATTTGAATAGTTGTTCAATATAATTAACATCGGTACTTTGTAAGTCCAATGAGGAGAGGTCAAATAAAGCATCTTAACATCTTTCAAAAAACCCAACAACTTCAATACATAGAGTACATATCATTGAATTAGCTATATTCCTATGGAACATCACCTATTTTTTCCTAGTTGTTCAAGCTAAATCAATACCAAAATTCTTTTTCCAAAAAAGTAAAAAAGATTGAATTTTGAATTTTCAAAATTGAGATTACATCACTTATTTATTTAATTTAATTTCATACTATTCTACTTTAATAGCAAAGTGTATAGAGGCCGAAACATGAAGCAAGATCTTTATATAATTTTTCTTGATTTAGAAAAAACTTAATATCGAGTCCCTATAGAGGTTCTTTGCTAGGTGCTAAAAAAGAAAATGGTACCTAATGGATTCGTTAACATCATCAGAGACATGTACAAAGTTGCGACCACTAAGGTTTTCTGTCAAAGAGGGAGTCAGGAGCCTTGTCGATGTCAATCGGGTTTCATAAAAGGTATGCGCTTGGCCTATATCTTTTTATCCTATTCATGGATGAAATAACTAAAAATATACAAGAGGGTTTACCTCGGTGTATGATGTTTGCATACAATATTGTTCTGATTAATGAGACTCGAGATAGTATTAACAGAAAACTTGAATGATGGAGAACCGAGCTAGAAGGTAAGGAGTTCAAAATTAGTAGAATGAAGATGGAGTATATGCACTTTAAATTTAACAAAAATCCAAGAGTTGAAGAGACTAAAGTAACCTTGGATGGAAAGGTCCTCGCATCAAGTATTCGATTTAAATACCTCGGTTCAATCTTACATATGGACAGAGATTGTGACGAAGATGTCAACCACATAAAATTTATGAGAGATGGATGAAATGGAGACAGACGATGAGGATTCTATGTGAACGTAAAATCTCTCATAAATAGAAATGAAAACTCTATCACCCAACTATAATACCCCTCATACTCTACGGTAACCAGTGTTGGGCTACTAAGAAGAAACATATTATCAAATTGATTGTAGCTAAAATGTGGATGCTTTAGTGGATGTGCGGCCCCACTAAGGTAGATAGAATTTGCAACAAGTGTATTATAAACAAAGTGAGAGTTGTGAGAATCAAGGATATAGTTAAGAAAGAAATTTTTCATTGATTTAGACATATTAGATGGCATCGTCTTGAGGCACTGTTGACACCAAAAATTTCACAATAATTGAAGTCCGCCTCAATCTTCATTTAATTGAAATGGCCCAAGATGGTACCCTCGTGCAGCCTGTGATGCAATAATGGGCTAAGTCCCATTTCAAGATAGGCTCATATCAATGTCAAAATAGGCCCATTAAAACCAAGGCCGGTCTATCCTTCATATGATTTCACCAAAGTTAAATAAAGAAGATGAGATTGTTCTCTATTGTCGAACAAAAAAAATCTCTCTTAAAAGAGAGAGAAGAAAAGAAGGGGGAAGAAGAAGAAACGGAACAGGAGGGAGAAGCCGAAGGAGGAGCAAAAACCCCCTTATCACCGCCGGCAAAAAAGGCTAAGGCCCCCAATGTGGTCGTCGTCACCCTCCTGCACATCTGTCAAGCCCACCGGGAGCGGGAGAAGCCGACGTCGCCTCTGCGGTCACTGGAGAAGCTCCTCCCGCCATCACCGGAGTCCGCCTGAAGCCACCGCCGCAAAGTTCCCCCGCTGGGGACCCTCGCGCGCTCGCGTTGAGAGGGAGGCAAGGAGGAGAAGAAAAGGATGGTGCCGCAGTCGCCCTCTTCTGCCGTCACCGTCGCCAGGAGGTGTTGCCGCCGCCTTCTCCAACCAAAGCTCCCGCGAGCCATTGTCGGAGGCAGAGGAAAGGACGGAGGAGGAGAGGGGAGAACCCCTTGTCACCGCCGCCTTCACCAACCGACGCCGCCGCCACCGCCGCCGCCAACTATCGCCGCCGCCGTCGCCGCGTGAAGGATGGCCGAGGGGCGGCCGCCGCGAGCCCTCGCGGGCTCGTGTCCGTCGAGAGAGAGACGATCGGGGAGAGAGAAGGGCCAAGGGGGGGGCAGCGGTTCGCGGTCAAACCGCGGTCAAAGCCATGTTGAAAAAAAGAAAAAAAAAAAAAGGGACCGCCCGAGTGGGCGGTCGTGGGCCGCGTGTGCACCCACGCGCGGGTGGCCGCAGCCTACCACCTGGGGGGTGAACTTACCCCCCCATTTGACTTGGTCAAACAGTGCAGAAAAAATCAGGAAAAATAGGGGAAAATGGGGTAACTTCACCCCACTCCGGTCACCCCCCCCCACTATTGCGAAAATGGACTTAGTGGGGGCCTGCCAAATGACCAGAATGCCCCTCCAAAAACCTCTATAAATACCCCCCAAGTGCCATACGTACATGGGGTTGGAGAGGGTTGAGGAAAGAGAGAATTGGGAAGAGAGAGAAGCTCTCCATTCTCACTTCTTAGAAGGCAAGAAATGCCTCGGTTTTGCGCTACCTTTCCATAAAAAGGGGCTGGTTTTGCGCTACCTTTCCATAAAAAGGGGCTGGTTTTGCGCTACCTTTCCATAAAAAGGGGCCCAACTATTTTGGATAGAAAATAGCCAACCCAACTCCGGTCTAGCCGAAATGCTGCCGAAATTAAGTGGTTTTGCGCTACCTTTCCATTAAAAGGGGCCCAAAATAGTTCGCTATTTTGGATAAAAACAGAAAACCCAAATCGGTAAAGCCGAAATGCCGGCCAAACCGAACGGGGATTCAAATAGAAAACCCAAATCGGTAAAACCGAAATGCCGGTCAAACCGAACGGGGATTCAAATCGAAAACCCAAATCGGTCAAACCGAAATGCCGGTCAAACCGAACGGGGATTCAAATAGAAAACCCAAATCGGTAAAACCGAAATGCCGGTCAAACCGAACGGGGATTCAAATAGAAAACCCAAATCGGTAAAACCGAAATGCCGGTCAAACCGAACGGGGATTCAAATAGAAAACCCAAATCGGTAAAACCGAAATGCCGGTCAAACCGAACGGGAATTCAAATCGAAAACCCAAATCGGTCAAACCGAAATGCCGGTCAAACCGAACGGGAAATCAAGGTGAAAACCCAAGTCGGTAAAGCCGAAATGCCGGTCAAACCGAACGGGAAATCAAGGTGAAAACCCAAGTCGGTAAAACCGAAATGCCGGTCAAACCGAACGGGGATTCAAATAGAAAACCCAAATCGGTCAAACCAAAATGCCGGTCAAACCGAACGGGAATTCAAATCGAAAACCCAAATCGGTCAAACCGAAATGCCGGTCAAATCGAACGGAAAATCAAGATGAAAACCCAAATCAGTCAAACCGAAATGCCGGTCAAACCGAACGGGAAATCAAGGTGAAGTCCCAGATCGGTAAAGCCGAAATGTCGGCAAACCCGAACAAGCTCCAGAAATGCCGCACATCAAATGCAATCAAGCCATTCTTGGACACATGAAGACAATCTGGTTCGGTAAAGCCGAAATGTTGGAAAAACCGAAACCCAGATCGGTAAAGCCGAAATGTCGGCAAAACCGAAGAAGCTCCAAAAATGCTGCATATCAAACGCAATCAAGTCATTCTTGGATATATGAAGAAAATTTGGTTCGGTAAAACTGAAATACCGGCAAAGCTGAAACCCAAATCGGTAAAGCCAAAGTGCTGGCCAAACCGAACAAACTTTGACATGTGTTGAGGAACAAAGGCTCGAATGCCCCCTCATTTATTGTACTTCCATGTACCCAAATCGACATGAAATAAATTCAGTTCGATTGACCCGATGTGCCATTACAACGATGACATAAAATCCCATGGACTTTGAGAGGTGGATAAAAACTAAATAAGTCATTGAAATAATAATTTCTGAACTTGATCAAATAATCAAATTTGATTAAATAAAAAAAATCAAATAATGACTTATTTATTAACAAAAATGCCATCATAATCAAATCAGATTCATGCCATAAAATCATGCATAAAAATGACCACAAATGGTTACAAAACATGTTAAGTTTGAATCCGACTTAACCATAAAAAAAATTAAGTCAACCTAAATGGATAATGCTACTTAAATAATTAAGTGTGCATAATAAAATCCAAATCAAATAAATGATCAAAACATTAATAAAATGTTAACATAATCCAACCAAAATTATGTCATTAAAATATGCATAACAAATGTCAACCAATGACTACAAAAACAAGTTATGTTGGATTAAAATCAACCATGAAAATTTAAAGTGATCAATATTATTAAGAACAAATCTTAATAATACTAAGAAATTCACTTAAATCAAGCAAAAAAATGCTAACAAACACACAAATAAAAATGGAAATTAATTCCTACAAATAAAAAAAGAGATCAACTCAAAATTGTCTAAGTCAACAAATGACCAAAGACATAAACAAAACAAATCAAATCAAATCTTAAATCAAAAGGAAAACCAATGAACCCAAACTCGAAAGTTCGAATTAAGTTCAACCAGATTCCATCTCATGAGGCCATGGGGATATGTCTTCTAGCTTTGTGTTTATGTGGATGAATGACTTCAGTTCAACAGGTTGCTGTGACGGTTAATCAAGGGTTTTCGAGTGTTTGCTCGATGTAATTAACACTGGAATATCGCAAGTCCGGTGGAGAGAGGTCAAAATTTATTTTCAAAGAACTCAGATAACCTCACAAATTAAATTGTGGTTCAGATCATCTAAGTGGTGGGTGATACCCATATCGACACTTAGCAAATCTGTGGAACCATCGGTGTTCCTATAAAATAATACCACATCAAATTAGCTAATACTCCTATGAATTACCACATATTTTCATAGTAGTCAATGCTAGCCTAAAGTCAAAAATGAATTTTCTACACAAGAGTCGAAAATTCGAGGTTCCAACATCTATCTTACAGGATTGCATGGAATCCTCCATGCACCTATCGGAGTAAGTCCGAGCCTTCAGAGGATACAAAATAAAAAAAGGGCAACGTGCCCCAACTTGGCACAACCAACTCCCGTGGGACAGGGAGTTCATCGCAATCAGCCAGCCGGAGAAGTCGCAGGCCATATCCAATCATCCCCAAGTATCCCGGAGGAGCAACGACTCCTAGACGGAGTCGGACTTGCCATACCAAGGACTTGCCATCGAGCAGGACTTCTTTCCGATATGACGAGTCCTTGCCCTATGAGAAGAGGCTCCCGTTGATTATATAAGGGTCGGAGAGCAACCGAGAGAAAGGAAGAGGCGGAGAGCATCCAGGAGAGAAAAAGGAAGAAAAAAAAGAGGGCCGGAGGAATTACGGCAGCGCCGGGGATCACCTTCACGCAGGACCTTCGGGTCCGCCTTCTTCTCCTCCCACAGCACAGCCGAAGCCACCTCCTACCTCCACTCAAGCCGTCGGGTCCTGATCCACCTGCAGGCAGCACCGCCAGAACCATCCTCCTCCTTCCGGCGCCGTAAGTCCCCTGTTCCCCTTGGAGTGGCGTCGGAGGCTCCTAATCTCCTCCTCAAACACCTTGATAGCACTGGAAGCACCATCCTTCCCGTGGAGATCGATCGGGAGTGACCCATTTCTTTCCGGACAGGACGACGAAGCCCCTGCTGTCTCCCATTTCTGCCGCGACCGTGGGAGGAAGGAGGAGGTGCTATCGGGTGAACAGTACCCGACGGGATTATTTTTTCCCAAACCTTATTCCACCGTGGCACATAACAGTGGGGCCCACACAAAAGGAAAGGTAAAAAAAAGAAGAAGCAGCGGCCGCGCGCGGCCGAGCGAGGCTCGCGCGGGATCAGGCCGCAATGGGCCGCCAGGAGGCCCAATTTCCCCATCGGCTGAACAGTGCCTAAACAGGCTCTTCGATAAAAAAATTCATTTTAAAACAAACAATGCAGTTGTGTGAACCTCTTTTTTACGCGTCTGTTCTTTAGAAAGAAAGACATCTCCGGACCTTTCTTGGAAAATAGGTGATATCCTAAAAAATATTAGTAGTCCAGTGATACTTTAAAATATTAGAACCGAGGTTCGGGTTCTTTGAAAATTTTGATTTTTGACCCTTCTCCGCCAGATGGTGCGAGTATCCGGCGTTAGCTTACATCGAGCAACGGCTCGAACGCCTTTGATTAACCATCACGGCAACCTGTTTTCGGAGACATGCACATCCACAAAAAAAGTAAAGAACTCAAAAGGGCAGCGGCCTTTTGGGTCCGATTAGATGCAAACCGATTTGTTCGGATTTGTTTTAATTGTTTGTTGGTTGACTTTTAGATCGACTTGAAAGTCGGTTTTGAGTTTTGGAGTTTGAATCAATTTGTTTGATTAATTTGTTTATTGTTCATTTTGGTTTCGGTTTGACCAGTTTGGATTACTTTGAACCTGTTTTGATTTTGATTTTGATGTGCTTAAAGTGTTTTAAGCATGTTTGGTATTTGTTGTTTGATTGGTTTGTTGAATTTTCAGATTCTGGATTTTTTCAGATTTCTGGATTTTTTCGGTTTTGAGTTGGTTTTTTGATCCATTTTTGGGTGTTTGGAGTTGTTTATTTGATTTCTTTTGGGAGAAGTTTAGTGGGTTTTAAGTGAATTTTCAGATTGCCAAAAAATCAGATTTTTTGGAAGTCGGTTAGAATCTGTTTGTAGTGGATTGCCTAAATCTGATTTTTGTTTTGGCAGATTTTATTGAAATCTGGTTTTTTTGGTAGCTGATAGATTTTATTGAAATCTGATCTTTGGTGTTCGGTATGGTTCAGAATCTGATTTTTGGTGGTTAACAGTTTTGATTTAAATCTGAATTTTATCTGTTTTGAATTGATGTGTTTCAAAACCGGTTCAATCTTGTTAAAGATCGGTTGTTGGTTGAACCGGAATAAGTTGAATTTCAGATTTCTTTTAATTCTGATTTTTTATTTTTTAACTTTCAGATTTGAATTTCTGTTTTTTTTAATTTTCTGTTTGAATTTCCAGATTGATTTTTAAATGGTTTTATTTTATTTGGCGGTTTGCATCGCCTCCGACCCATCGGGCTGCCATTGGGTGCCCGGTTTCATGCATTCCAAATTGACATCGAACTTCATTTCATTGAAAGATGGGGTGAAGTACATCGGTGTACAATGTGATTGATCCTTCCCCCAATATAGGTTTCTTTTCACTACTTTGGAAAAATTTTGGCATTACGACAGCATGCCGGCTATTTTTCCAACTTAGTGAAAATTTACCCATCCAAAATAGCCAGCCTTAGCTTAGCCATATTGGGGGAAGGATCGCCGGCTACGGGATTCATGCCCGCGCCTCCGTCCAAGGTGGAGTTCCCCGCTAGGGGTGAATCTCCTTAATTTAATGTTGCTTTCGCATTTCTGATTTTTATTTATTTATTTTTTTGAAGGGGCCAGTTCAGGCCGGTCCATTCCATCGGCGTTCAAAGCCGGGCTTCAATCTTTGCTTGAGTTTGGGAGGACAGCTTCTAGGAGGGAAAGCCGGACCCGTGAAAGGGCCGTTGAGGTTCATCCCTCACTTTGCCGGTACAAGCCACAAGGGGGCTGCTACAACCTCTTCTTTTATTTTCTGCTGCAAGGGAGCTGCTGTTGGGCTTCTTGGGAAGCGGATTGGACCCGTGAAAGGGTCACTAGGTTGAGCCGCAAAGGGGGCTGGCGCCTGGCTGCATGGGAGCCGAGATTGAACCTGTTTTCTGGCTGCAAAGGAGCCGAAATTGAACCTGTGTTGGGCCTGAATTGGGTGCCGAACATGGGCTGGAAATGGACCGGTTTGGGGTCTGTTTAGAGTGCCTCTGGATGGGCTGGAACCGGGTCACAAAGGGACCGGTCATGGGCTGTATATGGGCCTGTTATGTAGGCTCGGACTGGGCCTGTAGAAGGGCCAGCAGGTGGGCCGGACAGGGGCTATCCATGGGCCTGGATTGGGGATACCTGCAGGTGGTTTAAACCAAGGAGGGTTGGGTCGGGGGTCGCGACCGGGTCGCGGGACCCCCAGGCCGACCTGGTCGCGACCGGGTCGCGACCCTTATTTTTAATTATTATTTTTTTTGAAAAATTCAAAAAAATAAGAAAAAATCAAAAAAAAATCTGAAAAATACAGAAAAAATGGATAAATTAAATGACATGATTTAAATAAATAATGCATCAATTTTATTCCAACATGATGTGTTGTACACTTTGTAGGTAGTTGATGTACTCTCCCCATGTCATTTGGGTTGAGTACAAAGCTTGATACATGTACACATGACGATCATATTCGTCTGTCCCTCGGAAAACTATCCTAAGACTTGATCCAAACAAGTCACCATAACTATAGGTCGATTGGATCGAAGTATCCGATGACTCCACATAATTCATTCCACAATACTCTTGATCGTATGTAGGGAACCAAGAGCCTTGGGATGAATCATACACATAGTCGGAGGCATCGTGGTATTCTGCTCCAACTCCATGGCTACGATGACCTCCTCTACCTTGTGGCGGCCTTCTACCATGATCGGTATCTTGGGTCGCATGAGTATATTGCTCCTCGCCGGTAAAACGTAGCGACGTGGTAGGAGATATGGGAGGATCTGAGGTCCCTTGTACTTGTAAAGTGTCCGTGCCCCCGTATCGAGCACCATCATCGCTGCTACTCTTTGAACTCTTCCTCGGCGAATGATCTTCGACTTGCTTCCATCCCTCGTGAGAGTTCATCTTTTTAAAAAACATTTAAGTATCAATGCTACTTAATTATCCTTTAAAATAGAATAATGAACAACGTTTATGAGTAACACCTCCCATACCTTCGTACTCTTCGTCTCCAAAAATATCCGACCTCTCTTGTCCGGTTCCGTAAATGTGTACGGATCGTCTCCCCGGTTGTTGCAATTCTTCTCGGACGGTCTTTTTATGTCTTTTCGCTAGTTCCCTTCGTTTGCTCCATCGCTTGTAGGTGCCTACGAAATTGAGCTCGACCTCCGGCGGAGTCCGTGTGCAAGGAAGAACGTTTCCCTTCATGCCCGCAAGATGAAATTTTAAACGATAAATACCACCGAATATTACTTTGTCGCAATATTTACATTGCACTTTTCTCTCCGCCTACGGACATCAAATTGCAATGCAACCAAGCCGGGTCACTCCGGGTCGCGCCGGTAGTTTGGGTTGTTTGGCTTGGAGAAGACATTTTTTTAAGTAAATAATTACTTAAGTAAGTAATTAATTATTTAAATAGCTAATAACCTTAATTAGTGACTACTAATGTAAGTATAAGTTTATTTATATAAATTGAATGATTAACTAAATATATGATTAAGTAAGTAATTGATATTTCTTCAAACTAATGATGTGTTAAGTAACTACTAAACTAAATATCTAACTAATCTTCTAGCTAACTAACTATGCAAGTAAGCAAATAAGTATTAAAAAGAATAAACTACTTAACCCACTAATCAATGGAACTAATATTAAATAAATATACTAAATGAACTAATGAAATGCTTGATGAAATAATTAAGTAAATGAGAAAAAAATTTTGAGCAATGAGAGCAATGAGAGCACAAATGAGAGGTTGAGAGTGAGAGTGGGGGGTGGGAGTAAGGAATAGCCCCCAAGGGGCTGAATGGGGGGGCTGCGCCCCCCCAAGACCGTTGGCAACGGTCTTGAGACCGTTGCCAACGGTCTGGCAACGGTCAAGTGACCGTTGCCAGACCGGGTCGCGCGACCCGGCCTCGACTCCGCGACCCGGCCGGGGGAGTCGCCTCGACCGGGTCGCGACCGGGCCAGTCGGGCCTAAACCCGACCGGGTCGGGGCCGGGTCGCGACCCGGGTCGCGACCCGGCTTTCCATGGTTTAAACCGGGTCAGATAGGGGCCGGATATGGGCTTATAACCTGGGCCTGCAGGTGGGCGGTTATGGGCCTGATGGTAAGTCTGGAAATGGGCCTAAATTGGGCTCTTTTGGGCCTTGATTGGGGCTGAAACCAGGTCACAAGGGGACTGGTTTTTTTTGCTCCGGACAAGGGCCAGAAAGGGCCAGATTTATGGGTTCGGCCCAAGGGGATTACAGTCCAATCTAGGGGGTTTGAATGGACTGAAATGGGGCAATTTGTGAAGGTGGATAAGGGCAGGAGATGGCTGGTAGAATCGATGGAAAGAAGGCCCTTTAAAGGGCTACATGGACATACCTACGATCTCTTCTTACCTTGTCTTCTTCTTCTCCCATTTTCCTCTTCTGACCGCAGACCAGCTTCTGTAGCAGGGGATAGAGCACGGTTGGCAGCAGGTGGCAGCAGCAGCAGGGGGCAGGGCGCAAGGCAGCAGTCTCCCCTCTTTCTCCTAGCAGCAGGTGCAGGCGCAGGTGCGGCAGGTGGCAGGGTGCAGGCGGCAGTTTGGCAGCCTCCCGGCGTCTGAAGCAGCCCCCTCTCATGCTGGTGCGCCCCCCTCTTCTTATAGGGGCTGGAGGGGAGGTGAAGAGCCAGCAGGTGGCTTGTACGCAGGCCTCTTGGCCTCCCCCATGCAGTTATTGCATTGAATGGACTTTATTGACTGGCTGCCTCTTCATCTTCCCCCTCTCTTGAACTGACCGTTGGGCTGGGCTGAGGTGGCAGCATGGTGCGGCTAGACATGCTGAGGTGGCAGGTGGCCTGTTCACACTAGGCCACAAGTGGCCTGCAGGTTTGGGCCTGCTGGTGGGTGCGGCCCAACCTCCTCTATGGGCTGTGTGCAAGGCCTGTACATGGACCAGATTTGTCTAATAGCGGGCCACCCAACCAGGGCCCAATTGGGGTGTTCAATTGGGCTTAATTTAACTGAGTCATGGGCCACTTTCTCCTACTTCAAGTCTGGCCGTTGCTGGCCCATTTGTCTTTTTTTTTTTGAAAAATATTGACGCCAATAGCAGTGAAAAATAAATAAAAATCTACATTTAATTCAACAAACCGGACTAGTTGGGGGGTCGACTAACCATCCGCCCCTACGTCTCGGCTTAACTTAAAAGAATTCAAAATTCGGACTAGTTGGGGGGTCGACTAACCATCCGTCCCTACGTCCTTAAGGTAGACATACAAAGGTCTATAAAAGACCCCAATGTCTTACCATTCTTTTTAGCTATATGAGGCCATGCATGGTCAACATGCCGCTGAGCCGATTATATGTTAATGGAATCATCAAAACAGTGGGGAATGCCCATAAGTCTATCAAAGACCGGGTACATGCCGCCCATGAACCGACAAGTTCATCAAGAATTCAAGAGACCGAATTTCTGGTCAAGTTGTAAATCATGTCTCATATTGAGAGAGCAAAAAATGAAAAATTCATGTTCGGTGCACAGATTTATGCTACAAGGAGAGGAGAATCACATGAAACTTTTGGAAGGCAAGACAACAGAAATAAAAAAAACTGAAATCTGAATCTGTAACATACAGAAGCATCATAAAAAAAATCTGAAAACATGTGTAAATCTGAAATCAAAAGGAAAAATCTGCAATCTGTAAAATGGGAACAGCATCAAACCGTTTAAATCAAATTCAAATCGGGGCTGAGAACCAGCGAGAAGATGAAAATCCAGATTCTCTGGGATTAAAATATACCTGTTAACCCACAAAAAGCAAACAGGTTCCGAGTCCAGCAGTTAGTAAAACAAGATCAAATTCAATTCCAATACATAATTCTGTCAGAATCTGCATCTGAAACCAAATTCCGATTTGGGCAACACATTCAAAATACATCTATTTTTTTTTGGCAAACAAATCTGAACATCTTAAACTCAAATTGAAACAAATCAGAAAAGAAACAATTTTAATAAAACCGTAACTAATTCACTAAAATCCAAACTATAACTTGTCAAAGCCGAATCAACTCAAACCGAGTAAATTTGAACCAAATTAAAACCAACAAACTGATTCATTTTTCAAGACAAATTTAAAGCCACATTTCCTGAACCAAAATCAAATAAACCACCAACCTGAAATCCGAAATATAGCTTGGAATTAAAATCTGAAAGTTTGAGACCTGAACTCCAAAATCTGAAACCTGAACTTCATATCTGGGGGCAAAGATAAAAAAGGGTTCTGGGAGGATCAACAAACCAAGATAACAAATAAAAAATGTAAAATTCCTGAAATCAGAATTAAAACTGGAAATTGTGAAACCCCAACCTGTTTAAACTAAAATTTTCCAAACACAACCCATTAATTAAAACAGATCCTACTCAACCTCAGTAAGATTGAATGATAAATTCAGCCGAATCTGCAAGTGAAAATCAAATTTCCAAATGAACCTTAAATAACTCAAAATTCAACCAAATTTCTAGCTCAATCAAATCAATAAATAGAATTTAGGTCAAATAAAAATAAAACCAAATCAAGTTCAAACAACTCATATTCTAACCAGAACTTAAAACAATCTAATCTCATAAATAAAATTTAACCAAATTTTAACCAAACAAATTAAGATTAAAACAAACAAACTGAATTTAAATTAATAAACAATCCATAAACAAATTCAAGACAATCAAACCCCAAATCAATTCACATAAACCTGAAACTTACAAGTCACATGAAAGAAAACCCAGACACCTTAAATTCTTACATCAGAAAATGTCAAATTCATAAAAAAAGAAAAATAATCCCTCAGATGCAATTCAAATCAAATTAAAACTCACACACCAAATCCAAATTTCAACCAATTTAAACAAACCCAAATTCAAACTAAATCAAATCAACTTAAATACAAATCAAACTTTCCAAATTAAATCTAAGTCAAACTTAATGAAACAAATCCAAATTAATCAAACAAGGCAAAATTCAAATTCAACTCCAACCAAACTAAATTTAAATAATTCAAATCCCAACAAAATCCATTCCAAACAAAATCAATTCAATTCAACTCAAGTCAAATTAATCAAACTGAAATTCAAAATAAATCAAATGCTTGCCTTCCATCAAGTTCATGGGGTTGTTTTATCCTATGTGTTTGTGTGAATGTTTATTTCTGTGGATGCATATTTTCTGTTCCAATGGATTGCTACGACGCTTAATCAAGGGTATTCGAGTAATCTCGATGTAATTAACGTCGGATCTTCGCACCATCCGACGGGGAGATGTCAAAATCAATTTCAAAGAACCTAACAACCTCAACATATAATCTTGACCCTAGTTAATACTTTTATGGAATACCATCTATTTTCCTAAGAAGTCAATGCTAAGATCTAATCCAAATTCAAACAGGAAAATGAATTTCCAAAACAAGAATCTTAGAATTTTGAGGTTACATCAGGCACCAATCAGACAAGTCAAGGCCCTAGTATAGTATTGTCGTCGCAAAAGAAGCGGAGAGGGAGACCCAAGTTAACTTAGCATAAGCGAATCCATTAAGACTTGGAGGATCTAGGCATGCGACAGGAGTCAGTGAAAGATTGTGTAGAATGGAAAAGATGAATCCATGTAGTTGACCCCAATCATTTGGGACTAAGGCTTTGAGTTTGATTTAACCTATTTTAATTTAATTTAATATTTATTTTATAAAAAGGTTTTATTGGTAGAACCAAAATTTTCAATTTGGTTCATTAACGGCTTGGACTCTCACCGAACTTGTTCAATTCAACTTCAGCTCATTTATCGGTTCAGTTCGATTCCAACAAAATCACTATGCACCCACACTGAACTGAGCCATACCATGAACAGTCCTAATCTTATGAATCATATCTATTATAATTTTTATAGTAAAACAAATACAAAAACAGGGAAACAGTCATGAAAAATGATACCTTGAATGGGATCAATGAATTTTTCAAAAATAAAAATGGCACACCTTTTGGCAAAACCATAACAGAAATATCTCAGAAGTTAGTAGAAATTTGTCCTTACTCCTCATCTTCACTTTTGCCAGCCTTGTGCACAGAAGATGGCAAGAGAGAAATGACCTCATCCGATAATCCTCTACTTTCAATACCAACGGCTTCCCCTAGAGATTGCAACTCCTGGAAGACGAGATTAGAAAAAGAATATCATATTTAAATATTAGTGTCCTGGACAATAAATGATGATAAAAAACTGTCGTTGAAATAACTGAACCCAAGATAACATCAACACATAAGAATAATGTCAAATAGGAAGTCATCCGAGCATGAGCAGCAGCTTGATGTATACCAGAACATGAGTCGTTAAAAAGTAGTCTATAGTGTTATGTACAATATTATAAACCTTGCATTTGTTTTAGCAATGGATTTGTTAATCAATGTAGCCCAGATCACGTCCCTACATTTGCTCTTACAGTTGGCGCTTTGGTTAACTAATAAAAGGTTCCAGGTGATCATGTTTACACATGATAACCGAACCAACGTATAATAAAAAAATTAATAGGGGGTGAGAAATTTGTCACCGCCTAATTGAAAAAAGGGCTAGTTTTTATGTTCTCTCTCTTCTCTCTCTCCAATAGTCAGTAAAAGCACAAGGATAAATATGCTCAGCCAACTATGCTAGTAAATAGAAATAAGTGATATAAAACAATGACCAATGACCAAAACTCCAATTAGAGGCTAGCCCAAACAGAAAGTTAGCCCACTCGGCAGTCATCTAGAACGTAGGAAGCAGAACCATGGTAGTATGAAAATTATCACGAGCCAAACAAAGCTCTCACCTAAGAACTCAATTTGGAGACTTCAACATGGGGCCTCCACTCACTCATGCCAGCAGTGACTAAACACTCACTAGACAATCTTAGCTCACACATGATACAACATACAAAGATATAATAAACAAGCAATCAAATGAACTAGAAAGAGGAACGGAAAGTACGTCATCATCAAAGTAACTACCACCCAGCTGCCTGCTTCCTAGGGCTGTAAACAGAGGAGATACATGGTTTTCATATCCAATCAGCATCTCTATTTGGATAAATCTGCTATGGACTCCAGATGGATCGGGATGCAAAGTGGATAATAACCATTTAGACTTAAGATACTTCCCAGTTCACAGTGGATATGCCATAATATCTGCTTTGCCAAGCCTTGTCCTGGCAGGAAGTCCCGATTGTTGGTTTCTGGTTGAGAAAGAGTTAAAGTCATGCTGTAGGCAAGCAAGACGGGGAAAGGATAGGTCATCAAGATGGGTCCACAGTGCCAAAAAACCGTCGTGTTGAGTAACACAAGCTGCCGTAGAGAAGAATACTATAAGGGTGACAGATGACCTAGAGAAAGGAGGCCGGAGCAAACATAGCAGTCCACCATAGTGAGATGGACAAACCATGTGCATTGTCATCACTAAGAGGGAGAAAAGAATTCGCTAATCATGTGGAGAGGGAGGAACAAGGGGCATCACACGAGAGGAATGAGAGGTATGAATGGGAAAGATACTTTTGAACAAGAGAGAAAGTACTGCTGGTGTCACTGAAGAGACAAGGCAAAGTCACTGCCTGTGTGCCAGAGAGGAAAGAAGAGGTCAGTAGTCAGGGTTACTTCAGGTTGTGAAATGGCACAGCACTAGGGAAGAATGCGGGGGCGTTGCTCGCTTTGGACCATTCAAGAGTTAAAATAGGTTTTTTTTCCCTTTCGAGATCTAGAAACCATCAGATCAGGATCTAATGGTTGCCATTCAAAGTTAATTAGGTGTAGAACTATGTCCGCACTATTAAATAATCGCATGTCATCCATTCCCAAACTCTGTTATAACTTGTCCAAAGCCTAGATAAGAAAGAAGAAGGGTTACGGTAGATGACAACCAGTATAAAATTCTTATCATATCTCATGATATAAATGTTGGGATATTCTCTACTTATG
Organism: Cryptocoryne crispatula var. balansae; assembly: GCA_036172225.1. Taxonomy (NCBI): domain Eukaryota; kingdom Viridiplantae; phylum Streptophyta; class Magnoliopsida; order Alismatales; family Araceae; genus Cryptocoryne; species Cryptocoryne crispatula. Next base: position 21,496,153 of record CM069920.1, read on the forward strand.
ACACGTTGCACTAAAGCATGGGTATAATGAAATGTATAATAAGAGTGAGTGTTCCCTGCAAGCAGTGTGCCTCCTCATAATGTGGTATTAAATAAACAAGAGTACCAACATCAGGGATGGGTGAAGAAGCTAGTCTATAGCACAGAGCAAGGCATAAGTTTCATATTAAACTTAAAACAAATAGAAAGAAATCTAATAAAGAAAAGATTGAAAAAGAATAAGAATAGGTACTTGAAATATTAAATCACTTATAAAAAAATTTATGGAACTTGTTGATAGTATGAAGAAAAAAATTTCAATGCTGTTTGTATTTAAAAAACCAAATAAATACAAGAGAAATGTAAAGAAGTGAAAAATACAAACTACAAACCTTGGTACACAGAAGATGAGAAAAATAAAAACGGAATATGTATCATTGTTGGTAAAATATTGAATGATGAAGTGGTGTTAGAGAAAATAGTAGAAGATAAGATTATTCTAGTAAAGATGATAATAAAAAAGAAATAATTAATGTAATTAGTGCTTATGTTTCACAAATTAAATAAAAAATGATATTAAAAAAATTGGGAAAATATGAATGACCATACATAGAGTATATCAAATAAAAACATATTTATCGAAGGAGATATCAATAGACATATTGGAAATGAATGTCATAGATATGATAAAGTCCATAGAGGTTATGAATATGAAAAATTAAATGAAGAGAAAAATATACTTGATTTTTCCATGGCTTATGATGTAATATTAATAAATATTTATTTTATTAAAAGAGAATATCATTTAGTCATATTTGAAAGTAGACATACAATAGAAGTTAAATTGTTTTCATTCTTATAAAAAAAACTAACCATGTTCTTTGCAAAAATTGTATTTTTTTATAAAGGTCAGAAGACCAAATTTTACTAAAACGGTAAATGTCACCAATACATAGCTAAGCAGTAGAAGGAAAAGAAGAAAAGTACCACAGCAAGTGGTACTCCAAAAAAGCAGAAACATTATCGAGATGGTAGATAGAAGATAGAGAAAGAACTAAAGGAAAATAAGGCTTGAAGCTCCTAAATCTCTCCTCGAAAGTAGACCGATCCTGGATATTTGTTGAAGCTGCCACCATCCAATCCTTAACATACACAGCCAATAAGGATAGGATCAGATTTGGGTTGCCAAAACAATCTTCGAACATTCGCTTGTTCCTCGTGCGCCAAATAGCCCATAACATTGCCAAAAGAACTGCATTCCAAGCCAAGGTGTCTGCATATCACGGGATAATACCGGGCCAAGTTAGCATAAAAGAAATAATATATGTAAGTTCAACCCAAGCAATCTTCTATTCTAGAATTTGAAAATTATCTGCCATAAGAAATTTATAATCTCACATTTGATAAAGAGATAGTCCACACTTTCCTCCTTACACCCACAAAAAGGCAGCAAGTAGACATAGTGGGAGAAATCTTGTGCAAATGGCTTCTAGTAGGCAATATTTGCTTCCCTATCTTCCATATGAACAGCTTGATTTTAGTCAAAATGTAAAGCCTGGTGCCCAGAGTAATATAAATGTTCATATCACCAATAGGAAACCTCTACAAAGTGGACTTAGCTGCGAAAATGGACTTATTATATAAAGTCCAGAGTAATTTATCTTCTTTGCCACTGAAGCATCTACGGTCCGCAAGGGGTCCAAACAAACATGAGACCTCATGAATCTCCTCATCCTTCAAGTTTCTCACAAACCGTACACACCACTTTGATATCCCAAGAATCATTAACTCTCACCTCTGGGCTGCTGCATACATTAAAAAGGTGAGAAAACATAAAAGCCAGCAAGGCATGTCCAACCCATGGGTCCTTCCAAAATGGAGTTCTTCTTTCCCCTACTTCAATCATTGTTGCAGAATAGAAAAGATCCTAATTAAAAAGTATACCTCACCAAATGGCTGAAACCCTACTTCTACCTCTGAAGTCACTGATCCAAGAATTATCATCACCAGTATTATAGTTGGAATTTCATAGTTCAAATTTTCCTTGTTTCAACTTACCTCTATCACTTCTGGATTTCAGAGGTTTGAGCTTAATATATAGAGTTTCAAAATCTGTTTTGAAGATTAATCCAAACTCCAGAGATCTAGGATGATGCCTCAGAATTTCTGAAACTGGGAGCTTATCTTGAGCTGCGTGGCAGACTGTCCCACTATGGAGTTGGAGGGATTGGGGATTGTCCATTACAGGTTGATCTTACCAGCTGCAAGAATTGGTTATGCAGCCCCCCTTTTTTATTTCAATTATATCCAGACTTTGATGTTGTTTTCCTTTTAGGAACTATCTGAAACTACAGGTTCAGAGATTTTTTTTATCTCCAGTCATGGCAGCTTGCAGATTTATTACAATTTTAGATTTCTTTCTTGTTCCTTGCATTCCATCAAGCTCATGAAGCTATTGATCCTCCACTCAATGTCAACTGTGCATCAAACATGGAATTTCATTGTTGCTTGAATCAAATCACAAATGCATGGAAAGAAGACATGGAAACCATAATTTCCATCAATTTGAGTGAAATAGGATTAAACTCATTTGGTCTTTATAGACATTATGGATTTTCGTCTATTGATTTAGGATAAGATTCACCCAGCCTTTGATAGACATATGGGGATCCGTCCCATTGGTTTGGAATCGAGCATATCCCAAACTTTGATAGGTATAAGAAAACTTGTTCCATGATTCATAGAACTCATTAGCACATGGTTCGGCATGACGTCATGTTAAACATACACAGCCTTTCCATGGCTTAATGGGTATGCTGCTCCTTGTTGGGGCATGGTAAGACATTGAGATCCTTAATTGACCTTTGTATGTCCACTTTAAGGACATAGGGGCGGGTACAACACCGACCCCCCAACTAGTCCATATGTTAGATTTCTTTTAAGTAAAGTCAAGGCGTATGGGCAGGCACAAAGCCAACCCCCCTAGTATCATCCTCAACAACTGGATTGTTTATTTTTAAAAAAAATTATGACCTTCCGGTTTGATTAAAGCACCATCCGAGCCATCAAATTTGACCGTCCTTGGGTGACCGAGCAACAGCTGACCCTCGTCTGGTTGCCCCCAGATGGGGTCTTCTCTTTTTTTTTCAACATATCATCTCAAGTGGGCCCCACGTGATTCTGAAAAAAAAAATCAATCTGTCACATGCCTGCTATCGTGACGAAGATTTGTGCTCCTGGGAATAGTGACCTGGGAGTTTCATTGATGGTGATGACCCTTTCGGATGCCCTCGGTAGCAGCAGCAGTAAAAGACAGCCCTTCAAGGTGTCCTAGCTTTGGCAGAAGGAGCGACCAACCCTGACAACGAACGCAAGTAGTGAAGACAGTGTCAACTACCACCACAGGTGACTTCAGCAGCCTTGGTAGTGTTCGCGATCGAAGACGAGCTTCATAAACGGTGTCAAAGGCCGCAGGAAAACTGCAGGAGGTCTTGCGGAAGCCAATAGCGGGTGAGGTTAACCCTGACGGCAAGAGGGGAAGCAGCTGGGCCAGGTGACTCCTGCAGACGGAGGAGATGACTTCGATGGAGAGAGAAATAGTGGTCGTCGACACTTGCAATGAATGTAGGAGATAGCATGGTGGTTACGACATAATAGGGGAGGCAAAGGTCTGTCAATGACGATGCTGGAGGAAGTGGAAGGACATGATGGCGATGGCGGCGACTAAACAAGGCGATGGTTGCACCTGCAACAGGGGAAACAGGGGATGTTCACGGTGGCTTCGGCAAACCCTTTGATACTTTGACCTCCTTTCGTGACCTCTCTAGCCCTCTCCTTATTCTGTCTCTGTGCGGCGAGGAGTCCTTTTATACCCATAGGGATCCCACTCTACTAAAAAAAGTCCAACTCCGTATGGGGCTAGAATATCAGCTAGATACCCTTGTGGGTTCCTCGCCATCAGAGGAAACCCTGGCAGACATCGGCCTTTGAACAGAGGGAAGTCTCCTGGTTTTTTTGGGATACCCTTCAGCCTCGACTCCTATCCCTTTGTGAGATAAGGATGATTCCTTCCTAAATAATAGGATCTGTCGAGACTCACGGAAGGTTACAAAGACAACTCCCATTGCATGGAAGGGTCCAACTGGATATCAACCCTGATTGCAACAGGTTTCCTTAATTGGCGTGGCTTTCAGCTATGGTCCCGACCTTGTCAAGGTGCCACGAGGCGTTAACACTGCTATTTTAGGCTTCCCGGGCTACGCTCAATAACCAAGTACCATGTATACCTCTCCTGTGAGGTGTGAGCTCCACGTACGGCAGCTGCTAATCTTGGCAGAGGTGGCAATTTGACCGGATATGCTCAAGGAGTTGGTGGAAGGGTTTGGAAGGGTGAGGTGGCTGACAAGAAGCTGCACAAGTCGATTAACATATGGGCCACTTAATGTGCAAAATGGGCAAATACAGGCATCAAAAGGTAGCCCAATAAATAGGGCATGAAATGGCTATGAAAATAACATAGAATTGGCTTATTAAATAACCAATGAAGGGGATACAAAATTGGCTATGGAAATAAGCCTATTTCTTAATGGATTGGAACTAAATGAGAACCTATTTTAAATTGACAAATTAGTCCATCTAAAACACAATATGTGGATTGCATGATTGGGCGTATGAATGAGGTTAATTTCTCAAAGGATTGGCACTGAAGTTGGCTCCAATAAATATGTCAAATCTGAGAACTGGCTATGATAAATTAGTGGGATTTGAATTCATGTTTAAACCTACCCCACTGAACTTGAGATTTTTTGGTGCCAACAGACAACTATGATGATATGATTCATAGATAAAGGACTGCAATATTTGGATAGTCTCATTACTTTAAAACTATGCTAACTGATACATGATTAGTCAAAAAGGAAGCCATTGAAGATTAGGCTTTTCTGGATTATAAGCACCTACCACCTAAGTATAGCATAATCTTAAAACAGAATTGAGCCAAAAATAAATTAACAATAAAACTGAAATTATGTGTTGTTTGCAAGCACCTCATAGGTCATGTTATCTGGGTCAATGTTATCTTGACCTGTGACCTGCAGAAAAATAAACAGAAATCAAGAACATTATGGGTAAGAAAAAGCCAACCAAGGCTCTAAAACTTGCAGCATGTCAAGAACCTTACACGTTCTGGTGACTCCATAGAAATAACATTATTTGCAGGAGCTGTTGATGTTTCTTGAAGAACTAGACCATATTAATACCAAGTGAGATATCAGATCATAGAGTTAAATTTCATAAGCATTTTCCAACCCTCACGTATGATTGATACATAAAGAACTTATATCATGAACATATACAATAGATATAAAATAAAATTAAGCATTCTTGTGATTTATGAAGAAAGAAATGAAGAAAAGAAAAGAAAAATTCATGAAAACTTGTACAGCCAAATTGTGATGTACCATGGTGTGCGGAATCAGCCAACCCAGTAGGTAGCTTGATTCTAGAATAATTATCTGCAGAAATTGGGCTCGAACTAGCCAGATTGGCCTGGATTGGCTGATTCTGGTCCAATCTGAATTCAATTGGGTCAGGATAGGCATTGGGGGATTGAGGTGGGTAGGTTGTAGTTCTGCCACCCCCTTCATCTTCCCTAGCAAAGAAGATGCAAGATCGATGGTGCTGCTGCACCTCCACTGCTAAATGGCAGCAATTCCATGGGAATCGGCTGCCATTCAACTTCTATGTTCCTTTTTGTTTTCATTTTTCCATGTTTTGGAAAGAACCATCAAGGCCAATCTTTGATTACATTTCTTCTGGCAGATCGGTCAAGCCATCCAATCCGATACTGATTTGGATCGGTATCGGCCCTGGCTGATTCAGGGGCTGATCTCTACCTGGAAACCCTTGTAATGTACAGATCACAATTTACAGGTCATTCTCTAACATGTTTGCCAACCAAGTCCAACTTTTATGTCCTCACTTTTGAAAAATTAATACAGCTTCATACTCCAATGTTAAATAAGGACTTTAAGTTTTACATTAGCAATGAAGGTCTTTTTGTAAAACAAAAATCCTTGTCACCTGATTCTTCTGCAGGAGCTTCAACCAATGAACTAGCAACAAGTTTCTCTTCCAAATATTGCAAGGCTCTTGCAACAGCTTCATCCAAAGCCAATTGTGACTCAACACTCGTACTCACAGAAGGATAAGTCATTCCTTTTCTGTTGTTTGGGTGCCTTCTCCACATTATTCTGCCCTCTGTCTGAGTTCCCTGCAGGACTCCTTTCTGATCAGTAAGTGAACAGATGTACAAAACTAACAGAATACGTGAAAGAAGATCCAGAAAAAATCAGTTATCACTAGGTTCTTTATTCCAACAGACAATAATCAAGTAATCAATGGTTTCCAGAATCAGATGATCTGATATGAATCAGTGCCACCTGATCTGAAAGATTCAGTTAAGTCCAGGCCTGGATGCCAGGTCAGGAATCAGGGATGGATCAGCCAGACATGGCTGAATCCATGTCTTCCTCATTGGCCAGTCCAATTCCTATTATACTTGAGGGAGAGAAAAAAACTTACTTTACAATACTTCAATCAGCAGTAGAAGTTGCAGGTGTATACCATCGTCAATGTATTCCTGCGCAACATCACTTGGCTACTTTGCTTGAATACATTGGCTTGGTATCACCCAATGGTATCCAGATGAAGTATTTATGGATATGTGTCAAACAGCACAACATTAACTGATCGGCCAAGGGGACCATTATTCGCCAGTTGAATTAGACCTTAAGGACAAGAAAGAACAATCCTATCTAACTTCCAATGGTGAACGTAAGTATTCCCGTTAAATCAAACTATAAGGCCCGAAAACAACAATCATAACTAATCGCCGGTGGTGAAAAGCAGTATTCGCTTATAAGTCGCAGAAATAGCAATCATAACTATCGTTGGTGAAAAGCCGTATTCGCCAGTCAAATTAAACTAAAATCCCCAGAAAGAAAGATTGAACATCCAATCCACTAGCTAGGTCCTGATTTATAGCAGAGAAGACGATAGAATATATACGAGGAAAAGAAATAGCTGAATCAATTCCCAGAAACCCGTGTCTAGCCAGACACGGAGAAACTAAAGCTGAAATCAAGATCACTGCTTTAGATCTCATAATAGGAGCAGGGCTCAACTGCCGGATGGCGAAGGCGGAATGCATTTACTAAGCAAAGGTACCAATTGACGGGATGAGTAATCAGAAAAAATTTCCGAGGGACTACGATTGCAGTTCCACCAAGGAAAGATCCAGGGAAGAAAAAAAACTGTGAGGGCATGGATTCCAGGAGGCGTCGTGGCTACTGACCGCGGCAATTTGATTTTTCAGGATGATCGGGATAGGGGGGCGAGCGGCGCGCTCTTGCTTCGGACTGAGAGGGTGCACTGTTACTCGACTCAACTCTCTCCGGTTGCAGACTCGTCTCTTACCACGACGAAAGATTCCTGTGAAAAATTCACTCCCGATCCATGTCTAGTGATTGTCTTCAAGAGACAGTCCGTTGTCAAAAATAGTTCAATGATAGATCCAATATTTAAAATATTAAAATTTCATTCCAGTTTTCAACGGTAGCATTGTGAAAATGTATAAGGACTTTTTGCCAATGTAACTTTTTTTCTCTTGACAACGTATGCATACCTTTGAATAAACATGAAGTAAAATGAACAAATGAAAAAATATTAATCATATAAATTGTATATATTAATATTTTTTGACTTCTAGGTAATAGTCACAAATAAAAATAGTTTATTCTTCTTTTTATCAATTATCATAAAATGATAATATTTATAACATGTAAAAGAGATTAGAGGATCCCATGTCGTGACTAATGAAAAAAATTAATTTAGATTAATTTTTCTCACTTACATAGATTATGTATTTACGTATCTATTTTAAAAAGTACTTTGTTATTTACTTATTTCAACATAATCAACTGATAAGAATAAAATAAAATCAAACATTATAAAATAAAAAATTATTTAAATAAATTATTTAAAAATAAAAAATATAATAAATAGATTACTACTTAACAATTATATCTTGATATAAACTAAATGTAATATTTTTATTTGTAAATATAATAATACTTTGTAATCCTAAGTCATATATAATCAACCTAATGTAATAAATATATTAATTATTAATAATATATATTTTATTAATAACTTAAACATAATAAAATTTTGTTTTTAACATAATAATATTTTATAATTACAATTAAGATATAGTTAACATGATGTTTTAAATAAATTAATATTCAATATTTCGCATGACGTTAAAATCTTGATTTAAATTATATTCAATATTTTTTTCTAAGCATTTTAATAAATAAGTTTATAATTTTTTAATCTAACGTCAAGTCGATTGTTCCATTATGGGGACCAGTGTTACAGATTTCGTGAACGTTGGACCGTTCATGAAGTAACTTTAGTCGACGGATTAATGATGCAAGTCATTTTGTAAAACAGATCGAAAGTTATTTTACCTAAAATTTTTATAACTATTTTAAATTTAATTATATTTATAAAATTTTAAAACTTTTACTTTTTATTTATTTTTACCCATCAATATATTTACTTTAAATTATGAACATTATTAAATACTCTTTTGGAATGTTATCTTTTTTAAAAACTTTTTCCTATCAATGTGAAAATAGACATACGTTACCACTTGATCCCGAGTTCGAACCCGGCGACATCCAATGGCGAGAAGAGGATGACTCCAACGAGACATTGTTGGCCACTATGCCATGGAGAACATCTTTTTCGAAGAGTTAATGAGATAAATTATTTATTTAATGTGAAGTTATATTGGGTTAATTTATAATTTAAACGAAACAATATTTTAGTGTTTAACAAAATTTTATAGTTATAGAAATTTATTCAGATAAATTACTTGGACATATTTATAAAATTTTATTTAAAAATTATAATAAAAAACATGAAAAAGTATGATCAAACATGTGCCTGTTTACTAGTGGATCACCTCTGTGTGGATTTTGTCAATTAATTTATAGATATTGGGGGTGCAAATCAACCAATATATTCGTCAACTACTTTAAAATTGGCTCGATAAGGGGGGCTTCTACTAATTAAGTTACTCTCCATGTAAAGACTATAAAAGTTTTTTACTTTCCTGTTTCTAAGTCTTATTTTTCTCAGTGTTATATGCTTATAATATATATTTGAAATTAATATAATATATAAATAAAAATGGGTTAAACTGAGTCAACTGATTTATCAGTTTGATTCGATAAAAAGTTACCAGTTTGATTTAGTTCTATAAACTGATTTATCAATTTGATTCGATTTGGAGAGATGTCAAACTAAATTAATCGATAAAAAGTTATCGATTTGGTTTAGTTCCGTAAATTGAATGGAGAACATTTTGAACTAAACCAGACAGGTTGATTCGATTTGGTTTTTTATTTTTCAGAGTTTGATGAACACCCGTAGAGATATCAGAGACAGACCTATTACCAAAATATTAGTATAAGTCTTCAACCAAGATTGTGAGATTTTATCAAGAAAATGTTTTCCGATTTAAATGAAGCCTTGCGAAATCCAAGAAGAACAATTAATATTAAACAATAAAGGTAAAGGCATCATCATAGTAAGTTGACAAGCCCAAACAGTGCATATATATCGCTATTGAAATAATAAGAGAAAACCATGAAACAAAAATACATATTTCACATATATTTTAAAATTTTAACTATAAATTTTAATATATATAATCCTATTTTATTTTCATTAGTTTATAATAATTTCAATGGTAAAGATGTTTTAGCACAACATCATCAATTTTTATGCGACAATTAATTACAAACTCAATCAACGAAATTACTTCAATACAAAACGCATCGACCTAATATCTTTAATAATAAGTCTAATTACTTCGAATTTTTTTAATAGTAGATTTATTCCGTAATCTCTCGTCGCCGAACCGTGTTGTGCTGTATTTTCTCCTTCCCTTTCTATCCCCATCGACCAATGCTCGACTCGATCGCTGACTTGATAGAAAGGAAGTCTTGTGAAGAAAAAGGCTGCGGTGCCCTACGCGGTGAGACACTCGGCAGGGCGGCCATGCGCCTACGCGGCGACCTTCGGAGGGCGGCGATGGCGCAGCAATGCGGTGATGCTCGGAGAGTCGGAGGTAAGTGACGAGGCGGCCACACCTCGACGTGCGACATGACAAGGCCTGCAGGCCTGTGGCGATGTAGCGAGACGCCCAACAAGGCGGCGGCGACGCAACGACGCAGGAGGGTCGTCAGCTTCGCGCGAGGGCACAGTGAGACTTGGGCGAGGGTCGACTTCGGTAATATTGTAGTGGTGGTAACGTGATGACGCGACGAGGGTCGATGACACGGCGCTCGCTGATTTCGGCGAGGGTCGAGTTCAGCGAGACGATGACGCAACGAGGGCGATGCAGCGAGGGTCACCGTAACGACGTGGCGCTCACATCCATTGACCCCAACAACACCAAACCCCCTTCTAGGTGGGCGGTCCTCGTCTACGTGAGGCCCTGTTTGGTAACACTATTCGACTCTTCTGCCATTGTCAATCTTAAAATTGATATTCTTAGTAATCACCGAGAAGTGTTTAGTTAGTAATATCAATTTTGAAATTGGTAGTAAAAATAAAACATATTATGTAATAAAGTGTCAATTTGTATCAATTTTGATATTGATACTCCAACCTCTAAAATTATCGATATTAATATTGATATAGTATCAAATTTAAAATTCCAACCAAACGGGCCATAAATCAACTTTTGCATATCACTTGTCGGCGATCCTCGTCTCTTTGCAAATGCAAGATTAGCAATATCTTTTATTAACATATTTATCTGCATTGTATCACGATGTACTAACAATTACTTTATCTTATCTTATCTTTAAACACGTTGAAAGATGTACTTTGAGTTTACTCGATGATGATTACATTGAGAGCGATGCTTGTTGGAAAGAAATATTGTTGAGCACTACTTTTGATCTGTTATTTGTATTGATATTCAAACTTCATTTGTTTTGTGTCTTAAACTTGTATGACCATGAAAATATTGTTATCACTTACTTTATGCCCTGTTTGGTTAGAGTTTCATTTTTGATACTATATTAATATTGATATTAATATTTTCAAATATTAGAGTATCAATATCAAAAGTAATACAAGTTGACACTTGTATTATGTAATATGCTTTGTTTGCATTAGAAATTTTAAAATTGATACAATTAACCAAACACTTCTTAATAGTTCCCATCAATATCAATTTTAAAATTGATAGTGATAGAGGTACCTAATACTGTTACCAAACAGGGCATTAGGGAATTATGAAGTTTGTGTGCTTCTTGTTATTTTGCTCATTTGTTAATACTCTTTGTTTTGTGTAAGGGGATATACTTCATACCTTTCCCTTTGTAAGTGCTCTATATGCAGGGGATCTACTTCTATCCAAGCTAACTCTGTGAATGTATTTTAAGTTAATATAGTTTGGGTATGGGGATAAGTTCTTGATATGTACTTGTGGTTCAAGACATGGATCAGTACTGTGTGATTCTTTTGAAGATTATGGCATGCTCGAGACTATGCTTAAACTTGTTTTATTAATAGTTGTGTTTAGAAAGTAGTGCCCTTGTATGTTAACTTGTGGATTAAGGTGCATCATTTGTCGGTATATAACAAGTTGCCAAAGCAACCAGGCACCCCTTGATACAAAGCAAGCATTATAGAATTTTAAGTTAAAAGTTTTAACCCTGTATATGAGTTGTCATGACACATGATGTTAGAGTGTACATCATGATACATGATGTTGGAGTGTACTTTGTAGGATAACTAGTAAGTTTTTGTCTGCAATTCACCGACGGTTTCTTTGTCTACTTGAACAATGACTTATGACCTGTTTGGTTAGAGTATCAAAAATGATACTATATTAATATTATTATTGATATTTCTAAAAATTGGAGTATTAATATTAAAATTGATATAAGTTGACACTCGTATTATATAACATGTTTTGTTTGCACTACAAATTTCAAAATTGATATGATTAGCCTAACACACCTAGGTGATTATCATCAGTATCAATTTTAAAATTGATAATAATAGATATGTTTGATAGTGTTGCCAAATAGGGCCTTAGGTGTTGCTCTAAGTGAGGATTGGGACTATTGAATGCTTTCTTTGTAATTCAAAGCTTTTAGGATTGCAAATACTCCATGTGTCAAAGTGATAGATGAAATGGATTTATGAATTGATAACAAGAGAACAAAGCACCTCAATCTCAGGAGGGAACAACCTTAGTCCCTAATCAGAAACGATCACAGCCCTTGGGTCACCTAAGTGGCGGTTCAGTAACAGTTCAGTGAACCGTTACAGAAAACACTTGAACTGCTATCGTCGGTAGCTAGTTAGTAAGATATCAAAAGCGAGTTAGTGAGACGTTGGTAGTGAATTAATAAGATATTAGTAGTAGTTCAACCCTTTTACGCCCTGTTTGGTAACACTATTAAGTACCTCTATCACTGTCAATTTTAAAATTGATATTAATAGGAACCATTAAGAGGTGCTTGATTAATTGTATCAATTTTAAAATTTGTAGCGCAAACAAAACATATTATGTGATACAAGTGTCAACTTGTATTAATTTTGATATTGATACTCCAACATTTGAAAATATTAATATCAATATTGATATAGTACCAAAAATGAAACTCTAACCAAACAGGGCATTAGATAGTGAGTTAGTAAGACATCGATAACGGTTCACTAACTCGCTAACTTACTACTGTAAAGGGCAGAACTATTACCAATATCTTATGCCCTGTTTGGTAACACTATTAGACACCTCTATCATTATTAATTTTAAAATTGATATTGTTGGTAATCACTCTGAGGTGTTTGACTAATAGTATCAATTTTGAAATTTATAGTGCAAACAACACATGTTATGTAATACAAGTGTCAACTTGTATCAATTTTGATATTGATACTCTATCTTCTAGAAATATCAATATCAATACTAATACAGTATCATTTTTGATACTCTAACCAAATAGGCCATTACTAATTTGGTATCGACATCTTATTAACTTGCTACCGACGGTAGTGGTTCAGCCATTTTCGTAACGGTTCACCGAAGAACCACCACTTAAGTGACCATGAGTTGTGACCGTTTCTTATTGGGGACTAAGACAATTCCCTCCGCTCAGATATTGAGGTGATATGGACTCTGATAACAAAAGGCTATGTACGCTTGATCAAATTTAAAAGTAAACTATCTATTTTAATAACAATATTATAATTTATCAATTTTCTTAACATCACCTACAATTTTAAATTAATTGCATATCATTAGATATTAATAGATCAAATTTCACATTGAATTTTATTAAGAAACTCATTCTTATAATTTATCATTATCAGAATTAACGTTTTAGAATGATACATATATATTTGAAGTTAATTTTATTAATAAAATGTGAATTGGAACATCTATTCATCCTGTTATCAGCAGAGGTAATTGGGTCATTCAAGAAAAATTAGAATGTTATATAAATTGCAAGAAATGAACTTTGTATTAAATGCTTTTGGTATCGGGCCTTCCATTGAAGTGCTTTGCGAGGGTTGGGTCTCCCGTTAATTTGCTCTTTTTTTGTATTCTTGTTATCCGCTGTAAGAGGAACCTATCAAGGGAGAACATCCAAAGGCATCGACAGCAAGATGAGCCGTAAACAATCGTCCGCTGGAAGAGGATCTGAATTCGAGTTGATTTCAATAAATCTGAAAATAAATTGAAATCCGGTATAAATAAATTATCGGATTCTAACCTTCCCGTCCAAGATACTAGGTCGGAGTATCATGATCGCGACGAGACGATGGCGGACTCGGTGGTTGCCCATGTTAACAGGTTGACATGCCGAATCATGTGTTAATGAGATTCATTAACCGATGGGAAAAATCATGTCTATCAAAAGTCGAGTGTATTATATTCTAAATTGATAGGGATAAATTTCATATTATCTATCAAAGATTAAATGGATTTGATTTCAAGTCATTTAAGTAGCGAGAATTGGCTTCTTAGTCATGTACTTCAATTTAAGCAAACAGTGGAATATCATGATCGGTGCACATTCATTATGATATGATGGATGAGAAGAATGAATAGCACCATAAAGTTGAGGGAATGCAAACATAGGAAATCAAATTAATGTAAAGATTATATATATATAATATGAAATCCTCCTTGAATCTGAAACGATAAAATCAAAGTTCACAGTGGACTTTAGGTAGGGGTGCAAACGAACCAATTTGCTCGAAGAGTAGTTCGATACTCAGCTCGTTAAAAGTTCGACTCGGATCGTTTATTAAGTTAAAATACTTGATTAAGTATTCGATTAGTTATTTATTTAAATAATTATATTATATTATATTTATTATATATTTATATTTTTAATATTATGTAAAATTATATTTTTATATTTAAATAGCAGTTAAAAATGTTTTTTTAATATTTGAACTCTAATTTTAAGTAAACGAGCTCAACCTGGAGCTCAAAAACGAGTTCGAATCGAGTTCGAGCTAAGTTGGCTCGTTTACATAAACGAGCGGCTCGACGAGCCGAGCTCAAACTCGTCGAGCTTAAATCGAGCAGAGTTCGAACAAGACTTTTGAAAACTCGTGGAGTATCGAGCCGAGTTCGAACGACTAAATAATCGAACGAGCCGAGCTCAAACAGTGCCCTGCTTGGCTCAGCTTGGCTCGATTGCACCCCTAACTTCGGGACATATTTGGGACCCACAACTTCAATACATAAGTATATAATCAAAATCTTATTATTAGACCTATTTGAATTATTTTAGTTTATTAATTCCGAAGTTCAATGAAGACATGTTTTGGATTTAATTCATTGTGAGCTTATGTATTTTTGATCATAAGATCTTAATCCAAATTCCATTTTTTACATTTTTAGATTTAATGAAATTTGATTGAAAAATGTTCATTATTAATTTATTTATTATATTCTAAGTCTTTTTATTATGTTTATTAGACTTAGGATACAATTTTGTACTCATTTCAAGTCTTATAGGGTGTTTGGTAGCTCTTTTAATTTTGATTCCATCTCGTTTTTAAAATCAAGATTACTTGACTTCTTATTTTTAATTTTAAAGTCAAAAGAGTTTAATTATTTTGTGTTTGGCAAAACTGTCACAATTTTTAAAATTTATAGAGTATTGTTTGGTTATGATTTTAAAATTAAAATAACTCTATGACACACACTGCATGTCAATACAACGTAGTATGTCACAACATCCATACGAGCTTGATCTAATTCCTGGCAACGTTCCATCCTTCCATAAGCAAGTTCTGTCCACAAACAAATTTCCTGTTAATTTTGCATTTGCAAGCACAAGTAGACAGTATCTCGCGTAATGTTGCCCAACATAGACCCAAAAAGTAACAACGTGCTGACACTTTTGCCAACACTGTCGTAAGTTGTAACATTGTGACGTTATAATGTAGGATCCTCTAATTTCACCAAACATATCAAAATTCAGGAATCCCCCCCCCCCGGACAGCCGTGCCCGCCGGAGTCCTCCCCCCCCCCCCCCCCCCCGCGACTGCCGACGTCCGCCCCCCGCGGACAGCCGCGCCCGCCAGAGTCTTCAGTCCGCCGCCCCCTGCCGACGTCGCCCGCCCCCCCCCCCCCCGCCCCGCGGACAGCCGGGCCCGCCGGTGTCCTCCGCCCCCCCGCGACTGCCGACGTCCGTTCCCCCGTGGACAGCCGCGCTCGCCGGAGTCCTCAGTCCGCCGCCCGCTACCGACGTCGCCCCCCCCCCCCCCCCCCCGCGGACAGCCGGGCCCGCCGGAGTCCTCCGCCCCCCCGGCGGACAGCCGCGCCCGCCGCCCCCCCTCGGACAGGGAGACGCCTCGGCACGGGGAGAGCCTGGAACGGGGGAGAGACCTGGAACGGGCAGTTGCTGCCGAGGGAGACGCCCGGAACGGGGGAGAGGCTGGACGGGGGAGACGGGCGAGACTCGAGAGGGAACAGACGCCGCGTCTCTCCTGAAAATAAAACAACTTCACCCCTGTTTTATTTTCGGGAGAGATATTAGGAGTAAATTTTTTTGTTTTCAAAAAAAAAGAAGCGGACAGGAAACGTGATCAAACACTTCTCTTTCTCTATTTTCAAATTTTAGGTAAAAAAAGGGGGGAAAATGCTACCAAACACCTTCTTAGCATTAGACTTAGGATTGTTATGGATCAAAAATAAACATGTCAATTTTTGATTTAGAACATTTCTTCTATCAACCATGATTGAGGCCCAAGACTTTTATTTTTAAAGGTCCATATTCTGACCATTTCTCATGTTGGTAGTGAACTTTCGGGTCATTTAAGATGTTGACAAACCTTTATTTCCTAACATCAAAGTCCTATGCGGACATGATGTTCTCTAGTCCGAAACTATCATGCCAAAAATCTGGTTTAAATTCCTGATTATGACAGATTTTTAGACATACAAATCTACATTTCGATTCTTAACATGCGGTTTATGTCATTACTAAAATCCTGATCATTATGCGCCTTAGGCTTAAGATACGAAAAAGTTCACATGACCGGGGCCTATGACTTAGCACATTTCAGATTTTGAAATTGTTAGCCTATAAGTATTAAGGAGATCCGGAACTAAGAGCTCAATGTATGAAACTTAAGGCAATCATATATGACTCTAGTTATGACATAGACATCCATAACAAAATCAAACTCTTTTGACATTTCAAATCTCCTTATCATGGAAATGATCCCGTGTAATATCCATTTTTTTTAAAAAGTTATTATATTATACTCCCTCACATCATCTCTTGGTTTCTCCCCCGGACCCGGCCTCCCTCCTCCCTCGACCCCCCCCCCCCCCGGTTCTGCTCCCAGCCGTGCAACATCCAGCCCCCTCCTGCCGCGCAGCGCCCAGCCCCCTGCCGCCCCACCGCGGCCATCCGGCCCCCGCAGCCCCGCAGCCATCTCCCCCCCCCCCCGGGGGGGGGGGGGGGGGGGGGGCGCTCAGCCACCTCGCGACCGTCTGGCCCCCTTAGCCGCGCGGCTGCCTTCGCCCTCTCTCTCCGGCACGCTCAGCCGCCCAGCTGCCGCCCCAACCCCGGACGTCCAGCTCTCCCAGTCCCGCACTCAGCCGCGTAGCAGAGCCCCCTCTAGCCCCCTCGACCTCCGCCTCCCCACTGTGCACCACCCCTTCCTCCTGCCTGCGCCAGCATCCATGCGCCCCTGTGCGCCAAGCCATCCCACGGCCTCACCTCTCCCTCCATCCGGGATTGCTACAGTAAGCACGATTTGCCAATTTTATTTTATTTTTACTCCCTCACGTCATTTTATCTTGTGTTCTATCCATGTATCTACCTATCCTACATTTGTATGCTTGCAGCTAGCGCCGATTGAGGGCGAAAATCCTTGTTTAGCCGGTCCAAGCTGTGTGTTAACTCCGAATCGATTTATCGACGCCATTCCGGTAGGCATCTTGGACACGTCTAATGTCCTTAAATTTAATACTAAATATTCACCAATGACTTGTAGATGTCGACTTATATGTATCGGGTGGATATTGGACGTGGTGATTGTTTGTAGTCGTATGTTTTCAATTTGGTAGACACATAAATTTAATAGTGATCTTAGTAGTTGATTAATCTCGTTGTGTCCAAATTATGTGCATGGCCTTTGGTATAAATTTTAGAGGTTAGTTGTAAACTTATTTGATTATGCTCAACTCGATTGGGTCTATTCTATATGTTGTTACAAGTTAATTAGATTAGACAAATTCTAAATAATTTATTGGACTCTTCTATGTCTAGTTATGCAAATCTTGTTGTATATGCTTTCGATTGTGGGTTAAATAGATTAAAGTGAGTAGCTTATGTTATTAAATCTGAATTTTGTTATATATATTCTTTTGTCCTTAAATCAATCTAAGAGGCCTTAATTGTGCGTAGTCTTATCATGGCATATGTTGTGTATGTGCATATCATGTTGGCATTTGTCTAAGCATGTTGATTGGAGTTTTAACATCATGAGCATAGTATTTAGGGGTGTGCAATAGATGGTATCAATTGCATTGTTAATCTATGTCATTTTAGTTGTCATATTAGTATGATGTGCATCTTCTAGTGGTTAGTATGTTATTGCATGGTGCATGTGCATAGTGCTTAAGGTTGAGCATTGCATGATATGAGATATATTTGTGAGAACTCATGGCAAGGCATGAGATGTTGTGAATGCATGTGTGCATTAAAAACATAAATTTGAGACCGAGCTAAACTAGACTAGTAGTCGTGTCCGTGGGCAGCGGAGCTTAGAACCATCTGGTGCATCCTTCGATCGCAGATCCCGCGGGTTATCCTAAGTGCCACCCCTGCCTAGATGCACTATGGGATTTAGCTTAGCTATACAGTTACTGCTATATATGGTAGATCTAGTCATAGTTCGTCGAGATCGCAAGACGACGCTTTCCTTGCGAAAAATGAAAATGTTAATGTTTCATGTAGTGGATAGATGCATTGTAGAGTGGTATCGGTGTTAGTATTTATGTTGTGTTCATTAGTTCATTTAAGCATACATGTTTTGTATGATATGCATGGTAAGTCCTTTAGTTGGTGTTGCATTGCATAACATCTTCATCTTATTAGATATATTTGTGAGAAGCCTCTTTGGTCCCAGCGGTTGGTAGGTTATGGTTTTATGTCTTAAATAAATTGTGGAATGCCAAATTTTATATATATATTGTTTAGTTTTATATGGTATGTATCAAGTGCAGGTTGGGTACTTATAACTTATCATGTTAGGGCCTTTGGCTATCCAATTTGGTAGATGATGGGATGTCTACTGAGTCGTTATGACTCAAACCAATCCGTTATTATATTTTCAGGAAATCAGGTTTAGCACAGCAGAAGCTTGGTGGTATGGACTCCAATGAATAATTTGAGCGGTTATTGTGCAATTTAGACCGGTATATGATTACTTAGATTGAAATTTTATTACGTGATTTGAGATGAGTGAAAAATGTTAGAATTATGAACTGGGACCTCTTATTGTCTTCGAGTTTTTTTTCCAAACCGATGTGTTTTTGGGGGTTGTTTCCCCGGTTACGTCGCCGGATTGTTTTCCGTTGTGCAGGTTGAAATCTGGGGCGTGACATCCTGAACTACGTTCTATGAACTATCCAAATCTGAAATCGACATATATATTTTTTATCCAATTGATTACGATCTTATCATGTTCTTTATTATAATTTCCAGATTTAATTATGATCTTTTTTATAATTTTAAAACTAGAAATTTAATTAATTATTCTATTTCCATATCATCTTATGGGATTTTACAATTTTTAGATTGGATTATTGTTAATATATCGTTATATTTGTATTTTAAATGAGATGTGTGACTTGTGAGTTATGTAATGCTTCTCAATCATAGACATATGAATATAGACATATAATCATCATTCATATGATCATGGGGTACATAAATTACATCAACATGTTGTCATGTATAGGGTACATATATTCTCTTTTTCTAATATTCTCACTTAATTTTAGGGTCAGCGTAGTATTATGACCTACATAACCTCCCCTTAGGTTAATAGAATACACATTGACAGAGTTGCAAACTCTACTTTGGGAGGAAGGATTGGTATAGCATGAGATATTTGTCCATCTATCTGTCCAGGATAGATACACGGCAAGAACTTGTCTAAATGTCCATCCAATATTAAGAGGGAACCTAAGTTAGTAGTGTAAGGAATCTTCTTACAAAAATTAGTGTAGCAGAAGTGATAACGCTTATGGCTTCATGTTGAACTTGTCTAAATTGGAGCCAAACGTTGAAAATAGAAAATCGATCAAAACTGGTTCGAATATACTTGATTGAGATTCATCTAATCCTTTGTAAAAAAAGAATAACTTCTGATGCTCTTCAAACCAGTCCAATGTCTAGTCTTCATGAAATGGAATCTCCCGAGAATCTCTCTCTCTCTCTATGCGTCTGAGAAACGAGATCGTCAAAACGAGAATATCTATATCGTACATTAGTCTCTTAATTTCTTTCGCCTATTACTATCCTTAACTTTTAGCTCCATATTGAACAAATTGTCGATATCATATATGTTTTCGGTCATTTTATTTTTTATTATTATTTTAATTAGATGTCCTTGTTAAGTTTGTTTCATTTATTGTCAATTTTATTATAGAATCCAACTGAAGATTCATACATTATTGTCTAACAAAATTTTATAACTTAATATTGTTATGAATATACGTATATAATTGACTCAAGATGTCGTATAAATCTTCTCTCCATATTGTTCATGATAAAGTTTAGGTCTACATAAGATTCTCTGTACGTCTCCTATTAATAATAGTTCACCCTCTATGCATTTCACTTTTAATTATCTGTCAACTTATTTTGATGTTTAATATGAGTTCTCTTGTCATTTTTTAAAAGATTATATGGGTCATTTATACTTAAACATATATTTTTAAGACATTTCTGAGGTCTATTCTTCTAAGATTTTTTCGAGATCTCTTTTCTTCGGTCTCCCCGAGTTAAAATCAAGATGTGAGATGGAAATCCTTGCTGGTATTCAGCGATATCCACACGAACTTCATCCATAGTAGGTTCTCTCTTCGCACCAACCTTGAGAACTATTCCCAAATGGAGTTCCATCACCCATAAATGTCTTCCAGAGAGAGGAGTTAGGGAGGAGGCTAAGGGTGTTATTTTAACCATTGACTTGATAAAGTTTGGTTGAAACCACTAATATTTATAGAGAATTTGTAATTTTTCATAAAAATCTAAAATCTTTATAAGTTATGCCCTTGTCCCTGTACTTATTAATAAGTCCTTATGTGTGTGACCCACTAGGCCTAATAGCCTATTTGATTGAGACTTAATTAAAATAGAACAATTCTATTTAATTACATTAAATCTGTTATCCAATAACAGATTAATTGACTTATCGATCATGAAGGGTATAAGCCACATCCCATGATCCATAACGGCTATGGGGATAATCTTATTTCTGTTAAGCCATTCCATCATTAGTTACTGCATGGATATAAACCCTCGTGAATTCATTGTCCCAGTCGGAAAGGAGTACGACATCGATTGTTAACTTCTTAGTATACCGACTTTGTACGATTCTGCACTTAGAATCAAATCAATTGGAAAACTTATTATCTAATTATCCTCTCTACCCTGGTTAGAGATTTAGAGTATTATCCCATAGGACGTCTCACTTAATGAGTAAATGATTCTTTGTTGTCTGCTCAATTGCTTTTATCAGGTTTCTCTTATACCCGATACATCGTTATACTAAACTATCTAAATAGTGATCCGAAAGTCAATATCCATCGTTATACTAAACTATCTAAATAGTGATCCAAAAGTCAGTGGTCAAATCACAAGTTTCACCCAACAAAGTATATTTAGCGACTTAGGTTAAAGGTTTAACCATGAAACCATGATGATAGAAAATTTTGATTAATGAAAAGGATCGCGGAATCGAGATCATTGATCCCGATCTAGATTAGATCGGATTGGTTTGGATTGGCCGATCCTCTGGACGGAAGGGTGATCCTGAATTGGCAATTTTTTTTCTTTAAATCAAAATTTTTAAAAAATAGAAAAAATCGTTGGAATGAGTAAAAAAATTTTAAATGAAAACCAATGTGGATGATGTTCTACCAAACAATGCCATACAAAGCAAGTTCATTTCAAGAAAGTGTCATCTAAGTACAAACTATCATATAAGAGAGAGAATAGAGTTAAAATAGATCTTTAAAAATTTTAATTATATAACATATTTTATGTTTATGAATCTTATATAAATATGTGATAGTATAAGTGATAGTGAAATATGTTAATATGTTAATATGTTTAAATTATCATAGACCGACGCTTGGAAATCGTGGATCGACCTCCGTGGTTAAGTCGCATGGGTCAAGGGGGATGCTCCTCTTGTGGGGAAAATTAGGGCGCAACGCCCCCGAAAGAATTTTTTATGGTGGTATGAGGAGAGCCAGAAGGGTCAAAGGGGGGGCGAAGGAGGGGAAGGGGTCCAAAGCAAGGATTGGAGGGGGGCCGAAGAGGGGATTGAAGGTCACCAAGGGGAATCACAGGAGGGGGAGCGCAAGGTCCACAGGAGCTTGAATGATAGGAGGGAGATGAGAATCAGGGGTGGGGGGAGGGAGAATGGGGTTGATCTCCCGCTTATTGGGTGGATCGATCCGAGAATTGGTTTTGAATCGGGTCTGAGATCAACTCGTTTCTGGACATTTCTAGAGTCTTGTGGATTGCTTGGGATCAAACAATCCACGGTCCATTCAGTTGGATCGGACGGATCCTAGGTGATCCTGTCGATTTTGACCGATCCGGCAGGAATTCGAGTGCGGATCATTAGTTTTGCCTAGGATCGGATCGGCTGGGCCTCTTAGATCCAACTATCCAAGAATCAGCCGATCTGGACTAGATTGGCTGATTCAACAATCAATGATTAACAATTCAGTAAGATACATCCAGGGTTTTTAATTTGGTCAATTCAGCGATTTCATTCGATTAATGAACACCTGTGTGTATATCTCAATGTTTTCACATTAATGATCAATAAGATCAATCATCTTTATCACATGAGAAGACATCACATACATTAGTCTATCTGGATCCTTGATATCCCATCTCAAGGATCTAATGATTAAAAATATTTAGATCAGATACCTCTAGATGATCTATCTCATTATCGTTATGTCATCATAATTCAATCATCATTGTATGTGATCAATGATTTTATTACGATGTACGTATTTAATAAGAGTTAGTAATGAAGATTTGTCTAATTTATTAAATGATATATTTTTAAAAATGTCGAATTATATCATAAATGATTGACTTGAAAGACATACATTTCTATCAAATAGGCTGACCTCTTAGACATTTTATTTTAATTTCAATTTGATTATGATATTTTGGTCCAAAGTCATTATAGGCTGGTTATCACCATCGCTGGCTCTATCTTCATCAAACCAAGGGCCGTCTTCAAATCTTCTTAGGCCCAGTTGGGCCTACCATCATATCCAACCCTGCCATCATTTCTTATTGGGCCCAATATGTAAGAAATCATCTATAAAAATTTAGTGCAGCGGAAGTGACGATTCCTATGGGTTCCTTTAGTATCTATCTCAATCGGAATCAAACGACGAAAATTGAAAATCGATCAAATTGGGTTCGAACATACCTGATAAGGATTCATATAATCTCATGGAGAAGAAAGAGATGAGCTTCTTAAGCTCTTCAAACCGTTTAAATGTCCGATCTCCAGTAGTATCCACACGAACTTCATTCACAGCAGGTTCTCACTTCGTGTCGGCCTCGAGAACTATTCTCGAACGGAGCTCCATCGACCATGGACACCTTCTTGAAAGAGGAGAAAGTAGGGAGGAGGCTGAGGATGTGGTTAACACCCTTGACTTGATTGGGTTTCGCTGAAACCATTAGTATTTATAGAGAATTTTGAATTTTTTTATAAAAACCCAAAATCTCCATAAATTACGCCATTTCCCCTGTACTTATTGATAAGTCTTTTTGTGTGTGACCCACTAGGCCCAATAGCCTATTTGGTTGAGGCATAAATGAAATAGATTAATCGGCTTACCGATCATGAAGGGTACAAGCAACATCACATGATCCCAAATGGCTATGGGGATAATCTCATCTCCATTAAGCCTTTTCATCATCAGTTACCGCATAGATATAAACCCTCTTCCATCCAATGTCCCAGTCGGAAAGGAGTGCAGCAACGACTGTCAACTCCTTAGTGTACCGACTCTATAGGATCCTGTACTTAGAATTAGATCAATTGGAAAACTCATTTTCCAATTATTTATCTACCCTAATTAGGGATTTAAAGTACTATCGCATAGGATATTCACTCTCACTTACCAAGAGTGGACGATCCCTTATTGTTCGCTCAATTAGCTCCATCGAGTTTTCCTTGTACCCGATCCATCGCTATATTGGATCATCTATACGGTAATCCATAAGACAATTGTCAAAGCACAAGTTCCACCCAACAAGACATCTTTGGCAACTCAGATCAAAGGTCGAACTATGCAACCGCGATGATAGAAAATCCTGATTAACAGTTCGGTAAGATAACATTCAGGGTTTCTGATTCGGTCAGTTCAATAAACTCATTCAACTAATGAGCACCTGTATATGTATCTCAGTGTCTCCACACTAATGACCAATGAGATCGGTCATCCTCATCACATGAGAAGATATCACATACACTAGTATATCCAGATTCTTGATGTCTCATTTCAAGTATCTTATGACTAGGAACATTTATATCAAATACCTCTAGATGATCAATCTCATTATCATGATCTCATCATGATTTGATCATCATTGCATTTGATCAAGGACTTCATTATGATATTTGCATCTAATAAGAGCTTATAATGAAGATTTGCCTAATTAATTGAATGAGATATATCTAGAAATGTCGAATCATATCATATATGATTGGTTTGTTGGGCATACATTTCTATCACAATAGGCCTGCCATCCTCATGTCTTATAAGCCTAATGGGTTGGCTCCATCAGTCTTTAAAGTCTCCTCCGACAAAGCGGCAACCACCCTTCCTCACTAGCCTTCTAGAGCCACCGCCTGCCCGTCCCTCCCTAGCATGATTGTGTGATCATCTCCTTAGGCATCACCGTGACGGTCTCCTACCGGCAATGCGGGAAACCCCTAGCCACAGAGCTCTCCCCCCCCCTCACCAATCTCGCCATCATCCGCTGGGAGCATCCTCGCAATGCAGCAACATTCCCCATACGAGCATTGCTAGCTGTCAGCCTCTGGCTACATCCTCGCAGCCGATTTGTCCTTTTCGGGCACCGACGCCACCTGAACAACGAGCATCTTCATTGGCAATACAAAAAATTGTGTAATTATTTTTTTATATCATTCTAATTTTTTTTTGAAACAAAGGCTAATTCCTTACTAGATTACGGTGAAAGAAGATATTACAGATACAGTAGACAATTTAGACCAACACAAACTGATATAGAGGGTATCTCATACAAAAACAACATAATATAGAGACCGATGATAGTAAACACAGATAAAGATCAAACTGCAGAAGTGCTCCGAGATTTCATCTTCAATGCAGTCGAAAGTTGCCACGAAATAGGCTGCAGCTTAGTAAACTTCGACGGTCCATACGTAAGGACTCTCTTCTTAGAGTTTGACATTTGCCATGAGACTGGATGATCACACCATATAGGTGTGGATGTTGTCCAAACTAACAGCCTCACAAATAGTCTCATGACAATATAACCGACGTCTACAGATAACACAAAGATAAAAAAGAAATAAAAAGAAACTAGATAATGCAACATCTATGTAACCTGAAACTGTCACACCTTAGAGTAGACAATAAGATCCCAAACAACAGCTCAAAGAGGTGGATTACTAAAATAGATACTTAAAAACATTAAGACTATAGGCAAAAAAATTAAGAAGCCCCGATAGAAGGTATGTGAAGAGTTCCAAGGTGAAATCTCGCAGGATTCCGGAACCCACAAAATGGGGTTTTGAGTATAAAAGAAGAGATTTTACCACGATAGACAAAGAAAGAGATCGGCCAGAGAGGTAGAAAAAGTAGCTTCAACAAAGCCCTCTTTCTCTTACACCGACCTTCTATTCTTCACAAAATCGCGTAGAAATCCGCTGGATGACAGAGCCCGAGCCCTACTCAAACGAGGATGCACGGGGGGAAAGGGGGCAATCCCTAGAGGAAGCGAGGGAGAGGCAGAGCGCCTCTCAAACTGCCGCCCCCCCTCCCCTCGCACGGCGGTGGCAGCGGCAAAACCCCTGCCTGCGGCTCACGTGGAAACCTTATCATCCTGTTGTTACAACTGTGTTTTTATATTGAAATAAGTTTTTTATTATTCTAAAGTTATTTCAATGAAAAAATAATATCAAATTTTTTTACTTCTATATTAAAGAGTACTGCTCTCTGAATTACCTTCTCCGCTGAGAGAAGTACTTCTCTCAAATTCTCAAACGGACCCTTGGAATTTGAGGTCTGAGCAGGACTTGTTTTGGGGACTGCAAGTGGTTCCTGTTTTAAGGGCATACCAGACCTGGCCTTCAGGGATATGTGGACATCTGAGTTTACTTTGGAGTCAGTATAGGCTGATATCTAAGACCATTTCTAGAGGTCTTTCAAGGTCTGATTCAGGTCTAGACAGCAATGTATAACGCTGAACATAGGCATGTCGATGGGCTATGTAGATAGAAGGAATATGGGCATGTGTAGACCATGAAAGGATAGGTGTTGGCATGATACAGGTTATGAGAATGGGCTGATATGGGTCTGCTTTGGAGGGTCAAAACAGGCTCTGTTTAGGTGGGTATGAACATATATGGCTATGGGGTATATGGGATGTGGATGTGACATGTAAGGGGAGTGGGTATTCTTAAACCCAATGGGCATTAAGGGAGCTGGTACCTCCTTACCCCTATGGATCAAAGTGTTGGTCTTAGAAGGCTATCATGGGTGTGGGATATAGGATCGGCCATGGGCATGTGTTGTCTAAGAGGTATGGGTAGGTAAACATATGTTGGGAACCTTAGCGTTGGCAGCCTCTCTCATCTTTATCATCTTCATGGGTTGCTGCAGCATCATATGGGGCTTCTCCCCTTGGCTTCTCCTCCTCCTGTTGGTTAGGTGCACAAGAGGTACCAGCTGGAGGAAGTCTCCCTCGGCCTCATCCTCTTCCCTCTCCATCCGCGGCATCTTCATTGGCAGCAGGGGAGATCTCCATCTCCTTCTCCGGCAACATGTGCACCATCATGTGGAGCTAAAGCTTAAACACCATAAATCTGAAAACCCACTTCAAATAAAAAATAATAATAACAAATCCCTGGAACATACCATATCGAAGCTGATAAGTTAATCATGAAAAGGGAACCGGACAAAAATATAAAGGAACCAACCCAAAAACTGAAAGATATCAAAACTTAACTGAAACAACAATTCAAAACAAACCAAGATCTCCAATTAAAATCCTCAAATCTAAAATTTTAAACCTAATGCCCTGTTTGGTTAGAGTTTCATTTTTGATACTATATCAATATTTATATTAATATTTTCAAATGTTAGAATATCAATATCAAAAATATTACAAGTTGACACTTGTATTATGTAATATGCTTTCTTTGCACTACAAATTTTAAAATTGATACAATTAACCAAACACTTCTTAATAACTCCTATCAATATCAATCTTAAAATTGATAGTGATAGAGGTACCTAATAGTGTTACCAAACAGGACATAAAGCTTAAACACCATAAACCTGAAAACTCACTTAAAATAAAATAATAATAACACATTTCAGAACACACCATATCGAAAAAGATGAAAAGTTAAACATGAAAAGGGAACCAGACCAAAATAGAAAGGAACCAACCCGAAAACGGAAAGATATCAAAACTTAACCAAAACTGTAATGACCAGGATATTTATATAATTAAAAAATAGTTATTATAATTATTATGAGATTAATTATATTTTATTAAGTATTAATCTCCCTTCTCTCCCTATTTAATTTTCCTGTTGGTTACTCTCCCTCCCCATCAAAACCCAGTGTTTGCCGTTTTCTCTCCCGAGCCCTAAAATTTCCCCCTCTCAGTCGCCGCCGCCGGGCCTCCGCACGTTTACCTCCGTCTCCCGCGCGCCCGCCAACGCCGCTGCAGCCAGCGCCGCGTGTCCGTCCCCGCCCGTGTGCGCCCGTCAGCGCCGTCCGCCGCCCACCCTCCGCCGCCCGTTCGACCACGCCTGCCAGCGCTTGCGGCCGCCCACCGCGTCACCCCGCCGCCTCAGCCGCCCGCGTGGCCGTCGCCAGCCGCCGTTGACCGCCTCGCCCGAGCACCGCCCTCGGTCGCCGCCGCGTGTCCAGCCGCCGCCGCCCGCCCACACGCGCCCGCCCCGTTGACCGCCGCCGTCCCGCGCCCGTCTGCACCGCCCGCCCGCGCAGCGCCGTGCGCCGCCGTGCGCCAACCCCCCCTTCCGCGCGGTACCCTCTCTCTCTCTCTCTCTCTCCTATAGCCTCTCTCCTATTCTCCCTGTTTCTTCTTGTTAGATCATTAATCCTCCTTGTTTCAGCAGTTTGTCAAGATATCTATCCGGCTCGATTTTTCGTCGCCGTCGTGACCGCGGCAGTTTCGTCACCCGATTTGCTTTCCTTGAAATTCCGTGCACCGTTCGTTGTCGCCGTAAAGGTAGGCGTCTCGGCTATCCTTAGCACTCTAATATACTTGATTAAATCGTAAAAAACATGCTTAGATCACCAGGTTTAATAGATTGTAATTAGTGGGCTGTTTTTGATTTATTAGCATGTTTAGATAGAGTTAGTTTAACCTGTTTAAACCATGCATGTTTAGGTTAATTTAGTTATTCATGTATGTTAGTCATCATGATAGGTTTTATATGTTTAAACTTAGCTAGTTTAGCATGTTTGCATCGTAGTAAATCTTAAACATGTATATCCCGATTTGATAAAAAGCCGATGTAAGGTTAGGCATAGTGATGTTAGAGTTTAGTTTATTTTCTTTTATGTAATAGATAGTTCTGTTTAAGCATGTGTTTGATATGTATAGGTTGTAGATTGCATGATCCTATTTTTATGCATCTTATGATTGAATGACTCTAGTTTGTGCTAGATTGTGGTTTGGAATGCAAATATGTGGTGTATAGAACCATGGGTGTTTATCTATATATTTCATATTTGGATTGCCAAGTTCATATTCATGGTTACTGTCTGAGTTATTTATATGCTTGCATTGTGTGAAATGTGGTTAATGCAGTGAGCTGCATTGTGATAAAAATATACTTCACCAGACTATGTTAGTGGCCCGTGGGCAGCGGAGATTAGTTGAATCCGGAGCATCTTTCGATCCCGGATACCGCGGTTTATCCTAAGTACTCCCCTGCCTAGGGGTACTATGGGATTTAGTTACTATATGTTACTTCCTACTATATGGTAAATCTGGTGCTAGTTTTGTGATGTGGCTACATTATTCAAATGGAGCATGATATTTACTCAGACAGGTGTTTAGTTGTGCATTTTGGCATAGATATTAGTGGTCTAGTTGTGTCTTTGGTTTTATGTCAGGTGTAGGTGTTATGAGCATACCTAGAGTAGTCTAATGTGCAGGATATGTTGGTTTTAGTGCATATAGAGTCATGTTATCATATGGGGTAGTAGAGTGACCTTGTAATCACGTAATTGAAGATATAAAATTAGCTTAAATTCTATGTATTATAATCTGATTTTTAGGCTTAATATATTTAATATCAATAGAGAAACATTATTATAGTGGGTAGTTCGGGTGTAAGTCCTACTGAGTATGTGGTGACTCACCCCTTCCGTTGTTAATATTTTCAGGATTGCAGGTTTAGTGCAGCAGAAGCGTAGTGGTATTGTGGAATTCGAGGAGCTAGTGGATTTCTCATTCAATGTCGGTATTTAATTTGTTTAGATAGGTGTTTGTTTGTTGTGTAAATAGGTTGTAATGTTTGGATTTATGCTCCTGGATGGTAAATTCTAGTCTTGTTTGGTTCCAAACCGATATTCTTCTCTGTTACGTCGCCGGATTATCTTCCGATGTGCATGTTAAATTCCGGGTCATGACAAAAACAACAACTTAAAACAAACCAAGATCTCCAATTAAACCTTAGTCAGCTCAGATTAAGTCCAAAATAATAATAATCTCAAAGACAAAAGACATTAAGTCACCAACTAAGATAGATTAAATCTCTCAAATGAAATTAAACCAACTTTAATCAGACTAAATTAAACTTAACATGCTAAGTGTTTGTATTCCGTCAAGTTCAAGGGACTATTGCTCCTATGTGATTAAATCTCTCAAATGAAATTAAACCAACTTTAATCAGACTAAATTAAACTTAACATGCTAAGTGTTTGTATTCCGTCAAGTTCATGAGACTATTGCTCCTATGTGTTTATTATGTGGATGTATGTTTTTTATTCATGAATTACCATGGCGGCTAATCAAGGATAGAATATTTTTTTCGTTGTAATTAACATCAGTATTTCTCAAATCCGATGGGGAGAGATCAAAATAAAACATTTTCAAAGAACCCAAAACCTCAATATATTTTTATACATATTATGGAATTAGTTAATATTTTTATGAAATATCACTTATTTTTCTAGTTGTCAAAGCAAAATTCCAAAACAAACATCTTTTTTTTTCACAAAATAAATTGATTTTTAAAATTTTGAGGTTACATCAGACATACAATCTTTTAGGGATTATGAGGATGGAGAATAAGTGGGATACTCTGTAGCACTGATTTGGACAGCAGCCATCTTTCCACCCTTGTAGTCTCCTCTCCATATTTTGAATAAAAGGCTGCCAGTCTTGAGTAATAGGATCTCTGACTATCAAGGGAAGGTCAAGGTAAGGAATGGGTAAGTCCTTCCAACTCATATTAAAGATGTTTTGGATAGCATCTCACTGATCACAAGAAACATTAGGCTGTTCACACTTGTTTTTTCAGCCATGAGATTGCTTCAAACAGATGAACACCAATCTTGATTTCTTCAATGAAGTTCTCATCCACTCTATTCTCTCACATTGAACTGAAACTCTATTCAGTAATATTATAGTAGTTTTTATATAATTTTTTAATCAAATCAGTTCAAACGATTTGGTTTGGTTTAAATCGGTTTGGAGGATTTCCAAACCGAACATGGTTCAAATCAAACCGAACCAAGCCAAACAGGCCAGTTCGGTTTGATTTTCCAGTTTAAACCGTTTAATGCTCACCCCTATGGGTGTCCGGTAGTTGGGAACAATTGGAAGGAAGAGGAAGCTTGTCACCTTGTCGGCTGTTGTGGTGTTGTATGTGTCAGGGTCGCCATCTTTGAAAGTCGGGCGTGGGGGAGGTGGAGTGGCCGCCAAAGCCTCAATTGCGATGAGTGGGGTTTTGGCTTTTCAGGCAGCTGGTCGGGTTAGGCGTCAGGCGGCAATGTGACGTCTAGATTTTCTTACAACAGTTAGATCTCAGATCCAACCATTCTAAGTCGGAACAGATCTGTATCCGTTGAAAGTAGGGGTGAGCACGGTTCGGTTTGGTCCGGTTTGGACTATTTTTTTCCAAACCGAATCAAATCGATTCAATCCCTCAAACTGAACCAAACCAAATCGATTTCAATTAGGTTTGGTTCAGTTTAAACCGAAAATATATAAAAAAATTTAATTAATTATTTTTTACACATATATAATGGTTTTTAAGTTAAAAACAATCAAAATAAATATTATTTTATTATAAAAATTATAAAAATATTATTTTTAATAAAATTAAAATAGTTTTTATATAATTTTTTAATTAAATCGATTCAAACGATTTAGTTTGGTTTAAATCGATTTGGAGGATTTCCAAACCGAACATGGTTCAAATCAAACCGAACTGAACCAAACAGGCCAATTCAGTTTGATTTTTCGGTTTAAACCGTTTAATGCTCACCCCTATGGGTGGCTGGTAGTTGGGAACAATTGGAAGGAAGAGGAAGTTTGTCACCTTGTTGGCTGTTGTGGTGTTGCATGTGTCAGGGTTGCCTTCTTTGAAAGTCTGGCGTGGGGGAGGTGGAGTGGCCGCCAAAGCCTCAATTGAGATGAGTGGGGTTTTGGCTTTTCAGGCAGCTGGTCGGGTTAGGTGTCGGGCGACAATGTGACGTCTAGATTTTCTTACAACAGTTAGATCTCAGATCCAACCATTCTAAGTCGGAATAGATCTGTATCCGTTGAAAGTATCTGCCAGATCAACGTAATCAGATAATATCTGATCAATTGGATACAAATCCGAGATGTATCTGAGTAGTATTTGGATTCGTTTAGAGTTTTCGTTTCAACACCATACATTTCTTCTTTCTAGTATGTTGTACATAAATGCATTCCGAAACCACCTTATGGGGTGTTTGGTTGCATGATAATGAAGGTTTTTGTTTTAATTTTTAGAAATTGTAAGAAAACTTGTTAAAAGAGGTGTTTGGTAACCATGACAATTTTATGTTTTAAAAGTGATTTTCTTCTTAAACAAAAAAAGTGGGTCTCACCTCTTTCTTTTTTCTTGTGGTCCCCCACTTTGTTTGGTCTTGTGTGGTAGTTACTCTTTTTTGTAATCACATCCCTCCAAACATGATAATTTTATGTCATGAGTTGGTTCACTTTTTATTTTAATACAATTTTTTATCATGAAAGTGTACAAAAAATTATCATGCAACCAAACACCCCATTAAAGTTTTCAGAATATACCTTCCCAGTTGGCGGCTGCCCCCAATAAAGGCTTATTATGTTAGGCTAATCAGGCGATCCAAGTAAACCTTCAATCTAGATACTAGATCTTTGGTAATGATCTTGTGAGAATTTAAAAATTCGATGATTTCAAGATTTTGCTAAAAAATCCAATAAATTCATAAAATCAACTTTTGTCACATTTCATAAAACCTCATAGAAACCAGTTGAAAGGTCATCTGGTCCAAAAACTTTTTAGTGATTGATAGAATCGATCACTTGCAAGGATTGTCATCTCGGATCTCGACTTCGTCTTAGAGGGGTGTGAAATAGAAGAGATCTCAGGATCTCGGATTCTCATATCAAAATGTATATGTAATATGCATGAAACAAGTCAACAACAAATATAACGTAATATATTATAAAGATTGGGAGGACATCAATGAATTTGCACACATTTCATTAAATAAATAAATATATATATGTATATATATAACACAACACCATTGCATACCCACTGTATGAATAAACAATCACAAAACACTCTTAATACCAAATTCCACTCTTACACCAATTATGTGAATGAACAATCAGAAAACGCTCTTCGTACCAAAAAGATGATATGTGTGTTACAATAAAACTAAAAAATAGATTAATATTCAATAATATTTATCACAAATAAACTTTATGTAATGTTATTATAATTAATCTTATTATATTTAAACTATAAACTTTAAAAACATAAAAATATATTAATATTTAAATTTTTGTTTTTTGTATTACATATAAATTGTATATAAGATTATTATATTTATACTACAAAGTACTAACTACAATAAAACCGAAAAATAGATTAATATTCAATAGTTTTTATCATAGATAAGATTTATATAATGTTATTATATTTAAACTACAAAGTACAATAAAATCAAAAAATATATTGATATTTATTAAATTTTATTACATATAAATTTTATATAATGTTATTATAATTAATCTTATCATATTTAAATTACAAACTTAAAAAACCTAAAAATATATTAATATTTAATACTTTGCATTACATATAAATTTTATATAATCTTATTATATTTACTCTACAGACCACAATGAAACCAAAAAATAGATTAATATTTAATAATTTTATCACTTACAAACTTTATATAATGTTAATATAATTAATCTTATTGTATTTAACTACAAACTCAACAAAACTGTAAAATATATAATATTTAATTATTTGTATTATGTTCATACATTATACAATCTTTTTATATTTATTTTTTGTACTTAAACTCAGGATTACAAATTATAAAAAATTGAATAACAGATTAATACTCAATATTTTGTGATATTAACCCTCGGTAGCTACATGATCAATCTATTGGAGCTTCGGGCGATGCACTTCTGTGCGAATGAGATGGCAAACAATAGGTGGAAGTGAAGGGTTACCTGTGAAGAGTAGTTATGTAATCCTTGGAGCTTCTGCGGACAATGCAGAAGGAAGCCATGCCAGATCTGCCGGCCGGCGTGTCCTTGGCCTAAAGACATTAGACTGCTGATCGGTGCCAGAGAAGCCGCCAGTGAATCTGGGAACGAAACCCACCTGCGCTAAGTGGTCACCAGACGGTCTTGAAAAGTGGCCGGAGCCGAGGGTGACCCGAAGTCGTGTTGCTTATGGCACCTGTGGTGGAACAAGGCCGTTCGAGATTCCAGAGCGGTGGCTCCACCCGCGCGGATAAGCAGCAGAAGCCGCCACATTCTCTGACCAGGGATCATGGACTCAGCCCTCCGGCAAGGGTTTCCTTTAGCTCCTATTTGGTACATATCTCGAACTAAAATTGGTGAACTTCTTTGGAGAAGATGGGGTCTAGGGTATATTCCCGATTGATCAGGGTATATGGCTATTGATGACTAGAGTGCATATAAGGTTTTGAATGAGGAAGTGTATTGTTCTAGAATCATCTATAAGTCCTGATTTCGAAGAGAAAAGATATTTTGATGTTGTTCATATAATCCAATTTGCATTATAACCAACAACTACAACAAAGTTGTTAATCTAGCTAAAAGAAAAGAGTATTCAGGGACAAGTTCTGAAGTAATCAGTTATAGACGATCGTTAGGACTCAAAATTCTAAAACAATAGATATAAAATATGTTGCAATATGGTAGAACATGATTACATTATCAAGGAAAAATTTGTCTCATAATCTTTAAGCATTTTTGTCAAAACCCACATGAGCATCCTTGCTCTTTCTTATAAGATGTTTGGTAGCGCTTTTAATTTTAAGACAACCTCGTTTTTGAAATCAAGATTATTTGGCTTCTCAGTTTTGTTTTAAAAATCATAATAGTCCAACTACTTTATGTTTGACAAAACTATCACAATTTTTAAAAATTAGACAGTAATGTTTGGTTATGACTTTAAAATTTAAAGAACTTCTATGACACACAGGACATGTCAATACAATGTAATATCTCACAACCTCCATATTGTACATACTGTCAAGTAACATGTATGAATAATGAACCATATATATTAATATAGAGGTTATTGTTGATCGGTTGATCCCTTCATATAGAGAGGCAGCTGGCATTTGCCATCTCCTGCACGGCCTTGTATCTCCGCACTCCCAATTTGGGTGGGAAAGACAAAGGATCTGTAGGCCATTAGCACAAGATCTGCACTTCAAAGTTGCAAATCAAGATTCACAACTAAATTTTTAATTGTTCCATTTATGTCAATAGTAGAATGGACCTGCGGGTTTGCAGAGAGGACCTGCGGCTCCCCGACCTCCTTTCGTTCACGGCCTTGCATCTCCCCACTCCCAATTTGGGTGGGAAAGACAAAGGATCTGTAGGCCATTAGCACAAGATTTGCACTTCAAAGTTGCATATCAAGATTCACAAGTAAATTTTTAATTGTTCTATTCATGTCAATAGTAGAATGGACCTACGGGTTTGCAGAGAGGACCTGCGGCTCCCCGACCTCCTTTCGTTCACGGCCTTGCATCTCCCCACTCCCAATTTGGGTGGGAAAGACAAAGGATCTGTAGGCCATTAGCACAAGATTTGCACTTCAAAGTTGCATATCAAGATTCACAAGTAAATTTTTAATTGTTCTATTCATGTCAATAGTAGAATGGACCTGCGGGTTTGCAGAGAGGACCTGCGGCTCCCCGTCCTCCTTTCATTCATGGCCTTGCATCTCCCCCTCCGTAGAGAGGACCCCCCCTCGCACCGGGCTCCGTCCGCAGAGAGGACCTGCGGCTAGGGCTGTCAACTGGGCAGGCCTAGCCCATCAAAAAGCCCATCGTGAACTGGGCTTAGGCCCTCAACAAATATCCATCGGCCAACATAACAGGCTCATGGAGCATGTTCCCATCTAACATGATATTGGCGGGCCTGACTATGTTGGCCCGTTGAGCTCGCTGCGAACTTTTTATGCCCCTGCACCAAGTCATCATGGGCTATTGATATAACCTTTGTCTAGATTTAGAGAAATAGAAAACGCTAACACCATGAGTTGTCCACCGGATGAAAATTGACGTTACACATTGCTATCCCAAAACTCAATATCAATTTCCATGACTGTTAAATTTAAAAAAACATTTATTCAGTCATTTCTTTTCTGGCCTATTCTTCTTTTATGGTATGTGCAATCATATAGTTTAAAACAGTATATTTGACTGCATACTAAATTTTTATGTATTTTCATGATAAAAAATTCTATTAAAATAAGTTTTAAATCAACTAATGACATAAAATTGTCATGTTTGGAGACATTGGATGACAAAAAAAAAAAACAATAGAAATCATATACGATCAAAAGAGGTGCGGGGACCACAACATAAAAAATCTCACTTCTTTTTGTCCAAAAGACAATTTATAACTTCCCAAACCCCCATAAAATAACACTTGTGAACAAATTAAACATTTGTAAAAAAACAATGACAAGTGCCTCGTTCATGATATTTTGGATTGTTAGGTTGCCCAATATTTTTTACATATTATCGTGATAAAAATATATTAAAATAAAATTTAAGATGATCAAAGACAAAATTATTATATTTGATGAGATGCGATAATTATGAAAAGTGAGAGACGTCAAGGCAAAAGGAGTTCTCATCACTGGAAAAGAAATCTATTTAAAATATATCCTTTTAATGAATATCAAGTATTTTAAATAAAAATTGTTATAAAATATATTTTTCTTGATAAAAACTCAATCTATCATTCACTAAACATTATAATAGCCACTGTACCAAATGTGGACTATTGAGTTAACTCGTCTGAATTTAGAGAATACAAAAATGCATGCTTTGAGATCAAGATGACATGCATACATTAATTCTCCAATTAATGTTACTTCTATCAAAATTGATCTGCATATGACAAGAGCAACAAATTAAATATTTTTCTTTTCATTTCTCATATTACAACGTTTCACATATTCATGAATTTTATTTTTTGTGATTTTTTATTTTAGATTCTATATTTTGCATAATTAAAAAAATTATAAATTAGATTTTTATTTTTGTAGAATTTTTAATTTGATATTGTTTTATATAACCAAAGTCTGTCTCATTAATGAGATATGGTACACTAAAGCCCATTTACATAATTCAAGTTCGTTGGGCTTTTTATATGGGCTTGGGCTTAGGTTTTATATATGTGGGCTGAAGTGGGCTTGGGCTGGGCCAGCCTAAGTCCGGCCCATTGACACTCCTGCATGCAGCTTCGCAAACCCCCCCTCCCACCGGGCTCCCTCCGCATAGAGGACCTGCGGCTCCGCGAAGCCTCCCCCACGGCGTCGTCCGCCTCCCTCCCCCCGACGGCGGCGTTGGCCTCGCTCCGCGAAGCCCGCCCCCCGGCATTTGATGAGATACGATAATTATGAAAAAGTGAGAGACTTCAAGTCAAAAGGAGTTCTCATCACTTGAAAAGAAATCTATTTAAAATATATCTTTTTAATGAATATCAAATATTTTAAATAAAAATTGTTACAAAATATATTTTTCTTGATAAAAACTCAATCTCTCATTCACTAAACAATATAATAGCCACGGTACCAAATGTGGACTATTGAGTTAACTTGTCTGAATTCAGAGAATAAAAAAATGCATGTTTTGAGATCAAGATGACATGCATACATTAATTCTCCAATTAATGTTACTTCCGTCAAAATTGATCGGCATATGACAAGAGCAACAAATTAAATATTTTTCTTTTTGATTTCTCATATTACAACGTTTCACATATTCATGAATTTTATTTTTTATGATTTTTTATTTTAGATTCTATATTTTGCATAATTATAAAAATTATAAATTAAATTTTTTATATTTTTGTATACTTTTTATTTTGATATGTTTTATATAAGCAAAGTCTGTCAGGTTAATGAGCTATGGTAGACTAAAGCCCATTTACACAATTCAAGTTCGTTGGACTTTTTATATGGGCTTGGGCTTAGGTTTTATATATGTGGGCTGGAGTGGGCTTGGGCTGGGCCAGCCCAAGTCCGGCCCATTGACACTCCTGCATGCGGCTCCGCAACCCCCCCGCATGTCTCCGTCGGGCTCCCTCCACAGGGCATAGAGAGGACCTGCGGCTCCTTGTCTCGCCCTCGTCCACTGGTCGTCCGCAGCGAGAAGAGTGCGACGTCTCGAGTATGGGAGAGCAACGACGCCCTCTCTTTCGGAAATAAAACAAGACTGCGGTTGTTTTGTTTCCCAAATAGAAATCACAAATGGGAGTAACCCATTTTAAAAAAGAAGGAGCTTTTAAAAATCTAACCAAACATTGTATCTTTCCTAATTTTAAAAATAAGATAAAAAGAAGGTAAAAAATTGTAACCAAACATCCCATTAGGTTTTAGAAAACCGAGATGAATAAAAGAGCATGAGACATAGAACAAGAATCAAAGTACCATCTTAACTCGTCAAGATTGAAGAGTACAATAACTACTTTGATAAAAACTTACATTGTTCTACGTAAGATTATAAGTGCAGTTCGTCCTCTTGAAGAAAGACTTCTCACTCTATTCTTACAAGATCTTCACTAAGATCTTACAAAAGATAACTCTCATAATTATTACAACTTTCGAAGACTACTAAAGAACCAAAGACTCTGAGGTTGCTGGATGCTTTGACTTTTGATGTTTGCTCTCGATGTCCCACTCTAAAATATTTAATAATTTTATTACTTACAAACTTTATATAATGTTAATATAATTAATCTTATTACATTTAACTACAAACTCAACAAAATTATAAAATATATTAATATTTAATATTTTGTATTATGATCGTACATTATATAATCTTTTTATATTTATTTTTTTGTATTTAATCTAAACATTACAAATTATAGAAAATTGAAAAAAAGATTAATACTTAATATTTTGTAATATATTTAAAGTTTAAATAATTTTATTTTAATAGTAATGCAATAATCTATTATTACGTTTAACATTCATTTAAAAAAACATTATGATTAACATTGTGAAATAAATGTTACATAAAACCTTACCTAAACTGTTCACCCGATGACCCGAACGGCCAAATCTCGATTGCGAGAGCTGCCGATGCCGACTGCGGAGAGCGTCGCTACGAGAGCTCGTCTGCCGGAGGTTGCCGCCGCCGTGAGAGCCGGAGATTGCCGCTGCCGTGACAACCGGAGACAATGCTGCCGCAGTCGGAAGCCGCTGTGAGAGCCGGAGAGGTCACTGCCGTGGGAGGTTGCTTCCTCTGTCTTTCGTTAGGGGCTCTGGTGAGGGGTTTTAACCATCTTTCGTGAGCTTACGTGGCCGACCGGCCGATGGCTTCCTTTAGCCGCGTGCGGTGTGATCGACGGCATGGCCGATCAGCGAGGAGGTCATGTTCCTTTGCTTTGCCCCTCCGCCTGCTCGGTGCCCTTTTCTACCCCTATTGCTTCGTCTATTACCATTGGGAGGCCGTGCTGGTGCCCCTGTACGCCCGCGAGACCGGGATTCCAGTGTTTAGTCATCTCATTTCTCATCATGCCCGTGAGACCGAGAATGTCGCGAGATGACATTCCATGATCACCTGTTTAATTTCATGTTTTGTAAAGGGTCTGCGGGAATCAGCCTCATCCATACTCAGCTGGTTGAAAGACGGGTCGCCGCGAGGCATCTTTTCTAAACAAAGACTCGTAAAGACCTGAATCTTCCTACCCAATGGTCTCAGACTCTCAGCGTTTCCTTTCCACACCATCAACCAAAATAGACTCTAAAAAGTTACAGCGCTGTCTCGAAGAAGCCTGCAAATGAAAGTACTTGGTATTTCTGTCTCCTTCTTATAGCCAACTTTTCTTAGATCTCTGTTTCCACTTGATTTCTTCGATTGCACACTATTTGTGGTAAGCTTTCTTTGCAAGAAGCCAATACTCAGTTTCTGACTCCGACGAAGCCCATATATCATTGAGTTTGTCAAAGTCTTGGATTCTTGCTATGTGATTTCTTCCCAATTCACCTCTTTTCCTGTTGATGTTTGCCGACCAGACCTTAAGTCATGTCCTGAGAAATTTGATCTTCTTTAACCAGGTTAAAACAACACTTGCATCACAAGGTACTCGATTCCACCATTCAGAGACCAATTCATTAAACAAAGGTTCCCTGATTCAATTCATATCAAACTTAAATATCCTATGCTGAATTGCCGATGCAAATTCCTCACACCACAAGAGATCCCAATGGGCTGGTGGTCGGACACTGTGCCACACAAAGAAAAATCCTTTGGGACCCCAAACTCCTGCATCCATTTCTTGTCATTAGAAAAAATGGTTTGCCCAGCTCCTGTAATTTAGTTTTGATTTTTATTTTATCTGTTGTGGCCTTATCGTGCGAGAGCTATTCTTGTTATATATTTTTATTATATAATGAGGGTTCACGAACTTTTCTGTGGATGTCCTTAATC
Source organism: Cryptocoryne crispatula var. balansae (assembly GCA_036172225.1). NCBI lineage: Eukaryota > Viridiplantae > Streptophyta > Magnoliopsida > Alismatales > Araceae > Cryptocoryne > Cryptocoryne crispatula. The sequence continues at coordinate 21,536,500 of CM069920.1, forward strand.
CTGAAAAATGAACTTCCCAGGAATGATTTTTTTTTTCTGATTGGCATCTTCTAGTTACTTACTCTTTATATGTTAACTTTCAGGTCTATACTCTGACTTTATGTGCAGTTAAGTTTGTTCAGAAAAAAATGGACAAATCAAGTGCTTTTGACTACATCAACCAGATGTTTCCAACAGGTTGGTTCTTTTGCCTTGTCTTTACATTTATTCTATGCTTGTTCCTTGCTTATTTTTGTTTAGTTTTGCAATTTATTTTGTCAAATTGCTAATGACGTCGTTACAGTTTTTGTGCATTATTTTACTGATTAGCTGTCCTTATACTAATTTGCTGATTTGTTCTCTATGTAGAGATAATACAAAATTAAAATGAAAGCATTAAAAATCAGTAATTAAATGGTAATGTTTTTTTATACCCTATGAGAACTGTTCAGCACTCAGCAATAGAAATATTAACCTATCTCAGTAAATGGAGTCTTACTGCATATCTTATTTGTAGTATCTATCATAGTATATTTGATTTTATCATCTATTAGTGTGGTTGGAGGGAATGACAAGTCGCTTGTAATTCATTCCATATCATGTTCTATATGTTTATCTTCGCCGCATTGATTTGATCTTACACTCTTTTTGGTATTTAGCAGCTTCACGTCTTTTTTCAACGTAAACAATTGTTCTTTACCAAATGAACATCTGTTCACAGTACTCACCTTTCTGTTGTTTCTGCAGAAGCTTCTTTATCTGGAGTGGAGCCATTAATGCAGAAAATTCACAGTGAAATACGACGCATTGATGCAGAAATATTGGCAGCTGTTCGCCAACAGGTACTCTCTGTCTACCTTTTACGGTACATCTTTGGGAAACTGATGTATCTTTTAAGATTCAATATGTATTTTAGAAGCTTTAATCTTACTTTATAGAAGGATTTTTTGGACTTATAGACAGTGACGTATTTGGCTGGTTGTTAAATAACAGAGTAATTCTGGAACTAAAGCAAAGGAAGATCTTTCTACTGCCACCAATGCTATTCAGGTTGGAAATTTAAATATATCCACACTTCAGTGTATTATGTAAATGTTATTTTACTAACATGAAGGTGGAATATACAAACTGATTACTATTCTGCATGTCCTAGTCAAAGTTTGAAATACTAGTTCTCTCTAACTATTTCCTTTTTAAATTGCAGGAACTTATGTACAAAATGCGAGAAATAAAAACAAAAGCTGAACAAAGTGAGGCTATGGTACAAGAAATATGTAGGGACATAAAGAAGTTGGACTTCGCAAAAAAGCATATAACAACAACAATTACTGCTCTTCATCGTCTTACCATGCTAGGTTAGTTGTATATAAATGATTATATTTGATTGTTACCAATATGCTAATTAGCTTAAGTATAAATCTTGCTGAAGTTAATTTATGTCTCTTTTCTGGTCGTTACTACATTCCCTCTACACTTGATACTTTTATTTATTTCACAGCTTACAAGTCGTTGTTACCTAATTATCACTTTCTCTATAACTTTTACTTTTTCTATCACAAAAATATGCTAACGGAATGGACTGCAACAATTAAACTTTTCAATGCTTGATTTGTTCATAAATAGACCGCTTCTAGCCTTTTACCCAGATCAATGCCTTCGAGAGATGGAATTGTAAGACAAGGACTTCATTGTCATTCATTTCTTGGCGTGAGGAAACTAAACCCCTTTTCTTGTCTCATGGTAATCCACAATAGGAGCACGTGACCTCATTACGTATCATCAATAGCTAAAAGGAGGAGCAGAAGCAGATGTTGTCAAGATGAGAAGAACTGGAAGGGAAAAAACAAAAGCTTGTCTTCTTGCTAGTGTTGCTGCCATTGGCTTTCTCTTTGCTTTTCTCTTCTTTCTTGAGATTTGTTAGCTAATGTAAATGAGTATCACACTTCTTAAAGGAAAATAATGAGGTATTGGTAAGGACACCAGAGCTATAGTTCGTTTTGATCTATCGCTCATTTTCCCACATTGATGTCTAGTAGACTGGGAGATGTGTTCATTATGGTTTGAAGACTAGGCATTTTGGTGAGGACACCCGAGCTCGGACCCGTTTTGATCCAAACCGAGTATACCGACGTCGCCGTCCGAACATAGACTCTCTATGGATCGGAGACGATTAGTCGATATCGGGTGCTATTAGGAAATATATTTAAGCAATTTAGACTAATTAAGGGTTTTTATGTATTTATGGGGAAATTTTGGGTTTATTTTAAATTTTGTATCTCCACCTCTATATAACGACCCCCACCCCCCCTATGTACGTATGCTGCAGAATTTGAGTGAAAAAAAAAATTCTTGTGTGCCTTCTCCTCCCCGGCTCCCCCGGACCAGGTCCGGTGCATGGATTGCAGAATCGGTGGAATCGGTCCGATTCCGACCGATTCCGGAATCGGATCGGTGGATTCCGATCTGATTCCAGGCGGAAGGACCGATTCCGGGAAGAATTCCGCGGAATCGGTATGAATCACCTGGAATCGGTCGATCCGACCGATTCCGTCGGAAGATCGGGTCAATTGGCCTGGTTCGATTCCCGGTTCGATTCTAGACCGGGAATCGAACCGATTCCGGCCCTAAAAGGGCCGGAATCGACCCGCGGCGGTCGATTCTATCGATCCTGCGGCGGTAGAAGGTCGATCCGGCGATTCCGCCGCGATTCCCAGGCGATTTCGGCGATTCCGGCCTCGATCCCAGCTGCCACCATCGATTCCGGGCCGATTCCGTCGATTCCAGCAAGGATTCCACCGATTCCGGCGATTCCGGTGGCGATTCCGGCGATTCCAAGCAACGTCTTCAAGGGATTCCGCCGATCCAAGCTCGGATCGGCCTCGAATCAACCTCTTCTTAGATCTTTATAAGGTTTTTGGTAAGATTTCTTCGCCGAAAACTTCGTACGTCCATTCTTACGTGTTTTCGACGAGTCCGAGCGTTGTTAAACGTTGTGATTTCCGACCGAACAAGTCCGTCCAAGTTTTGAACTATCCGTTTAAGTCCATTTTGCACGGGAAAAATTCCGGATATCCCGTACGTTAATTTACGACCATTTCCGGCAAATACGTAACCCTTTAAACATATCGAATGGTGTGTTACTTGGGTTGTCCGCTTCCCAAACAACGCCTAAATCAATTTTTATATTATCTAATCATTTTTAGTGTATTGTTTACATTTTTTGCAGATATAAGCAATGGCCGATCAAGGTGATGCAGCACCAGCACGTGTTTCCGACGTGGGTTGGGAACACGGGCACATGGTAGACCCAGTCGGGAAGAGGGTACGGTGCGAATGGTGTGGGAAGGAGATGAACGGGGGGTGTTCCGACCGAAACAACATATCGTCGAACGGTGGGAATGTCAAGAAATGTGACAAGGTGCCCAGGGAGAAGAGTGAGGAGATGAGAGGCTACATGACAGGTAGAGCCTCTCAACGGGTTGTTAGGATCGAGCAGAGGGAGGAGTTGCATGACGAGCTACTCCAGAGGAGGAGGGACCGCGATTTGCCTACCTCGAAAGGGAAAGGCACGGGGAAGGCACCGGCTGAGCCGGAGCCAGAGAGCGAGGACGAGTCCACGGACTCCGAGCTTAGACGTGCTAGGCACGCTAGCAAGCGTGCATTTGCTGAGGAGGAGGACAGTAGGAGGGGAGCAGGAGGGTCTGGGTCCAGAGTTGACCCAGCTTTGGGCCGATCAGCATCGGCTCGCCCTACCAAGGACCGAGAGACTGACCCCAGGAGACAGGAGCCATACCGCCGTTCCACTTCTACCAGCACTCGATTTACACCGAGTGACGAGTATTTATTTAGGAAACAGAGTGCTGGGCAGATGGGGATTAAATAGGCAATGAAAGGGGTGAAGGCAACAGGAACGACTGCAAAGAGAGCCGTTCGCCACATTGTGAAGTGGTTTTTACATGCAGGTATCACTTTTTAAATTAAAATTTACATTTATCTATGTTTTATTTACTTAAACTTAATTTTAGCCTGATCTCAATTTTTTTTAACTTGATGTAGGCATCACAGCACATGCAGTCACCAGCCCCTACTTTCAGACGATGATGGATGCCGTGGGTGAGGCTGGACCGGGTTTGCAAGCCCCGGGCAGCAGACATATATACGGCGCTGGCCTGGATGAGAAGGTCCAGGAGTTGAAGGAGTGGATGGATGGTTTTAAGTTGGTGTGGAAGGAGAGGGGTTGCACAATTATGTGCGATGGGTGGACAGGTATCACCAAGAGGAGTATGATAAACTTCTTGGTGTACTGTTTTGAGGGGACAACATTCTTGAAGTCGGTAGATGCTTCTGAGAAGATAAAAAATGCCGACTTCCTTTTTTTTCTGATGGATGCGGTGGTGGAGGAGATGTGGGAGGACAATGTGGTTTAGGTTGTCACTGACAACGAACCATCATATAAGGCGGCTGGGAGGAAGTTGATGAAGAAGAGGAAGCACATGTTTTGGGTGCCCTGTGCAGCACATTCCATTGATCTCATATTAGAGGATATAGGCAAGGAGGAGGGTGTATCCACACTTGTCAGGTAGGCGCAGACGATCACATCTTTTATTTATTCGCATCCCCGCCTCCTACATATCATGAGATCACACACAGGAGCGCATGATCTTGTTAGACCCGATTCGACTCGATTTGCTACGAATTTCATTGCGTTGGAGAGTCTACACCGGCACAGGCATGCATTGGTTAGGTTCACACAGTCCGAGGAGTATTATAACTATATGGTGGACAACCTGCATGACAAAAAAGAACAGCTGGAGATTCTTGTCAGGTCTGAGAAGCAGATCACTGACAAGAGGTTTTGGGAGAGAATTGCCTACTACTTGGCAATCATTGAGCCACTGGGAGTTGTCTTGAGGTTGGTAGACTTAGATGACAGGGACCAGATGGGCACGTTGTTCGATGCCATGGACCGGGCAAAGCTGAAAATAAAAGAAAAAAATCACAGAGGTTACAAAAAGTGGTGGAAGATCATAAATGACCGATGGGACAAGACCTTGCACCACGATGTCTATGCTGCAGGTAACTTGGTTAAAAAAATATTTTTGCTGAATAATTGTCTTATTCATAGTGTTAACTAATAAAATCTTGCAGGATATTTTTTGAACCCCCGCATCCAATATGGAGGACAGGTGGTGAACGACAACGAGGTGATGCGGGGTACACTTGCTGTTATTCAGCGTCTGTGCCGATCTCAGCAGGACAGGATAGAGGCTGAGATAGAAGTAAGTTAGAGTTCATTCAATACTTTGGAGTAGCCTTACCAGGCAACTAATGTTTTTTTTTTTTAAATTTTCAGATGCAGAAGTATAAGATGAGGGTCGGCGTATACTCAGATGCTGATATGAAATATTCAGTTGACAAAGTGTCACCTGATATAGTAATAGCTTGATGAAGATTTTATTTTCTTTTCATATAAGTTATGGTAGATGATGGGCTAATTATTTACCTTTTTTCTTCTTGTTTTTTTCTTGCAGCTGAGTGGTGGGTTCTGGTGAACACCAGGAGTGGATTGAATCCACTTGCTGCCATCGTTATCAGGATACTCAGCCAGAGCACCAGTTCCTCCCATTGTGAGAGGAACTGGAGTACATTCAACCTGATACATACGAAAAGGAGGAACAGGTTGACCTCAGACCGGCTGGAGAAGCTGGTCTTCTGTCATTACAACATGAGGCTGCGCATAAAGAACATAAAGGATCGACAGAAGGTCAGCGAGGAGCGATTTGCACGATTCGCAGGTGGTCCATACGAGCAGAGGCATTCCTCCGCCACACCACCACCCGAGGAGGTGGACATGGATCATATATTCCAGGAGGAGCATGCACTTGCCTCCTGGATAGAGGAGAGGGAAGCCAGGGATCATGCAACTGAGTTTGATCCCGATGACCGTGCATGGGCTGAAGGAGAGTTGGATGGTTCTCCCCCCCCCCCAACACATCAAAGGAGGAGCGAGCCTCAACGGCCCTTTCACGGGTCCGGTTTTCCCTCCTAGAAGCTGTCCTTCCAAACTCAAGCAGAGATTGAAGCCCGGCTTGGAACGCCGATGGAATGGACCGGCCCGAAGTGGCCTTCAAAAAATAATAAATAAATAAAAATCAGAACGCGAAAGCAACACTTAAATTAAGGAACTCCACCTTGGACGAGGGCGCGGGCATGTACCGTAGTCGTCGATCCGGACGAGGGCGCGGGCAAGCTCCCGTAGCCGTCGATCCTTCCCCCAATTTTGGCTAAGTCACCGACTAGCCTTATTGGACGGGTAAACTTCACCAAGTTAGAAACTTGTCGGCGTGTCGTCGTAATGCCGAAATTTTTCTAAACCGGTGAAGAGCCTAAGTTGGGGGAAGGATCACCACTCATTGTACTCCTTGTACTCCAACTTCCGATGAATGAAACTTTGATGTTCATATCGATGCATGAAACCGGGCATTCAAAGTGGCCCGATGGGTCGGAGGCGATGCAAACCGCCAAACCAAAATAAAATCCATTCCTAAAGCAATCTGGAAATTCAAACATAAAACCAAATAAACAGAAAACAAAATCTGCAAATTCAAACCAAAAATAGAACTAAACAAAATCTGAAACTCAACTCATCCCGGTTCAACAAACAACCGATCTTTAACAAGATTGAACCGGTTTTGAAACAAAATCAAACTGAAATCAGATTTCAAACAAAATCTGCCGAAACAAAAATCAGATTTCAATTAAATCTGTCAACCACCAAAAAATCAGATTTTTACCAAACCGAAAACACAAAAAGGCCAGATCCGATAAATCTGTGAACTCAACCAAAAATAGAAATTAAAACAAATCTTAAAATGCACTGAACCCCACCCAAATAAACAACAAAAATCAATTCCAAGAGAAAACAAAATAAGCAACACTCAAAACATGTTAAAACTCACTCAAAACAAAAAAAAAATCAAATCAGATTGTTAAGCAAATCAATCAAACCAAAACCCCAACATACTTCAAACACATCAAAAAAATTAAAAAATCAAATCAAACAAATTAAATAAATCAAACAAATTGATTAAAAATCAACCAAATCAAAATCCAAACATGCTTAAAACTTTAAGCACATCAAAACTGAAATCAAAACAAAAAACTTGAACCAATCAAGTCCAAAATTAAATAAATCAAAACTAAAAACAAACAATCAAACAAATCAATCAATCAAATTGATTTAAAACCCAAAATCAACAAAACAGACTTTCAAGTCAACCAACAAACAAATAAAACAAATCCGAACAAATCGGTTTGCATCTGATCGGACCCAAAAGGCCGCTGCCCTTTTGAGTTTTTTACTTTATTTTGTGGATGTGCATGTCTCCGAAAACAGGTTGCCACGACGGTTAATTAAAGGAGTTCGAGTCGTTGCTCGATGTAAGTTAACGCCGGATACTCGCGCCATCCGGCGGAGAAGGGTCAAAAATGAAATTTTCAAAGAACCCGAACCTCGGTTCTATTATTTTTAAACTATCATCGGACTACCTAATATTTTAGGTATCATCTATTTTCCTAGATAAGTCCATGGTATCAAAAATGTCTTTCTTTCTAAAAGAACAGACGACGCGTAAAAAAGAGGTTCACACAGCAATCCGGGGAAAACAAAAACAAAAGTGACTGCACGGAAAATGGGAGGATTTGCAAAGTTGAAAAAAACTTTGGGTTCTGGACCTTCTGGTACTTCAGAGATGGCTGAAGAGGTGAAGAGAAGGAAGCTAGAGGTCAGGCGTCCTGTCAGCCCAGATGACAGCACGCAGGCTCCTTTTCACTACTTAGGTGATGATGACGAGGAGTGCATACCAGCGACGCAGCCATCAGCAGCAGCTGAGTCTCCTGATTCACGGCATCCAAAGGCGTATTACACGCTGGATTCGGATACACATGATTCTTATATACAGGAGCCACAGTATTCAGCATTTGGCCAGGCTGACCAGCAGTGGATTACACCACTAGCTCCACCTTCCTCTGCTTACGTCCCGGTCGTCCCGCATTCCGATCCGTACGACCTTGATAGCATGGCATCGGCATTATTTTTATATGGATATGGTCCCGGACAGTATACAAGACTGAGCACGAGGGAGGAGCGTCAAGCGCAGTTGAAATCACCCTACTAAGTCTTTGATTTAGAGATTATTTCCTCTTCAATTTCTTTTGTGTGTTCTGCAACTGCTTTACCGAGGATGCCAATCACTTATTTTTAAGACGCGATGCATCACTTGCTTTGGTGCAACTTTTCAAAAGTTGGGAGTTAACTTGGGCTAAGCGAGGATGTTGTCTCCTTGATGATGAACACAAAGGAAGTGACTGGGGAAAATTGTTGACTGTGGAAGTTGACACTCTTGGCAATGCTATGGTCTTTTTGGTCTTCAAGGAATAAGAGTTTTGGAAGATCATTATGAAAACTTTTTAAGAATTTTACAACAATTGGATCAACTAGTTAAAGATTGACCATAGTTTTAAGGTTCGAACCACAAATAAAATGTTAAAAGGATGTTTGCAATAATTTCAAAAATATGTTTCTTTCTTTTTATGTCAATTGAAATGTGGCTTTTGCCACTTTAAAAAAATAGTGAAGGATTGGGATTTTTCTTTATCTGGCTTGTATACCCTTTGGTCTTTCTTTGGGGATAAGGTTCTCAAATGGAATCAATTTTACTTATAGTTTTCCCTTTTATACCATTTCCATCTTTATAATGGTTCTCACCCTTCTAAGCTTTTTTCAACTTTATGTTACAATCTATTCTTTTCAGCATAATTAATAACTTGTGGCGGCCACTTTCCAAAAAAAAGGTTACAGCTCTAAGTTAATGCGGAAATAGTTTTATGTGCTACAATTAAGGTTTTGAATAAATAATGCAAATTAAACTCATTTTTTCCTAATCTTATTGTCTCTTTTATCTCCGAGCTGTTCACTTTATGCATTGCAACTTTCATACCTGGAAAATATGTTTTGATTTGCTTCTACTATAATCCTTTAAATGCACTCATTTCAAGGACCTTAGTAACATGTGGTATGAACACTTGTTAGCTTCATTATGTGCAACCACTATTTGTTGTTTACTGAGCAAACTCTTTCTTAATATCTGCTCTAATCCTCTTTCTAAGTATTGTCATCATATGGCTGCAGTTATTATATATAATTTTTAATGTTTTTTTGCCAATAAGAGTTAGTCCTGCTACAATCATTTCTTGCAGTATCAGCTGTGGAACAGCTTCAGGTGATGGCTTCAAAGCGCCAATACAAGGAGGCAGCAGCACAGTTGGAGGTTACGCTGGAAATTTTTTAATATATTTTTTAATTTATACTTCTAGAAAGAAATCCTTTCATTTTATTATTTCAGGTTCTGATATCTTATATCAACTTATCTCTTCCTCATTTAATTTGCCATGGATGCATATTATTTTCTTGTTTATCCTCTTGCATTCAACGTGCTGAAGTTACATGGAATGGATGTTATAATTTTGTTGGTGTTTCCTTATTATCTTTGATTAAAAGGGGTTAAACATTTATAAAAATATTTTTTACAGCTTAATTTTTATTTTGGTGTTAGCACTTTTTACATTGTACATAATCCGATACTTTGTGCCATTTCTTTCGTTTGAGTGTGTTGTAAGCATGGTTTGCATGATCAGCATTTGCTCCCCATGGTAAGATCCTGGAGTGAACATCACTCCAGGAATAGCCTCAAATGAGTGGGACCAGTGTTGAATAGCTCGATTTCAAAACCGTTTGAACCAACTTGGCCTGATTGAGATTGCCCATAATTGTCTGATCGTTAGCCTTGATCCACTGATCCTAGCTTGGAATCAACTGGTCTGGCCTGACTCAGGTTGAGATGCATGGTGTCATGGCTGGGTTGGGCTGTGTCTGGCCAGGGTTGGCTAACTCTTGGTCGCTCCTTGGCTGCCATGAATTGGCTGATTTATCTGATTCAATCCAATGTAGATCATCATCTGTCATTGACTTGACGCATGCAGGTGCCAACGGCTTTTTGATATGGCCATGAACAAATTTATAAACTAAGCTTTTTGTTTATAGTTTTATCATTCAGTGATCCAGAATTATGATTAAATTTTGCGTCTCCAAAATGCAGTACTATTTTTCTTTTATTTGGGTTTCCTAAATTGACATCATCAAGTTTCTTTTCTTATTATTCTTATTAACTCTCTTCTCACTGCCAGGCAGTAAACCAGTTATGCCGTCACTTTGAAGCTTATAGGGATGTTCCAAAGATAACTGAACTTCGAGAGAAGTTCAAGAACATCAAGCAGATACTTAAATCTCATGTCTTTTCAGATTTCTCAAGGTATAATTGTAAGTAATGGAGATTATGAAGGATTGCTCTTGGAACAACCTTATGTTTTCATTTTTCTAGTGGGGATGCTTGGCGTTTATATCTTTTGAATATATATCCGGAGATATGACTACTTTTTTGCTGGCTATCACCTACTCCCCCCCTCTGCTCTTTTTTTTGTCTGTTGGGACCGGTAAAGCAGAAGTAAACTTATACTCAAGTGGAGTTAAACATGACCGAAGGAAGCTCCTGTTTGAAAAGTGAAAAATATCAAAACAATTGAAACAAACAAAAAGTCTAATAGACCTAAGTTAACTCGGAGGAGGGTAATTAAATATGATTTAGATGCTTTAAATATCCCCAAAGACAACTCCAAGTTGACAAGCGACATGAGTGGACAAAGAGAATCTTATAGCTGACCCCAAATAATTTTGGATTAAGGCTATAGTTGTGTTGAGTATAGATGGTTGGTGTTATATTTTGGTCTGTGCTGATAAACATTTTGTTTGTGCATATATTTCTGATACCAAACCTCTTATCGGATGCTTTCCGTTGCCCTTATAATTTAGTGATCATATTTATGAGTGTGTGTGTTAGGCATAGTTGCATCGTATGAGGCTATATTCAACCTCGTTTAATTCTGCCCTTCCTAGCATTGCACCAGCACATAATTTTTTTGTATAACCAGCCATTTAACTGATGCCGAGCAAGGATTTTGTAATTGGAATTGATAAGACCTAATTTGACTGATTCTTAAAAAGAAAAATCGATTTGGAATCAGTCCGGATCATTTTTATTTTTTGGCTTTAAAAAAGTTTATAAAATTTTGGAATTAAAAAAATTATGAATCACTTTAAAAAATTGATAAAAATATAAATATAGTGTTTAACATTCCATAACAATAATAATACATGATCATTAAAAATTTATAATATACATGATAAATGATAGTGATACAAATGATATATCTTTCACCAAATTAGTGATATTGGGCGTGATTCTCATTTTTGCTATGCTCGTAAATGCCTATTCATTGTTATCCCTCATGATCGGCACGGGCTTCTATAAAAATAGTGATTCAACCATCTGGCTAAAATCATAAGTTATCTCTAGGAGAGGATCTGTGGATAATTAGTATGATTGAAAACTTGAAGAAGAAGCGACCTTTGGATAATTGGCTGTTACATACTTATCAAAGCACTGTTGATGCCTGCGTTGACTTCTCTTACTGGAATGCTACTTGGAGCCCAAATTTGCTGCACTTGCCCTACTAGTACGTGCATTAAAGTAGAACCACCATCTTCTCCTCCTGATCCCCCTTTGGATCCTTTACCTCCACCACCACCACATGTCTTCAATGTGAAGGCGATAAAGGTTGGGTGGGTGGTATACACTCTTCTTTATCATCTTTTGAGGTGGTACTGTCGCTTCCGATGACATGGTGTTGCCTGCTGTCTAACTTCCTCTTTTTAGGTTCTTTTTAGGTTTTTCTTCTAATTGAGATGAGGTGCCAAAGCCCAAGCCACGTAGATATACCTTCTTCAATGTTGCAAAAGGCCTGTGAGCTATGTTATTTGAGGCGCTCGCCTAAGCACTGAGGCAAGGTGAGGCAAAAACACCTCGCCTCGCCCGGGTCCGGACCCAGTGAAAGTTGGATTTAATAACTTAAATCCTCCTTTTCCACTCTGAAACTCTTCGGGCCATACACGGCCGTCTAGGTCAAACTTTGGTGGTGCCCTCCCTTCTCTCTTCTTTAACCATGTAGAAAGTGGGTATGCCTCCTATAAAATATTGTCAACTTCCACCTCTTTAGGCACCTGGGACTTTGAAGCATCTTTCTCGTCATAAGGCCCTCTTGCAAATCTTGCAGATCTCTTCTTGTTAACTTTTTGTGGGTCTTGATGATCTTGATCCACAAATACATATTATAGTGACATGACACTAGCTTGTCTAGCCTCTAAGATCTTAGTCTATTTCATCTCTTTGTGTGAATAAAATTAAATGTGCTTTAGTTTTTCTCACAGTGGGAAGAAGTGGTGTTTTGGTTCAATATGTGTGTGGCAATGAAAGCTAGTGGATTTCGTCCACTTCTTGTGCTCACTTGCACCCACCATTTAACTGAAAAATAAAAAACTCTAATAGACTGTTAGTGTTGTTAAATAAGAATATTCTTATCAGTAAATTATTACAATTTAGATTTACATAGCTGGAAAAATCTTATCATAAGAGTATTTTAGATTTGGGTTTGAGTATACTTCGATCCTCATCCTATATGATTGCCTCTAATAAAAGATAAATATTACAAAGTTAGTATCTTTTTTTTTAAAATCAAGATCAATGTTCTTTTGTGACTTACTTTTAACTCAGCCTCTGTTCTATTCTGTTGAATCCTTGAAAGTCTTCTAATCACAACCAATGTACCCCTCACCACATAATTGTCATTGCACACATTCCTTCGATATTGGATATTGGGGTTTAAGAAGTATTCTATAGTCAACACATGATGTAAGATTAAAGCACACATTTAACAATGAAAGGAGGATCTTGAAATTAAAGTTGGTTAAAACTACTTGTTGGATGTATATCATGATACAATGTCTTATCTCATCTGACATCAACAATTTTTCACCACTTTTTGTAACCTCTAAAATTCTTCTCTTTTATATAGATTTGTTATTTGATTTCTATCATCTGAGTCTGCTGACCTCAACACATTTATCAGTGGCTCAATGATGGACAACTAATATCGGATCCTCTCTTAGAAACACTTGTTCATGATGAATCTCTCCATCCGTGCCAAGTTCTTTAATTGGTCCATGGTATTATGTAAATCAACTTAGTACATTATATATTCCTGGGATGCAATGAATTGCACCAGTGCATGTCTGTGCATATGTAAACTCTCTAGGGCAATGAACTTTATGGCAAACTGTGTAGGCCTAGGCCTAGTGAGATCACGTCTCTCTGTATATTGCCTAATTATATGTAACAATCGAGGATGTGAATAAATAAATGACATAATAACCTGAGTTGGACTGACAAGAGTGGATGTTGAGGACTTCTTACTAATATATTTCAACATAAGATCTATAAAGTGCGCTACACAAGGAACCCATAATTGATGTTGTCTCTTCTTCATCAAGTTCTTACCCATTGCCTTGTAGGAGGGTTGCTCACAACATTCTCTTCGTCAATCTTCTCCACAATAGTATTCATCATAGAAAATATGTAGTCAGTATTTTTAATCTTACCAGAAACATCTACTGACTTCAAAATGTCATCATAGTAAATCAAAAAATTAATCATGAATCTCTTTGTAATGTTAGTCCATCCATCGCACATTACTTTGCACTCTCTTTCCTTCCGGACCAACTTGAAGTCATCTATTCATGACTTCAGCTGCTCTACCTCCTCCTCTAGGCTGTCTCCATATATGTATCGGCTGTTAGGAATTTTTAGTTCCAGTCTAGCCTCAACTATAGCATTCACCATGGTCTGAAAATAGGGGATAGTGGATACATGTGCAATGATATCTATATAAAGCCATAAACATACATGCATAAAGGGTAAACAAAATTGAAGAAGAAAGTTGAAGAAAATCGATTAACACTATAAACTTCTTTCCTGAATGTAAAAACTTGACAATATATCTTACTACTCTCTTAGATGTTGTGTTGGTTGTTTTGATGCCTTTGAATGTTTGCTTTAATGTCCTCTGGGAAGCACTCTACTTTTTAAAGCAATAGGGGTATCCGCTAGTGGTGCGGTGTCCGGGCATGTGGAATGTGAACGACGATACGTCCAAAATGTCTTCTCTTCTACTCCCACATCCTCACTAAGTGAGGGCTGGATGGATTGTGAATGATGGAGTGGAACATCTCCAACTCCTGAGCCTCTTGCTCCGCTCCTCCTCTTCTCCTCCTCTATATGCATTCTTGCTTGCATGCCTCACCTTCCTTAGATCAGAATCTGTGAAAGACTCATTTTCCTTATCCTCATGTATAGTCCTGAATTTATTTTTCTTTTTCTCTTTATGGATTGGGTAATCATTTCTTCTCTTTATGAGCTCGTCATGTCACTCATCCCTTTGTTCAATCTAGAACTCTCTCTGTGTGTCTCATCTTGTGAGGTAAGCCCTCGTAATCTCATTGTCCTCCCTAAGCACCTTGTCACAAATTTTACATTGTTACCCCATAACAATTGGTTGTTTCAATCGAAACACTCATCCATTCATTTACTTTCCACATCACTTGCATTCACTACACCCTCTTTTTTCTCCTTATCAACCATGCAACTGTATTCCCACCCATTGTCATGGGAAGCCAGTGCATCGGAAGTTCTTTGCTCCACTATTTAATCTCCTTGTTCTGCAATGTTAACAATTTAAAAATTTAAAATGATGTATTATATTAAAGTAAAAAAATGAACGAGCTGGAGAGAAGATGGAACAAGGGGGTTGTTCAGTGTGGATAGCCTCGTAAAGCGGGCTGTTTGGCAGGGGCAACAAGCCTCCGCTCCACCATGTAATCTTCTTATTTGGATGATTGTCTGGACAAGGGGACCTCAATGCCCATTTATGGGGTGGTTTTGGTTTTGGTCATTCCGAAGGTAAAAACATGCAAAACGGGGAAAATCGGCTATGTACGCATCAATCCGGACTTCGAACTTGTTGGAAGTAGGTTTACGAAGAGGGAGTCTCACCAATGGGGGAAAATCAGAGATTGAAAGGGAATTGCCTCTGGATTGTTGGAATTGCCGACGCAGTTGCTGGATCGCGTCAGAATTGACTTTGATTACCGAAGATGCAAGGGGGATCATCAGAATTGCCAAGCCATACTTGGAATTGCAAGTCCTAGAAGTCCTTCATGAGCGTGGCTGATATCGGACCTATTTTAGGCTTGAATTGGGTCGGGCATCGATTCGGACTGGGACTCAAGTTGTATTAGTTGAATCGGTCAAATCGGATTGATGCAAACTGATTTAGACAGATTCGACCGATTCCCTCGAAATTCCATCTGCAATCGATTCTTCTGGCCTGAATCGGATCAAGATCAACTAATCCGATTTAGGAATCAGTTGAATCCAATTCAATTTGACCGATTCTGCGAGTTGGGTTAGAGTATCAATTTTGGTATATTTCTAGTTGACCATTTTGGTTTGATTATCAATTTTGGTATTGATATTTCTAGTTGAGTATCAATATCAACATTGATACAGGTGAAAGTATTGTGTACCATGCCCTATCTATACTGCAAATTTCAAAATTGATATTAGTAGCCAAACATCACATGATGGTTTATATCAATGTCAATTTTAAAGTTGTTAGAGAGGTGTTTAATATTATAACCAAGCATGCTGTAATTAGGAATTTAGGTGTCTATTTAAGAGTGTCAGAGTTATCTATTCAGGTTGTATTATCTTAATAGTCTTAGGACACTCTGTTTAGAAGTCTAATTTAAGAGCGTCAATGTTAATTAGGAATTTTAAAAAATATTTAGAGTTAAAATATGATATATATTTAAACTGTCTAGTCTAGGATACCTCTGTGCCACCTCGACTGCACCACCGAAACCACCTTCTTCTGCCCTTCTGTGTGGAACCATCTGCCACGGCAAGCTAGGAGCCACTGTGTCGAGGTCCCAAAGCACCCACAAAGCCTTGCACTGCTCATCTTCGACTTTTGTCATCATTGTCAGCACCCTTCTCCTTTCACACTCATGTGAAATCGCCCTGATGAATGAGCAGCGCCATTGTGTCGAGGGCTTGTCCCTGTTTGATGCGGTCTGACAGACCAAGTCGTGGGTGCAGGCCCGGTTCAACTGGGTTCTAACCTGGTTCGACTCTGTTTCAAGGCCAGTTTAACTGTTTTATTCCAATTTGTCTTGGTTTAGAACCGGTTAACTCTGATCTGATTGGTTTGATCCGTTGTAATTTTTGTTGAGTTCGATTTAGTCGGTGTTTTTGTTCCGCTCAACCTGGTTTTACTGTGATTTAGCTCTGATTTAGCCGGATTAATTTAGTTTAGTCATTTATTACTCTATTTTGGTTAATCTCACTTAGTTTTACCTGTTCACAGCATTAATTTCCGTTTTTTAGCATCTTGTTCCACGTCAAGAAATAGCCGTTAAAAACTGTTGGTGCAAAATTTCCGTATAGCTCAAAGAAAAGCTAGTAAACAAGCCTGCCATGCTTTGCTGGAGAGTGATTCATAGAACTCCACCAGCAACAGATGTTCCAATGGAACTCGCATACATCCAGGAGCAAAGAAGACTGACAAAATAACTCAAGTGTCACAGTTGAGAGAGATGATCCTGATTTCGCTTAAAAGTACCAAACAACAGGCGAAGTTTCCTGTCCTGATAATCAACTTCAACTTCTAGCTGTTGGTAATATTCCCAAGCAGCCATTTTATAGAAAATCTGGATTCTTCCATTCTACATTGCATTTACAGCCTCCCCCACCAAGAATCCTCATAGCCAACTTATTAGCAAAGTAAAATTCTTGTATCCCTGGCCCAAGCTTTATGGTCTTATTTATCTACATCAATACTGATTTGAGAATATGACAAAGTCATAAAAGGATAAGAGGATAGAAGATGTTGGGCACACTCATTTTTAAGCCTTGTAAAAATCCTAGAGAGGGTTGGTAGTGTTAAGGATCTGTCCCACTTTTTAATTGGGTAATCATCTTATTGAAAGGAAATCACCTACGACCTATCTACTAAGATCAGGCTGGTGCCAAAAGGCAGCGCCTTTGTTAAAGGCTATAGTTATTGAATGCTTTGTTTTTAAAACTTCTGTTTGATCAAAAGCAAGGATGTATTTTAGAGCCTCGTGTGTTTCTAGGCCTTGATAATGATGCTCTGTTTGCAGCTTAGGTACTGGAAAGGAGACAGAGGAAAGCAACTTGCTGCAGCAACTAGCAGATGCTTGCTTGGTTGTTGATTCGTTAGAACCATCTGTTAGGGAGGAGCTGGTGAGAAACTTTTGCAGCAAGGAGTTGACTTCCTACCGGCAGATTTTTGAAGGAGCAGGTTAAATCTGATGCACACTGTTTATGATTTCTTATCTCTGAACTTGAAAGATCGGCGCTTCATTAATAGATGCATTAGACTGCTTCTTATGAAAGGCATCTTGACCTCTGCGTTTGAGGGTTACATATATGATAGATATCTTATGCGATCATCACTTTGGATTCTGAGTTTCTTTGATGCAGATAGTTATCTTTTAACTTATTGCGTACTTAATGCTGCTATCACTTGCCCATCTAGCCTATTGTAATGCGTATTGTGCTTTTTTGCTGATGTTTTAATGTCCTGTTCATTTTTCATCAGAACTAGCTAAATTAGACAAAGCTGAAAGAATATATCCATGGATTAAGCGGAGACTGCGTACTAATGAGGAAATCTGGAAAATTTTTCCACCTAGTTGGCAAATTGAATATCTTTTGTGTATTCAGTTTTGCAAACTAACAAGGTTTGTCTTGCCATTTGAATTATGTGAATTATGCAAATTTCATTTTCTATATTCACTTGATTTTGTAGGAATTTTCAATAGTTTATTCGTTTGCTAGTGCATATTTTTCTTTGAATAAAATCATGTTTCTGTCCTCTCATCGGTGCAAGTGCAACAGTTGGCACAGGGATAGTCCACAGGTAAACTTTCTGCTTGCAATTTGTGCTGTATATGGAATGACCATGTAGCTTGCTTGGGGCCAGCCACAGTGACCTCCAATGGCATTAAGCAATGCCATCATGCTCTGTTTCCTTACCGATTTTCTTACTTCTTAGCTATTTCAAGATGTACTTATGCAGCCTGCTTGGGGAAAAAAAATCTTTATATGAAATTAGCCTTGTCTGTTTTTAATGTAGGATCAATGCAGAGTTCTCATGAGACTGGTGTTGCATTCTCCAAGATGGTTTACGTCTATTAGACACATGGAGTGTTTGAAATCTCTTTCATTCATAGGACTCATCAACTTAGACTTCATCTCATGTGTGTCATATAGTAAAAAGAACTATATGAGGCTACTGAAATTCTCAGTAACATCCCCATTTGCGTGGACATGGTTGGCCAAATAATAATCATATGGTTTTCTTAACCATCTGTTTTGATTAGGTGTCATGGCATGTTGAGAACTCTTGGTGGTGTTTACTGTTCTGGTAAATTGCATATTAGGTGTTGTGCTATCAAAAGCCACCAAACATATCCTTAGTGTTCGAAAACCTTGAATTTTTGGAACATTTAATTTAATTTAATTTTGTTTTTATGAAATGTTTTGAGAGGGATCTGTTTTATTTATGAAATATGTGAGGTTATTATGCTTATGCCTGTTGATCATTTAAAGTTGTATATCTCCCCTCTGTACCAAGTATCGAAGGATAAGGATTGGAGTCTGGATTGGTGGGTATCAATCCGATCTGGATTGGATTGGATCGGCTGGAATTGATCTGAACAGAACTCGATCCGGAATTGGTCTGGATTTTTTTATTTTTAATACAAAATTCAGAAAAATCAGAAAAAATAAAAAAATACATAAAAATTAGGAAAAATTTAAAAAATGTTATGATGTTGGAAGAGAGTGATATCATATAATTGAAGTCTCTTATGTATTATGATACTAACGGCTATTGTAGTTTTCATACAAGAAACAATTTAACATTCATTATATTAACTAAAGGAGATGGTACACGTAAAAATCAAAATTAAATGATAACAGTAAAAATGATGTAAGTATAACTCATACATAACTGAAAATATACATTCTCACCATCATGAACGAAGTTGCTCCTCATGGTGTTTGTCTTGCTCTTCATTCTCATTCTTTTGGATGGTGCATTGACTTTGTTGACTCATGATCGAGCTATATCCATATGAAAATACTGAGTGGGCCATCTAGCTAAAATTATATATACTATCTGTTGGAATTGACAATGGATAACAAGGCTCGTAATTTGAAATATGTTCTGGATATTGTGCTGCAGCATACTTATCAAAGGAGCCTATTTGATTCCATTTTTGGCTCCTCCCACTAGAATGCTACCTCTCACTCAAATCTTTCACACCTACTCCACTCGTACATGCACTACTAGAACCTTTATGTCGGCTACCTTCAATTTCATCTCCACCTCCACCTCCTCCACTTGAACCTTTCTCACTTTGTTGTTGAGTGGGTGGAATAAATTATTCATCTTCATCATTTGATGAATGTGCTTGGATACTATCATCCGGAAGGACTAGAATCAAATATTTTTGTTTGGTACTCAACTTCTTCCTCTTCACTGTTTCTCCTTGTTCTGTACCCATACGAGTATTGCGCTGTATTGCTCTCTTAAAAGCCTTCATGCTACCAAATGCACCACTCTTTTTAGTGCTAGGTCTTGCATCTAGGATATGAGTTGGAGTGGCTGGAATTGTGGTTGGAGCTGTACTTCGCGGAACTGGAGCTCGCTGTGGAACTAGGGTTGTGTAGGGAACTTGAGTGGATTGCCCTTCTTCCATCTATTCATCCTTACCAATGATGCCGTCAAGCTCACCTTCGGCCCAAGATTTATCATTCGGGTCGAACTTTGGTTCTCTCTCAACGTTCTTATCCAACTATGCATCAAGTGGGTGTTCTGTTTGGAAAAGATATTCCAAGTCCACATTCCCCTGTGACAAGTCTTGATTGCCTTCAACTATAGCCTGTTCTTGATACAAACCATCTTCAAATTAGGCAAATCTCTTCTCAGTACCCTAACTACAATGATTGCTTGTGGATTCCATCCACTCTTATTGTTCACTTGGATCCACCAATCAACTATAAAAAGTCAAATATCATGGAATTAGTAAGAGTGGTAAATTTCTAACTAAAAATGTTAAACATACAACATATGTACAATACCCTACCAGGAGAAATTGTTATGTTAATAGGCATGATCTGGATCCCCATACATCCCAATTCTATACTTGTGTGTTGTCATCTGAAGTACATTATGAAAAGTAGTTAAGTTTATTGCTCATCCTCGGTCTCCAATGATAATTAAGT
This sequence comes from Cryptocoryne crispatula var. balansae, assembly GCA_036172225.1. Taxonomy (NCBI): domain Eukaryota; kingdom Viridiplantae; phylum Streptophyta; class Magnoliopsida; order Alismatales; family Araceae; genus Cryptocoryne; species Cryptocoryne crispatula. The sequence continues at coordinate 21,556,863 of CM069920.1, forward strand.
AACAAGTGCTTACTTCAATCTCAACCTTTGTTTTACAGTGTGTCTGACAAGACTTGCATCATTGCATACTTGTCTACTATAGTGCATCATTGGGTTAAAGAAATATTCTGTCAAAAAAGATCCCAATTCAACATTAAGCCACTAACATGTTACTGTAACAATAAATAAAATGATACTAAAGACCTTAAAATTATACTTGCAGCATGAATATCATGAAGTGTCATGTCCCATCTGGTGTCTATAATCTTCTATTATTTTTTTGTAGCCCCTTGAATATTTCTCTTTGGTTTTCATTTTGGCATTGTCTATGGCATTATACAAATATTCTATTTGGTTTTTGTCATTGGAGTCAACTAATCTTAATACTTGTACAAGGGGTTCTAAGACTGACATGTAGTATTTCGCATTTTCCACCACCTGTTGTTCTCAATAAGGCTCTCCATCTTCAATAAAGTCTCATACCGGTCAATTGTGACGTGCACTGTATCCATGTAGTCCTGATAGGCTGTAGAGACTATAAACCTCTTCAACTCATTTCTGTATCTATAGAGGCTCTCCAAGGACATGAATTGTGTAGAAAATGTAGTCAAATTAGATTGAACCATATCACGATAGTGTGTTCTCTCATGATGGAGAGCAAATTAGGATACCCATAAATGAAAGATGCAATAAGTTGTCTTTGACTTACCAAGGACCTCACACTTGTCTCCTTCTCAATGTCTTCTAACATCAAGTCATTTGAGTGCGCAACACATGACATCCAAAATAAATGAGGTCTCACCTCCATCAATTTCTTGCTTGCAACCTTGTATGAAGGCTCATTGTCGGTGACAAACTGCACCATGTTCTTCTCCTCAATCTCATGTACAACACTATTTATCAGACCAAACAAATAATTTGCCTTCTTCACCTATCCCGATGCATTGATAGACTACAAAAAGATGGTGTCTTTAGAACAATACATAAGGATGTGGATAAGGGGTTTCATTGTGATTCTTGTCCAAGCATCACACATCACAGTGCAATCTTTTTTTTTTCAAATAGATTTGAATCCATTTATTCATGAGGTCAATTCATTGATCTCTACATCTAACCCCTTCTCGTAAATGTATTTGGAGGTGGGGACTTTGAACCCTGATCCAACCTCAGTAATGGCATCTACCTTTGTTTAGAAATATAGATTAGTTGCTGCATGCACTAGACAACCTACATGAAGGAAGATGAGCACACTATTATTAATGTTTGTTCGAAAAATATAAAATACATACACTTAAAAAAATTGTACATTCATATACCTGCATCTAGAAATCACTTGCAGACATGTAGCTCCTACAGTAATTTTCACTCACTTAAATGCGTGCTTGATAGACCTTTGCCTGTTGTCACTTTGTCTATACATGGCGGTGTCTATCGATTGAACTAATTAAGATCGACAAAACTCACTATCATGGGCTGGTAGCCTGACACCTATGTAGGGCGAATACCTTCCACATCTGATCGTCAAGTAGTGGCACCTAAGCCTTCTGCTCTCCTTCTTCTTTCCTTATCCTCTTAGGCCTGAGCCCTACCAGCACGTTTGGCTCTCCTCATCTCTTTCTTCTCTTCATAATCTGACGAAGATGAATCAACCTATACATGAAGTTGTGACTTTCTCTGCTTACCCCTTGTAGACCTGAGATCAGTGTCTCTATGTCTAAACAACTCATCATGCAATTCCGCTCTGTGCTCAATTCTAATATCTTTTTGCGATGCTCTCCCAATTAGATAGCATCCCATTTTTTTTCCTAACTCGGTCAAGACCTTATCACACTTCTTCACATTTCCACCCTCACAGCCTATATGTTGCTTGAGACAGTAAACACCTCCATTCATATCTTTCTATCACCATTCGCATCTTACCCTCTTCTTGCCCATATTCAACATGTACTTATGTTGCCATCCAATGTCCCTCTGTCCACTAGGAGTTTGCTCCTCGTTAGACATTTTATCTACACATATCAGATAAAAAATTAAACAATATCATATAGCAATAAAAAAAATTAACAGTCAACCTTACCTTCAAAGGGGAGATCACCCTTTCCGGTGGTGAGAATAGAGGGAGATAGGGGAGAAGAGTGGATCGGGGTAGGGGAGGCCGGATCGAACTGGAGATAGGGGGATTGCTGGAGGATATTGCTAGAGGAAGCCTTGGTTGTTGGAGGAGAGCCCTAGACAGGGGGAGCCTTCGGGAGGATGAATCAGGGGGTACGGGCGATGGGGAGATAATCGGTCCGGATCTACCCCCATAAGGGGGGGTTAGATTGGAATTGGTTTCTGGGGAATCGAAATGGATCAGCTGATTCTTGGATCGATCTTGGAGCATTGGCCGATTCATCGACAATCCCACTGATTACCATCAATCGACCCGGAACTTCAGGTAGGATGGGTTATTTTGCCCGGAATCGGATTGGCAACGGCCGATCCGATCCAAAAATCAACTAGTTCTGATCTGGATTGGCTGATTCTGCAATCCATGCACTATAATCATAATGATTAAATGTTAATTATGTTGCACCTTGACTACTCTTGATTAAGCATCATAGCAACACATCCTACGAAACTATTAATTCTTATCAGAGATGCCTAAGGACAAGAGTGAATGATTTTTTTTAATTTTTCTTGACTCTTAGATTAGTAATGTTTTATATGATTTGTCATGTTTATTTGTTTCTTTGTATGGTTATTTATTTCATTTATTATCATTTTTATTTTACAATGAGGTTGTATGATTTTTATGATTTTAGTGTCATATTTATCATTTATTTTTTATTTTTTTGTCATTTTGTCATTGTATGTTGCTAATTTAATTTAATTTTTTAATGTTTTAAATAAATTAATTATTTTGATTTGCTTATTGATTCTTTTTATTAATGCACAAGAGTACAAAAGGAAGCTAGGGGAAAAATAGGAAGGAAGGGCTCATCTACCAAGATGGTAGAGGATCTTAGAAGCTAAAAAAATAACTGAAATGCATAAATTTGTCCTTGAATGAAGCCTCCTCCAAATGGAGTCAAAATAGGCCAACGTCCATTCTTTAACGTATACGAGGACATCAAATGAAGGATCAATCTTGGATTCTTGTAATCTTCTTCGAATATTCTTCTATTATTTGCGTGCCAAATGGACCAGAGCATAGTAGATAAAGTGAGCGTCCACACATCAAGTTTCGAGGATCAAGGGTTCAAACTGAGTCAGACTTGCAGATGGGTACCTAAATACTTCAAATATGATTCTCTAAAGGTAATTGATGATCCCACAGTTGATAAAAAGGTGATCCACAGTTTCTTCTTTGCTACCAAGAAAACACAATCCGTAGAGACAAGTGAACAGATATTTTGAAGATGGCTTCTAATTGGAAGTCTTTGCTTACCAAATTCATAAGAAAAACTTGATTTTGATAGATAGGTGTGGTACCTAAACAGCTTGATGTCACAGAGCTTCCACACCTCATAGAATCAATTTTCGCAACACAGACTACACTGTGAAGAAATACTTTTTACATGGTAGACAAACTAATTTATCCTCTTGCTCCTCAACACATCTACAATTCTCAAGGAGCATCAACTTAATAGATAGGTCTCAAATTCCTCCTCCTTGAGGTCTTTTCTAAATGATAAACACCACTTCACTTTAACATCCCAGTTGCAATAGACCTGGCTCGAGGATTGCAACTTTAGCTGAACAAAGTGGGAAACATGTTAGCCGAGGAGGCATTTTCAATCTGAGGGGTACTCTAAAAAAGAGGTTCTCCTGTCATTCCCAACTCACTATAAGATGAGTTAAAAAATCTCTCATGTTAAGATTACGTTTCCAAATATTAGAAACTCTGCCTCTATCCCTAAAGGCTTTGGTTTACGAATCATTCTTTCAAATGCCATATTTTGAGTAAACTATGCTGGCCCAAAGAGCATTGTGAAACCTCGTGATATATATATAAATAAGACTATATATAGCATATGTAGTATGGCATGGTTTGAAAACTCATTTGACTTCCATTTATTTAGGAAATGAACTTTCATCATCTTATCTTTGGCGGCTATGAAAATATGTAATATTTCATAGAAGATATTAGCCAAAATCTGTGATATGCATATAAAAAAAAATATATATACATCGAGGTTAGGGTTCATAAAGTTTGTCTTTGGACCTCTCTCCATCGGAAGTTGCGAATTTTCGATGTTAATTACATCGAGATTCTCGAACACCCTTGATTAACCGTCGTAGCAACTCGTATAGAAGGAAACATTCGTCCACAAACACAAACACATGAGAATTATAACCCATAAAATCAATGGAATGCAAACTTAGTATTTAAGTTTGATTTATGTAAGCATTTCAACATTTTAAGGTTTATATTCCTTAACTGTATTAACATACTTTATGTGAGATTAGCTCTTTTAACTCAAGGTCTTGTATTAAGACATATGTTGGATTATTAGAGCTAATCTAGATCCGAGCATATTTAGATCAAATTCTATGTTGATTTCATATAAGTTCTTACATACTAAACTAAGTGAAATCTGTCAACATTTCCCATGCCATTTTATGGCCCAAGTCTTTTTCATTAAGGACTTATATTTTATGTTATTTTCATTACAGTCTAGCATCTTAGACCTATTGATTGAAACCAGAAATTTTTTTTTTGCCTAAGTCTTTACACCTTGACCTAGTGAAATGGCATAAGCCCCTTATCATTGTTAAGATGTACTTCTTTTTATTATAAACTTGGAGAAAACTAAGAGAAGCATATATCAATCTGATTCAGAATAAATATGCTCAGGTTCGGAAGATGATATCCAGACTATGCTCTTCTTTAAATGACATACATGTCTATCCAACTATGGGATTCATGAGACCGCCCTGGATCCAGGTAATTGGACTCAGTCAAATTTGCTTAAATCTGATTTTTATGAGGTCGGATCAAGCATGTTTGTGGCTATGTCCATTGTGTTACTTCATATCAAGTACTTAGGATTATCACCTCATCAAATCTGATCAAGGATGGACATATCTGGAATGTCGGTATCAGATTTAAAACATATCTATAGGTATGTTCCCAGGGTACCCTATACCCACTACACTGCCTCTTCCTAACCCCTGATATGCCAGACTTTAGGATTTACTAAAATCATCATTTCAGATTCTGAGTTTTGGGTTTAAACTCATAAATCATTCCCCCCTTTGACTTAGGACTTTCAATTTTTATTGACACCCGGGCTTGATTATACTCCCTCATCTTTCCAACGGCTCACCAAAAATTCTGTTTAAGGCAGGCTTTACTTATGTATGGGTCCTGAGCATTTAGCTCCTGAGTATTGCCAGACTCCAGGTCCGGATCTGACACCCAATACTAGCTTTAGACTGATCAGAATTCTGCACTTAATCATGCCTGAAGTTCTGCCCGATAATAGGTGTCATCTCTACCTTGAACAAGGTTTGAAATAGCATGCTAAATGAGAGTTGTCCAATCCTGAAATGCCCCTCATCTCAGCCACTCAGGTTCGACCATAAACCTACTATGCAGGACCTTTGTGCAGACTATAATGTGCTCAGCTTGGTCTTCAGCACAAGCCCTCAATAATCTGATTATATTCAGATCTAAGGCCAGCCAAAACTCTCTCTCTACCCGTCCTTCAGACAAGTTGAACTTAAGGCTAAAACCATGGAGCTATGCCAGGTAGTCTATGGCCGAGAGGCTCCTGTTTTATAGGTTATCAAGGTCATAACACCATAAATGGCTAAAAAAACAAGATTGGGATCCCCAAACTACAGGTTTCTGGGGGGGTCTAAGGTCTCATAACTCTGTTAAAACAATTGGACATTCAGGGTCCAACATGCCCTCGGTTTAACCCCCTGAACACCTCTTCCATCCTATGATCAGACACCTCTGGATATGGTTTTAAACCCTACTGTATTTTGTGATGATGACCTCTGATCTCAAGCTTTTGTTTGGGCCAGTACTTCTAGTGCCAATTCTTATTATGTCCGGCTTTCAATCTCTCATCTGATTTGAGAGCAATCTCCCTAATTCATTTTTAATAGGTAGATCATAACCTAGATGTCTAGGTCCTGAAACCAGGTCTACAATGTGCCTGAAACTGGATGCTCTCCTTGCCTTCTTATGTTCGGACTAGGGTTCTTCAATCAGCTTCTGGTGATTTAAATTCTGCATTGTACATAATTCTTATAAATTATATATACACATAATGCTCCTTGATCATCAGCATATATATACATCAATATATGAATAACATGTCCACTGCGGGGCTTAAACATAACCACAATTTCATTATCTTGTGGTCATCTCATTCATCTTGCAGACATAGACCTTCTTAAAGAAGGGTGTCATTCCGGTCATAGAGATCTGGTCCATGATTGGCCCCCTCTTTATGTGGGACCATGGTTTTCCATCTCTTCGAGATCTCGCGAGAATCTCGGTCTCTCCAAGGGGCCGAGATACGAGATCGCCGAGATCTCACCCCATGTAGATTGGTCCATAAAGAATTTTTCTCGGTTGATCCGTGACTACTCTACGTCCCGTTTATAATAGTGTAAACACATTTAATATATTTTACTATCACTTATACTATTACATGAAAATGTGTTACAAGTTTAATACTATATTAATATTTAAATAAGATTGTATACAAGTTTAAATCTTTTAGAAGCACAAAGATCATCTTTTTGGTATTGAAAGTACTTTGTAATTGTTCATTCACACAATTGATATACAAAATGTGTTATATATTTTCATGTAAATTCATTGATGTACTCCTATTTTTATAAGATATTATGTTATATTTCATACATATATACATTTTGATCCGAGATCCGATCTCCCGAGATTTTTCCGAGATCTCTCCGAGATCTCTTCTCTTTCACCCCCCCCCGAGACGAAGTCGAGATCCGAGATGGCAATCCTTGTGTGGGACTCTTGTTTCTCTTATAGTAAACTGAGCTTGTGTGCTCCTTCCATCGTAGGATGAACCAAGGAAACTGGGCATATGGCTCAAGCTTCTGTCCAGAACATGTATATCGGGCTGCCCAAAATATGCTACTGTCATGTCCCGAAATGGGCATCAGTCTCCTCATAAGCTCTCCCGGTCTTTCTGGCTTCATAATCTTCCAGCTGACATGGGGCAATGGACAGCTCCTGTGCATGTTGTGTATGCTTTTATGCTCAGCTGTCATGAAGTCTTCAAGGCCCGGCTGGCCATCTTCTCTTCATACTCTTTCTTCTTCCAGGGCTACCTGGGGGATCTTTGGTCCATCATGTGGATTCCAAAGAGGCCGGGTATAACCCTATTCTTCCTTTGCTCATGTCCCTTGAATAGATTTGATAAAAAGGGTAGCTTGCTGGCTCTAGACTCTAGTATAAATGGAGACCGGGACAGATGATTTATGCAAGGTCTCTTATGAATTAACAATCCTGATTTTTACTATGGGCTGACATGGAGCTGGCGGGTGACCAATGAAGAAGTTACAGGAAATTCCAAATACAAGCTGGAATGGGGTTGATAGGTAACCCACATAAGGGAGATTAAAAATTTACTCCGTTAGCTTCTACATGTGATTGGGTCGGAGCAAGAGAGGGTATTTGGTCATGGCCTGTATATGGAGGTATATGCAGATTGGTGGCATACTCATGGCATACTCGTGGGTCCTCCAAGATGACTATTTTGTTCATCTCAACAATCTTAGGAGAAGGTTCTATGACAACCTACCTACTGATCATCCGGACAGTATTTTGGTCTAGGCAGAAGAGTTATGTTTCCAGTGGCATGTCATGAGGCATAGGCTGATGAAGGAACCTCCTCGAGGAAGGAGAAAATCAGAAATAGGGGGGGTGCAATAAAATATGAAGTGGGTGTTTTGCAAAGAAGGATAGACCGGCCTTTGTGGGAGCTTACCTTTAACACCTTCACCTGCCTTTGTTCTGATTTTCTTTCAGCCTTTCTCTGTCGCGACCAACACTCCTTGATGAAGAATGGACCTCTTGTAACTTCAGCAAAATCCTCCCCTTTTATCCCTCCCCCCTTTTTTTGGCACGGGATAGCCCCTTTTATAGCAGGTTCTGGGCAGATGATTGCCCTGGTACGTGCAGCTCATGCACTACCGTGAGTTGAGCCATGTTCTCTTGAACGTGGGGAAGGTGGAGCTTGACTAAGTCAAATCCTGGAGGAGATAGGCATACGGTATATTTCTGCCTTACTTTTACATTTTCATGTATTTTATGATCATGTAAAAGATCCTGACCACCGATTGGCTTCTGCTATGTGCATCTTTTCCATTGATCCAATGAGCTCTCTTGATGGGCTCATCGTACAGTAAGTATACATCTTAGCCCTTGATCAGATGTCCCTTGATCTTCACTCGATGTCTCAATCTGTGCCTTCCTTCTATTTAACAGTCCTCTGTATGTTGATTTTATCCTGTCCGTTAATCAAAAATGCTGCCAGGCTTTGCAGTCTACGTGAAGGGAATTGAATCCATCTTATCAAATACCCAATAAGACCAGATCCAATGGATATTATCCCATTATGGATCCAATTAGGCCATCCTGCTATACCGTTGGGGATCCAAGAGTATTAGGATCCCAATTAACTTATCCGATAGCTAATCCTGGCCTTCAAATATATAAACTTTTGATCCTGGCCCTCCCTCGGCCCTCATTGGCATTTATCCCTCTGGATTTATGCCCGCTAAAGGCCTGATTAGGTCATAATCAATTATTTAACACCCCAGGTCCTCGGACTGCTGCCTTACCCTCTCTTTTCATAAAGAGACTCAGCCCGCGCTGAGTCTTAGGCCTCTGCGGCAGCTACTCTTCCTCCCAAAGTTGCTGTTGGGTGCTTGCCTCTGGCCGGCTGAAGATCCTGCAGGTCTTACCCTCCTCTTGCTACTGCGGTCTTCTATCCTCCGCTTCTAGTTGTGCAGTCCGGAATCTCAAGGTATGGGAACCTTCTATCTTGATACATGCCTCTTAAATCTGTCGCATGGCCAATATGATCTTGGATTTACGCTGCTTGAAGATCATCTTCTCCTCCTTCTCTTTTTCTGTTGGCAGCAAGCATACATATAGCCGCATGTGTTGAGATGTTTTCATTGACAGAAGCATGCTTATTTCCCTGTTTTCTCAGCTTGATCTGGCTTTCTTCATATGCCATCCTTGGTCGGGCTCTTTGCCAAATTCCCTCTTCCCCCTCTCTTTTTTTTGGAGGGACTTTTGCTGTTTGGACAGGAGCCTATTGGCTCCTAGATATGTATATCCTTTTAATCCGTATAAGGATTCAAAGGTATGGGATGCATGACATTCCTGTTTTTTATTCTCCCTTCCGTTTTCTCTGCTCCGGGGTCACCTATTAATCCTTCCTTGGTCAGCAGGGACAGGAATACACATAAAAGTTTTTTTTTCTTCTTTGTTTTCTTGGTATATGCCTGATTTGATTGGGCTTTGAGTCCCCCTTGTGTATTTTCATCAAATTATGCATATCCGGTCTTAGATATATGTGTTTGTTTCCTTCTTTGATTCATGCACCGATGGTGGGGTACAGGGAGCCAGGCACTTCTGACCCCTCTCACTTTCTCTCTTCTTTTTTTCTTTTTTTTTATCCTCTTCCAGTCTGATATCCAATCAAGCATATATTGTTATTTCAACTAAAATTTTAAGTGCCAACAAGCATCTTTGTTAAGATTCAATTTCTACAACCATTTGGATAAAAAAACATTGTTAATTGCCTCCAAAGGAGCTAGACCCATACCCACTTCTTTGCTAGGCCTGCATACATTGCCCCATTTGAGAAGGTGAAGTCTCTGCTCTCTAACTTATTGCATATTTCCTTTGTACTTTTTGTGTTCTGTATAGGGTGATTTTTTGGTATTGTCTCTCTCATGTTTTACCACCTTGGTATTAAGAGGGGAGTTTTTTTGAGGTTTTGTTGGGGTTTTCTCTGTTGTTTTTCCTTGCTTTCCCCTACGTAAGTTTTTATGCTTTTACCAATTAAATGTGACTTTTGTCACCTTCAAAAAAAATATTTTTTTTGATACTCTGAGGATTGAAAATAAGAACAAAAGGATGTTTTGCGACACAACTTTAGATAACATGTATCTTCCAGTTATAGAAATCATTCTACTTTTCCAACCTTGCAATTTGTTTTCCATCTTTTGTCCCATACATTGTCAATCTCAACCCTTGGTCTCCATATTTGAGAGCGGTAATCCATGATACTTAATTGGTATTGAAGTCCAGGGCATGTCAAAGATATTCTACAAATGATTTTGTTGAGTCTATAACAACCTGCAAGAGATAGAGCATGATTCTTAAGTTGATGCATTTATCAAGATTCCCAGAGGAGAAGAACGGGGTATCATCCATGAATTGAAGGTGTCTCATTCCCGTTTAGCACGCAATGCCCTTGATCAAATCAGCTTGCTTGGTCTTCGCCTCGCCCACATGATGTTAAAAACTTAAGCAACTAAAATAAAAGGTAAAGGGGAGAACGGATCTCCTTGCTTGAAACCCTCTTGAGGAAGTAAAGAAGACAAACTCTCTCCCATTAATGTCAACTGAGAACTTGGCTGTAAAAATGCAATCATTTGATCTATTTGATGTATTTGTTATTCAAACTCATTAGTTGCATAATTTTGAATAAGCATGACCACCTCACCATATCATAAGCTTTTTCAAAATTCAGTTTCAGGAGGATACACTCCTTTATGTCATAGTCTCTGATCGTGTAAACATCCGTGGGCAGCGATAAAAATGTCCAAGATAAATCTCCCTCGAATAAAAACTGACTGAGAAGAGTTGGTCAACTTGTCGATATACATGTTGAGTCTAGCTACATGAACTATAGTGATAATTTTATAACTGCAATTTGTAAAACTGTTCACCATTAGATCTTTTATTGCCTTCACAATTTCCTTTGGCTATAGGACCAAAGTAGTCAAGTTCAATAGTTTGATGCACTCGGGATCCTTCTCAAATTCTCTGATAAAGGTCATGGAATTATTTTTTATAGTATCTCAATAGTGGATGTTGAAGCCAGCATAAAACATATCAAGACTAGGTGTGTGCCCTTAATGGCACCTAACGCCTGTTTTGAAAATATATAGACTAGAGACTTTGATTCCTCTTTATATAAAACTTTGGATGTATTGAAGTTTAGAAAGGGGCTCTGGCACAAATCATCCTTGAATTTTTTTATAAAACTTTATAGCATGAAGACCAATTTGTAGGGGTGTAAATGGAATCCGATAATCCGAAATTTCGATTCGATTCTGATAAGAATTAACGGGTTTGGAAACTGTTTTTGTATCCTATATGCTATCGGAATCAGAATCGGATATTCCGATAGCTTATCGGAATCGGAATCAGGTGATTCTGTTTCCGTTTATCCGATTTCGATAATAAATAAATAAATAAAAGTAAAAATAATCAAAATAAAATCAAATAAATCATAAAATATAATATATAAATTGATAAAATGATAAAAATAAAGTTTTAAAATATTATATCAAAATTTATTAATTATATGTGAATTATTAATGAATTTTTGAATAAAAATTAATATTTAATATCGGAATCGGAAATTATCGGATTCGATTCCGATTTCGATAACGGAATCGGAATCGGATCGAAATCGGAACATGGTGATTCCGAAATTATCATAATCGGAATCAGAACACCTTATCCCTTATCGGAATTGGAATCGGATTCTGTGATTCTGCTACCGAATCCGACCCATTTACACCTCTACCAATTTGGTCAGTCCCATATTCAAAACCATTCATGCTCGGCCTTTGGGTGATGTTCCTGTTTGTTGTGAGAGAAACCTGTGTATCAAAAAACTTTGTATCGATGCGGGACAAAAGGGTAGGGCTCATCATATGCGTCAAGTTGATTGATCGAATCATGCAGATCCTACAGTGCTACCACTACAAATTGAACTCATATCGCTGAACGTTCCGATTGCATGGGCACAGGTCCCACTACTGCTGATCAAACTAATGTCATATCGTGTAATGCCACACAATGTTGAGCTAAATCAGTCAACATCAAACCCAACTGCACAGGTCTAATTGTTTTCCTATCAAACCAGTGTCATACGACTCGAACTGACCATTGACTCTAACTGAATAGATAGAATTGATCTGATTGCACTTCCTTTTCTTATTGATGGCATGCTGCCGAAACTACTGTGCAACACTGAACTGGTCCACTCGATGCCAAAACTGACTGACAAATGCAACTAATCTGATGTAACGGAATTGTTGTTGGCCAGGTTGAACTGGGCTGAGTCAAATTAATTGAACCGATGCTAAGCCATGTTGAACTGATTAGGATCGATCTTAACCGAACTCAAATCAATCAAACCGATTGATCCAAGGTTGCACATCGTAGCGGACTTGATACGATATATTTCTCAACATTTGTGTCACCTTTGAACTCAAATTGACTTAATTTAATGAACCTCGAGTATCGTGCATCAATCCAACTTCCATCACTAGAAGACCTTTGGCACCCTACAATGCCAAAAAATTGGGGCTACAGTAACCGGGCTATAAGGGCACTACTCATCCTTTCTCGTTTTGAGTGTGAGATGACTGTACTGCTACAGTACCATGGCAATGATCACCCAATGGGGTCCTTCAGTTGAAAGAGGGAGCGACATAGGGCAGGGAGTAGGGGAGGCTGAGGCAGCTTGTACAACATTGAGGGTACGGATGGTAGGGCCGTGGTGGTCTGCCGGCTTGGCTGGTGACAGAGTTGGCAGTGGCGGGATTGATGGGTGTTGAACCGGCTGTGCAGGGAAGGGGTTCCTGCGGGGGTCTACAAGGTGCTGTTTGGTGAGAGCAGGGATGGCCAAGGGATGGATGTGGAAATGGGGGGTGAGCTGGGGGGACGCGTTTGTGGGAGCTGGTAGAGGTCGTAGCAGGGCTGGAGGTAGGAAGGAGAGGTAGGGCAGAGGTGGAGAAGGGACTCAGAAAATGGTGGGTTGTGGGTGCTTTGGGGATGTGTGGGAGACTCAGAAGGGCTTGGTGCCTTCGGAGTGCTTGGAAGGTCTATATGGGTCCGAGGGGGGCCGGGGGTACTCAGGCAGGCGGGATGTGCTGCTGTGGGTGGAGTTCAGAGCCGAGGGGTGGCATTGGGGACCTGTGCAGAAGGGGGGGTCCCGGACAAAGGTGGGATTGCGGACGTAGTGAGGGTGTTAGGAAGTGCATGGAGGGGGGGGGGAGAGCAGGGGAACCAGCGGGTGCAACTGGAGCCCAAACATAAAGAAGAACTTGGAGGGAAGGGGAAGAAGAAGATGGCAGGAAGGAGACCATGACGGAGAATAGGAGGAAGATGAACCGAGGGAGCAGGGAAGACTGAAGAGGGCTTTTTTGTGAAGAGGAGACAATGAAGAAGAAGAATTGAGTGGGAGAAGAAGATCAGAAGAGAGAGAGAGTTTTAACTTTCCTTCATTTTCATCATCTCCTCTGAGTTAAGGTTTATAAACCCTTAATACAAATTTTTAAAGAAATAAAAAAACCCATCAAACTACTTCTATGTAGTAATTTTTAAACTCTTAATGGACACACACACTCTTTACTTAACTCCTAGATAAATAAAGTCTTAATACTATTAAATTAATACATGTTTGACATCGATGTCGAACTGATTTGATTGATTGCATAGGATTTTCTCGGGCCTATCTTCTGTACGTGTCGCTGGATCGAAAACTCATCAGGGCCCCCAAGTTGCGTAAAAACTTGTTCTTGAGTTTTCTAGTGCTGTATGATCCATATAGTTACTACAAATACAAATGACAATTTTAACGAAACCTGGTTGATGATAAGATGTGGGCCGAAGTCTCCATAGAATTCGTCCAAAGTAATATCAGTGTCTGTCCGGTGTCAAACCTGGAAGCTATGCAGGAGTAACTATGAGTGGATCCTCGGTAGTTGGCACCTCATGTACAGGGTTGTCAACAAGTGGTGACACAATCATCAAGTCAATTAGGAGCTCACTAAAACTGTTTAATCAACTCGGCTTCAATAACGCTGTTAGCTTCATCTTCTATGGTACTAGGACTGTAAATGTATCAGATCAGGTCGGATTCTTTGGGATTCAAACTTAAGTCTGATAGACTAAACTCGGATCTGATAATTGATCTGATACAATATAAAATTCGGATTGAGATTAATACCTAAATCTGAAAATAAATTTTGGATTCAGATCTAACCTGATTGTTGATAGCATCTAAAAGTTAATATAAATCATATAAATTTTAGATCTTAATTAATATCCGATTCTTTTCGAGTTTGAAATGGCTTCCGATCGTAGGCTGATGTAATCTCAATTTTGAAAAAACTTTTTTACCTTTATGGAAATGGTCATTTGGTTTGATTAGTTTTAACAACTAGGAAAATAAGAGTTTTTCCATAGGATTATTAGTTAACTCATAATATGTATAAAATGTGTATTGTGGTTGTTGGATTCTTTAAAATTTTATTTTTTGACCTTTCTCTATCGGTCTTGCGAAGTACTGATGTCTTGCGAAGTACTGATGTTAATTACATTGAACAACCATTCAAACATTCTTGATTAACCGCCATAACAATTCATTTGTAGAAGGCATACATCATACAAAATAAACATTCGGGAGCAACAACAACATGAGCCTAATGGAACACAAACACTTTTTTAGATTTAGTTTGAATTTTTTGGATTGATTTTTGGGTTCAGTTGAGAATTTGATTTGTTTTAAGTTGGTTATTCATTTGATATCGTCTAAATTGAGGATTGATTTTGAAATTGATTGATGTTTTTTATTATGCTTTTGGGTTTGGTTTGAGTTTGACTCAAACTTTGGTTTGAGATGTGTTTTATTTGGATTTGGCTTGATTAAGATTTGGTATCTTTAATCTTTTAGATTATTTCAGTTTAGTTCAAGTTGATTGGAGTATATTTAGGATTTTGGTTTGAATTAGTTGTTTATTTTATTAAGACTTGATACCCTTTGGGATCGAGAATTTGTTTTTTGTTTATTTTTTTAATTTGGCTGATTGGTTAACTCCCTCCTTATCTAATCTGAATTGACTTGGGTTTCTTGAGTGGTCTGTTTTGGATGGTCTTGATACGGTTTTGGGAGTTGGTGAGTTTCCAGATCTTTGTTTGTGTGTTTTTTTTGCTGTTTACACTTTGGGCTTATCATTTGATGCTCAGTTTTAAGTTTTGACCTCTGGAAGATTCATCGCTCTGAAAATTAGGATGATGTGAAGTTGGCTTGATGTTTTTTGAGACTACAATTTTAATTTCAGATTCGAATGCTTTGGTCTTCTTTTCTCTTTGCAATTTCTGATTTGGATTTAATACTCGAGGGTTGCTCTTCTGAACTAGGGACCTTTTAGTCCAGTTTTCAGAACTAGGAGTTTGTTTTCAGAATTTGATTTCAGGCTTGGGCGCTTAGAATTTAAGTATTTTAAGACTTATGATTCCCTCATTTAGTTATGATTTTTTTAAGACTTGGGTCTTTGGTTTTCTCTTTTTTTAAGGTTCCAATAGCCCCTTTTTTTAGTTCGAGAAATCCCCAGATTCCTTTTCTCTTTTATTTCTTTTTTTTGGATTAATTTCTTTACTGATGGGATTTTTCAGATACGAGGCTCATTCTGATTTCTGGCTTGGGGAGCTTTCAGACCTGAGTTCTGGGAGGATTTTGAATTTTCAAGTTTTCTGAAAAAAGGGGTTTTTTATTGGGTTGTTTTAGTATCATTATTTATTTTTTTGCTATTTATTTTATGTTTATGTTTTGTCTGCTGCTACATTTTGCTTTCCTTTTTATTTAACTTGTTTTAAGTTTTGAATAGATTTTATCTTTAAGTTTATTCTGGGGTTCTTTGCTTATCTTCAGTTCCCTTTTTTTTGGGGAATTTATATTTTGTTGATCCATTTTCTAATTTATTCTGTTTCCTTTGGGATGCTTAATTTATTTGCTTATTAATTGATTGTTTTGCTTGAGAATTCATCTTAGATGTATATTTTAACTTGAAAGTCTTTTGTTTGACCGGTTTCACCTGAACTTTGGTGTTATTTAATTATTAAATTTTATTTTCTTTTTTTTTTGCTGGCCAACATATATGGGGTCTGGACCCCACAATGTCTGATTAGAAGTCAGGACCGGACCTCAGATGTTGGAGCCCAACAGATTATTTTGTTGATTTTTTTATTTCAATTTTTTTTGTGTCTGCCTTGCATCAAGTCCACCGGTCTGTTTATGCTCTATATGTTATCAAATGTTCATGAAGTTGTGTGAGAAGGCTCAGAAGCGACGAATCCCATAGATTTAAATGAATCAAGGTTAAATTTTCTTTTAGCCTTGTAGAGGCATTAGGAATATAATTTATTGATTGAAGTTGAGTCAAGTCTCCTTGGGCCTTTGATAGACATTAGGGACTATAGCCATCAATTTAGGATAGAGTATGCCCGGCGTTGAGTTGGCATGCAGAACTCTTCCCATGATTTAAGAACCTCATTAGTTTAAGGTTCGACATGTCTACATGTTGCACACATAGGACTCCCTGTAGCTTAATGGGCATGGTTTCACTGCCTCGTGGGCCTGCCTTGATCATTTCCCAGGCCACGAGGGGCCACAGTCAGCGGCCTTGTTCATTTGTTACTCCAACCGGATTTTGCTGCTCCTGCTGTTTTTTTAAGTTCTTTTGACAAAGGCTTCCACCTTGCCTTGTTGACGGGTTTCAGTGGGCCCATCCAAAGTGAGTTTGCAGTGACCCTCCGATTTCAATAACACGAGATGGCTCAAGGGGGGGTCTTCGTGGGTTCGATAGGCTCCCACAACAGCAAAAATTTTGAAGTTATTCCTAGTGAAGTTTTAACCACTCAACGTAGGTTAGTTATTTTAGATATTAAGATCAAGAGACTAACAAACAATTTAAAAGAAATATTTTTCTCATAATAAAATTGTGCGAATTAAAAGGGGTGAAGCAAGAGATTTTTATGAATAAACTTTTTAAGATAAAATATTAGAAATCAGATGTAAAAGCCTGCTACGTGGATGAACATGGTTATACAGATATAGATAAGTAAAAAAGTATTTGGAAAGTCTAAAAGACATGATCCACCTAAAATTGAGACATGGTGGTGGAATAAGGAAATACAAATATAATAAGGAATAAAAGGGATTGGTATAAAACAAGGAAGGTGGGGTTGGAGTCGGGACCGGGTCGGTTTGGCCTCAAACTGACTCGGGTCGGCCGGGGTCGCGACCCAGGTCGGGACGGAGTCGGCCGGGGTCGCCAAAAATAATAATAAAATATTAAATACGGGGTCGGGGTCTTGGGGTCGGGATCGGGTCGGTCGGCCCCAAAACCGACCGGGTCGGGGTAGGGTCGCGACCCGGGTCGCGACCCGGCATTCCATGTATAAAAGATTGCATAAGTGTAATGACAAGTGATTACAAACATTATAAGATAGTAAAAAGGTGAAGAAAAAAAGACTTTTAGACGATTAAGAGATGAACATTTTAAACATGTGTGCAAGAGATGTGGAACTAAATAAGGCGAACAAATATTTATAAATTAATAATAGAGAGAGATCTTAAGATCTTAACTAAGTTAGACATATCAAGGATGAAGAAGGGAACATTTTAATAAAAAATGATGACATCAAAGAAATTTGGAAAAGTTATTTTGGTACTCTTCAACGAAAACTTTGTTAAAAGCTTGGAAGCATAGAAGATATAAAGAATGCAATAAAGCTTAATTAGTTTATACAAAGATAATTAAATTTTAGGTGTTCACGAAGTATCGAAGAGAATGAAAACAAGCAAGACACATGAATCCAATATCATCTTATTAAAGTATGAAAATGTTTGAAGAGTTAAGGGTGAAGTGGTTAACTCAACTTTTTAACAAACTCTTAATGTTTAAGTGAATATTGAATAAATGGAGAAAGAGCATCATCATATCCATTTTTAAGAAAAAAATGATATATATTAGATTGTTTAAATTATAGAGGGATCAAGCTTGGAAAATAGTTAGTGGCGATTATGAGATTGTATAAATATTTTAGTCAACCAATTAGGATTTATGTTTAGACGATCTATAATAGAAGTTATATTCTTATTAGAAGTTAGATGGAGGAATATCAAGATGCGAAAAAAAATTTACATATGGTGTTTGTTAATTTAGAAAAAATTTATGATACAATTTCAAAAGTTATTTTGTAGTATGTATTAAGAAGAAAGATGATATCCATTAGGTATATCCAAGTGATGGCAAATATGTGCGAGGAAGCAACCACTAGGAGAAACAAGAGATTTTCATATTTTAATTAACTTACATCAATGGTCTACAATAAGTTCTTATTTTTTGTATCAGTTGTAGATGAAATAACATAGAATATATAAGATGGCATATCATGATGTATAATGTTTGCATACAATATTATATTAATAGATGAGACATAAGACATTAACGGGAAGTTAAAACTTTATAGAGACTTTAGAGGACGAGGATTTGAAATTAAGTAGTACTAAGACAAAATATAAGCATTATAAAGTTAATAAAAATCAAAGGGTAGAAGAGAGGGTCGTTGGTTTGGATGAAGTGATATTATCTTAAAATACTTAATTTAAATATTTTGGTTTAATTATTTAAAAGATAAGGACTTTAACCATAAGATTAAAGTAGAATGGATTAAGTGAAAATTGGCAACAAGAGTTCTATGCCATTGTAAGATTTCATTGAAGTTCTACTAGCGTATCCATAATTGGTGGAGAAACAAGAGATTATCCTATTTCAATTGGCTTATATCAAGGGTCTGCAATAAGTCCTTATATTTTTGCATTAGTTATAGCTGAATTAATGAAGACTATACAAGATGATATACCTTGGTGTATGATATTTGTAGACGATATCGTATTGATAGATGAAACACAAGGAGTGAATAGAAAGTTAGAAGTGTGGAGAAATATTTTGGAGATTAAGGGTTTCAACTTTCAAGATAAGTAGAACTAAAATAGAATATATGCATTGTAAATTTAATGAAAATCAAAGAGAAGTAGGTGAGGGCGTCAGTTTAGATGGGATAATATTGTCTCAAAAAACTCGGTTCAAGTATCTTGGATCAATTATTCATAAAGATGGAGAATGTGTTGAAGACGTTAATCATATGATTAAAGCATGTTGGATAAAGTGGAGATTGGCTTTAGGGGTTCTATGTGATCGTAAAATTACATTAAAGTTGAAAGAAAAATTTTATCGTACAAGTATAAGCCCCGTAATGTTGTATGGTAGTGAATGTTGGACAATAAAAGAAAAACATACTTCTAAAATAAGTGTTTTCGAAATGAGAATATTAAGATGGATGAGTGGTCACACTATATTAGATAAAATAAGGAATGAATATATTAGAGAAAATGTAGGTGTAACAAGAATTGTAGACAAATTGAAAGAAGGGAGATTGAGATGGTTTGGTCATATTAAACGTAAACTTAAAGAGGCTCCAGTTAGAAAGATAGAAAATATTAAAATGACAGAAACAAAAAAGGGGTGTGGTAGACCTAAGTTAACTTGGAGGAGGGTAATTCAATATGATTTATATAGTTTAAACATCTTTGACGAAAAAACACAAAATCGACATGAGTGGAGAAAGATAATCCATATGGCTGACCCCAAGTAATTTGGGATAAAGACCTTAATTGAGTTGAGTTGAGTTGAGTTGGAAGGAAAAATTTGTTACATACATGTAAGATTTGTTATGTTGTATGGTGGTGAATGTTGAGCAATAAAGGAAAAACACACTTCATTAAGATGGATTTGTAATCATACTAGGTTAGATAGAATACGAAAAATTATTGATAAATTGAAGGAATGAAGATTGAGATTGTTTGAACATAATAAACGTTAACTTAAGAAAGTTCAAACTAGAACTATCAAAATAGTTGAAATAATAAAAGGACTTGATATACAAAAATTAATTTGAGGGAAGGTAATTTAATATGATTTAGATGAGTTAAATATCTATGAAGAATTAACTCATAATTGACATGAATAGAGAGAGAATCCATCTGACCCCAATTAATTTGTGATTAAGGCTTGAGTTGAGGTGAGTATAATCTCCTCGGAGCCACTAGATGTAACTGCATCCCTTATTCTCTCCTGGGTAAGCATGAGAGGAGATAAAATGGATGTGTTAAGACTTGGATGCAATTCTCTCTCTCTCTCTCCACCCCCCTAAAAGAACTTGGTCAATGCATCTCTCTCCTTTTTTCTAAGATAAATGGGCACAACTTTACGGTTCACATATTTGCCTTGTTGTGAGGCTAAATGGGTTGGGAATAATATTAATAGACTTATAATCAAGTTGTTCTTTCTTTTTCCAGTTTGTATCCTGATCTCTGAAATTGGCAATACCTTTTTTGCATTCATCTGGATGTAAATCATGCCTTATGGGTATTACATTTACCTTTCATGTGTTTCATCAAATCACAATTATTTAGCTTTAACTTTTAATTTTCAATAGCATTTAGCAAGTGTCTAATCATAGCTTCTATCCAGGATTCAACTTGTGGAAATACTTGATAATCTCAGAGAGAAGCCAGACGTTGCAACACTGCTGATGGTAATGAAACAAGTTTTCTTCCAGGGCAAAAGCTTATATTAGATAAACAATCATTTCTTTGGCAATTTATTGTCTTGAATTATTTTGAAGTACAATGACAAATAAATCATTTGAGTCAATTGTTACGTTGTTATTTGTTTCTAAAATCCAACTCTTCAAAAAATTGAATTATACCTAAATGTCCCATCTTCTATTCCTCCTTTTCATGTGTTTATCTCATCCTCGATGAGTTTTAAGGTTGGACCATTGTTTGTAGAATCGGCCGATTCTTAGATTAGATCGGCATGACCAGATGGACAACCAATCCAAGATTGATTCTCTTGGAGAAAAAGGTTTGGATTGAGTATCGACTCTTCTCCTAGAGCGAATCAAGAATTCGGAATCGAAAATACCGGAATGAATTCCTATCCCCCCAATAAGGGGGAAATTAGTTGACTCTCTTCCATCTCGTGATTCCCCCTCCCCTGGCCCCCTCTCAATTTATGGCTTCCCTTCTTCTGACTGCCCTCTACGGAATTCATATGACAAGGTTTCTCCTCGCATGCTTGGTAATATTTGGTATATATTAAATATTTTTATAAAAAGATTAAATATTTTTTTTATAGTTGAGTGGTGGATTCAATTGAATAACAAGAACAAATGTAATCTACAAGCCGCTATTACAGTACAAGTATTGAGTTATAGTACTAGTTCATCGTAGTGTGAGAGGAACTAAAGCACTTTCAACTTGATACACACAAAAAGAAGGAATAAGTTGAAGAGTGAAAGATTGGAAAAATTAGTGTTTTGTTATTACAATATGCGGTTAAGAATCAAAAATATCAGAAACCGACAAATTTTTTTCGAAGAAAAGTTTGCAAGATTTATAGGTGGTCCTTAGAAGCAAATATATGATACAGGTGGTCAAGCATTGCCATAGAGGGATGTTGACTTGGAATATCTCTTCCAAAAAGAACGTCTACTTTCAGTATGGATGGATGACAAGGATATCTAACTAGCTCCAAGGATATCTAACTAGCTCCAGAGTTTGACTCCAATGATTGTGCATGGGCCAAAGAAGAGCTTACAATGTAATTGTTGGGTGAACAAATGCAAGAAGAAGAATAAGATACTCAAATTTCTTGTACACTTTCAGTCTAGGATCCACCTCATATCACAATCTCTAGAGCTAACTCCAGGTATAGTTTCTCCTGCCACTTCAACTGCAGGCCTTTCTATTATTCAGAAGAGTTTAAAACATAAAGAAAAATTTTCGAGATTCAAATCGTTGAAGAAGGTATATCAGCATAGTATTAGACATGGAACGCTAGATGAAGTGTGGAAAAGGAGGAAGCTACTTGTCAGGCGAATACCAATGAGCCCACAAATAGTATCAAAGTATCTCCTTTGATGATGATGAGGAAGATTTCATTCCACCTGTACAACGACAATATGCATGTGACTTAGGTGGATGTGGAGGTGGAGAAAGAGGAGGAGGAGGTGGATCTTCCAGCAGTGCATATAGGAATGGAGCAAGGTTTGGTGATTTGGGTTAGAGACAATATTCAAGTGGAAGTAGTCAACATTGGAATTAGATGGGTTTTTTTGATGAGTGCGCGGCAACAAATCATCTATAATTCACTTCAGACTTTGAGCCATGTTATCCACCCGCATCTCTAGCTCCAACATTTGATAGTGTGTATGACTTTAGTCAAAAAGCTGAATCCTTAATTTCATATGGATACATGCCAATGATGACTGGCCAATCTCAATGGAGCATTTAAGAGAATTAGGAGAATGAAGACAATTCCGTAGGTGGTGGCAATTAGAAGGTATCTTTTTTGTTGCATATTGATTGTACCATTTTGTTGTTTGTTGGAATGAATTTTGATATTATTTTATATCCACTTGCCTTAAAATACATAGTCATGTGAAAGTGTATTAGATGTTATATTTATATTTTTAACAATTTTTAAGGGCTTTCATATTTTTTAGGATTTATCGTGATTTTTATGCATTTTTTGAAAGAAAAAAAATATCGATCCGGACCTATTCTGAATTGGGATTCTTCCCAGAGAATTAGCTTAGATTGGATTGATCCGATATGATCCGGATCGAATCGGCATTGGCCGATCTTGCACCAATTTCGATCCAGCAAACCTTGGTTTGGACCTAGTCGTAGTGTTAGACAACAGGCATTATGTACTTCTTAAACCAAAGAAATCTCAGTTTCAAGAGAGGGCATTTTTGTCCTTTAAATGTGCCACCAATTGAACCTTTCAATTTTAGCGTGGAAATGAAATTCACAATGGATTTGTAATTGAAAAAGCTTGTCAATGGATATGAAAATAAATATAAGTTGAAATATTTGTGCGAGAGTTATTTCTACTTAGTTTTTTGCATTCTTAATTTTGCTTTGCTGCTAGTCTTATAGTATAGAAAACATAGATGAGTATTATTCTGTCAACTTTACATATCCTTTTTTAATATATGTTTGATACTGTGTCAAAAATATCACCTCGTTGGCACCTGAAATTTGCATGATTTTTGAAGGAAATAAAACAAAATATGTATATATATTTTTTCAAAACCTATTCCACGTGGGATCTGTGTCCTAGGATCCATGTTTTAGCTAATGGATGTCCTGTATGCATGGTTGTATGGTTGGACTATCAATAGTTATGACATATGGAGTGCCGACACTTAGCACTAGAAAATGTTTAAGTTATGCAAATCTATCAAAATCAGATGGATTGACATAATCAATGGGGAGCAGGTCTTCTTGTTGGATCCAATGGAAATATACAAGCCCGAGCTCAAGATGCCAAGATGGGCATCCCAAGATACATACATATGGCATCATGAACATACAAGGCTACACATGATGGCCGATGGACACAATAGGCGACCATAAACATGGATATATCAATTGGAATTTGAGATAATTTATGCGCATAATCTGAAGGTGACTCATATGATGGGTAATCCGAAAATAGAGGTGGCTTATGTGCCTAATCTGATATGTTCATATGTGAGGAACAATCAAGTCTGAAACATGTTCAGATTTATGCCTGAAGGGAGCTCTTTCCTCAGGGGATATGAAGGTCAAGGCCTAACATTCTTAAAATAGTTTAAGACTAAGTGGAAGGTGTCTTCTTTTTAGTTTAAAATCATAACTGCCCAATCATGCATCTAATATGATTGGCAACAAGGCAGGAGCAATAAAAAAATACCTACGGTTCCTGAAATCAAGAGGATGAATAAGGGTGCCTCCCCGACTGTGCTTGATCAACCGATAGCTTACACAGTCAGGAAATTATATAATTCATATGTATGATGTGAGCGGCAATGCCATAAGGCTCATAACAGCAAGATGTGATGCATATGATGTGCACCTTTCACTGCCGATGTCAAGAGAAAGCAGGTAGGGAATTATGATTCAGTCTAATGTTTAACCGCATGCCAAAAGAGAGGTACTAGTCTTGGTACTGCCGATAAGTTATGATGAAAAGAGATGATGCACTTCTTATTTCAGCACCCACAGATGAGTAGAGACTAGAGAGGGGCTGCGTTTTTGGAATTTTGCAAGCTCCGATCAGATGGCTATGCCTATGCATGCTTCGAACATAGAACAGGGAGAAGGAGGTGAAAGAAATTGAGGATGCCATACCTCTTGGTGACTTTGCCCCGATGGAGGACTAGTCTTGAAGGGGAATGTCCCCTTTTCATTCTGGTACCAGCTGATGGCTGGGAGGGCACTGATGACAGCCAAATTGAAGCCCCAGTGGACCTGTCAGCGGAAGATGCTGATTGCGGCTGAGAAGAGAGGCGGAAACTAGACAAATTTATGAAGATGATGGACCTGATGGCTACCTACAAATGAAGGAGAGGATGTCCTCTCCAAGTTGGCCCTAGCTAATGGCTGATTACGCATCGGCACTGCAGGAAGGAGACCTTGATGGGTCCAACACTAGTGAAAGGATGCTGCAGCAGGAGGAGAAGAAAGAAGGAGAAGGGGCAGGCCGGGTGGGGGGGGGGAGTTCTTGCCTCAATACCTACGAAGGATTTCTTTAAACAAGTCAATCGGTGCTTGAAATATGATTGAGGGCCAATGCAAGGTCTGATATTAGGTGGAACTTGTGTCACCTTCTCTTGATCCTAATGAGACTAGGATCCATGCATCTTTGAATAGAAAATCTACCAATCATTGGCACATGATCCAATGGTTAAGATCTCCAATCATTTAAGTTAAGGATTCTACTTTCGTTGGGTCCTTAACAAGATTTAGATCCTACTTAATAATATTGGTCATAGCTAAGTGAAAGAGATAAGATGATGTGATGATGATGGTGCAAGAACCAAGGGTTAAAATGTTTTAATGCTTAAGTTATGGATCCTACTCTTAACGGGTCCTTAATTGGATCCGGAATCTACTTAATAATGATTGGCTATGATTGGATGATAATGGCACAAGATACGATGCATGACAACAATTAAAAAATAGGGAATACATCAAAAATCTAGGAAAGATACACCTCTTTCTATGTTACCGGACTTTGTAACAACAATTGAAGTACATTAATATGTCAAGTGACAACAATTAAACAATAATTCTAAAATAAACATGGAAGTACATTAATAATTCTAAAATAACATGGGAGTAACAACAATTGAACAATAATTCTCAAGTCTTTGTCTTTTTTATTTTAAGTTTTTTTTTTGAATGTGACACAATATCACTATTTCATTGATTTAAAAAGAAAGAAAATACAATGTATAAGATATAATGTTAAGTTGAACTAAACAACAAATTAAAAAATAAATCTTAAAATAGGAAAAAATGGAAAAGTGTATACATTTGAGGTGGTCAAGGTGACCGCTTTGGTGGTTGAGGCAGAAAAGGCGACCGCCTGAGGTGGTCACGTGCTAGGCGAGGTGTTGAGGCCTCACCTCGCCTTAGCGGCTAGGTGCTTGAGGTGGTCATCTCTGATAACATAGGTAGGAACCGAGAATACATCCCATGTCTATATAAGGCTGGGAGGATATTGTCACATGATATGATTTGAGGGGTTTATGACTATATAAGTCTCCTCTATTGATGTAACTTGATGTACCTTTTGTTGTATAAATAACATTATGTTATCAATGTGCATGTCTATGCTCGGGGAGCATTATGTAACCCATATGAACCATATAGAATGCAAACACAAAAAGATGAACTTAAATCATTAAATCTGAAACTGATATTAAGAATATGATCTCAAAGATCTCAAAATGTTAACTTTTGGATTCAATACAATTAGACATATCAAACCATAATTCAAACATGATAATGAAATCACTTCAATTGGATATCATAACAATCTGATTTTTAATAAGTATAAGATGCTAGACTTTATAGAAACATGAATCTAAGTGGTTGATGTTAAAACTTAGAACCAAAAGTGATGATAGTAAGATAACCATGAATATGCTCTGAACAAATTCGATAAAAAATTAATTTCACTAAATCCAATATGCCAAGACTTAGGATCTCATGATTTAACCATACTTCAAAAATAATAAATTTGGTCTAAACCATTTCTTCTCTAGACCTTGAATCCACATGAACTCTAATAACTTAAACATATCTTAATGTTAAAATCTTGAATTTAAAGAGTTAAAACCATGTCAAATATATTAAGAATTCACTAAGGAGCATATCTTTAAGATGCTAGAATCTTAAAATACACTCTCATACAAGGAAGGTAGGGTCGGGGGTCGGCCTGGGGTCGGTTGGCCCCAAACCCGACCTAGTCGGATGGGGTCGCGACCCCGGGTCGGACGGGATCGGATGGGGTCGGATTTTAATTATTTTATTATAACAAATTATATAAAAATAAGAAACAAATAGAAACCATAATTTTTATGTCATATATTTACGTATACATAAAATATATACATAAATATAATTATATTTTTTATATTATAATTGAATATGAGTGTTTATCTATTTATACAAGTAAATATGATTTTTTTGTGATTATGTTGTATTAATATATGTTGGGAAAGAGTTAATCTTAAGTGAAGGTAAAGATACTTAACAAACAATTTTATAAATTTTAAGATGTATTATATATTTATAATTATAAATTTTAAACATACATAATAATATAAATGATAGTAAAATATTATCGTACAATTAATAAATGGGACACTCAAAAAATAATTATTCTTGGCAAATTTGATGATGTGTGTGAAGAAGAAGAGAGTTAAAATAGATCTTTATAAAATTTGAGTATATAACACGTATTTTATGATTAAAATTCTTATATACATGTTGATGGTATAAGTGATAATGAAGTATTGTTACACTATTATTAAATGCGGCGCAAAGTAGTCGCGGATCGACTTGCGCGGTCAGGTCGCGGGGGTCAAGGGGGCAGCGCCCCTTGTGGGGGGTATCAGGGGGGCAACGCCCCCCGAAGATTTTTTTTTTTAATGGTGGTAACGAGGAGGGGGAAGAAAAAATTTTAAGTATATAATAATAGTATAAAAAAATTTGAACTAGGCTGGGTCGCCCTGGGGTCGGGCGACCCGGCCGACCGGGTCGCCGGGTCGCGCGACCTGAAGTTGGGTCGCGCGACCCCCTGCCGGGCCGGCTTGGAGTTGGCCCGGCAGGGTCGTTTCTGGGCCGGTCGGCCCGGAAACCGGCCGGGTCGGGCGACCCGGCTGACCGGGTCGCCGACCCGGCGAACCATGCTCTCATAAAATATAAATAAAATTCGAATCAAACCTAACATACTAAGTTTGTGTTCCATTAAGTTCATGGGGTGTTGGTGCCAACTTTTGCAAAAAAAAAACAGCAAAGAGGACCGGACCAAAATCTCTCAATTGGGTTAAATCAGGCCCAATCAAACCCAAATCAGACCCTTAATGGGCCCATCGACACAAACTCTAGCTGTCCCAGTCCCACCTGATTTAATTGAACTGTTTTCCAGTCCTCGTTGAAGCCCAATTGCAAACAGCCCAAGAGAGGAAGGAGCTGGGCCGCGGTCAAGGTTAATTGGCCCTGTCAACTGGCCACATCAGCAGGCCATGTCAGCTGGCCCCACGGCCTAGGCCAGTTCAGCTACCACATCATCTTTGACCCATTGATGGCATGGGGAAAACCAAGGGACAAGTCAATGTGGGAGAACTCAAAGGGCAGGTCAAGGCATTAAAATTTTAGGAGAACTCGAGTTAAAGTGAGTTAATAGCCTAGGATAAGCCAAAAGCTATCTTACATTTACTCCAAGGCTGTCCCTTCATCTCCCCCTCATTTCTATAAAAGGAGGAGGGTGCCCAAGCCAAAAGAGGATCGCCAACACTACGCCGACAGGCTGCTGCACCACCAGCTGCTGTCCCCTACGCGCACCTGCCTGCCAGCCCCCCTGCGGCCAAAGGAGAAGAGGAAGGAGAAGAAAGAAGAAGGACAGAGGAGGAGGAGCAGCCTCCTGTGGCCTCCCTTGGGTAGGCCGGTTCACCTTCTTCATCCGACCCCAAGAGGAAGGAGGAGAAGAAAAAGTAGGGGGAAAACATACATATTAAATATGTAGCCTTTTAAGGGTACTTCCCCTCTACCTCCTCTTAATTCTCTTCTCAATCCCTCTCACGGCCTAAACCGACCTTCATCGACATTGGCAACCCAAAGACACTCCAAGGTCTGGTCGAGGCCCAAATCACCCTCAAACACCTATCCTATTTTTGGCACCTGTCTAGTCCACCCAAATCCTCCTTGATCAGGTCATGTTTAGACCCCTGAAATAGGACCTGTTTGGCCACTGTCAGGTCCCCTACAGCAGGTCCTTTTCTTGCTCCCAATCATGCACTGAAAAGTCTTCAATATAGGCCATGTTTGGGCCCCCCTCAACAGGTCATTTTCGGTCCTATGCGCCCCCTATACACAATACTATTTTGGGACCCCTTTGTTAGCCCCTTGTTCGACCTATGCAAACAGCCCCTTTGCCGGCACCAACCAGTCTCCAATCGGTCCCCAATGAGACCCCCTAAACAGGCCACTGTTGGCACATCAATACACCCCTTACACAGTCCCATTTTCGGACTACACAAGGCCCCTTTTCATAACCCCCGTTACAGCCCACCTGCTGGCTCTAAAACAAGTTATTCATGGCCATTTTTCAGATCTCCAAAACAAGTCATTTTCTGACCGTCTGATCCCTTGCACAGTCACTCATTGGGCCTCCTAAATGAGATCCAATCAGACCCTTCAACAGGTCATTCTCAACCCACTTTCAGACCTTCAAACAGGTCATTTTCAACCGCCTTTTTGGCTCTCCAAACAGACCCAAAAAACAGGTCCTGTTCGACCCCTACACAGTCCCATTTTTCTGGTCATCACCACCCCCTTTTAGAAGCTTAGGCGGGGGTGATGACCCGGGGATTCTTGGAATCCATCTGATGGGCCAGGTCTACTCCGGGCGGGCTCTCAACCTCCTACCCAAACAGCCCCCTTGTGGCTCCTTTTCATAAACCATGTTTTAGCCCCTTTGCAGCTGCCCCTTAAAAATCGCACTTCAGCCTCTTTCAGGCTCTTCAAGATACTCCAAACAGGACCTGTTTCAGCTCCTTTGCACAACCTTAAAACAGCTCCTTATTCCTTCAAACTAAGCCCCCTTGTTGGCTCACCGCTCACCTAATGGACCCCCAAACAGGTCCTAAATAGGCCATCTCCAACCCTTGTTGGCCCACCCAATGGACCCCAAAACAGGTCCCAAAACATGTCATCACCAGCCCCTTTGCGGTCTTGCAAAAAAAGGAGTACAGCAACTTCCTTGCAGCTCAAAAAAAATGCAGCACCTTCGCGGCTACTAAAAAGTGCAGAATCTGTCCACCACCGGCGCTGGTGGGTGGGGGTGATGCATGGAATGCGATCTCCTGAGAATCTCTCGAGATCTCTCGAGAATCTCTTTTTCTCCACGTGTCCGAGAAACGAAATCATCGAAACGAGAATATCTATATAGTACCTCTTGTACCTTGATCTACTCCGTCTATTACTATCCCTAACTTGTTAGATGGTCTTGTTAAGTTTGTTTCATATATTGTCAATTTTATTGTGAAATTCATCCAAATATTTTTCTAAACATTATTGTTTGATAAAATTTTATAACATAATATTTTTCTGACTATATATGTATAATTGACCCAAGATGTCACCAATCTCCTATCCATATTATTCAAATTAAGTTTTGGTCTAACATAAGATTTCTTGAATGTCTCATGTTAACAATAGTTCATCCTCTTTGTAATAAACTTTTAATTCTCTCACAATTTATTTTGGTGTTTAAAATGAATCTCATTGTCCTTTTTGAAGAGATTACATGGCATTTTACATTTAAATATGCACATTTATTGGTATTTTCGAGATCCAATCTCTCGAGATTTTTCTGAGATTTCTTTTCTTAAGTTTCTGACATAAAACCTAGATGCGAGATATCAATTCTTGAGTAAAGTATACCCTACATAAATGAAATTTGAGATCCGATCTCCCAAGATTTTCTGAGAATCTTACGAGATCTCTTTTCTTTCACTCTTCCGAGACGAAGTCGAGATCCGAGACAACAATCCTTGAGGTGATGCCCTGGACAGTTTTGGAATCCGTACAATGGGCCGATTGTTTGTTCAGGCAGACCTCTGTACTACCACCAAACAAATGGTGAAGAAAAGAACACTGAAGTTCCAACAGGCCCTTCTGGCTTAAGAAGTCCAAGATGGGCCTGTTAAGCCTAAGAAGACTGAAAGCCCGACTAAGAACGTTGATGGAACCTGAACCAGCCCAAGCGGCCTTGACAAAAAATAAAACAAATAACAAAAATCAGAAATGCGAAATGTTAAATAAAAATAAGGAGTGAAACACCCTTCCACGAGTACTCCACCTTTTGGACGGCTCCTCCGAACATGCTTCCGGAATGTCGATCTAGACGACGATGCAGTGACGCTCTCGTAGTCGGCGATCCTTCCCCAATATGGCAAGCTAAACACTTATCATTTTGGATGGGTAAATCTCATATCGGTTGACATATGCCGATATGTTGTCGTAATGTCGAAATTATTTCAACCTTATGAAAATTTACATCAGGGGAAAGAACACCGGCCTTTTCATGCGGTGTTGTATTCAAATCACTTGTACACCGATCATATGAAATGAAATGTCATGTCAACATTGTCTCCAATGGATAAAATCGGGCATCGAATAGCAGCCCACCGGACCAGATGGGACACGAACTCCAAATAACATAACTTAATTAAATCTGAAGATTAATAAAAAATCAAATTTTAAACACATCTGAAAATATAATTAAAAACCTCTAAACCAAATGGAACAAAAGTCCCTAATCAAGTTATAACTAAATAACATCATTCAACAATAAGTAAACAACATCGAAATCAATCTTAAAACAAAAATCAGATTGTGTGAACCTCGTTTTTCCGTTTTCGAGAAAAGTTTTTTATTGGATGCCCCAGACTTATCTAGCAAAATAGAAGATACCCTAAAAATATTAGGTAACCCGGTGATAATTTAAGAGTATTAGAACCGATGTTTGGGTTCTTTGAAAATTTTTGATATTTTGACCCTTCTCTGCCGGATGGTGCAAATATCCGGCATTAACTTACATCAAGTAACAGTTCAAATGCCTTTGATTAACTATCGCAGCAACCTGTTTTCGGAAAACGTGCACATCCACAGAAAAGTAATGAACTCAAAAGGGCAGTGACCTTTTGGACCCGATGAAATGCAAACCGGTTTGTTTGGTGTTAATTTCATTTGTTTGTTGGTTGATTTTGATTGACTTAGAGTCGGTTTTATATGTTTGAGTTTTAAGTGAAGTTGTTTGATTTTTGTTTGGTTTCAGTTTGGTTTTGATTTGTTTTGTTTTGATCGGTTCAAGTTGTTTTGATTTCAATTTTGATGTGTTTGAAGTGTTTAAAACATTGTGAGATTTTGGTTTGATTGATTGGGATTTTTGTTATCAATCTAAAAATTGGTTTTAGATTTAGTTAACAATTTGAATTTTTCGTTTCCTAAGTTGGTTTTAATGTATTTTAAGTGTTGAAGATGTTGTTTATTTAGTCTTTTTCGGAATTGTTTAATCTTTGCTCGGTTGAAGGTTTGATTAAATAGGGTTAAGTGACTTTTTAAATGAATTTTTAGATTGTCAATTCTGATTTTTTATGTGCACTTATAAGTTGATTAGAATCTGCATTTTGATGGTTTTTTATTTAATTTCCAGATTTTTGAATCTGATTTTTAGGTGTTTCTCGGGTTGGTTAAGATCTGATTTTTTTGGTTTAAGATTGATTTTTGATGTTTCCTTGTTGTGGTTTGGTTTTTTATTGAATTGAAGTGATTTTAGGTTGAATTTCGGATTTATTTTAATTCTGATTTTTTATTAGATTTTCAAATTTTTTGTTCATGTTTTGTTTGTTGTTGTATTGTTTTTTTTTTGTTTTGGCGGTTTGCATCACATCCGGCACTTGTAGGCTACTGTTCGGTGCCCATCTTCATACATTCCACATTGACATCTAATGCGGGATGGGACCGGGGGTTCCATCATTTTCAATCTCAATTCAGAAATATACCAGAAAATAAGCAGCAAGTTAACGGCCAAACAAGGACCATCCAGAAAAGTAACCAGGAACCAGAATTCCAACAATTATGCCAAGATACCAAGGGGGTTACTAACAACCAAAATTCAGCAGTTTAACGTGCAATGTAAACAGCCAATATAATGACCAAGCAGGAACCAACCAGTTGGTTCATATTTGACTAACCAAAAGAATAACCCAGCAGAAATGAATGCCAAACAGAAAATAGAATACCAACAGGAGTGCTATCAATTAGACATCAACAGTCTAATGATCACAATATTCCCAATATGCTGATTTCCAAGAAATTATGCAGTCAACAAATAAGGTACCTGCAACAGCAATTAGGAAATATATCTCAATTATTTGATGTGCCCAATACCAGGGCTCAGAAAAAATATCTTCACAGCCAGAGGGTGAGAATCAGGAAAAAATAAGGAATGTCATCAATTTTCAGTAGTCCTCCCAATAACAATATCGGCAACTAATTAAAGCTACCCAGGTATGTTTCATCTGGTTTCATCATCACTTTCCTATTCATAAATGTAGGCAGCTCCAGAAGAAACTTACCATTACTGTGGCTCCATTTGCACATGGGGTGGGTATAAAATCAGATCACAACTCAGATCCGAAAAATGAAACAGTTCACTATCGAGTCTGACTGGAAAGAGGACCAGTCTGAAATCAAATGTCCTCAACGAAAATGGAAACAACCACGATTCAACTCAACAGAACCAGGAACAAGCAGAAAAAAAACAATATCCAGACTGTCAGATCCAGAGAACGTATGAAATGGAGCTTTGATGCTTGCAACGGCACAACCAATTCCCGATTTTAGGATAGCGGGAGGAACCGCACAGGGAGGGACGTAGCAGTGGGGGAGGCATGGAGGAAACCTTCAGGCCTTGGAGGATAAGGCAAGTCACAACCCCCTAGATAGGGAGGAGGCGGATCTTACTCAAATCTAAGATCCATTGATGGAAACCACAGTCTCAAAGGAGCCGAGACTGACCTTCATTGAAGACCGGACAGAGGAAGAGTTCGGTGATATCATCTTCATCGGCTTCAGCCTCAGAATAGTAGAACCGTTCAACTTTCTGGGATGGAACCTCAGTCGATCACCAGCAACAAGATCGGTAATAGGAAGAACAGCAGCCGCTAATGGGGAGGCCTTCACAGCTATTCAACGCCGTCACCACCTGAAGGTGTCGCATGATCCAGCACTAGGACGGGAGGGAGGACCAGTCGAGTGAAGGAAACTCTTCACAAGAGCTCACTGGGACGCCTTCCGGAAGAAGGATCAAGTTGATCCAAGGGAGGAAGCTGCCGTCGAGTGATGGAGAACCACCACGGGAGCTCGTCGGAGCTGGCTGAAGAATGGCCCGTTGCTGACCAAGCCAAAGGGGAGGAGATAGAAGACGATCAGAGGAGAAATCTTCCAACAGTCACTCGCCGAGAAGATCACCGGAGGAAGAGATCGGAGGAGCCGAGCCCGCTAGGGTTTGCGCCATCGCTGAAGGGAGAGAGAGAGACATGCGCCCGCCGAATCGATGTCGGGGAGAGAGAAGCCGAAAGAAAGGGGGGGAAGTGTAAGATGCTCTGGCGGATCAACCGGTAAAAAAAATAACATCTCATTTCTTTCAATTTCAACGTATCATGCTTACAAAGGGAAGGCTCGGGTCCCATTTATAGGACCGAGTGGCTTCCGTGAAGATAAAAAGAAAGAAAGAAAACACAGTTTTAAAACCAGAAAATGAAACTCAGGTTTCTAAAATGCCTAAAATTAATGAAAAATGACTAGACATCCTTAAAATCTTAAAGTTTGGAAACATTATTTAAATGGACCTAAATCGATCTAAAATTAAAATTTTACATGAAATTTGAAAATCATTAATCGGTTCTTGCGTCCCGATTCGGTACTCATCATGAATCGGTTCTTGAACCCTGATTCGGTTCCCATCAACATCAAAGTTAGCTCATTTCATTGATGATGAGGTACAATGATGTAAATGATAGACGATCTTTCCCCCGATATAGGTTCTTCACGAACTTAGAAAAAGTTTGGCATTACGACGGCATGCCGGTCATTTTCTAACTTAGTGAAGTTTTCCTATCCAAAACGGCCAACTTTCACTTAGCCATATTGGGGGAAGGATCGTTGGCATACGGGAGCGTGTCCGTGCCGTCGTCCGGATCGACATCCCGAGGTGTACCCGGGGAGCTGTCCAAGGGATGGAGTACCCGTGAAGAGGTGTATCACTCCTTATTTTAATTTGACATTTGGCATTTCTGATTTTTTTATCATTTGTATATT
Source organism: Cryptocoryne crispatula var. balansae (assembly GCA_036172225.1). Classification (NCBI taxonomy): domain Eukaryota; kingdom Viridiplantae; phylum Streptophyta; class Magnoliopsida; order Alismatales; family Araceae; genus Cryptocoryne; species Cryptocoryne crispatula. The sequence goes on from CM069920.1 coordinate 21,591,446, forward strand.
TTTTGCCAAGGCTGTTTAGGCCGGTTTTGCTTCATCGGCATTCTTAGCCGGCCTTCAGTTTTCTTGGGCTTAGTGAGCCCGTCTTGGACTGTTTTGGGCCGGAAGGGCCTGCTGACTTTTGTGCTTGCATGCCTTCATTTGGTCTTGATGGTAGGGTAAAGGCCATCCTAGACAAACGATCGGCCTGTCATACAGATTTCAAAAGGGTCCGGGACATCACCTCTATCCACCAATGCCGGTGGTGGACAGATTCTGCACTCTTAGGAGCCATGTAAGGCGCTGCATCTTGAGCCGCAAGGAGGCTGCTGTTTGCACTTTTCTTGGTACGCCACAAGGGGGCAGGACGGATCTGTTTAGAAGGGCCAAACAGGGGCTTTGGAGGGGCTGTTCGGATGGGCCACAAAGGGGCTGGTATCTTGGCCACAAGAGGGCAGAAAACCGATCACAAAAAGGGCCTGTTAGGGAGGCTGAATGGTGCTGGAAACAGCCTTGCTTTAGGACCTGTTTGACAGGGGTTTCAGATGGACTGAACATGGGCCGATCAGAGGGACTTTTGACCTGCTCAAGGGGATGCACAAAGGGCCAGAAAACGACCTGTTTTGGGGTCTATTTGGAGGGCCAGAAGGCAGTTGAAAAATGACCTGTTTGAATGTTTGAAAGTCGGTCAAGAATGACCTGTTGAAGGGTCTGATTGGAGCTCATTTAGGAGGCTCAATGGGTGACTATGCAAGGGATCAGACCCGGTCAGAGAATGACCTGTTTTGGAGATCTGAAAAATGGCCAAGAATGACCAGTTTCATGGTCTACAGATGGGCTGTATTGGGGGCTATGAAATGGGGCCTTGTGTAGTCCGAAAATGGGACTGCTTGAGGGGTGTTTTGATGTGCCAACAGTGGCCTGTTCAGGTGGCTGAAACTGGGCAGATTAGGGACCCACTATGGGTCTAATCGGTTGACCAACAGAGGGACAGAAATGAGCTGTTTTAAGGATCTGTCACTGAGCTGTATAGGGGTCTGTTTAGGGGTCCTTCACGTGGGCTAAATGAAGGACAAACAGAGGGGATATGTGGCCTGTTAAGGGACTGCACGATGGGCTAAAACAGGCACTATTGGGAGGTATTTTGGTTGGCCGAAATGGGGTTAGCAAGGAGCTTGCTTAAGGCCATGGGTTGCCGATGACAATGAAGGCCAGTTCAGGCCATGAGAGGGTTGGAGAAAGAATTTGGAAGGGGGTGAGAAGGGGTGTCCAGTGAAGGGATACATGGTTTGGGTATCTCCTTACCTTCTTCTTCTTCTTCCTCTTCTCCTTATTCTTCTCCTTTGGCCGCAGCTGGCCTAGAGAGTTGGCACACGCAGGAGGATAGCAGGCTGATGGCGCACCACAGCAGCAGCTTGTCGGCGTCTTCTTAGCTGATCCCCCCCTTCTGGCCTGGGGCGCCCTCCTTCTTTTATAGAAGATGGGGGGGGAGATGAAGGGACAGCTGGTATTGAATGGGGAGGTGGCTGTTGGCTTCCCCTATGTTCCTTTATTGACTAAACTCCTTGGATTCCCACAGATTTTAAATGCTTGACCAGTCCTTTAATTTCCCCCATGTTGACCTGCCCTTTGGCTTTCCCCATGCCATTCATGGGTCAAGGCTGATGTGGCTGATGGGGTGGACAGGGCGGTGGGGCCAGCTGACTGGGCTGCTGAGCTGGCATGGGCAGCTGGGCCTTGGCTGGCCGCGGCCCACTTTTTCCATTCCTAATGGGCCTGTACGCAGGTGGGCCTCAAGGGTCGGGCCTGCTGGAAATGGGCCTGGTCCTCCTTTTTTTCTTTTTTTCTTATGCAAAAAAAGATGCCAACACAGATTTAAATCAAATCGAAAACAGATGTAAAAATTAGATTTATGCAATCTAAAAATCTATTTAAAGTCTCCTAATCTCACTTGATTAAACCCCTAAACAAGAAATGATTAAAAAGAACTAAACAAACAACATTTCAAACATTCAAAATGCATCAAAATCAACCTAAAATCAAAAGATCAGATTGTCAAATAAATCTGAAACCTTAAAATTAAATGAATCAAACCGAAGTTCAAGGTCAATGAAACATATTAGACACATCAAAACCAAAATCGAATCCAAACAAAAAAATTGAATTAAAATCAAACCAACCAAAAATAAAAAAAGATCAATCAAAAAATCAAATCACAACGAAACAACTCAAACAAACAACAAATCAACAACAAACAAAACAAATCAAAACCAAAGTGAAACCAAATCGAACAAAAACCAAACAACTCCAAATCAACATGAAACTAACCTAAATATGAAACTCATAAAACCAACTCTTAACCAACTAAAATCAACCAACAAACTCATGAAAAAAACCAAATGAAAATGAACCCCAAAATAGTTGGGTTCGCATCTCATTAGGCCTAAAATGCCACTGCCCTTTTGAGTACCTATGGATGTGCACACGCTTCAAAATAAGTTGTTATGACAGTTAATCAAGGACATTCGAGCCGTTGCTTGATGTAGTTAACACCGGATATTCGTACCATCCGGTGGAGAGATATCAAAAATTAACATTTCTAAGAACCCGAATCTCGGTTCTAATATTTTAAAAATGTCACCGAATTAGCTAAATATTTCTAGGATATCACCTATTTTTCTAGATGAGTCCGGGATGTCCATATTCTCCAAAACTTAAAACCCTTTTCAAATCAAAACAAAAAATGAGGTTTTTGCATGGGGTTGTAGCTCTCGCACGTGTTTTGTGGATGTATGTTTTCATGATATGAGTTGTCACGATGGTTAGTTAAGAGTGTTCGAGTATCTTGATGTAATTAATATTGTAAATTTGCGACTTCGGATGGGTAGAGATTTGAAGACATTTTTTCTATGAACCCAAAACCTCAATATACATATTTTTATGCATACTATGTATTTTGGCTAATCCTCCTATGAGATATCATGTGTTTTCATAGTAGTTTATGATTGCCCAAGATAATGAGAATTCTTTTATAAAACGAATGGAAATCAAAAGAAATTTTTTTAAAAAATATTTTTTATGATGTATGAAAAATGAGGTTTCACACACCTGTCACATTGGTTTCACAGATAGGGTTCTTGAGTTGGAGGAACGAGTGGGGACTTGTCCTATGAGAAGTGAATACTGGGGTCTCTGATAGACACTGGAGGTAAAGCAATTGAAGTGGGGAGGCATATTTTGCACTAGCATCTAGATTGGAACTGGCCAATCCTGGTTCAAAGTTGGCCATGGCCGATCTTTCTTATCAATGCTGGCCAATTCCAGAGTAATTCTGATCCTAGGGCCCTTTTGGGGGTGCGTGTGTGAAAACCATGTATCTGCTTGCTCCCACTGTCTTCTCCAAGAGGAGAGGTTGATTAGATTGATTACTTTCAAATCAGAATTCTTCTAAATTGATGTTAACGTGAGCTTACCTTTTGTTTATCACAAAGTTCTTTGCACTTAATACAAAAGATAGCATTGTACACTGTTGTTTCTTTGTGGTAATTATAAGGGTTTAGGCTCTCTTTTCCATGCCAGATAGAGATAAGGGAAAAAATTATGGTATTAGAAGAATCTTTCTATTAGAGCACTTGATTGTTTCAAAAAGTGTGGCTGGTGGGTGTGCATGACATTTCCCAAGTATATGTGTTCTTGTTGATGCTACCCTATTCATTTTTCTTGAACACCGTAATTTCTTCACACTCCAAATGCTGTTTTGCAGGCACTGCAAAGAACTATTGAGTTTGAAGAGGAATTGGCAGAAAAGTTCAGTGGTGGTTCAAGTGTTTCCCGTGATCAAGTAGGTCATGATACAGAGGAACTAGATGAAGAACAGAAAAACAACCAGATTGTGTCTGATATTCGAAAGAAGTATGAAAAGAAGCTTGCCATCCATCATGGTGCTAGAACCGAGACAGTAGGTTCATCCTTTAAATGATGCAGAGTTTTTAAACTTCTTTTTTTACTTAGCATTTTCACTTATTTACAGGTAAAAGATGGTCAAAAAGATTTTACAGCATCTGGAGCTGGTGTAAATAATTTTGACTTCTTGTTTAGGTGATCCATTTAGTCCTGAAAATTATACTAACATTTCCATGTTGTGTATTGTTGCAGTTCAATTTTCGTGGCATTATATCCTCCTGTTTTGAGCTGCATTTAACGGTTTATGTAGAGCTAGAGGAGAAAACACTGATGGAACAGTTGGACAAACTTGTTCAGGTACCTATTTTTAGGAGTCTGACATAGAGAATATGAATAATCTGATTATCATTTGTGATTTGATACACATTTTACTTACAATAAGAAAATAATTTTCACTTGAAACCTGATATCCATTTATTTCATGTACAGGAGGAGAGCTGGGAGACGGAGGAAGGAAGTCAAACAAACATTTTATCTAGTAGTGTGCATGTAAGGTTGAATATGTTCCATACTCATAAGTCTTCATACTGATTTTGTCTTTCAACTCTTGTTCTGCAGGTGTTCTTGATGATCAGAAAGAGCTTAAAAAGATGCAGTGCTTTGACAAAGAACCATACGCTATTCAATCTGTTCATGGTAACTTGGAAGGCTGTCCAACTAAGATTTGTGGATATGCAACTTCATATCGTTATGCATGCCTTAGCCACTGGTTTTAGTAACTTGTTGCAATTTCCACACTTTTAGCTAATAGTCTATGGTAATCCCTTGTAGAAAGATAATTATGTTTGTTTTTCTGAGAGTGGGGTCATTGGGTCAAGGACGTTTTACATTTTTTGTTCTTTCTATAAGAAAGTCTAATTTTGTGTGAAAAATGAGCATATTGATTATCATAATTTACCTTTGACTAGGTTTTCCAAAGAATTCTTAGAGCCTATGCTGCAAAATTACTTGCAAGATTGCCCAAGGGTGGAACAGGGATTGTTGTAGCTGCTACTGGTACAGACGGACAAATCAAGGTTCCTAATATTTACCTTAATTTTGACCAAATTTACCATCATTATGATGTTTTATATTCATTTTTGCTGACCTTTTCAGATGTCTGATAGAGATGAGAAAGTCATATGCTATATTGTAAATACAGCAGAATACTGTCACAAAACGGTTAGTTTTTTTTGCAGATCTAAGTTTTACAAAATAATAGTAGTTAATCCTTCTACAAGTAGAATGAACACTGTATTGTCTGGGCTGATTGATGTGGATATTCCTGTGATAATGACTCTTGGGGATTTCCTGAAGTTTCTGGTTTTGCTTGTCTCTATACCTATGCAGCAAAATGTTAGAAATATGTAGACTGATGTTGATGGAGTGTCATGATTTTAAAAGCCTGTTGTTTTACAGTATTATTTGATCAAGTTAAATAATTCATTTCCTTGGCAGTCTGGCGAGCTAGCTGAAAATGTCTCTAAAGTGATTGATTCACCATTTGTTGACAAGGTGGATACGACAGAAGTGCAGGTGCATAATCGCGTATACTGCAACATGTTAGGTGCTTTTATTTAGTAGCTCTAGTGATGCACCCCCCCCAATTCCTGTCTTTGCAGGATGAGTTCTCAGCCCTGATCACAAAATCACTGATGACGTTAGTACATGGGCTGGAAACCAAGTTTGACACTGAAATGGTTGCTATGACACGAGTTCCATGGGGCACACTTGAAGGTGTTGGTGACCAATCTGAGTAATACCCGCACACTGGCATTTGTTCTATATGTTTTCTCTTTCTTCAATTGTATTTATCATTCATTACTTGTAAAATTTTATTCCTGGGTGCTGCCATGCCACAAATAACTATTTGTTTTCTATTTTCCAGGTATGTCAATGGCATAAATTCAATTCTCATGAGCAGTATCCCAGTTCTTGGAAGCTTACTTTCTTCTATCTACTTCCAATTTTTTTTGGATAAGGTGTGTAAAAGTAAAACATCAGCAACCAATTAGATGCCCCCTTTCATTTGGAAGTAAATACTTGACAAGTGACTCTAGTTTTATGGTGATGTTGACCGAATGTCCAATCTCATCATTATCATTCTTTTTAACATATTGAAGCACACTTCATGAAGCAAATGAGATGATCAAGGATGGCATGTTTAGAAAAATCAGAATAGTCAGGTATTGCACGTACATGGAAATACTACAAAATGCTGATTTAGGTATCGGGATTTTGATGAGATCAACATAGTGAAGAGAGACTTGAATAACCCTTGAGAACAATACGCAGAAATTGAGACATGATCCAAATTTTAAAAAGCCCATAACTGCATTTTGTGGACACTGTTAGTTGAACATACTAGGCTAATGACATTTTAGATGGTCAAAAAGCCATTTTTCAAGTAAATGCTAAAGTGGGAATACACAGTTATAAAGTAGGAAAGCGTTGAGGCATGCTTAATCGTAATATGATTCCTAAAATTTAATGAAGAAGCCATAATATTCCTAGTAGAAAGAATGACAGTAGGCCATGTGTACTAAGCACAAACTATCATTTTTGTCTGTATTATTATTTTTATTATAAGATGAAACAAACAAACAAGTAGATTGTAACATAGTAAAAAACCCAGGCAATGGAATAAGGGAGCAAAATGCTGTGAAATAGGCTTATTTTGGCTTGTCTTGCTGCCTCGGTGGGAACTGGGAAGACTCATGCTACTGATAAGACAACCTCATTTTAGCTGTAAGCATTACGAATTTGGATAGGCTATATCTAATGAAAATGACAAGGGTGATCTAATCAATAAATTCATGAATTTGATGAAGTTTTTGGCTTATTGCTTGATGCCAATCCTCAACAAAATGACACCAGATGCCTGGTGAAGTTAAAATTTCTCCGGGTATCTTTGCTGCTAGACGTCTGAACTCAATCCTTGTCTGAACTCAATCCTTCGGCTCATTTTATAGGGAGAATGAAATGAAGAGATCTCTTAAGAACGTCGGTGGATTGGCAATCTTGACAGCATTCTATACATAAAATGATGAAATATGATTTTTCCAAGTATGGAATAAAAGGTAGACAACAAGGAATGAAAGGTTGTGCTGCAATCAACATAATTCTTGCTATAGAAATGAGGTTATGGTATCCACCAACTTATCTGCATATCAGGTCTTTGAACCTGATAAAGAGATCTACCAACTTAGGTTAGCGGATCTGCTCTCCAACCTGAGCCTCTTCCTCACTTTGAACAAGATTGGCCCTAGTTAATCCATGCACTGATATTGACCCAAAATACTAGGTTATTAGGTGTAGACTAGTGTTAAAAGATATGTATGAAGCAACCATGGAGAAAAAGTGATTTTCTATTTTAGTTGGCTTGCTCACATCAAGGATTTGCAATAAATCATACTATTTGTATTAGTTATGGATAAATTAACAAGGCATATACAAAGTGATTTATTATGATGCATGATGTTTGCAAATGATGTTGTATGGATAGGTGAGACAAAAAAGAGTTAATAGAAAATTAGAACTGTGAATTTTTTTTTGGAATTTATGAGTTTACAGTCAAATAAAACTAAGATAGAATATATGGATTATAAAGTTTGTGAAGGCGAATGGGAAAAAAGGAGGGGTTTAGTTTGGATGGAGTAATATTATCTCGAAGTATTTTATTTAGTTTGGATGAAGTAATTTTATTTCAAAGTACTTTGTGTAAAAATCTTGATTCATTATCACGAAGAATGTGATAAGGATTGTAATCATAAGGTTAAGGCTTGATGGATGAAGCGGAGATTGGCTACACGAGTCTTATATAATCAAAGATTACTAAAATTTAAATAAAAATTTTGTTGTAGTTGGTGTTGGATCATAAAGGAAAAGCATGCTTTAAAATTAAGTGTTGAATTGGATATATGGACTTATTAATTTAGATAGAATATGTAATGATATTAGAGAAAGATGAGATTAATACAGTTGTAGGGATCCATCCTCTCTGTGGAGTCTGTCTTTCTTTGCTGATAGTGCTTTGGTCCGTCTGGAGGGTGTGGAACTGGAGATTTTTTTAGGAGCATTTCGATGGCCTCTCTTCCATTTTTTTGCGAACTGCCATTTGTTAAGGATTGATTCTTTGCTCACTTGGGATTCTCACTAGATAGGATTTTAAAGTTTTTGGGTCTAATTGTTGGCATGGAAGAGATTTGGTAGACAATATGTAGCTTTTTGGATTTCTTTCTACAACAACTACCATTTTGGTAGTGTGTGGGTAGTTTTTAGTTGTTGTGGTGTATCCTTTCACTTTCGTTTTTGCTATGCATTTTTTTACCTCAAAATCAATGAATTGTGACTGTCACCCTAAAGATTCTGGTTGTAGACAAATTGAAAGGAGACTAAGAAAGTTTGGACATAATAAACGTAGAGCTAACGAAGTTTTGGGTAGAGAAATGAAAAAAATAAGATACTGTAAACAAAAAATGAGATGATAGACGTAAATTAATTTGGTGGTCAATTTTATATTATTTTAATGTTTTAAACATGTTGATAAAGAACTCAAAATTGGCATGAATGCTTTAAATAATTTAGGATTGAGGTAAGCACTGAGTTGAGTTGTATTAAAAGGGAAATTTGATGTTTGTCAATTCCATCTCACATCCATAGTTTGTAGAATCTGCCGATCTAGATTAGGATCGGCCCTTGGCGATTCGATCGTTGCCCAAATGATCAATCTAGGACTAATTCGTAGAGGAATCGGCTTGGATTGGCCCTCGATCGGCCGATTACACCAGATTGGATCAAAATTGGCCGATCCAGTTGATTTTGTTGGGAGTCCGAAAAATCAAAATCAGGCTTGATTCTGATCCAAGGGAAATTGGGCGATCCCCCTTCATTCTCCCGATCCCTCACTCTCCTCCCCCGATTTCGGGCCGTTTACTCCCCCTTCGACGTTCCCTTTATGACGGCAATGACACCCTTCCTCGACGAGGCGATCCCCCTTCCGATTTGGTCTTTTGGAACCTCGAATTTCCTCGTCCTCTCTTTTTTAAAGAGGAAAAGAGAAATTATTGTTGGAGATTAGAATTCCTTTTTGAAATTCTTTTTCTTCCTTTGGACTAGCATTGACTACTATTAAAATATGTGGTATTCATAGGAGTATTAGCTAATTTGATGTGGTATTATTTTATAGGAACACCGATGGTTCCACAGATTTGCTAAGCGTCGATATGGGTATCACCCACTACTTAGATGATCTGAACCACAATTTAATTTATGAGGTTATCTGAGTTCTTTGAAAATAAATTTTGACCTCTCTCCACCGGACTTGTGATATTCCGGTGTTAATTACATCGAGCGAACACTCGAATACCCTTGATTGACCGTCACAGCAACATATTGAACGGAAGTCATGCATCCACATAAACACAAAGCTGGAAGACATATCCCCATGGCCTTATGAGATAGAATTTGGTTGAACTTAATTCAAACTTTTAAGTTTGGGTTCATTGATTTTATTTTTGGTTTAAGATTTGATTTGATTTGTTTTGTTTATGCCTTTGGTCATTTGTTGACTTAGACAATTTTGAGTTGATCTCCTTTTTTATTTGTAGGAATTAATTTCCATTTTATTTGTGTGTTTGTTAGCATTTTTGCTTGATTTAAGTGAATTTCTTATTATTATTAAGATTTGTTCTTAATAATATTGATCACTTTAATTTTTCATGGTTGATTTTAATCCAACATAACTTGTTTTTGTAGTCATTGGTTGACATTTTTTATGCATTATTTAATGACATAATTTTGGTTGGATTATGTTAACATTTTATTAACATTTGATCATTTATTCGATTTGGATCTTGTTATGCATACTTATTTAATTAAGTAGCATTATCCATTTAGGTTGATTTAATTTTTTATGGTTAAGTCGGATTCAAACTTAACATGTTTTGTAACCATTTGTGGTTATTTTTATGTATGATTCTATGGCATGAATTTGATTTGATTATGATGGCATTTTTGTTAATAAATAATGATCTCGTTTCGGGTGCTTACAGTGTGATCAATGAAGTGAAAATTCATCACATATGAGGACTTACACAAGCCTTGGTGAAAACAAACTCGGTCAATCTGAGAGAGAATCCCTAGATGAGAGGTCAAAATTTACCAAAAAGGATATTTGGATGTGAGTGGCTTTGAGAGAAGAATGAATCTCCCTTCTTAGATAACCTACAGAGCTAAGTGAACTTGGTACCCAACGTAATTTAATTCAAATGAAATGACAATGGTGAGAAAGCAAACATTAATAAAAAAGGTAACACAATGATCACAATTGTACTAAGTGTTGATGGTAATGATAAGTGAAAAAAGTAATAGATGTGATGAAGCATTGAATATGCAAAGTTCAAACTAAAATAATAGCAACATGATGGAGACAAGTAGGATAAGCAAGGTTAAATAGAAATAGAACTAAACCAAAGTACCTAAAAATCAAATGTCTCAATAAGGTGATGTTTGACATCTTGTTATTGGGATGTAAAGTAGTAAAATAGATAGTTTTGAATTAAAAGCGAAGAGCAAAGTCCCACAAGGATCGAAATGAAATAATATGCAAAGTAAATTGCTGGGTTGAAGCAAGTAAATAAGCTAGAAATGTAATTGTGCTCACATTGGAGCCAAAAAAGGAAGCAAGCTTGTGGAGCTTTGAAACAAAATGCTTTGATTGAAGGATGTCTAACATTCCATGGTCAAAGAATCCAAAAGAAAAAAAGAAAACTGTGCACAAATCTATGCTTGATAAAGAGGTCAACATAAGATTGGAGCAGTGTTGGAAATTGATAGAATGAAAGGTAAAGAGAAGGATTTATTGGGGAATCAAAAATGTATGGTCTATTTAGAAAATGAAGAGATAAAAGAAGTGGCATGCACACAAGCCAAGGTTTATGGGCTCATGCGGTGAGCAAAGTGATGTGCAATAAATTGAAGAAAAATGGAAATGCAATGATTATTTGAAATGAACGAAGTGCAAGGGCTCACATGGGCGGCAAAAAAGGAAGCTTCATTTTAGTGCTCGAGAGAGAGTTGCTCTTCTCTCTCACTCCTTTTAGTTTCACACACTCACTTTGATTCCCAAACACTTGACTCTTGGTATCAGTCGGGTATCGAAGAACCGCTTTGGGTCATGTGGAAAGAGGGAGTGGACATAAGAGGGTGAAGGAAGGGCTTAAAAAATGGCAATCACTAAGGTGTAGATAAAGATTTCTTTGCTCATGCCCACGTCATATCCTTTCTTCTTCTTTTTTCCTTCTACTTTCACAGTCACCTTGATCTCTAAACTTTCAATCCTCGATGTCACTTGGACATCGGAGAAATATTTTGGATTAGGTAGAAGGAGAGGAAGACGGAAAAGTGAAAGAATGGAAAGCAAAATAAAGAAGAAATTGACATGAAACCATGAAGGATGTGAGTAGTGTGATGGCCAAAAGTCGTGGGCTTTGAAAGAGAAGGAAGAAAAAAAAAGATGTTTGGGAATTTGAGTTTTTATGACTGTATGCACCTTGTTTGGGGAGATGATCATGATGGGTTCTATCTTCTTTTTCTCTAACTGGTTGAGGAGAAAAAGCTTGAGAGATCTCACTTGTTCCTACAAGGTCCAAATGAAAACAAGAAAAAACAAGTGAAAGAAAGCTTATGACTAATGGTGTGTAGTAACATAATCAAAAAGGAGAATCAAATGACAAAAGGACAAGAGCTAACCGAATTGGGACTAACTCCTAACTCCCAAGTTTCAATGTTTTTGAATGCATGATGATGCAATTGAATGTTTAACATGTGCCATATTCTACTAAAATACAAACAAAATATAAGAGAAGTGGTCTGACATCGGAAAATGGGTGAAGGAGGGGTTTTGGCTGTGAATGCCCAGTTCTGGAGATCCTAACATCTTGTTAAGGCAATGTCAGATGTTCTAGTGTCGGGATGTCAAGGCATGGATATATGAGATGCTCCAAACAACTCCTTGATTCGCTCCGGGTGCCTACACCATCTATGGCTTGTCAAAGGTGACTCTCAGTAGTTCCTCTAGTTATGCTTAGAAGAAATGGTTTCTTGATGGTTGGGAGGTTTCAAGAAGCTTTAAGTTGGACAATGGTAATGGAGGGGAGGTGATCCTTTAGATGATTTTTGATGGAGTTGGGAGTGGTTTGAAATGACATGAGATAGAGACTCTTCAAAACTTTCTTGAAAGCTCTCTCTAAGGATTTTTTTTAACCTCTAGGAACCTTGTTTGAAACTTCCAAGACTTCGGAAGAATGCCCCCCTTTGTAGCCAAATGGAAGGGCATTTCTAAAATAATAAAAACATGACAAATAGATAGAAAGGTCCCCTTAATTCATATTCCACGTCCCTTAGTCGGGATGCCTATAACCGCATTAAATGTGTTGTGATTAAAAGTCTACATGCTTCCAGTTGTCAAATGTAAAAAGCACTTTTAAGACATGATGTCCCGATAACAAGATCAAGAACTATGTTAGGCATTTAATGTGTTGCACACACCTCTAACTTGTGCTATCCATGAGGTAAAATCTTTCGACTTCGTCAGGTCAACTGGCTGACGTCCCATTAATGTGATGTCAAAAGTACTATGTGCATTTAATACTACTATTCGGCTTGTGGCAGGGGGTCAGGTTTGGGCGGGAAATCCTGATGCTCCGATAATGCGACATTAGATGTCACATTTTTAGGAAATTAGGTTCTCAAGTGAACATCAACTTCCTTTGAAAAAACAAATTTGCTTAATAAAAAATTTTAGATATTCTCTTTAGAAATAGGAGTTTGGATCTCTAAAACTAGGCCAAAGTAGCATGTTTATAGAACCATTATCCTTGGTATATCTTTTGGCATATCCATGGATGTACAGATTATTCAAACTATCATAGATTTTATTAGGGGGATTCTCAAGTTGAACTTTTCCCTAGGCCTACCGTCTTCAACAACTCACATGATAAATATTTGTAGGTAGACTCTCAACACAAAGACTAACACACTTATGTTATATACATGTTGATTTGGAAGATGTGTGTGTCTATTCGACTAGACACATCAATCAACCTTTTTAGAAAATGAAAACCCTTTCTTATTTGAGCTTCTTTTTCTCTATAGAAGGGGTTAGGGTGGCCTCCTTTCTCTGTCATCTAAAAAACCAACCCAAAGGGCTTCTATGCTTGTGATTTGCTTTCTTCATTGCTCAACAATTCGGATTCAAGACTCCTTTCAATGGTGCCTTCATCAAATTGAGTTTGAGTGAACATGACAAGAAAGTTCTTGGCAGTCCCTAGGCACATTAGGGGTTGTATTGCTTATGGTGGGGTAGGTTCACTTCATCTTTTCAGCCTTACTCCACACTTTGGTTGTCTTTTTGCATTTTTTGTTGTTTTCAGTTTTTGCCAATGTAAGCAACTAGTCATGAAGTTGGATGTGTTTAGAAGACACGTAAGCATCCCTCGCTAAGATTTCCACATCTTTTGGTCAGACGTATGCATCTGTTGGTCTAGGGACACCACATTTTTTTGCTTCATTTGTGCATGATTGCTTGAGTTTCCTGGGTCTGAGATGATAAGGCCAAATATTTTGGATCACCTGGTTGATGGAGGTGCTTGACTTACATGCTCATACCATATTATGTGGCTAGGGAATGCAAGGCATTCTCATCCATGCTTTTCATATCATCATGCATATATAAGGCTGTGCCATGATTGGTGCATTAGTAGACCTCTAGCACCCACGTATGCACACTATTGTCTTCATCACCTTTGAATTTTTCTAGAAGTGGTTGAGCTTTGCTTGGTCTAGATCGTACTGAGAAGGGATAAGAAGATAGTATGTTCTTTCCTTCTAGACCTCTTTCTTGCTATGACTTCTTACTAAAATTTATGACTCCATTAGAGGCTCAGTCAATAATAGTGCATGGTCAAATAATTGTCCTTGAGCTTGTTGATGATAGAAATGTATGTCATATAAACTAATCATATTTGATATGATTCGACATTTCTTAAAATATCTTATTTAATTAATTGAAAATTCTTAATTATTTACTCTAATTAGATACATATATCATAATGAAGTCATTCATCACTAGTAATGATGATTGGATCATGATAATATCATGATAATGAAATTTAATATCTAAAGATAAGCAATCTAAATGCTCCAAGTTATAGGATCATTGAGAAAATATATTAAAGATTTAGATAGCCTAATGTATATGATTTCTTCTCATGCGATGAGAATGATTGATCTCATTAATAATTAATGTGGAGACACTTAGATACGTATACAGATGCTCATTAGAGGAATAAGTTCACTAAACTAATTGAATTAGAAATTTTAAATAGTATTTTTTTGTTATCATAGTTGCACGGTTGGACCTTTGACTTGAGTCGTCAAAGATGTCTTACTGTGTACCTTGTGTTTTAACTATTGACTCATAGATTATCGATACAATAACCTAGTACAGTTAATGAATCGGGCATAAGAAAAACATGGTGGAGACAATTGAGTGGATAACAAAGAATTGTTCACTCTTGGCAAGTGAAAGAGAATGTCTATGAGAAAATACTCTAAATCATTGGTCATGATAGAGAGATAATTGGAAAAAGAGTTTTCTAATTGTTCAAATTCCAAGTATATGATTTGGAAGTGTCGGTGTATTAAGGGATTGACAATAGATGCTGTATTCCTATCCGACCCGATAGGGGTGTAAACGGAATCCGATATTCCGATATTCCGATTCGATTTCGATAAAAATTAACGGGTTTGGAACTTGTTTCTGTATCCTATAAGCTATCGGAATCGGATATTCCGGTAGCTTATCGGAATCTGAATCGGAATCAGTTGGTTCCGTTTCCGTTAATCCAATTTCGATAAAAAAATAATTATATATAAATAAAATTAAATAAAACAAAGTTAAATAACTTATAAAATATAATATATAAATTGATAAAATAATAAAAATAAAATTTTAAGAATATTATATCAAAATTTATTAATTATATGTAAATTATTGACTCACTTTTGAATAAAAATTAATATTTAATATGCATTTCGGATTTTATCAGATTCGGTTCCGATTTCGATAACGGAATCGGAATCGGATCGAAATCGGAACATAGTGATTCCGAAATTATCGGAATCGGAATCGGAACCCCTTAACCCTTATCGGAATCGGAATCGGATTCTAGTGAATCCGCTACCGAATCTGACCCGTTTACAGCCCTACGACCCGGGCATTGGATGGCCAGGAGTCTTTCCTTATAATGGAAATACTTAATGGAGATAAAATCATTTCCAAAGACATTTGAGATCATGGGATATCTTTTACCTTTCATGATCATATAGTCGCTAGATAATATACTTAATTTAAAGTAAGTTGTTATTTTAATTTAGATTCAGTCAAATGAACTATTTGGCCAAGTGAGTCATACACATAAGGACTGATCCGTAAGTATGGGAGCATAATATAATTTATAAAAATTTTAGAGTTTTATAAAAAATTTCAAATATTTTATAAAAATGAATTTAGTCAAACCCTATCAAGCCAAGGGATCTAATTTCATAACCAATCTTTTCCTGCCCTCTCTCTTCTCTAGGAGCATCATTTTTTCTAGTAGAGCTTTGTATGGGATAAGTTGAGAGGTTCGACGCACAGGAGAACCCATCTGTTGAGAAAGTTCATGTGGATACTGCTTGAAAACATGTGCTTGGGTGTCTTAGAGAGCATAGTGTCCTATGCTTGTTCTTCTCCAATCTTTGAGATTGGTAGAATCCTACAGAGATAATTTCAAATTCAGATCTTAGATTTTGTTGTTCTATTCTGATCGAGACAAATACTATAGTTATTAAAAGGATCGTCGCTTTTGCTACACCAAAATTTTAAAGGATGATTCTTTTTAGTGGTATCAAGGCCAAGCTAGAGTCTCAGTCAAAATTGGCATTGTATCGATATTATTTTAAATACTTTTTTATTCCCAAATTTGTACAAACTTTTGTTTTGATGGAGAAACCATAAAATTTATGTGATGCAACTGGAAGGATGGTTTACTCTGTATGAATCTCACGACGTAAGGATTTCAAACTCATGTTTCTATTTAAATTTTGGATCACGAGAAAGTCTGATATGATGTCTGGAAGTTGGTGGATGGATTTGCCCACCGTCAACCTCCAAAATTGGAAATGTTTGAAATATTTCTTCTTTGGAGGTGATTTAAGTCTTGTAAAGGCTTGGAAAGAAGTTTAATATGATTTACCACCATTTTCTCTTGATTCCAAAATTTGAACGACAGTGAAGAGGGAGTATTCGATATTTTTTCGATGAGTGGGGCTTCCAATGACCCTTTTTTGTTTCCCCTTTTCCCGGCATCTAAAATTTTTTTTAGGAGTTAAGAACATCAGACTTGGAATCCTCATTCAATGAGGATTTAAATATTTATTTTTAGGGATTTTTTTATATCCTGGAAGCTTGGTTGGCCAAATCCGCAATTTTTGCTTTTTTTTCTCGGTGGTGCTAGTAGCCGGCTCTTGCGCACCTTTATCGGGAGAAGAGGTGGATCTGCCCGTATGGGGGGAGGGGCCGATGAATCCACAGTTTGACGTGCCGGTTGGTCATGCGGGGGCGCGTGTGAATATGTGCTAACACGGCGCAGTTGTGAGATGGCAGCCCGCAGACGAGCATAGAGCTCGTGGCTCATTGCACCAGGCTGAGCTAGCGTGTAAAGCCAATGGTGGCAACGCAATGCACCCATAAATTTAATAGTTTTAAATTGATTAAAATTCTAAAAAAATCATAAAATTTTGTAAATTTTGTAAATTTTTTAAAATATTATTTAAAGCATTATAAAAATTTTTATTTTTTATTATATAGTTTCGAGTATTATTGTCATGGAATCAATTATAGTTGAGTTTTAATTTTTTTAAAATCTTAACTTGTGAAATTAATGTATAAATCAATTATGTAAAATATGATTTTTCACAATCATCACTTGTACATTAATTTAAAACTTTGTACACTTTTTTAAATGCATTAATATTTTAAATTATTTAGAGTTCTTGTTTATTTATATAAATTATTTGTCTTTTCATATATTTTTATTTTATAAAAATTATGACAAGCATGAAATTAGAAATTTAAAAAATTATGAGTTATAATATTATGGTATAACTAGTATATCATATAATTATCACATGCTCGCACTATACATAAATGATGTTTGATGATGTGAAGGCATGGAGATCATGGATTTACGTGTGATTATAATGTGATGGTGATTATTTTATGTGGATGTATTTATTGGGGCCTGCGTGCCTCCTCCTTTTTCTTATCAATTAAAATTGTAATTCTACCTCTTTTTATACTATGTAACCCCCATTGGCTAAAACCAAAATTTCTTATAAAGATATGTACATTTGTGAGTCTACGTATCATTAAACTACTTATAATGACAAGAAGCCAGTTTGTGGAGGAGGAGAGAGTGGGATCACTTAAAGAAACATTCTTTGGGAAGTGAAAGCACATCTACACCGGCATCAGTTACTAACTCTCTTTTGATGCACACCATTTTGGCTCTGGTGTTGCACAATTAGAATTGAAGTTCATGATCATCCATTTTAATTTCTTGCATATGTAATATGTTAAGTGTGCTACAGGTAATACCTTACATATATGATGGTTCAAAGATATCTATATATGTGGCATATATACTGATGAGAGTAAAATAAAATCTCTCTTCGTTTAAATTAGATTGATAAACATAAGATATTAAGAATGACTTATGTGAGTCTCCCATTGTCATGATCTTGATGAGTTAGTCTTTAATTGGATGGGTTTGTTGTGTTTTCCACACGACTCATTCAGCAAGAGATTGATGATTATTGACAAGGCAATAGTCAACCTTTGGGGTGGACCGTTGACATGACCTTATTGTGTTTCCTACAAGGACTATGATGATAATCTTTTCTCATAACACAACAAGTGGATTTGACTTAACTAGAGCATATAATTTGTTGTGTTTACTACAAGGTCATAACTATAGAGCCTAAATATGATTAAGAGTTACAATTAGCAAAAGTTGTTTACCTCTTAAGTATGGGATGGCTTGTTGTACTTCTAACAAGGTTGTCACCGTATAATTAATAGGATCTTAGTCCTCATTGAAATGCCATCAAGATATCTTGTTTTTACAGAATGAGAGTTATGAAAATTCATCGGAAATTGGTAGGATCATAAATTAGGATAAAATATCATATCTTAGTTTTAAATAAATGTTTGCAATGTTATTTTGTAATTACATCTCCATTATAGAATTAGATGATAAATCACTAGTTGTAAGGCATATTAGATACCAACGGGCTTATTGGCATAATATTCTTTGACTAGTTCAGAATTATGATAATTTTTCTCATGGTTGACAAAATATCTTACTTACTTAAGAAGTAAGTCCCTCCTAAACCATTTAATGTGATGAGAGAGAAGGCGAGATATTCGTTTCGCATGGGGATGTATTGTTTGTCCTACCCTATGGGCCAGCCTCTTATAGCAAATAAGTTGTAAAAGAAATATACATGGATGAATATTAGATCCATAATGGCTCATCATGATGAGCTAATTGAGGGATATATAGACAACAATACATCTCTAATACTTCTTGTTGGTGAGACTTAATCAAAATAAATAAATTCATTTGATGGGAATGAAAGGCAAAGTTAAAAGTCAAGAAGGTGGTCAAGAAATATAAAATGCTAATAAAACAAAGAATAATATTTTATTACCATGATGATGGTTATTGAAAGATAAACTAAAAAGTTTCTTGTAGTAAAAGCAAAGAGGAGCTGGAGATGCTTCAAAGATTGTCATCATTGACATCTACTTGTCATAAATATACACATCATGGTATTAGATACTATATGTGTATAATATTAGACACCGATTGTGTATCTTATTATATGAGAACCAAATATGTTTATTATATCTACAAGAAGTTATAGATGATGACAAGGAAATGAAGGCTTAATAAAAAAAGAGGGCGACCTACATGTAGAAAATCATGTAAAAGTTGCATCGTTACTAGTAGAAGAAAAAAATCTCTAGCAACTTTCAAAAGATGTTCTAATCCTAAATATTACTATAATATATTTCTATAGTTATAAACATTATTTATGTTTCTTGTTTGAATAAATGTTGATTTGCTGCAAGCTATAGAAATGATAATTATTCTGACTTTGGATGGCAAAGTGTTTTCTAGTTGAAGCTTGATAAAAAAATTATTCGTATTATATATAAAAGCTCCCATGATATGTGTGAATAGTCCTCTTTAGAGAAAATGGGTTGATATGGATCAATCCATTCGTTGGCATTTTAGACTTGGTCATACTAATGAGAAAAGACTTAAGGAGTTCCATAAAGATAGATAAACTAAGGTAAATGATTTTGAATTATTAATCATATATGAGTCTTATTTTCTATGAAAATGACCAACTCTCCATTTAGTGTGCATGGAGAGAGGGCCAATGAGTTATTAGAATTTATACATTTATATGTATATTAGCCCATGTCTGTTAAGGTTGAAAGTAGTTTTATTTTTCTATTTCATTATTTTCAATCATGATTTCTCTAGGTATAGACATGTGTACTTAATGAAGTAAAAATCTAAGGCCTTGAAAAAGGTATCAAAGTTTATGAATAAAGTAGAGAAACAATTGAAAAGAGTATCAGAACTCTTTGATTAGAACGAGGGAAATACATGAGCACATAATTCACACATTAGTTGAATAGAATCTAAACTTAATATGAACACCTCATTATACTTCTTAGCTTATTAAAATAGATTAAAGGAGATATTGTACTCTATAAGACTAGGTATGGGCAATGACAATATTTGTTAAATTATCTGTATTTATTTGGGTCTATGCACTTAATATTACCACTTATCTCTTAATTAAAGTGCATTCTAAGTCTATTCCAATCACTCCATATAAGATATGTAAGGGGTTAATGTTTGACTTTAAGCTTGTTAAGGTTTTAGAATATCTGGTCTTTGTGAAGCGGTGTAACCCTAACAAGTTGGACTATAAGACTGAGCAGTATTGTCTCATGGAATATTCTATTACAAGTTATAGATATTAATACTACAACCTTTATGAACAATGGTAGATGGTGCTTAGTATGTTATATTCATAGAGGAATAGTTTCTTCTTAAGGAGGACAATGAGAGCAAGGTAGAGTTGGAAGATGTTTGAATCCCACAACCCTATGACACCTCTACTGAGGTACCAGTTGAGAGTTACACACAAGTGACATATGGCTCTTTACTTATGCTCATTCAACTTAATAGATATGTTTGACATATATTTGATGGAAGAAGTGAGACACAATACGGTAAAGATGTTGATCTAGAGACCTAGAAAAAGTAATTTAAGATATTGTATTAAAGATAGAAAAAAGTAATAAAATATAAAATAAATTCTATATATTCTAACCATATTTGGAACTTGGTAGATCCACTTGCAGACATAGTACTTAGAGTATAAATGGTTCTTTAAAAAATAGATTGAAGTGAATTGAAAGGTAGATACTTTTGGGCACAATTGGTTGAAAAAGATGTCATCTAAGTTAAGTAGTTGACTATGATGAAATCTTTTATCTCTAACCATGGTTACATCCATTCAAATTTTGATTGCTACAGACTATGAGTACGAGATATGTCAATTGAATGTTAAACTGATGTTTCTCAATGACAATGTTGAAAAAGAGGTGTATATGACATAACGTTAGAAATATGATTCCCAATAACTTTCAAAGAAGTGTATAGATTGTTAAATTTCATTTATGGATTGAAATAAACTTTTCATAGGTAGATTATAATATTTTATGAGATTAAATCTTATAACTTTGTTAAAAACCAAGAGGAGTCATGTGTGTACAAGAAGATAAGTGAGAGTACTATCACTTTCTTGATATTTTACGTGGATGATATACTACTCATTAGGAATGGTGTAGATATGATATCATAAGTGAAAACTAACCATCAAGTCAATCCTCTGGATGAAGCATCCTAGGTTTTAGAAATTAAGATCTATGTAGATAATTTTAAAAGGATGCTTGACTTGACCTAGTCTATATACATAGACACCATAGTCAAAGGGTTTAAAAACTCCAAGATAGGTTTTTTTACCTATGAGATATGGGGTTTATCTTCCTTGAAGAGAGAAATAACACATTAATAGAGTCACCTATGCCTATGCCATGTGGTCTATCATTTATGCTATGCTATGTATATAACCTAATGTGGCACATGCTTTAAGTGTTACAAGTATTTATCAAGCAGATCTAGGTGAAAGTTATTGAATAGCTTAGAAATGCATCCTTAAGTACTTGAGAAGTACTAATGATGTATCTATAGCACATGAAGGATATGACTTAAATCTTTGGGGTTGGACTCAAGCTTCTAATCAGATAAGTATGATAGTAAGTCAACATTTGGGTGCGTTTACCTCAATGGAGGTGCGGTGAGCTAAAAGAGTTTCAAGCAAGATGACATTATGAATTTTACAACTGATGTAAAGTATATAGCTGCTGCATACTACTTAGAAAGTTGTTTAGATGAAGAAATTCACATGAGATTGTCTCTTCTATCTTTGGTCATATGCCATTGTTTTGTTAAAACATTGCGATATGGTATGAGTAATGAAGCTGATGTCTCATTATAAGTTTAAAAACTTTTTAATGAAATACCATTAGATCAAAAGATAATAGCTTAGAGAGATATAATCAAAGGTAGATTAACATAGTTTAATAGCATTGTAGATTCACTAACTGAAGTGGTAACTCAAAGTGTGTTTGAGCATCACCTCAAGTTGATATAGATCAAATAGATGAGTTGTTGGCTTTAGTGCAAGTGAAAAAATGATAGAAATATAAAAGTCAATTATATTTGATGTGAGTCAAGATTTTTTAAATTATCTTACTCAATTATTTGGAAATCTTCATTACTTGCTCTAATCAGATACGTATATCGTAACTTGCTCTAATTAGATGTGTATATCGTAACAAATTTATTAATCACTTACAATGATGATTGGATCATGATGAGGTCATACTAATGAGATTAATATTCTAAAAGTAAGTGATATAAATATTTTTAGTCTTAGAATCTTTGAGATGAGATATTAAGGATCTAGATAGATTGGTGTATGTGATATTTTATCATATGATGAGGATGACATATCTCATTGGTCATTAGTGTAAAAACACTGAGATACACATTTAGTTGCTCATTAGATGAACATGTTTACTAAATTAATTGAATTAGAAACCCTGAATTGTATCTTATCTAACTATCTATAAAGGTTTTCTATCATCACGGTTGGATCTTTGACATAAGTTTCCAAAGATGTCTTATTGAGTGTACCTTGTGCTTTTCCTATTGACTTATGGATCACCGATAATATAGTTCAATATAGTTAATAGATTGGGTACATAGAAAATCTAGTGGAAACAATTGAGTAAATAATAAGAGATCGTTCACTCTTGATAAGTGAGAGAGAATGCCTATATGATGATACTCTAAATCCCTCGCTATGGTAGAGAGGATAATTGGAAAAGAAGTTTTCCAATTGATCCAATTCTTATTATAGGATCCCTAAGTGTCAATATATTAAGGGACAGACAGTCAATGTCATATCCCAATTTGATAAGGACATTAGATAGACGAGAGTTTACATCTATGAGGTAATTGATAATTAAAAGATTTAATAGAGATAAGATCTTCTCTAAAGTCATTTGAGATCATGGGATATAACTTGTACTTTTTATAATCGAAAAGTTATTAAATCTATTATTAGATAATTAATTTAATTTTTAAAAAAATAGTTTTTATTTTAATGATATTTTAATTAAATAGACTATTGGGTCTAGTGAGTTACACACATAAAGATTGATTCGTAAGTACGAAGACATAGGCGTAATTTATAAAAAATTTGACTTTTTATAAAAAAATTAAATTTTCTATAAATATAAGTGAATTTGGCTGAACCCTATCAAACTAAGGGAGCCAATTTTGTGGCTAGCCTCCTCCTACCGTCTCTCTCCTCTTGGAGCACATTTTTCCATGGTGGAGCTATGTCTGGGATGAGTTGGAAGGTCCGACAAGTAAAAGAACATGGTAAAAGAGGAGGTTCGTGTGGTTACCGCTAGAGGTCAAGTGCTTGGGTAGCTTGGAGAGTATGGAGTGTCCTATGTCCATTCTTCTTCGGTCTTAAAGATTGGTAGAATCTCGCAAAGGTATTTTCAAATTTGGTTCTTAGTGTTTGTCCTTCAATTCTGATTTAGACAAAAACCATGGTAATTAAAAGAAATTGTCACTTTCGCTGCACCAAATTTCAAAGGATAATCCCTTACAATTGATTGGTCCATTGCTGCTGTGAGGAGTACCGAGAAAAATGAGAAACTTTTGCTGCCTAACCTAAAAGGTGTAACAACTTGCATAGTTTTCATATTGTGTTTCACTTCCAAAGATGGGTATATTAAATCATGTAAGCTATCTTGCATCACGAGGCTATAGGATAATAAAAAATTGATCTATTGGTTCTTTGGTACATATATCAAGGTTTGATGGCCACAAGCATGGGTTACCTTCCCTTTGGTAGCATACTCTTGTTGAATAGCTGGGCATATTGACACTTTAAACTTAATGTGGTTGGTCCAACCTCCTTTGCTTCTCAGTATTTTATGCATAGTCTTCTCTTCTCCATTTTTGCATAGTTGGGATTGAGAGGGAAATTTGTTGACTAGTGTTCTTACATGTAGTGGATGCACAGGTTTGATTGTCGTGCCTACTTCGTGTAAGGAATCACCCTATAAAGTTTGATTCAGTAGAAGCAACAATTCTTATAGGGTTCATGTTGATACTATCTTGATAGAAATTGAACGATGAAACTCAAATACTGATTAAAATGGGTTAAAATATACCTACTAGGGATTCATCTAATCCCTTGGAGGAGAGGAGAAGGAATAACTTCCAAGCTCTTCAAATCATCGAAGTGTGCACACAAACTTCCCCTGAAAATGGGTTCTCCTTTGCATTGGACCTTCCGACTCATCCCAAATACATCTCCACTATGAAAAATGTGCTCCAGAGAGAGAGAGAGAGAGAGAGAGAGAGAGAGAGAGAGGTGAGGGAGAGAGAGATAGATAGAAATATAGAGAGAGAAAGGAAGAGGTTGGCCATGAAATTGGCTTCCTTGGCTCGATAGAGTTTGACAAAATTCACTTATATTTATAGAGAAATTGAAATTTTTTTATAAAAACTCAAAATCTTTAGAAATTACACCCTTGCCCCCGTACTTACATATCAGTCCGTATGTATGTGACCCACTAGGCCAAATAGCCTATTTGGTTGAGGCCTTTTCGAAATATAACAATTCTATTTAATTAAATGAAATACGTTATTCAATGACAGATTTAATAGTCTAGTGATCATGAAGAGTACAAGTCAAATCTGATTAGCCTAAATGAGTATGGGGATATTTTGATCTCCATTGAGCCTTTCCATCATTTGTTACCATATGATATAAACTATCATCCATTCAATGCCCCAATTCGATAAGAGTATGGCATCAAGTATTAACTCCTTAGTACACTTAATCTAATAGATCTTATACTCAATATTAGATCAATTGAAAAACTCTTTTCCATTTATCCTATCTATCCTATTAGGAGTTTATAATATTATTCCATAGGACATTCATTCTCTCTTATCGAGAGTAGACGATCCCTTGTCATTTATTTAATTGCCTCCATCAGGTTTCTATTATACCTAATCTATCATTAAGGATGCTCAAATTAGTGATCCATAAGTTAATGGTCAAAACATAAGTTCTGCCCAGCAAAGTATAGTTGAAAACTCAAGTCAAATGTCTAACTGTGCGATCGTGATGGTAGAAAACCCTAAATGATAGTTTGGTAAGATACCATTTAGAGTTTTTGATTTTGCTAATTCAGTGAACTCATTCAACTAATAAGCATCTATGTGTAATCTGTGTATCCTCATCATATGAGAAGACATATATTAATATATCTGTATTCTTTATGTTCCATCTCAAAGATCCTATGACTAGGCATATTTAGATCATATAACTTTAAATAATTGATCTCATTGTCATGATATCATCATGATTATCATTATATGTGATCAAGAACTTCATTATAATGTATGCATTTAATAAGAGTTTGTAGTAAAATTTTGCCTAATTAATTAAATAAGATATTTTTAAAAATGTCGAATCATATCATATATGATTGGTTTGTAGGACATATATTTCTATCAGTCTCCCACTTGCACTAAAGCCAATTGCCTATCTAGCCGATCTCCATCAGCTTGAGGTGATACAAAAACAACCTTTGAGTTATGCTTCAATTAGTGGATATGTAATGTTATTAGAGAATGATACTCTATCTTTTAGTTATATCTCTATTAGTTACAATCTGTCTGATTTTACGGTATCATCGCAAAAGTTTTTAAACTTTTGTTTTGAATAAATTAATAGCACACTTTCAGGGATTGTTGAAACAATCGCATATTTTAGATGAACATCTTCATCTACACTGTTTCTCAAGTAGTGTACTTCCATTATATATTCAATTTTGCAAATAGTTGTAAAATTTGCAATGTTTTGTTACATGAAACTCTTTCAGTTCACTACCCCATTATGTTGACTTGCTATCAAACTTATCTAATTAGAAACTTGTGTTTGTAAAAGTACAAAGCTTCAAGTCCTATCCTTTATTCTATAAAGATACTTCCTTAGTACTTTTTAAGTACTTAACGATGTCTATTGACTATCCATTGACTCTTACCTACATCTGCCTGATGCTCATAAGCATAATAGGCCTTGTGACTAAAGCATAAGGGCATTACTCAAGTGCTCTCACTATCTTAGAAGGAGTCTTTATAGACTATCTCTTCAAAGAGATCAACTCCATATCATATAGGTAAGCAACCTATTTTGGAGTTTTCCATGTCAAACCATTTGACTTTGATGGCTATGTACATTAACTGGGTTAAGCTTAATATCCTTTATGATCTATCTCTATAGATCTTCTTATTAGATCTATTTCCATAGATCTACAAACCCAAATTATGTTTGAAGGATTAATTTGATAGTTCGGCTAACAATTGATAACATACCTACTTTATTCTCAATGAGTATTATGTTACCCACATCATATCATCAAGAAAATTATCGCACTCCCACTTATCTTCTTATACACACAAGGCTCCTTTTTGTTCTTAATGAAGTTATAAGATTTAATCTTATCAAATCTTATAATCCAACTATGAGAAGTTTGTTTCAATCTATAAATAGACCTTAAAAACATACATAATCTATTTGGATGTTATTGGGACTTGAGTCCCTGAGGTTGTATCATATACACCTATTCATCAAAATTACCAATGAAAAATACTATGTTAACATCCAATTAACATTTCTTATAGTCATAGTGTGTAACAATCAAAATCTGAATGGATTAAACCATGGTGTAAGCACCCGAAACGGGATCCGTAGATCTCCTTCTTTTCCAGCCCTTACGCTTGCTTTGGGGTCTTGGTGGATGAGATGTTAGTGTTTGTGGTCGCCAGGAGCCAACGACTCCAAAATATAGTAAAATGAAAATAAATGAAAGGGAGAATAAAAATGATCGTTGTACCTTTGGAAGTGGGGAGATTGTTGGGTTTCGACTTCTCCTCTCTCGGTCGGCCGAAAGAAGAGAGCTTAGTGAGTCCCTTGTCTTCGATCTGGTTGAAGCTCTGCCTCGGCTGGATTTACCTAAAAATTTCCATAAGAAAACATAGAAACAAGTGAAAAGATCATTAGTTCTAGTGAAAGCGTAGAATCATGCTCAAATTCAAACTTAAACATGCAAAAGGAAAGGAACTGACCGGATTGGGACTAAATCCCAACCCCTATTTTTGATAGATTTTTAAAGAGGTATGAAGATGCAAAGATGTGGCTTAATGCATGATAAATGACATGTTAATGAAAGTTAAAATGAAAGGGGAGCAAAGGATCAAACGGGAGAGTAAAAGAAACTCAAAAAATGAAAAATGGGGTCTGCCCCTGCTAGTGCCCTATATATGGGGCACTAGCTGCAGGTGTCCCCTTTATGGGGCGCATTGACCAAGGTCAAAGCGCCCTATTTATGGGGCACTAGGGACTGGTTCCGGCAAATTTTCTTCTCTTCTTTGCGGCGTCGCCCCGGAGTGTAGAAAGACCTCCAAGATGGAAGAAGGACTTCTTCAAGTAGCCAATACTCAAGTGAAGCTAATGGAAGAGTGTTTTGGCACTAGATGTAAGAGAAATAGAGTGAAGTGGCCCTCAAAGTTCGAGAAAAATCATATTTCTGAAAAAGGAAACTAGGGATTTTTGAGTTTTTGGGGAAAGATTTCGGGATGGTTTTAAGGGCTTGGGGAGAGGTTGTGAGGCTTTGAGAATGTAGTGGTGGATAAGAAGGAGTGAGGGACAGAATTGGAACCTCCTAAACCTCCAGATGGGGGTCTTTCTACAGCCCAAAAGATGGTAACTTCATTATGCTAGACTTCCTTCAAGAAGCAACTATGATTTTTTTGGATTTTGCGAGAGGGTTTTGAAACAGTTTGAGAGCTTGGAGAGGGGTTGTAAGGCCTTGGAAGTATTGTGGTGGATGAGAGGGTTTGGGGGGCGCCGTTAGTGTGTCCTAAACCTTCCAAATGGGGGTCCTTTTATAGCCAAGAAGATGGCAACTTTATCTGTAAAACTGTCCCATCAATCTGTCCAGTTAGTCAGACTAGGTGCATGTGCCCTACCAGTGGGGCGCCTAGCGCCTTATTAACAGGGCGCCCGGTGCCCTATTTATAGGGCGCTTTGACCAAGTCAAAGCTCCCCGTTAAGGGGGCACTAGGCCCAGTTTTGCCGAAACGCATAGGGAAGTTACGATTTTTCAAAAAACTTGGTTTCCTTGAAAGAATACTCAAATATACTTCATGAAAACAAGAATTTAGGCTCTCCAACTAGACCAAAATTGTGTGTCTACACATGGCGTTGGTAAAAATGTTTCATCATAGTTAACAATTTGATTTAGATAATATCATTTCTGCCATCCTTGCTTTGAAAGTCCCTACTTACCAAACCACTCCAATCTATTCTTTAGTGATCTATTTATATCTTATGGATACTATACCCTCAGGTAGATTTATCAAGTTCTAAACTTGATTAGAATAAGTAGAGTTTATTTCAAATTTTATCGTTGCCTCCCATTTTAGAAACAATTTCACATATTGATTGTCCAAAGTCTTTGTATCAACATCCTCATTATCTTACGTCTCACAGATATGTCTCACATATCTCTTAGGTTGAATGAGCACAAGTGAAGACTTATGGATTGCCCATGTGTAACACTCAATTATCACCTTTGCAGAAGTGTCCTCGAGTTGTAGGATTGGAATGTCTTCTATATCTACCTTTCTCCCACTATATTTTTTAAGGAGGAACTCTTCCTCTAGAAATATAGTGGACTAAGTAACATATACTCTTATACAAAAGTGTAGTACATTTAAATATATATATAAGTTTTCTTGGGATATTCTACAAGCCTACACTCTCTATCTTATATTCCAATCATTCTAAGTTAAACATCTTCATCCAAATTGGACATTCTGAAACCTTAACTACCTTATGGTCAACTTTTAACCTCTTTTCATATCCCATATGAAATATAATTAGTAGTTTAAGCTAAAAGTGGTTATATTGAGTACCTAGGCTTAAATAGATAAAGAAGATTTCACAAAAGTTGTCATTGTTCATATTATGTACTACATAGTACAGATTCTCATTGCATCTACTTAATCAAGCTAAGATGTGTAAAGTGATATCCACTAATATTAAGTTCTATTATCCTTGAAATTATGTGAGTTATATACTTAAGTATTCCCCTTCTTTGATTTTATCAAAGAGTTCTATTGCTCTTTCTATTAGTATCTCTACTTGATTCTTAATTTTTGATAATTTCTCAAAGGTCTTTAATTGTTACTTCAAAAAGTACATATATCCATACTTAGAGACATGGTCTCTAAAAATAATAAAGTAGAAATATTTTCTTTTAGTCTTAATTGACATGGGCAAACATACACCTATATGTATGAGCTCTTTTAACTTATTAGCCCTTTCTTCATGTCTAACAAATAGAGAGTTGGTCATTTTGTTCAATGAGATAAGACTCATATTTAATTAATGATTTAAAATCATTTACCTTTATGCTTCCATATGTATGGAACTCTTTAAGTCTTTCTGTCATTAATATGACAATGTCTATATTAAGATAAAGAATAGATTGATCTATATAAACCTATTTTCTCATAAGATGAATATTCACACATATCATGGTAGTTTCCATATTTAATATGATTAAGCAATTTATTAAGTTTCCATTGGCAAACACTTTGCCATTCAATGACATAGAACAATTATCATTTCCATAACTTATAATAAATCATCATTTATTTAAGCAGGAAATATAGATATTGTTCTTATAGAAAGATATAATAATAATCTTAATAATTAAGACAACTCCATGAAACTATTAAAGGTTTGTATCTCTCACAACGATGCAACTTTTGCACCATTTTTGTATGTAGGTCAATATATTCTTTATTAGGCATTCATTTACTTGTCATCATCTGCAACCATTTGTAGACATAAGATGCATGTCCAGAATCTCATATCAAAAGATGCATCTATAGTATCTTGTAGAAGATATGCACATCTAGTACCTAATATCATAAGATGTATGTTTAGTACTTAATATTATGATATACAAATATAGTATCTGATACTATTAAGTGTATATATGAAACAAGTAAATAAATGACTTAGATTATGAAGCTTCTCAAGATCTACCTTTGCTTTATTTGTAACACACTTTGTGCTTCCTCTTTCACATATCATCATCATGATAATAGAAGAATTCTATATCTTATTTATGCTTTATTATCTTGACCGTCTTCTTTGACTTTTAACTATGTCATTATATTTCTATCTAATGATCTTACTTCTCTCCATTGGTCTCACTGACAAGAAATATTGAAAATGTATTATTGTACTAACTTGTCCTTAATTAGCTCACCACCATGAGCCATGATGTATCTCATATCCATCTTTCTATGGTACCTCTACAATTTATATCTTATATATAGAGGCTAACATCTAATATAAGGTAAACAATGCATGTTATCTACAATTATATAATGACATAAGATCTTATCTTCTCTCACATCATTAGGTAGTTTATAAGGCACCTACTTCTCAAGTAAGATATTTATTTGGTCAACCATGAGACCAATGCTCTTGGTTCTAAACTAGTCGAAAAGTGTGATCTAGTAAGCCATTTAGCATTTATTGTGCCTTACTAGGTGGTTTATCATCTCATTCTATGATAAAAATATAATTTTATTAATATAACATTGCAGACATTTATTTGAAATTAAGATAAGATCTTCCATCTTAATTTATACCCCTACTAATTTTCGATGAATTTGCATAACCCTCATTATGCAAAGATGAGATATTACGATGACATTCTAGTAAGAACTAAGATCCTATTAGCCATATGGTTACAACCATATGGGAAACACAAGACAACTTTTTCCAATTGCAACTCTTAGTCGTATTCAACCTCTAGAGTTATGACCTTGTAGGAAACACAACAAATCATATACTCTAGTTAGGTTAGACCTACTTTTTACATTATGAGATTATATTCTTAGCGCAACCCTTGTGGGAAACACAACAAGGCTATGTCAATGGTTCACCCAGAGTTTAGCAAATGCTTTAGCCATAATCATCAATCTCTTATTGAATAAATCTTATAGGAAACACAACAAACCCATTCAATCTAATATTCACTCATCACGACCATAACAATTAAAGGCTAACATGAGTCATTCTTAATGTCTCACGTTTATCAGCCTAATTATAATGAAGAGGGATTTTATTTTGGTCTCATCAATAATATGTGTTAATTATAATATATATACTTTTGGAATATCATATATCTAAAGTATAACTTGTAGCACACATCTACAAATCATATATGCATGCAATTAAATGGATGATCATCGACTTAGCCCTAAAAATATGCAACAACACCCGAGCTGGAACGATGTGCAAATAAAAGAGTTTGCATTTGATGCCAAGGTAGGTGTGTCTCCACATCTAGAGGAACACTTCTAGTTGTTTCGATCTCTTCTCCCCCATAAACTGACTTCTTGTCATTGCAAGCGGTTTACGGATACACAGACCCACAAATATACATAATTTAATAAGTAGATTTGATTTTAATCAAGGGGAATACATTAATGGAGAGAGGTAGAAGAATGCACAATTAAATTAAATAGAAAGAGAAGAAGGCATACTTGCCCCACTAAGCATATCCACACAAATTAAACATCATCACCCGATAATTAAACCTAAGTCAATGATCTCTATACATTCACATACTATGAATATGTAATATTAATTTGATATAACATTTCTACTTTAAAAATATAATTTATAATTTTTTAAATTCTCAATTTCATGCTTGCCATTTTTATGAAATAAATAATATTAAAACAATATATAAACAATTTGAAACAAACAACCGTATCTAAACTATTTAAAATATTCATGCATTCTCAAGACTATACAAAGTATGAAATCAATGTTCTAATCATTATTCTACAAAATATGATTCTATTGAGTTTATTAAAACACTAATTTAAT
The DNA here is from genome assembly GCA_036172225.1 of Cryptocoryne crispatula var. balansae. NCBI lineage: Eukaryota > Viridiplantae > Streptophyta > Magnoliopsida > Alismatales > Araceae > Cryptocoryne > Cryptocoryne crispatula. The sequence continues at coordinate 21,623,204 of CM069920.1, forward strand.
AAGATAAGCTTTTAAAATAATTTTAAAATTTAATAACGAATGAATCTATGACAACATAATTTATAATCATATAAAAATTATTAAACTTTTTAATCATCTATTATATAATAATTTATATTTTTACATAAATTTCTTAAAAATTTATGTTATTTATTTAGATTTTATTTATAGTTTAAACCATTTAAGGGTGCGTTTAGTAACTTGGTTGGAGTCTTCTTTTTGAAGTATTTTGTTCCAAAATGTATTTCTATTAGAAAGTCTTCTTATTTGTCAAAGTTAAAGTTGTTTGGATATAATTTTTTCTTAAATGAAGGAACACTTCGCTCACCAACTCATCAGGGTCCTCCTACCAACTTGTCGGGGGTGTTTACGGAAGGAGGAACGCTCCCCACCAAGCAACCCTGTAGTAGTTTGCCACTACCTACCCTGGGCTCCCAAAGTGGTGGCGGGTTATCACCTTCGCCTTCTCTAGGGCACTTGCGGGCAGGTGTTCTCATCGTGGGGGGGGGGGGGGGGTGTCACGTGTCACGGAAGGTGCTTGAGAAAGGGCGACCCGACGGGGTGCATGCATGACCAAGGGGCGCTTGCCAGTGGGGTGCAGGGGGCTCACGGAGGGCAGAGGGCACTCATTGGAAGGGTGACTCGCCTTCTTGAGAAAATTTTTAAACTAACATGGTTTAAAATCTTATTTCCGGAACTAACACCCAAAAAATTTTATTTCCAAAACTAACACACTTTGGGCAAAGTCGCTATCGTAGTTAGCGACTTCGGGGGACGGAGGCAAAGTCGTTGCGCATTCTTTTTGAAAAAAAATGAAACGAGACAAAGTCGCTGGATAAACCAGCAACTTCCATTTTTTTTTTAAAAAAGAAGTGAATGTCGCAGATGCTCCAGCGACTTTCACTCATCTTATTTTAGTAATATATTATTATAAGTTAATATATATTACGTAGTTAACGTGTATAATTATTTTAAATAAAATTATTAAATGTTAATATATAGTTGATATTTTAATTATATAATAATGTTAATATATAAAATTTATTTAATTAAATATATGTTTAATTATATAATAATGTTGATATATAAACAAAGAATAACATTAGTGCATCATAAAATAGATGATCAATCAATCCATGCTCTTGAACATAGATAATTAAACATAGAACCCAAGCCCACTTAAGCCCATATACATAGAGCCCAAGCCCAAGCCCACGTAGAAAGCCCAACGGACTTAGATTGTGTAAATGGGCTTTAGCCCGCCAAAGCCCGTTAGTCCAACGGGCTTCAATTTTGTAAAATAGTCATAAATAAAAAATTCTACAAATATGAGAAAATTAATAAAAATGTGAAAATTAAATTCGCAGCTATCGGACTATACAATTGGTAACCTTAATTAAGAAGTGAAGTGGGAGTCCTTAAATTCGACTTTAAGAGTCAATGTTGGATTTAAATATTCAGACGAAAATAAATTGTTAAAATTTGACTTTATAAAAAATTTTATACTTTCTACTTACCTACCACAACACTTAAAAGTTAGATTTTTAAATATCCAACTTTACTTTTTAAAAGTCTAAAATTTGAACTCTCACTTCTCTAATGTGAGAAATCAGAATGCTCAACTTCCACTTTAAAACTGTAAAAAGTAAAATTTTAGAATTAAAATTTTGTTACAGCATATTTGATTGTACGATAAATCTTTATATATTTTCATGATAAAAATTATGTTAAAATAAAATATTCATTAGTTGAAGAAATATAATAACCAGAGTTTCATATATATATATATGACCAAACATGGGATCACAACTAATTTATTTTTAAAAAACATAAATTCATATTAGTTGTCAGATATCTTGTTTTTTAAAAATATATATAATTTAATAAAAGATTAATTCTTTTTTTAATTTTGAAAGCAAATAATATGTTGTTTTTATGATAAAATATTAAAATATGTTATTGAGGGGGGGGGGAAGACACGAGGAAGACGACGAAGGGTCAGTCAACCTGCGCGTGCCGTTCATTCCCCGCCACAGCGGGCGGCTGCGCGCAAGCCCGCGCCGTTGGCGGGAGCTTGTCCGCGGGGGGGCGGGGCCGCGGCAGACGTTGGCAGGGGGTGGCGCGCCGGCGGGAGCTTGTCCGCGGGGGGGGGGGGGCGGGGACGATGTCGGGGGGGGGGGGGACGCCGGCGGGGAGCCTGTGCGGGGAGCCGCGGCGGACGTCGGCGAGGGGGGCGGCGCGCCGGCGGGAGCTTGTCCGCGGGGGCGGGGGACGATGTCCGGGGAGGGGGCGGCGGAGATTACCTGAGATGGAGTCGTGTGGACGGCTGCCGGAGAAGCTGGTCGTGGAATGCTGCTCACGGCTTGCCGGGATGCTGATCGCCGGCGATTCACCGCTTTCGCTGGAGCCTGTAGCTCGCCGCGGGATGCTGCCACTGTGCTTGCTCTAGGGCTGCAGCCTCCGTGACGGGCTGATGGGCTTTCGACGGGCCAAACCAACGGGCCGTCGATTGAACAGTGACGCGGGCCAAGCTTGTTCGATCAACCCATTTAATTTCCTTGAAGGGCTTGAGCCCGGCCCGTGGGTTGAGCATGTGACGGGCCGATGGGTTGAGCCCGCCCATTTGACAGGCCTAGCGACTTCCATTTTTTTTTAAAAAACAGAAGTGAAAGTCGCAGATGCTCCAGCGACTTTCACTCATCTTATTTTAGTAATATATTATTATAAGTTAATATATATTACGTAGTTAATGTGTATAATTATTTTAAATAAAATTATTAAATGTTAATATATAATTGATATTTTTATTATATAATAATGTTAATATATAAAATTTATTTAATTAAATATATGTTTAATTATATAATAATGTTGATATATAAACAAAGAATAACATTAGTGCATCATGAAATAGATGATCAATCAATCCATGCTCTTGAACAAGGAGTCATAAATAAATTAATTGTCACGAGAGAACAAATTAATAATCTAAATTTTTCTATGATAATTAAAAGTATAATAGGATGAATTCCGCTATTAATACAAGTCTTTGAAATAGACATTACTGCAACCTTCACCGAACCCACTATTGGAAATACATTCCCATCTATACAAATATGGAGGATGAGACCACAATATTCCTTTGATATAGAATATGAAGAACTCAATGAAACAATGAATATAAATGAAGAACAAAAGAAAAATATTTTACATATAAAAAATGAAAGCAGATGGCCCATTGACGTTCCCAGCTGGACGGATGGAAGAATATTAGTCCGTGATCAAGCAAAGATGGTTCATAAAAGCCATCATGGACATGGACATGGATACCAAGAGCAACTTAATACAAATATTTTGGGTCCAAACGGAAAGACAATATGGAGAGAAGCCTACAACAGTTGGGCCGATGAGATGGAGCAATAGAAGTACATCATCAAAGACAAGAAGTCTTATCAAAAATACTATTCTAGATTCGATCTGAGCCTCGGGGAGCCGGTCGACAATATTTGTCCATACTGTTGTAAAACCACGGGCGCCCATGGTATTGAGCCCCTGGTATATAGCCCCTTTAATTATACTCAGTGGGTAGTACCCATCAGTGCTCTGAGATTGAGCTTACGGGAAATATCTGAGTATAATTAAGAATATCTAGAGTAAAAATGTCCTCTGAACGTAATGATGATGTTCTTCTAGATAGTGATTTCTGTATTAATAAAGATAATTATCAACATATAATCCATAATAAAGAAGCTACAAGTGATGTTAAGCAAAACTTCCAAAATATATTTAATCAACAAAATACCATAATTGATTACGAAATCAATTCATATAAAATCCTTAAAACAATAGATAGTAAACTTAATATTTCTAAAGAAAACTCTATAGTCCCACATAGAACTCCGTATAGGTATAATTATAATCAAACTCCTAATTTTATATTTAATTATAAATATTTATTTAAATCATATAATACACAAGAAACAATTAATGTCTGCTTAGAAGCAGAGTTTGAACAATTCTTACAATATAAAGAACAGTTGAAAACTAAAATAAAGAATTATACATTAAATCCAGAACTACAAAATCTAAATGAGATACAAGAATACTATGAACAAAATTACGATACCTTTAAACAATACAATTTTGCACCAAATTTTGAAATTACTTCACAATCTTCTAAAGAATCAATAGATGAATTAAATTTAGATAAAATTAATATAAATACTGCTGAAGAAATAATGGAAAACCCTCCTACTATAGAACAAGGAGAAACATCTAGAGCTCAAGCCTCTTCACCTAGTCAACAAATACCTAGAACACAACAATATGGTAAAAGACCAGCAACTTGGGGACCGCAAGGATATTATAGTTGGAATGATTATAATATCAATACAGATTCAAAACGAACCGAAAAAACACCAAGTAGTTGGTATCAATCAAATATTAAAATACCTCCAAAAGAAATTAACACACAAATAGACAACTATTTTAATATAGATTCAATTCCAGTTCAACATAAAGCTGACTATTTAATACAATGGTGTCATTCTATGTTTTCATTACAATTTCTATATCCAAACTTATCTACATCTAATCTAATAGATTTTTTAATTAGTAAAATGAGAGGTAGTGCATCATACGCATTAATCTCACAATATGAACAAAAAATATTCCAAGATATTAGAGAACAATCCTCTTTTGAAAGTGCTTTAATGCAATTTCAATTTATTTTATTACAATTCTTCACTGCTTCAACTAGACCTGACACAATAAATATTGATGATATAGAAACTATTCTAGGAAAAATGAAATTATGTAATATATGCTACTTAACAGAATTCTCAACAGACTATTCTGCATATGTTTGGAAACTACTACCCACTAACTGGAATCACTGGGAATTAGAATATTTTAATAAATTTCCATCTCCTTGAGATGCTAAATTAAAAGATTACTATCACACGTTTTTAAAAGAAACAGAATTAAGAAGAGCAGGAACCGATAGTCTTTCAACTAGAATAAATTGTGCGATGAATTGTTTTAGAAATTATTGTAAAGAAACCTCTATTATTCAATCATTTAATAAATCAAAACATATATATCAAAAATATTCGAATTCAACTAATATTAATAGTGCTTGTGAAAAACTCTTACCAATCCTTTTATATGGTTGTAGACCAGCGCGCAGCAAGCGTGGTGGACCTAGTAAAACCACCAAAACCAAAACTTATAACACTTATAAAACTTATAAAACACAAAGTCAAGGTTCTGTTAATAAACCAAGATCAAGAAGATATCCTTATAAAAAGAAACGACGATTTCAAGTTAGACCTAGATCTACATCTGTAAATTCAAATAGCCAATATTTAAAAAGGAAACCTAATATTAAAAAATGTAAATGTTTTAAATGTGGAGAAGAAGGACATTATGCTAACATGTGTCCTAAAAGAAGACAAATGAATATGGTTGATATGAATATTATTGAAGAAATTTATGATATAAGGATAGGATATGAACTTTCAGATATAGAAAATTATGAATACGAATTAATAACAGAAAGTGAAGAAGATATTATCTATAGTTCTGAAGAAGAATATTACTATGATAGTAATGATGAAATAGAAGAACTTATAGATGAATTCGATCCTTTCCAACAACATAATATTCAATATATTTATATGATGACTACTCAAGATTCATCTAAAGAAGATGAATCAACTTCTGAAATATTCAATATAGAACTTTCATCTCACGGCGTCGCTCGAGCACCGGAGATGGTTCGGGTCATGTGGGAGGAGAGTGAGGAATAGAATGACTTAAAATATGAATAAAAAGGTGGTCGCCAGGAACCACGGGCTCCGCTTTATGGAATTGAAAAATAAAAGAAGTTGAAATGACCGTGTGTACCTTAGCGTGGGAGATGATATGTGGGTTAAACCTTCTTCCTCGTCAGCCGGCCGATGAGGGAGAGTCCAACCGATGCTAGCTTGATCAACCTGTGCAACTTAAGACAATAAAATAAGTGAAGAGTTTGATTAGACTTGTGAGAAGTGTAGTAACTGTAGTAAGAAAATAAGAAAGGAAGCAACTGGAATCGGACTCACCGGCTTCGGGGTGAGCCTTAACCTCTTTTTTGTGTTTTTACTTATGTAAAAATGATGCAAATGAACTAAAAGATATTCTAAAACAGTAAATAAACTGAATGAAATGAGTTAAGAATAATTTATGAAGTGTATGGCTTGAGTTGAAGCCAAGTTGGTTGAAGAAGGCCGGTTCGGGTAGCCTTGAACTCTTCTGGCGCGACTTTGGTGCAGAAAATGTTACGGATGATCCCGATGTAAGAATCGAGTGACGTTTGTTTTTATGAACGGATAACTTGGAGAGGAAGATATCTTATGTTGATGACTTCTCTGGAATCTATCTGTAGAAGACTGTAAAAATTCTGAAAGTGGACGGATATGGAAAACATAACCTGGATGCGCGCCCTCAGTGCAGCAATCGCCACAAATAGAAGGCAAGTCAGAATAGAGTGCCGCTGGTTTTAAATGAAAGAGAACGAAGAGAGGAACAACTCCTATGTTTAAGACTTTTGCAGAAGAATCCCCATATTTTCTACAAGAGCCGATGAAGTCGGTTGATGCAGAACGCATGGATTGAGCCTTCTCCTTCACTTCGAGATTAATCTCTCGACGTAGGATCGGATTTGGACGTTGGGACAGCCTTGGGAGAGAGCTTGGATGACCTCAGGATGAGCTAGGCACAGGGGATTAACCTTGGGTCATTGGGAATAGCCCTCAATTTATAGAGGTGAGAAATCGGTGCAAAACATGGAAACTGGACCGACCGCGCCCTCGACCTGAGGGCACACAGGGCGTGCCCTCACCTTGGGGGCACGGTCCGCGCGGCCCCCAGTTTCAAAGAAACCAGGGGCGCGTTATGCGTCTTATTGCTAAAAATCACCGGAATCTTCCGGAAATTGCTAAAAATCCGATTTGACAAATGTAACGCACCCCCGATCCGGGGGCGCGGTCAAAATAAACCATAATCAACGACGGTAACCTTCCAAAAATTCGGTTTAGAAGGTGCTAATTGGGGCAATTTCTGGTTTCCGAAAATGTACCGCGCGCCCGCGTTTCAAAGGAAGCGGGGGCGCGCAGGGCGTGCCCCTGGGTTGAGGCCTGAGGGCGCACAGGGCGCGCCCCCATGTTGAGGGCGCGGTGACCGCACCCTCCCATTTAAAAGGGGGCAGGGGCATGGTACACTCTCTCTCCTGGCGCGCGTTCCGCGGGTCGTAACTTGCAAACGGGATGTCCGATTCGGCTCCCGTTTGTTGCGTTGGAAAGAGGGCCTTCAACCGCACCTCCTCAAGTCGGTAAACCAGCCGGCATGACTCCCGAGACATTCGCACGGGGCTTTCTACCGGTTTACCCTCTCGTGAAAAGCCGAAAATCGTGGCGAAGATCCGAAAGATCACGGTTCCGGTCGAGGAATCTCGGGTCAGCTCGGGATGACTTAAAATGATGACCAAACAAGTTTGGTACGAATGGAAAACCCGAAGTCATCGAAAAATATGAGATTAACCCGGTAAACGTAAGCCAAAACTCGGAAAAGTCGAAAATAACCGGGGAACCCTAAAATCGACCGAAGCGGCAGTATGGCCCCGGTTGATAAAATATACAGCTAGGATCGACCCGGATGACCCGAAAAGACCCGGTGATGACCAGAAAGGCCTAACACGTGGTCTGGGATAGCCGTGTCAGTACAAATCGAAAAGCCATAACGAAGAAACCGTTATAGACTAACGCCTACCAAAATGACTTGTCGGAAACCCCGAATGTTACGGAACACACGCCGGACTCCCGAAACGTTCAAGTATGGACCACTCAAGGTCAGTCATTGAGCAGGCTTCATGTTTTCACGGTTCACGCGCGGCTCTCGCTTGAAGGTTACGGCATCATTCCGAAAATTATCGGTCCATTCCCAACTTGCGAGGGGCTCCACTAACGTCCTTAGCTCATCTCCACGAGGTAATCCGGATCAGATAATCGGTTAAATAATGGATATTGCCAATGGAATAAGAGTCTGGAGCTCCGAATCAGGCCAATTTGGCGTGTCTACAGTGAGTTCCCAAATGCACTATAAAACTCTTATTAAAAGCTTTGTGCGCAATGCACCACCCATCAACTTCACCCCCTTGCGGTCACACATGTGCCATGGTCAAAACCACCGTAGTGGTCAAAATTCGGTGCATGGAGGTCGGCTAGAGTCAACTCTCGGTCAAATCAGGTATTAACAAGATTCTCTGCCTATTTTGTCAGATAAAGTGGCTATGTTAGCTACGATGGGCAAATGAGGCCTTTTTCTCTTATCTTGCGTATGAAAAAATCCTAAAAAATATGTATTTGAATCCTAATAGAACTAGGATTTCAAATTAGTTAGTGTTATTTGCTGAAAATAATTTCAATAAACGAGAATAGAGAAAACAACATGATTCCATTGTAGAGGATGTCTCCGTCAGAAAATTTCTAAATCCTCTTCCTTCCCCATTGTTCAAAACAAGAGGTCACAAGAGGAAAGGTAAGATAATTGTATTACTCAACTTATAAAGCTTTTAAAAGGTTTCAATTTGCTCAATGAATGGATATATCACAAAATCCCCAATCTAGATGGTGATTTCCATAAAAATAAATCACCATCTTTCATACCTACTACTACACTCTCAGATGATCCGAAAATGAAATGATATAAGGTGTTGGAAAGCCCTATGTCACTAAATTCTAACAAAGCCAACCAATCTCAGATCCATATCTCATACAAATTATGATGGCCTCATCAAAAAAGATGTTTGCACAGTTTCATGAAAACATTAAACACATGAAATAACATCGATTCGATGTCAGTTTCGACCAAGACTTGAACCTAGCTCTAATATCACTATAAGTAATTACCCTATAAATTTTGGTTCAACAAAAGCGATGATTCCTAAGAGTTCATGTTGACCTTGTCTCGATCAAAACTGAACAATGAAAACTAATTACCGATTAAGACGAGTTTGAAGATACTTGCTAGGGACTCATTTAATCTCTTGGAGAAGAGAATAAAGACCTTTCAAGCTCTTTAAATCATCCAAGTGGCATGGTCTCTAGAGGTATCCACATGAGCTTCCTATGAAGATGGGTTCTCCTTCGCCTCATACATTTTGACTCATCATAAATGCATTTGCACAATGGAAAAACGTGCTCCAAAGAGAGAGAGAGAGAGAGAGAGAGAGAGAGAGAGAGAGAGAGAGAGAGAGAGAGAGAGAGAGAGGAGGCTTGCCATGAAATTGGATCCCTTGACTTAATAGGGATTGGCCGAATTTACTTATTTTTTTAGATAAATTAAATTTTTTCATAAAAATGTAAAATATCTATAAATTACATCCGTGCCCTTGTACTTATAGATCAGTCCTTATGTGTATGACATACTAAACTCAATAACCTATTTAGTTGATGTCTAATTAAAATAAAATAATTCTATTTAATTAAATTGAATCCATTATCTGATAAAAGATTTAACATCTTGTTGATTATGAATGGTACAAGTCGCATCTCATGATCCTAGATGACTATGTCGATAATCGTCCATTGATCTTTTTCATTATCAGTTATCACATGGATATAAACTCCCATCCATTCAATGTCCCGATTTGATAGGAGTACGATATCTACTGTCAACTTCTTAACATACTAACTTTATGAGATCCTATACTCGATATCATATCAATTGGAAAACCCTTTTCTCAATTACCAAGAGTGGACAATCCCTTATTGTCTGCTCAATTGTCTTTATCAGATTTCTCTTGTACCTAATCCATCACTATATTAGACTGTCGAATAGGTGATTCATAAATCATTGATCAAAGAACAAGATCTATCGAACAAAACATCTTTGGTGACTTAAGTCAAAAGTCTAACAGTGCAACTGTGATGATAGAAAATCGTGATCAATAGTTCGGTAAAATATCATTCAAGGTTTATAATTCGGTCAGTGCAATGAACTCATTTGACTAATAAGCACTTATATATGTATCTCAATATCTCCACACTAATGACCAATGAGATCGATCATTTTTTTCATACGAGAAGATATCACATATATTAGTCTACCTAGATCCTTGACGTTTTATCTCAATGATCTTATGACCAGGAATAGATCATATGACTAAGAATGTTGAGATCACATACCTCTATATAATTGATATTATTGTCATGATATCATCATGATTCAATCATCATTGCATATGATCAAGGACTTCATTACGATGTGTATATCTAATAAGAGTTAGTAATGAAGATTTGCCTAATTAATTGGATAAGATATTTCTAGAAATGTTGAACCATATCATTTATTTGTAGGGCATACATTTTCATCACTTTACGGGACTCCATCGAGTTTCCTTTGTGTTTCCTAAGCCATATTGTGGAGGCATGTTCAAGTTTGTTTTGCCCCTAGTGTGAATCTTCGCTTAATTGTAGAGAGCTAGTTTGTGTTCTATAGTTCTCACAGGTGTCTTTTGCAACTTGGGCTCTCCTATCATGCACTTCCTTCTATTTCACTTTTGTCTCCCATCCGGGGTAGGTAGTTTGGTACTACTGAGGATGCTTAGGGTGCCATAGCACTGTGGAGGGCAAGCTGACTAATATGCCCAAGCTTGGCCATTGAAGAAGATAAAATCTTGAAGAATGTTTGCATTGATGGACTAAAAAAAGTTGCATATTACAACATACCTTTGAGCTGAAGATGGAGATGAGTATTGGATAAGCTTGTTATTTTTGGCCTTTCCAGCACCTGAAAGTCTTGTTAAACAACTACTAGATCATGACTTGAAATAAAAATTTACTTTTTTGCATGGAGAGCTACAAGTTGGAAATTGGTCCAATCAGATTGGCACAGCGGAAAATTTTCGATTCCTCGTATATCATTGTCTAGGTCTCGATCGGAACCGAACGACGTCACCAAAACCGATATTCGAAACAATTTCGAACACATACCTTTGCGGGATTCAAATAAGCCCTAACGACCGGAGAAGATCGAGCGTTCTCATGCTCTCCAAGCCGCTCAAGTGTGCGGCCTCTAGTCATATCCACACGAGTTGCCTCCATAGTCGGGTTCTCATTTTCGTCGAACCTTCCGACTTGCCCCGGATGAAGTCCCATCGACTCTCAATGGCCTCCAGCATGGGAAAACGTGAAGAAGAGAGGTAGGGACGAATTTTGAAGCTTTTGGCTTGTGGGGCTCATGCTCAATTCGCTATTATATAGAGAATTTGGAGTTTTTCACAAAAATCCCTCCTTTCTCTATATTTACACCCTTGCCCCCAAACTTATGGATTAGCCCTTATGTGTGTGACCTACTAGGCCCAATAGCCCATTTGGTTGAGGCCTAATTAAAAGAATAACTTCTTTTAAATTAAATCTATTATCTCATAATAGATTTAACGGCCTACTGATTATAAAGGGTACAATCCACATCCTATGATCCCAAACGACTTCGGGGATAAACTCCTCTTCAAAGAGCAGCTCCATCATCGGTTACCACACGAATATAAATCTTCGTCCATCCAATGTCCCGATCGGATAGGAGTACGACATTGACTGTCAACTCCTCAATATACAGACACTATGGAATCTTGTACTCGTAATTGGATCAATTGGAAAACTCTTTTCCAATTATACTATCTACTTTGGCCAAGGATTTAGAGTACTATCCATAGGACATTCTCTCTCTCCTACCGAGAGTGGACGATTCCCTATTGTCCGCTTAATTGCCTCCACCGGGTTTCCCATATACCCAATCCATTAACTATACAGGACCACAATATTAAGTGATCCATAAGTCAATAGTCAAAGTACATGGTACGCCCGACAAGACATCTTTGGTGACTCAGGTCAAAGATCTAACCGTACAACCGTGATGATAGAATACCCTGATCGACAATTCGGTAAGATACCATTCAGGGATTCTATACTGGTCAGTTCAATGAACTCATTCATCTAATGAGCACCTCTACATGTATCTCAGTGTCCCCACACTGATGACCAATGAGATCGGTCATTCTCATCATATGAGAAGATATCATATACACTAGTCATATCAGATCCTTAATGTCCCGTCTTGAGGATCCTACGACTAAGAACATTTAGAGTACATGCTTCTAGATAATTGATCCCATTATCATGATCTCATCATGATTCAATCATCATTGCATGCAACCTAGGACTTTATTACGATAGACGTATCTAGATAGTGCAAGTAATGAAGATTATGCCATTTATACTGAACAAGATATTACAAGAAATGTAAAATCATATCACACATGATTGGCTCGTAGGGCATAGATTTCTATCAATCTCCCACTTGCACTAAAGCCAATCACCAACATGTCTGATCTCCATCAGCCCAAGGTGACCCTCAAACACTCTTTGAGTCAGGGCCTTAGTTAGTGGATCTGCAATATTTATAGTTTAAGATACTCTATCTTTAATCATATCTCCTTGAGTTGCAGCCACTCTGATCATGTAGTATTGCCACAGAAGTGTTTAAATTTCTGATGAGACAAAGGCTCCACTACAAAAGTAATGATCCATCATTTTCATAAAATAATGGTACATTATCAGAGATATTAGGGACAACTCCCTAATATAAGATGAACTCCTTCATTTAGACTACTTCATAAGTAGTCGACATCAATTATAATTTGTAAAATCTACAGTGTCTATAGCATGGAACTTTTCCAGCTCACTACACCACCATCTAGGTAAACATGTACTCTAGCTACCAGTCATATGTAACTTGAAGTTTAAGTCTACCTCAAACTTCCAGTCCTATCCTCCATACTCGAAATGCATCCTTGGTACTTCTCAAGTACTTAAGAATATACTTCTCAACTATCCAGTGACTCTCACTTGGATTTTCCTGATGATTACTCATAACACTTAGAGTACTCATCACATTATGCTATGCGCATAGTATACATGATAGACCCTATGACTAGGGCATAAGAGACTATATTCATGTATTATATCTCTCTTTAAAAGAGATAAACTCCATATCTTAGAGGCAAGACACCTATATAGGAGTTTCCATGTCAAACCCTTTGACTATGGTATCTATGTACAACAAATGGGTCAAGCCAAGCATCCCTTTTAGATCTATCTCCATAGACCTAAATCCTTAGGAAGCTTTTCCCAGAATAATTATGGAGGATTCATTTTTTAGTTAGGCTTCACTGTTGATAACATACCTACATCATTCATAATGAGTAGTACGCCATCAATATAAAATGTCTAGAATACAATAGCACTCCCACTAGCATTTTTATGCACACAAGGTTCTTTTTCATTCCAAATGAAGTCATAAGATTCAATCTTATCAAATCTTATATTCCAATGTTGAGAATGTTGTTGTAGTCCATGAATGGACATTACCAACGTGTACACATTCTTTGGATGTTTTGGGACTCACATCCCTCAAGTTGTATCATATACAACAGAGGTTGTATCATATACACCTCCTCTTAAATTTCACAATTGGAGAAATATTATTTTAACATCTTTATTGACATATCTCATAGTCAAAGTGTACACCAATAAAATCTAAATGGATTGAATTATGGCAATGGTTAAAAGATATCGTCATAGTCAACTCCTTAACTTAGATGATGCCTTTTCAATCATCCATGCCTTGAAGGTCTTACCTTCAAATTCACTCCTATCCATCTTATCATTTTCCTTTACACCTAATGGGTGCTTTACCCTCAGGTGGATCTACCAAGTTCCGAACTTGGCTAAAATAGATGGATATTATTATGGATTTTATTGTCTTATCCTATTTTAGAATCAATATCTCATATTGCATTTCATAGGTCTTTGGATCATTAGCCTAACTTTATTGTGCCTATATTCTTCCATCAAAGATATGTCTCACATATCTACAAGATTGAATGCACACAATTGAAGACCTATGATGTATGCAATTATCAATTAGTACCTCAATAGAAGTCTCTTTGGGTTGTGGGTTTGGAACACCTTCTAGAAATTCCTTGCTCCCACTGTTTTCTTCAAGGCGGAACTCTTCCTCTAAGAATACAGTAAGCTGAGCAACACATACCTTTTATCTCATAAAGTGGTATATTTAAATATCGTAAAGTCTCCTTAGGATATCCCACAAGTCTACACTTCTATCTTATATTCTAATTATTATGGGTTACACATCTTCATCATGGTCGGACATTTCGAAATCTTAACTAGCTTAAGATCAAGCGTTAACCCCTTTTCCCATATCATACACAGAATGATCAGAATAAATTTAGAAGGTACCAATATAAAGTGGTTATATTGAGTGCTTAGCCCTAAATAGACAAGGAATATATTGCAAAGGTTGTCATTACTTGTGTCATGTCACACATAACACAATCACCCTTGTTTCTACTACTCAAGTAAGCTAAGGGTTATAGGGAGATGTCCATTAAGACGAAGTTGAATTATCCTTCAAATGATGTATGAATCTAGTACTTGAATATTTCACTTCTTGATTTAATCAAAAAAGCTTTAATACTCTTTCCATTTATTCTTTACTTCATTTATAACCTTAGACAATTTCTCAAAGCCTCATATTTGCACTTCACAAGCACACATATCTATGCCTAGAGAAATGATCTATTAAAGATGAAGTAAGAATGTTCATCTTTAGCCTTAATAGACATAGACCAACACACATCCAAATGTACAAGTTCTAATAACTCCTTGGTCCACCCTCCATTTCTAGTAACTAGAGAGATAGTCATTTTCAATACGATAAGACTCATATTTGGTTAATGATTCAAAATCATTTGCCTTCATGTTTCCATCTATATGGAACTTCTTAAGTCTTTTCTCATTGATATGACCATGTCTATATTAAGCTAAAGAAATAGATTGATCTATATCAACCCATTTCCTCCTAAGAGGAGCATTCACACATACCATGAGAGCTTCCATATCTCATATGAGTAAATTATTTACTAAGCTCTCACTAGCAAACATTTTGCCATTCATAATCTTAGAACAATTATTATTTCCATAACTCAAAATAAATTAATATTTATTCAAGTAAGAAATGTCATTAATGTTCATATAGAAGGATAAAACAAACAATCTTCATCATAAGGACACCACAAAAGGCTACTAAAGATTTGTACCTCCCACTATCAATGATACAACTCTTACACCATTTGTATATGTAGGTTAATCTTTATACGTCAAGCCTTCATTTACTTGTCATTATCTACAACCTTTGTAGATATAAGATACATATTTAGTATCTCATACCAATAAATGCATATATAACATCCTATAGAAGATATGTATATCTAATATCTCATACAAGATACACACATTTGGTATCTAATACCATAAGACATATACTTAGTATCTTATACTATAATATACACAAATAGTATCTTATACTTGATGTGTATATGTATATGACAAGTAAGTCAATGACTGAGATGCAAGAAGCTCCTCCTTTGCAATATTTATATATTCAATATACTTTTCCACTAATCATCATCATGATAGTAGAAGAGCAATCATATGTCTTATTTGGGCTTAATATCCTCGACCAACTTCTTGACTTTTAACTATGCCTTCATTTTCTCATCTAATGAACTTACTTCTTTTCATTGGTCTTACCAATAAGAAGTATTGAAGATGTATGGTTATTTTAATCTTGTCTTAAATTTGCTCATCACCATGAGCCATGATATATCTCATATCCATCTGTCCATGTTACCTCTAAACTTCATATAGAGACTAACATTTAGTGTAAGGCAAATAATACATCTTTCTAATGAGATGAAGGTTTCATCTTCTCTTACTACATTAGATGATTAGTAGGCACCCACTTCCCAAGTAGGTCAGTTACATGGTCAACCATGAGAACACTTCTCATGACTCTAAACCAGGCAAGAAAGTTAATATAAATGAGCCTAATGACTTCAAGTAAGCAAGATAACTGGTGGTTAAAAATCTAATTATATAATGAAGATATAATTCTATTTAGAAAATATTGCAGACATTCAATGTAAATTAAGATAGGGTCTTTTTATCCTAATTTATGCTCCCACTAATTTCGACGAATTTGCATAACCCTCATTATGCAAAGACGGGATAACACGACGATATCCTAGTGGGGACTAAGATCTTATTAACCTTATGGTGACGACCTTGTGGAAAACACAACAAGTCATCCCATACTTAATAGGTAGGCAACTTTTGCCAATTGCAACTCTTGCAACTCTTAGTCATTTAGCCTCTAGAGTCATGACCTTGTGGGAAACACAACAAGTCATATACTCTAGTTAGGTCAAATCCGCTTGTTACGTTATGGGTATGGATTCTCAACATAGCCCTTGTAGGAAACACAACAAGGCCATGCCAATGGTCCACCCCAAGGTTTGGCTTTAAGCCTTGGCCACGATCACCAATCCTTTGTTGTGTGAGCCTTATGGAAAACACAACAAACTCACCCAATCTAAGATTGACTCATCGAGACCATAACAACGGAAGGCTACGTGGGTCATTCTTAATGTCCCACGCTTATCAACCTAATTTAAACGAGGAGGGGTTTTTATTTTAGTCTCATCAGAGTATGTGCTACATATATATATGAATACCTTTGAATACCATATATCTAAGGTATCTAGCATACACACAAACATATCCAATATGCAAAATTTAAATAGATGATCATGGACTTCAATCACATTAATGCATGACCGGAGCCAGATCAGTATGCATTAAAGGATTCAGCATCTTATGCCGGTGCTGACAAGCCATTATGCCTTGAATAACCCTTCTCCTTGCATCTTTCTCTCTCCTCCACCTCGATCGGTCTTCTTGTCATTACAAGAGCATTAAGGGTACGCAGACCCATAAATGTACATTAATCAAATAAGAAACCTTGATCTTAATCAAGGGGTGTACATTTTTAGAGGGAGGTAGAATATACAATTAGAATTGATAAGAGAGAAGATTAGACACGCAGGTCCTTAATTATATGCCAACTTCAAACAAGCATCATCACATGACATACATTAAGTCCATGATCATCCAAGCATTCACACATACATACCATCATATGAACACAGTGCGAATACGTGATAATAATATGATATAACTATTATATCATAAAATTAAATATCATATATTTTGAAATTCTCAATTTCATGCTTGTCGAATTATTCCTGAAGTAAATAACATGAAATAACATATAAACAATTTATATGACATAAACAAGCAACTCCAAACAATTTGGACAATATATGTATTCCCAAATTATACAAAGAACAAATAAATGTCCTAATCATAATTATGAAAAATCATATTTTACAGAATTATTTTAGACATTAATTTCTCAAGTTAAGTCATTAAAACAATTTTAAAAACTTAACAATGAATGAATCTATGACAATGGAGCTCAAAATCGCATAAAAGATCATCAAACACTTTTATAATCTATTATATGATATTAAAAAAAATTTTACAAATTTTTTGAAATTTTTAGGATTTTCTATTGATTTAAAACAATTTTAAATCAATTAAAATTAACCTCGGCGTATTGCGCCACCCTTCCTCCGCGCTCGGTGCACCGCAAGCGCCGGTGCATGGCGCCTTCCCGCGCACCCGCACGCAGTCAAATTTTTTTTTTTTGAGCGAGCGCGCGGCGTGCGATTCACGCGGCGCGCCAAACTGCGTGCGCGCAAGGGCCACGGTCAAACCGCGTTGACCAGCACGGATCCGGCTATCGGGTCCCGGGGGTCCCGTCTCCTCCACCCGATAAGGATGAACAGTAACCGCGGAAGGGTGCTCCATGACTTTCTTAAAACTAGACCTTCCAGCCTCCGAAAAATCCTAAAAATTAGTAGGTCGATTCTAAATCGATCAAGGAATTCAAAAATGCAACTTTCTTTCCATGAAAAAATCCCAATCAACAGGAAAATAGGAAAGAAGCACCGCCGGCCCTAAAGTTTCTCCGCATCGGAAAAACTTTGAATCAACCTTCGACAGTGCCGTTCAAAGCCAGAAAATGATGGGAAACTCTTGGTAATCATATTACCTATCTTCTAAGCCATCTATTAGACATCAAATATCTCTATGGACGAAGATCTCAAGAAATTCCCAAATCGAATCGATGAATTCCGTAAAACGAAATCACCATCTTTCAGACCCTCTACCGGACTCTCCGGTGGTCCAAAATTCGAACGGTTTGCGGCGTTGCAAAGCCCTTTGTCATGAGATTCATTCAAAAGCAACCAATCTCAAAAACGTGTCCCAAACGATTTATGGTTACTCTGTCAAGATGGACGTTTGTACAGATTTGAGAAAATATGAAATATATAGAAAACGATGTCGAAACGACGTCGGAATCAAACGAGACTTCAACCTGGCTCTGATACCACTGTTGAAAATTGGTCCAATCAGATTGGCGCAGCGAAAAATTTTCGATTCCTCGTATATCATTGTCTTGGTCTCGATCAGAACCGAACGACGTCGTTAAAACAGGTATTCGAAGGAGATTTCGAGCACATACCTTTGCGGGAATCAAATAATCCCTAAAGACCGGAGAAGATCTAGCGTTCTCATGCTCTCCAAGCCGCTGAAGTGTGCGGCCTCTAGTCGTATCCACACGAGCCGCCTCCATAGTCGGGTTCTCCTTTTCGTCGGACCTTCCGACATGCCCCGGATGAAGTCCCATCGACTCTCAATGGCCTCCAGCATGGGAAAACGTGAAGAAGAGAGGTAGGGACGAATTTTGAAGCTTTTGGCTTGTGGGGCTCATGCTCAATTCGCTATTATATAGAGAATTTGGAGTTTTTCACAAAAATTCCTCCTTTCTCTATATTTACACCCTTGCCCCCAAACTTATGGATTAGCCCTTATGTGTGTGACCTACTAGGCCCAATAGCCCATTTGGTTGAGGCCTAATTAAAAGAATAACTTCTTTTAAATTAAATCTATTATCTCATAATAGATTTAACGGCCTACTGATTATAAAGGGTACAAGCCACATCCTATGATCCCAAACGGCTTCGGGGATAAACTCCTCTCCAAAGAGCAGCTCCATCATCAGTTACCACACGGATATAAATCTTCGTCCATTCAATGTCTCGGTCGGATAGGAGTACGACATTGACTGTCAACTCCTCAATATACCGACACTATGGAATCTTGTACTCGTAATTGGATCAATTGGAAAACTCTTTTCCAATTATCCTATCTACCTTGGCCAAGGATTTAGAGTACTATCCATAGGACATTCTCTCTCTCCTACCGAGAGTGGACGATTCCCTATTGTCCGCTCAATTGCCTCCACCGGGTTTCCCATATACCCAATCCATTAACTATACAGGACCACAATATTAAGTGATCCATAAGTCAATAGTCAAAGTACATGGTACGCCCGGCAAGACATCTTTGACGACTCAGGTCAAAGATCTAACCGTACAACCGTGATGATAGAATACCCTGATCGACAATTCGGTAAGATACCATTCAGGGATTCTATACTGGTCAGTTCAATGAACTCATTCATCTAATGAGCACCTCTACATGTATCTTAGTGTCCCCACACTGATGACCAATGAGATCGGTCATTCTCATCATATGAGAAGATATCATATATACTAGTCTTATCGGATCCTTGATGTTCCGTCTCAAGGATACTACGACTAGGAACATTTAGAGTACATTCTTTTAGATGATTGATCTCATTATCATGATCTCATCATGATTCAATCATCATTGTATGCAACTTAGGACTTTATTATGATAGATGCATCTAGATAGTGCAAGTAATGATGATTATGCCATTTATACTGAACAAGATATTACAAGAAATGTAAAATCATATCACATATGATTGACTTGTAGGGCATATATTTCTATCAGTTCTCAGAGGATGATGAGGATGCTTAGGATGCCATAGCACTGTGGAGGGCAAGCTGACAAATATGCCCAAGCTTGGCCATCGAAGAAGATAAAATCTTGAAGAATGTTTGCATTGATGGACTAACAAAAGTTGCATATTACAACATACCTTTGAGCTGAAGATGGAGATGAGTATTGGATAAGCTTGTTATTTTTGGCCTTTCCAGCACCTGAAAATCTTGTTAAACAACTACTAGATCATGACTTGAAATAAAAATTTACTTTCTTGCATGGAGAGCTACAAGTGATGCATGATTGTTTGTACTTTTAAGATTGTTGTTTGTGTAAGTATCTGAGGCACTAATGCGAGTATTGGAGCTCCAAGTGTTCATATTCTCTTGTTATTTTCTTTTCATAAATGTCAATAAGGAAGACATGCACCATCTCCTTAAATGTGTCAGATCTTGTAAGTCCGACTTCATGAGGGTCTTTCAAACTTCCCAATCTTTTGTCTCCCTCTCTACTTTTGTCCGACAAAGCACTTGTGTAAAAAAATAACCACTTGAATTTTGAGACATGTCAAGGCATCTACTAATCCACAAGAAGTGCAAGCAAAAAAAATCAATTTTTCTATATATCAGCATAAAATTATATAATTTATTTTGAAAATTTCAATTTCAAGCATGTCGAATTTTCATGAAATAAATAACATGAAAATAACATGACAACAACATATAAACAATTTATATGAAATGAACATACAAAATTAAACTATTTAGAACATTCATGCATTTCCAATACTGTGCAAGGTCAGAAATTAATGTCCCAATTTATATTCTATAAAATTTCATTTTACAGAATTAATTAAGACACTAATAATTTAAGTTAAACCTTTAAAGCAATTTTAAAGTTTAACCATGAGTGCATCTATGTAAATAGGGCTTAATATCATCTAACATGTCATTAAACACTTTAAAACATGTTAAATAATATTATAAAATTTTTCAGAAATTTTATGGAATTTCTAGCAATTTTTTGGATTTTTCTATGATTTTAAACACTTTAAAATCATTTGAAAAAGAACTGGCGCATTGCGCCAAGCTCGCCGGCGCACAGTGCCCGTTTTGAGTGCGCCCGCATGCGCCGCCGGGTGCGCCGGCCATCCACAGGCGCTGAACCGCCTCCCGTGCACCAACCATGCGCCGCTCATCAGCTACTGTAGCGACCGGGTCCGAATCGGATCCGGTCATCTTCTTCTCCGCCCGATAAGGGCCCGGGCAGGGCACTGTTCATCCAGAGGAGAGTATCCTATTAAAGCAGGTCCTTATCTCCTTATACCGGACTCCAAAAAATCCGAAAAAATATGTGTTGGAATCCTTATCGAATAAGGAATCCAAAAAAGTCGACCTCATATCTAGGAAAAATCCCAATCGACCAAAAAATGAGGAATACGAGGCGGAGGTCACCGAGATTCCGTAGCAGAAATCTCCATTTTGTAACGAGAATAACTCCTTATCCAGGAAGCCAAATATTCTCCAAAAATACAATTTAGAATCCTCATCAAATGACGTTTCCAAATATGTATATACCCCTTCAGATAAAATTTCTATATCAACGGGAAATCAGGAAGAAACAGGTCGGCGCCGCCAGACTCCGCAGAACCCTAGTTCGTCGGAAAACTCAAAAATTCTCTTCCTCCGCCGTCGTTCAAAGCTGGAGATCAAAGGAAAAGGTTAGGTAATCATATTACCCATCTCCTAAACCTTTTCCTCCATCGTTCAAAGGAATCGTCCATTAAAGTTTGGTGCAGCGGAAGCGACGATTCCTATGGGTTCCTTTAGAATCCGTCTCAATCAGAACCGAACGTCGGCCTCGAGAACTCTTCCCGAACGGAGCTCCATCGACCATGGACACCTTCTAGAGAGAGGAGGAGGTAGGGAGGAGGCTTGGGACGTGGTTTTCACCCTTGGCTTGATGGGGTTTGGCTGAAACCATTAGTATTTATAGAGAATTATGGAATTTTTCATAAAAACCTAAAATCTCCATAAATTACGTCCTTGCCCCTGTACTTGTGGATAAGTCCTTTTGTGTGTGACCCACTAGGCCCAATAGCCTATTTGGTTGAGGCTTAAATAAAATAGAACAATTCTATTTAATTTAATTAAATCCATTATCCGATAACAGATTACTCGGCCTACCGATCATGAAGGGTACAAGCCACATCCCATGATCCCAAATGGCTATGGGGATAATCTCATCTCCATTGAGCCTTTCCGTCATCAGTTACCACATGGATATAAACCCTCATCCATCCAATGTCCAGGTCGGAAAGGAGTACGGCACCGACTGTCAACTCCTTAGTGTACTGACTCTATAGGATCTTGTTATGGGAATTGGATCAATTGGAAAACTCCTTTTCCAATTATCCTATCTACTCAGGTCAGGGATTTAGAGTACTATCCCATAGGACATTCACTCTCACTTACCGAGAGTGGACGATCCCTTGTTGTCCGCTCAATTGCCTCCATCGGATTTTACTTGTACCCAATCCATCGCTATATAGGACCATCTAAATTGTGATCCATAAGTCAATGGTCAAAGCACAAGTTCCACCCAACAAGGCATCTTTGGCGACTCAGGTCAAATGTCCAACCATGCAACCGTGATGATAGAAAACCCTGATAGACAGTTCGGTAAGATACCATTCAGGGTTTCTAATTCGGTCATTTCAATGAACTCATTCAACTAATGAGCACATGTATGTGTATCTCAGTGTCTCCACACTAATGACTAATGAGATCGGTCGTCCTCATCACATGAGAAGACATCACATACACTAGTCTATCTGGATCCTTGATGTCCCGTCTCAAGTATCCTATGACTAGGAACATTTGGATCAAATACCTCTAGATGATCAATCTCATTATCAGGATCTCATCATGATTTAATCATCATTGTATTTGATCAATGACTTCATTATGATATTCGCATCTGATAAGAGCTTATAATGAAGATTTACCTAATTAATTGAATGAGATATTTCTAGAAATGTCGAATCATATCATATATTATTGGCTTGTAGGGCATACATTTCTATCTATCTCCCACTTGCAGTAAAGCCAATCACCCATCTGACTGATCTGTATCAGCTCAAGGTGAAGCTCAAACACTCTTTGAGTAAGTGCTTCAGTTAGTGGATCTGCAATGTTATTAGTGGTAGATATTTTTTCTATAATTATATCTCTATAAGCTGCAATATCTCTGATTCTGTGGTATCACCACAGAAGTTCTAAACTTCTGATGAGACATCGGCTCTACCCCATTGTTTTCTCAAAAACAATGGTACACTTTCAAAGAAAATTGGGACAATTCCATACCTTAGATGAGAATCTTCATCTAGACTACTTCTCAAGTAGTGTGCAACCACTATGTAAACTTATTTACATATGTTGTAGAATTTATAGTGTTCTATCACATAGAACTCTTTCAGCTCACTGCACCACCATTATTCTGACTTTATTTCAAACTTATTTGATTAGAAGCTTGTGTTTGTAAAACTACAATACTTTAAGTCTTATCCTCCAGTGTATAGAGATACATTCTCAGTGCTTCTCAAGTACCAAATGATATATCTCTAAACTATCCAGTGACTCTCACCTGGATCTTCCTGATGAATGCTCATAACACTTAGAGCATTAATCATTTCATGTACGTAGTATCATAAATGTGATAGACCCTATGACAAAAGCATAAGAGCTCTACTCATGCGATCCCTTTATCTCTCAAGAAGTCTATAAAGACAACACTTTAAAGAGATCAACTCCATACCACATAGGTAAGAAACCTATCTTGGAGTTTATCATGTCAAACCCTTTGACTATGGTGACTACGTACATTAACTGGGCATTGATTTTAGATCTATCTTCATAGATCTCAAAACCCAAATTGTGTTTGGAGGATCAATTTGATAGCTAGGTTCACTTATGATAACACACCTACTTCATTCTCAATGAGTAGTATGTCAACAACATAAAATGTCAAGAAAGCAATAGCACTCCCACTTATCTTGTTGAATACACAAGGCTCCTCTTCGTTCTTAACGAAGTCATAAGATTTAATCTCATTAAACCTTATATATGATCTATGGGAAGTTTTACTTCAGTTCATAAATGAACTTAATACATACTCTTCTTGGATGTTATTGGGACTCGATTCCCTATAGTTGTATCATATACACTTGTTTCTCAAAATACCTTAGAGGAACACTATCTTAACATCCAATTAGCTTATCTCATAATCATAGAGTGTAACAATTAAAATCCAAATGGATTAATCCGTGGAATAGGTAAAAGATCTCATCATAGTCAACCATTTGACTTTGATGATATCCTTTTCAACTATTCTCACCTTTGAAGGTCTCTACCTTCTAATCCACTCCAATCTATTCTTTAGTGATCCATTTATTCCTTATGGATACTATATCCTTAGGTGGATCTATCAAGTTCTAAACTTGATTAGAATAGATAAAGTTTATATCGGATTTTATTGTCTCTTCCCATTAATGAATCAATATCTCATATTGGTTTTATATAGATCTTAGGATCAATATCCTTAATATCTTATGCCTCATTTCATCTATTAGAGATATGTCTCACATATCTCTTATGTTGAATGGACACAAGAATAGATCTATAAGTTGCCAATGTGTAATTATTAATTAGCACCTTAATAGAAGTGTTGTTAGGTTGTGGGACTGGAACATCTTCCATATATATCTTTCTCCCACTATCTTTCTTAAGAAGGAACTTTTCCTTTAAAAATATAGTGAGCTGAGTAACACACACCCTTGACATAAAAGTCGTATATTTAATATCCAAAAGTTTCCTTAGGATATTTCACAAGCCAACACTTCATAGTCATATATTCTAACTTGTTAGAGTTATACTTCTTCACCAGGTCGGACATTCCGAAACCTTAACTTGCTTAAGGTCAAGTTTTAACCCCTTTTCCATATCCTATATGGAATAATCAGAACATATTTAGAAGGTACCTTTTAAAATCAAGTGGTTATACCGAGTACTTAACCAAAAATAGACAAAGAGAAAATTTGCAAAGCTTGTCATTGTTCATATTATGTCTTACATAATATGACTTCTCATTTTAGCTACTCAATTAAGCTAAAATGTGTAAAGAGGTGTCCATTAGATTCTATTATCCTTCAAATATATGTGAATTATGTACTTAAGTATTCCCTTCCTTGATCTCATCAAAGAGTTCTAATACTTGTTCCATTAGTATCTCTACTTCATTTTTAATCTCAGATAATTTCTCAAAGGTCTTAGATTTGTACTTCATAAAGTACATGTATCCATACCTAGAGACATCATCTTTGAAATAATGAAGTAGAAATATTCTTCTTTAGCCTTACTAGTATGGGCTAACATACATCTAAATGTACGAGTTCTAATAACTCATTAACCCATTCTCCATGTCTATATAAAGCTAAAGTGTAGATTGATCT
Organism: Cryptocoryne crispatula var. balansae; assembly: GCA_036172225.1. Lineage (NCBI taxonomy): Eukaryota > Viridiplantae > Streptophyta > Magnoliopsida > Alismatales > Araceae > Cryptocoryne > Cryptocoryne crispatula. The sequence continues at coordinate 21,648,674 of CM069920.1, forward strand.
AAATCAACCCATTTCCTCTTAAAAGGAATATTCACACATAACATGAGAGCTAACATATCAAATATGATTAAACAATTCATTAAGCTCCCACTCGGCAAACACTTTGCCATTCAATCTATTAGAACATCTATCAATTCCATAACTTAGAATAAATCAACATTTATTCAAGTAGGAAATCATATAATGTTCTTGTAGAAGGATATAATAGCAATATTAATTATTAAGACATCTCCATAAGGCTATTAAAGAATTGCACCTCCCACTAATAATGATGCAACTTTTGCACCATTTCATATGTAGGTCAATATCTTCTTTATTAAGCCTTCATTTACTTATCATCATCTACAACTCCTTGTAGATATAAGATGCATATCTGGTATCTCATACCATTAGATGCATCCATAGTATCTAATATTCTGATATACACATATAGTATCTAATACTATTAAGTGTATATTTAAAACAAGTGCCAATGACTTGGATACATGAAGCTTCTCAAGCTCCACCTTTGCATTACGTACAAAAACTTTGTACTTCCTCTTCCACTTATCATCATCATGATTGTGTAAGAATCTTGTCTTATTCTGGCTTTATTATCTTGACCACCTTCTTTTACTATTAACTCTCTCCTATTTCTATCTAATGATTTTACTTCTTACTATTGGTCTCACCAACAAGAAATAATTAATATGTATTGTTGTTCTAAATTGCCCTTTAGTTAGCTCATCACTATGAGCCATGATGGATCTCATATCCATCTATCCATGTTGTCTCTATAATTTATGTCTCATAGAGACTAACATCCAGTTTAAGGCAAACAATGCATCTTGTCTATGAGATAAGATCTTATCTTTCTTTCATATCATTAGATAATTTAGGAGACACCTACTTCTCAAGTAGAATAGTTAATTGGTCAACTATGAGAACAATTCTCTTAGTTTTAAACCAGTTTAAGAAGTGTGAGCCATTAAGCTATTTGGCATCTAATATGCCATACTAATGGTGGTTTATTATCGTTTTCTACAACTGAGATATAATTTTATCAAAATAACATTGCAGACATTCATTAAAATTAAGATATGGTCTTTCATCCTAATTTATGCTCCCACTAATTTTTGACGAATTTGCATAACCCTCATTATGCAAAGACGGGATATCACGATGAAATCCTAGTGGGAACTAAGACCCTATTAACCTTATGGTGATGACCTTGTGGTAGCACAACAAATCACCCCATACTTAATAGGTAGGCAACTATTGCCAGTTGCAACTCTTGCAACTCTTAGTCATTTAGCCTCTAAAGTTATGACCTTGTGGTAGCACAACAAGCCATATACTTTAGTTAGGTCAAACCCGCTTGTTACGTTATGAGAATGGATTCTTCACACAGCCCTTGTGGTAGCACAACAAAGCCATGCAAATGATTCACCCCAAGGTTCGGCAAATGCCTTATCCATGATCACCAATCCCAGCACAACAAACCCATCCAATCTAAGATTGGCTCATCAAGACCATAACAACGGAAAGCTACATGAGTCATTCTTAATGTCACACGTTTATCAACCTAATTTTGACAAGGAGGGATTTTATTTTAGTCTCATCAATAATATGTGCTAATTATATATAATACCTTTGGAATATCATATATCTAAGGTATAACCTGTAGCACACATCCACATATCAAATATGCACAAAATCAGGTGATCATGGTCTTAACCCTAAGCATGCACTTAAGGCACCCCTATATGTGCAAATCCTTGCTTCAGATGCTTGAGTTGGCATGCTCCCACTTCAGAAGGGTGCTTCTCCAAGTGGTCCCACTCTCCAACCTTCAACGAACCGACTTCTAACTCTTACAAGCGGCTTAAGGGTATGTAGACCCACAAATGTACATAACTCAATAAGAAACCTTGGTTTTAACCAAGGGGAGTACATTAATAGAGGGAGGTAGAATGTACAATCAGATTGTATAGAGAGAGAGAAGGCACACATAGGCCTCATTTAATAACATAACCAACGTAATTAAAAGCAATCACAAGCCAAGCACAATTAAGTCCATGATCACCACCATACGCACACTAACATTCATCACATGAACATAGAGCGCATACGTGATAATTATATGAGATATATCATATATATCAGCATAAAATTATATAATTTATTTTGAAAATTTCAATTTCATGCATGTCGAATTTTCATGAAATAAATAACATGACAACAACATATAAACAATTTATATGAAATGAACATGTAAAATTAAACTATTTAGAACATTCATGTATTCCCAATACTGTGCAAGGTCAGAAATTAATGTCCCAATTTATATTCTGTAAAATCTCATTTTACAGAATTAATTAAGACACTAATAATTTAAGTTAAACCTTTAAAACAATTTTAAAGTTTAACCATGAGTGAATCTATGTAAATAGGGCTTAATATCATTTAACATGTCATTAAACACTTTAAAACATGTTAAATAATATTATAGAATTTTTCAGAAATTTTATGGAATTTTCTGGCAATTTTTTGGATTTTTCTATGATTTTAAACACTTTAAAATCATTTGAAAAAGAACTGACGCATTGCGCCAAGCTCGCCGGCGCACAGTGCCCGTTTTGAGTGCGCCCGCATGCGTCGCCGGGTGCACCGGCCATCCACAGGCGCTGAACCGCCTCCCGTGCACCCGCCCATGCGCCGCTCATCGGCTACTGTAGCGACCGGGTCCGAATCGGATCCGGTCATCTTCTTCTCTGCCCGATAAGGGCCCGGGCAGGGCACTGTTCATCCAGAGGAGAGTATCCTATTAAAGCAGGTCCTTATCTCCTTATACCGGACTCCAGAAAATCCGAAAAAATATGCGTTGGAATCCTTATCGAATAAGGAATCCAAAAAAGTCGGCCTCATATCCAGGAAAAATCCCAATCGACCGAAAAATGAGGAATACGAGGCGGAGGTCACCGAGATTCCATAGCAGAAATCTCCATTTTGCAACGAGGATAACTCCTTTTCCAGGAAGCCAAATATTCTACAAAAATACAATTTAGAATCCTCATCAAATGAAGTTTCCAAATATGTATATATCCCTTCAGAGAAAAATTCTCTATCAACGGGAAATCAGGAAGAAACAAGTCGGCGCCGCCAGACTCCGCAGAACCCTAGTTCGTCGGAAAACTCAAAAATTCTCTTCCTCCGCCATCGTTCAAAGCTGGAGATAAAAGGAAAAGGTTAGGTAATCATATTACCCATCTCCTAAACCTTTTCCGCCGTCGTTCAAAGGAATCGTCCATTAAAGTTTGGTGCAGCGGAAGCGACGATTCCTATGGGTTCCTTTAGAATCCGTCTCAATCAGAACTGAACGACGATAAACGAAAATCGATCAAATCGGGTTCGAATATACTTGATAGGGATTCATATAATCCCATGGAGAGGAAGGAGATGAGCTTCTTAAGCTCTACAAACCGTTCAAGCGTCCGGTCTCCAGCAGTATCCACACGAACTTCATGCACAGCAGGTTCTCCCTTCGCGCCGGCCTCGAGAACTCTTCCCGAACGGAGCTCCATCGACCATGGACACCTTCTAGAGAGAGGATGAGGTAGGGAGGTGGCTTGGGACGTGGTTTTTACCCTTGGCTTGATGTGGTTTGGCTGAAACTATTAGTATTTATAGAGAATTATGGGATTTTTCATAAAAACCTAAAATCTCCATAAATTACGTCCTTACCCCTGTACTTGTGGATAAGTCCTTTTGTGTGTGACCCACTAGGCCCAATAGCCTATTTGGTTGAGGCTTAAATAAAATAGAACAATTCTATTTAATTTAATTAAATCCATTATCCGGTAACAGATTACTCGGCCTACCGATCATGAAGGGTACAAGCCACATCCCATGATCCCAAATGGCTATGGGGATAATCTCATCTCCATTGAGCCTTTCCATCATCAGTTACCACATGGATATAAACCCTCATCCATCCAATGTCCGGGTCGGAAAGGAGTACGGCATCGACTGTCAACTCCTTAGTGTACCGACTCTATACGATCTTGTACTCGGAATTGGATCAATTGGAAAACTCATTTTCCAATTATCCTATCTACCCTGGCCAGGGATTTAGAGTACTATCCCATAGGACATTCACTCTCACCTACCGAGAGTGGACGATCCCTTGTTGTTCGCTCAATTGCCTCCATCGGATTTTCCTTGTACCCGATCCATCGCTATATAGGACCATCTAAATTGTGATCCATAAGTCAATGGTCAAAGCACAAGTTCCACCCAACAAGGCATCTTTGGCGACTCAGGTCAAAGGTCCAACCATGCAACCGTGATGATAGAAAACCCTGATAGACAGTTCGGTAAGATACCATTCTGGGTTTCTAATTCGGTCAGTTCAGTGAACTCATTCAACTAATGAGCACGTGTATGTGTATCTCAGTGTCTCCACACTAATGACCAATGAGATCGGTCGTCCTCATCACATGAGAAGACATCACATACACTAGTCTATCCGGATCCTTGATGTCCCGTCTCAAGTATCCTATGACTAGGAACATTTGGATCAAATACCTCTAGATGATCAATCTCATTATCATGATCTCATCATGATTTAATCATCATTGTATTTGATCAAGAACTTCATTATGATATTCGCATCTAATAAGAGCTTATAATGAAGATTTGCCTGATTAATTGAATGAGATATTTCTAGAAATGTCGAATCATATCATATATGATTGGCTTGTAGGGCATACATTTCTATCACAAATGACAGATTTGGATATACTTTTCATGTAAAAGTTATTTCTGTGAAATATAAGTTCCTCGGTTTCACTTTTACGCCTATTCAAACGCACCCTAAGTAGAAGCATATTGCCAAATTGAGTGTAGTTAAAGTGCGGATGCTATGGTGGATGTGTGGCTACACTTAGGTAGACATAATTTGCGATGAGTGCATTAAGGACAAAGTGAGAATTGCGAGAATTGAGAATGTAGTTAAGGAAGGAACACTTCATTTGTTTAGGCATATCAGGCAACGTTCTCTTGAGGCGTTGGTCAGACAAGTCGAAACCCTAGTATTATCATTGTAGAAGAAGCAGAGAGGTAGACCCAAGTTAACTTGACATAGGCGAATCCAATATGACTTGGAGGATCTAGATATATGGGAGAAGTTACCAGAGGACCATGTAGAATGAAAAAGATGAATCCATGTAGCCGACCTCAATCATTTGGTACTAAGGCTTTGAGTTTGAGGCAAGCCGCAAGTCATTCACAAGCAAAGACAAGGATCAACACACCAGTTGATACATGGGTCAAGGTTCAAGAAATGGGAGCAAACAAGGAAGTGAGAGAGGGTCCAACAACTGAGAAGAGGAGGAGGAGATCCACAATCTCACATGAGATGATGACCTAACAAAGGGACCCATGGATCTTGTGATCACCGGTCTACAGCAATGACAAACGGCAATCACAATGACAATGAAGAATCTGAAGCTTTGTAAGGAGAAGATCCGGTGGGTGATGTCAAAATGATTTTTCCACCACAATATATTGACGAACACAACAAAGGAACTGTACTATAAAAGAATAATTGACACAAATTTCTTCATTAAGAGGGGAGTGCTCATACATAACCCAAAAGAAATATACAATGTTTATCTTCCAATTGAAGTGAAAGATACCAAGAAATATGTCAACTCTTTTTAATGCATTTGGGTAGAACGAGGATGCACATTGATAATAGATGGTTGGACTGATTAGTACACTCCACCTAATCTTCATCTCTTTTAGCTTTACAACTTAATGCTTATGCATTGTCTTGATTATTAATAGGTAACTAGGAGAACGGTGATCAACTTTCTAGTGTATTATCAAACTGGTGCCATCTTTTGGAAGTCTGTATATGTATTAGGAAAGGTTAAGAACACTGACTACCTTTTTGAATCGATCGATAGAGATTTAAAAAGATATGAGAGGATCGAGTTGTCTAAGAAGTAACGAACAACATGACTGCATATAAAGTTGTTGGATAGATGCTGATGGTCAAGAGACCATGCCTATATTGGTCACCATGCTCCACTCACTCGATAGACTTGATGCTAGAAGATATATGCAAGGATCCTTAAATCGTTAAAGTAACTAATTTGGCCCAATTCATATCATTTTTTTATTTACGATCTTAGCTTCATCCTCCACCTAATGAAAGAACATATCAAGGGTCGAGAGCTCCTATAGCTTGGGGCAAGCAGATTCTCTTTTTGCTACATTTCTCTAGAGAGTTTAATGCAAGAAAATGTCATCTAACTCGATTGCTACTCTCACCGAGAAAGGATAGTTGGTTGGCTAGGGCTAACCATTTGAATACGAGAAAGGAAGAGAAAGGTAGAGGATATGTTAAAGAGTGGATATTTTTAAAGAATTGTAAAAGAGAGCCTAAACATAGAGCAACCTTTGGTGGAAGTACTTAGTATAGCCAATGGGGATAAGAAGGTGGATTTGGTGTACTTATATGACCCCCCCTTAGCAGGCAAAGGATGAGATCGCCAAGAAGGTGCTAAACTTCAACAAGTGATAGGACATCATCGACAATTGGTGGGAGCAAACATTGTGTCAATTGATACATCAGTAGGCAATTTCTTTGTGATTAAGTAAATTCATGTATATTTCACATACTTATATACTCTACTAACATCTATATGTTGTTAGGTCATTTTTTTTTCAACCCTAGATAATGCCATAGTCCCTTGTTTATGCCGGTCAATGAGCTTTTGGAAGATGTGAATGCTTGGCAATGACGACTATTCAATCATAGCATGCAACAAAATGAATGATCACATAATGAGAGCATTCTATATTGGAACATCAAGAGTCCAGCGAGTTGTGATGCTCCTAAGTCTAAGTACATATAATCCAATAATTTACTTACAATTCAAATCCATTGGATATTTAAATTATCTTCTAACACTCATTGATGTCATGCAATTGACCAGTAGATTGACCATGGCAAGGCACTAAGCTATGAAGATTTAGCAGATGTGGCATAAGAGGCCTAATCAAACCACATCAACTTCGAGATGTGAAAGAAATTGATCGATGTTTAGTCTCTTCCATACAAAGTAGAGGAATAGGTCGATGTCACGAATATTGTAGCAATTGATTTACTATCACTACAACATGAGGCTAAAACTCAAGAATTTAGAGAAAAGATGAAAAGAGGATGTTTCAGGATGTTGGACTAAGGAGCCAACAATACAGGTAAATGATATTGACTTGGGCACAATTTTTGATAGAACAAAATTCATTGAAACCTTGGGTCAATGATCGTGAAGGACTGGGCAAACCGAAGTCAACCTGAAAGACCAAGAGTGGGCAAATCGAAGTCAACCTGAACACATCACTTTATAAAAGAAGAGCATTACACGAACATGATATAAGATGCAAACCATGATGCATGATCACAAGGTATAGGTGAAGGACATGAACACAATGGGACATAATCAATAGTACAAATACTCCACCTATCAAATTGATTCAACTCAAGGCTTTTAATTTCCTACATGTCACCAAGAGGATCATGAAATGAATTATAAATCCTCATCATACACTTCAATACAGTCCACCTATGGTAGTTATGGTGGTTCCTAAAAATCTTCTAAAGTTGCTTTACGAGAGGATGACAAACACGATTATAATATAAACTTATAAAACAGTATGTACTAACTCAAATGATTTGGAAAGAATACACATTATATAAAACAAATAAAAATATAAAATTTGAATAAAATTAATAAAATTATTTTCTAATCATATTATTTATTTTTTATATTTTTTATAATTTTAACATTAAAGAAAAGAGAGTCAAACCAAGTGAGATCTGGGTCAAGTCATCCTGGTCTTGACCTACCTTATTTGTACACTTTTTTTAGAAAGACAATAACGAAGTTTTGTTATAAACAAAAGTGAGGAGTGTACCCTATGAAGAAAGGGCAATATACAATCATATCAATTTCCATTATCCATTTCATAAACAATAATGGGGTGATTGGTTGCGTGATAAATTGGATTTTGTTACCGTTTTATGTTTTTGTAAGAAAACTTGTTCAAGGAGGTGTTTGCTAGCCATTATAATTTTATATTTTTAAAGAGCTTTCCTTCTTAAACAAAAAAGAGGGTGTCACCTCTTTTTTTTCATCTTATGGTTTTTCCACCTTATTTGGTCATATATAATATCCACTTTTTTGTTATCATATTTTCCCAAACATTATAATTTTATGTCATTGTTTAGCTCTCACTTTATTTTAATACAACTTTTTATCATGATAGTATATAAAAATTTATTGTACAACTAAACACCCTATAATCTAAGAGAGGAGAAAGGTATGTTTTCTCACAAGTGACTTGAATCATATAATCCTTCTAACCAGTTAACTCCAAATCTTTGACAACTACCTACTGGAATATATATGACCAAAAATTGTGCAAGCTATGTAACGTCACTCTAACTTACAATAAATTCAAATACATTTAAGAAATTATCAAAAAAGAAGTCATGACCCAAATTTTGATATGTACAACAGTAGAGAATAACTCCTCAACTTCATTGATTTGAGAAATTAGAAGATTATTAAAAATCCCAATTCACAATTCTAATGATTCTTTTTAAAATATCATGTTACTAATACAATCTAACAAATCATATACTAATCTATGTTATACAAAGATCTTTTAATAAACTTCTTGAAGTTCAAACCACCGCTTCTACTATGCTAATTATGATTACCTGAAAAATGTTAAAAAATTGAGATGAGTCATGATGACTCAGTAGACATCCCATCATCCACCAAATCAAATACCCTAGAGACTCTAAAATGATAGATAAATAGATATTCAAACTTATACTCATTGTATACAAATATAAAACTAGACAATATAATAAATATCTAACTTAATCGCATGTTCTAACCCACCAACTAGCCTCTAAAAATATATCGACTAGCACCTATAAGTCGACCAACCAACACCTAAAAACAGCCTGAATCAAAAGAGATAACACACGCATAAAAATCTACTACATGCACTATATAATGAAATCACTACAAATAAGATATACCATGCATAGCATAAAACACAACTTGATTATGACAAACTAACACATATCACAATACCACATTCACAATATCACGTAATAGATGCACTTATCCTCTAATAACATACCACATCTTTTTCTTATTCACAAAGAGTGCGTTATCTTACAATCTCAACTACTTAACACTAGATCTACCATATATAACAATAAAGTATAACTAACCAAAATCCTATAATATAACTAGACAGAGGTGGCACTTAAGACAAATCACGATATTTGGGATCAAAAGATACGCTAGATTATTCTAATCTCTACTATTCATGGGTCACGACTAAAATGTAACTCAAATTTTCATTTCAATTAATGCATTATATATTCAAACAACATATGCCATGTCATGACCATAATTATGCAAAGTTAATGAACATAAAATAAACATACACACATCTAATGCAATCAACTACCTATGAAAAAAATACATCTAAACATAACATATCCATGTTCATAACACTAACTATGATGCTTAAACAAATTCACTCTACACATACATGTACATGATATGTCAACATATAACACAAACACAAAAGATAACCACAATATGAATGAATGAAGAACTTACAAAGAAAATAAAATCTAATAAAATAATCTATAACTCTATCTAATCTAATTAATCTACAATTATAAATGCATAACATAGAACCAATCAAGTTAAACATAAGCAAACAAGTTTACGAATCATCCACCAAGAGTTAGACCTTAAAACACATATATTTAAGACATCATTAGAATAATCAACTATTAACATCATTAATTATGTTGTGTACATCTACAAGATTAACCAAATACATATAACTACAAACAAACACTACATCAAATATATATAACCGATATATATATAACTCAACATCTTCAAGTGATTGGTAATTAATATAGATTAAATTTAGTGATAATAAGCATGTTCAAGATATCTACCAGAACAACACTTCAAGAACTTGTATATGGTCGACAGTATATGGGAACAACGGGTAACGACTCCAAGATGGCAACGACTCCAAGATGGCGTCAACAACATCGAAAATGGGACCAACAACAAAATGTGAGAAAGGCGAGACGGCACGATGTAAAACATCCAAAAATAGTGCTGAGGATAGTTTTACATAAATGAGAGAGAGAGAGAGAGAGAGAGAGAGAGAGAGAGAGAGAGAGAGAGAGCGATTCATAGATATATCAAATCAAATTATATATACTTTAAGAAAACCGAATATTACAAAAGACAGGAAACATCGAATCTTTGCTTGTTTCCTGGCTGTCCTGAACTCCGCGTGGATAGTTTTACGGCCATACGTTTTGACTTCGAACAGCTAGCACCACCGCTTCAACCTCACCAAAGCTGGACATTTTAGTGCAATCACACCCCTGTGGTCTTCCATAGCAGTAGCTTGGTGCTGCGAAAGCTATTGGCTGCCATACCACATTGGATGCAAACTATGCGAACTCGAGAATCAAGAATGAAGAAAAAGATCACCCGTTTGTGCTTGTTCGCCGCTCAAGTAGGGACTCCAAAAATGCTGAACATAATTTGGTAAGCGGTGGAAGAGCATGGGACGTTTCACTAAATATGGTTTCCCAGGGTCTTCCAGATGGTGTGGACGAAATGAGTGGGACTGCATCACTCTTGCCGTTGAACATAGGAAGGTCCCCATATATAGCAGAATACCCATATGGTTCTGCAATAAAAATAAAAAACAGTGCTTATTAAGAAAATAAAGTTAAGATTCTTGAAAAATCATCAGCAGTTGGTGTCCAAAGCATGCAGGCTTTTAACTCAAACTAAACAAATACTTTGGACCTAAAGCGATGCTGAAAAATAATATATAATATTAGATGAATTTTTCTTTATTTGTATGCCCGCAAACATGCATGAGCGTGCATGTCGGAGGTAAGATCTCCAACTTCCTACGTCACATATTTCAGGTACATGAATGAGAAGTCTCAGATATGAAGCAGGAATCATGCATCAATTGTAATAAAGTTCAAAGACTACAACAGATCAGCTGCTTCGCATCAGACTAGGCCAGCCATGTCAATCCAACCTCCCAAGCCAGTTAGTCAGCAGCTGATTCAACAAGTCTTCGCAGTAAATGATGCAGGCGTTAGTCTGCCAAGGCACCACTACTGCCTCCCTTTTCAACTTCGACTATTCCTGAGCATTCACTCTCTTATCTCATGTTCTCAAGTGTCAACCACAGGAATACAATTTGGATTCAAGAAAGCTCACAGCAACAGATTTTATTATCCTTTATCTCATTATAAACAATATAAGATGAAGAAAGATGCAAATAAAAAACTTAGATGAGCATGATATGAGACTTTTAAACAAATGTACGAGAAACTTGAAATTAAAGAAGACGGAAATTTTTTATATATTAGCAAGAATATGAGAGAGAGAGAAAGGATATCAAGCTCTTAAAACCAAGATAGATGTACAAGATTAAAAAAAAAAGTTTTGATCAAAGAGCATTAAAGAAAGATAAAAAAGATACTTTAATACTCTTTCTAATGACAACTTTGCTAGAAACATAGAAGATATTGAGAATATGACAAAACTTAATATGATTATATTTCGAGATTTAAAATTTCAAAAGTTGAAGTAACATTGAAGAAGATGAAAAACAAGCAAGATGTGGCCCTGATAGTATCTCTATTGAAACAGAGAAATGTTTAGAATATTTAGGAGTGAAACAATTAACTCAATTTTTTAACAAAATTTTAATCTTTGAGAAAATGTTGAATGAATGAAGAATGAGCATCACCATTTCAATTTTTAAGAACAAAAGGATAAACAAAATTACTCAAATTATAAAAGGATCAAGCTCATAAATCATACTACAAAATTGGGGATAGAGAGACATCATGAGATTGAACAAATCTTTTAGACAACCAATTTGGATTTATACCTAGTTGATCTGCAATGGAAGTTATTTTTCCGATTAAAGACGTTATAAAAAATATTGATATATGAAAAAAAACATGGTGTTTATACGAAGAAAACTTCAGAACTAAATTACCATTTTATTTTCTATTTTCTGGAGTTTCTGCAGGTTCATCATATCAACCATTCTTGGTCAGCTAGGATATGTTCCAGATTTTGCTTCCTTGAATAAATTAGTCACAATTACTGCTAAAAAGGTGAGAACGCATACCTGTATCTTTGTCAGAGACATGATAAGCCTGAACAGCTTTCCTGACACTTCGCATGTCATTGCTAAATGGATCAAAGATTACATATTCATGCTCCCCATTTATAAATGCAAGCACTTTTGACAGTCTCGCTTCTGTTGCTTTTACACCATGAAGAGAAGCATTAGCCTTCAAGAAAGCAAGTCCACCACCTTTTGCCTGAATTTATAATGAGCATAAAAACCACGATGCAAGACAACAGATGAAGCATAGTCAACCAGAAAATAAAGGGAGATCAGGACAATAAACACAACTATGTGACACTTGAGACTGGTATGAAGACAATAAGACATGTTCTTCAAAAGTTACATTATGAAAATATTTAAATACACCCCGCAAAAGGGGATGAAACTTTCTCCAGTGCAGTTGCACCAGCTGTCTTATTAAACCATCCATGGAGCACAGTAACGTTTCCTACATGTAAGTGAAAGTCCCACCTTTCACTCGTTAGGAAACAAAACCTTAGTTAAGTTCGTTAGGGCATAAATAAATTTTCAACCATCCAACACCAAGACTCATAAACTTCTGATTCACAACAAGGAATAAATACATGATAACACATAAATTTACCTTTTTCACAAGCCAAGTGGCAACAGGAGCTGGATTTTCAACATCAAAAAGTAAAATTAGTCCATCTTGATCTTGAGGTGTACCATGCTTGTATGGTTTAAGCACCAGCGCAGCAAAGTGGGATCCATCCTCTGTAATAGCAACAGCTGCATATAGAAAAACAACTAAACATTCAAGAATGCTGCATATTGTAATGTTCAAAAGATACCTAAAGCCACCTGGAAAAATAACTAAGATGGAAGTTTTTTACACTCCCGCTAAGATCTTAGGTTGGAATCGTTGGATTGCTTGGAAAAAGTAAGAACAATGGTCACATACTTGGAATGGACCAAGTGTTTGGGAAATGAGATGGACATCTTACACTTTGAAAGCATTAGCTGCTTTTGGACTTTTGTGCAGAATAATTTAGTTATCCGCTGGCCTACTCTACTATCTAAATTTTAGGAAGGCTTGATGCAGAAAGGAATTGGGTGATTCCCTGTTTAATCATAAGAGTGTGAAACACCACCTAAACATTATGAAAGGTAAAAATGTCACCATACATGTTGCAGAACACCCTTATATCTTAATCATCTGGTTTAACTCGACCAGTTCAAAATGAAAAAGTACATCACACCTTCTGTTGATAGCTTGTATGACCAACTCAGGGACAGTCTTGTCACATCCCAAATAGCCAACTGCTGTTTTGGACTTTGGGATACAGTTACCAAAAACATTGTGTTCCCCGTAAAGACAAGGTTTACAATTGGCTGTTTAAAAAAACAAAGCGTCAGTTAATAATACATAAAAAATCAAGTCCAATCTTGTAAAGCAATTTTCAAAAATAGCAGGGCCAATGAGTTCTATTCTAACTGCTTTAATAGAAAGAAGAAATTACCCCAAGAGTTTCTCCAATAACAGCTATAAGAGTGTTAGCATCCGGATCCCACAGCGTCACAATGGATTCCGCTGCAACTGCCAGAACAGTTCCATCAGCAGAAAATGCAGCAGCAGTCATCGGTTTTTTCCTACATAATATTCACCTCCAATGAGCATACGATGAAATAGCAAGAGAAATTAATTCTTTAAGAATGAAAGCAGCAAAGAATAGAGAAACCACTTCCACAAATAATTAGCCTGTGAAAATGAGTCATGCTTCCAAATTATAGCTCATTGTAAATTTGTAACAATTTGAGCATTATCAAAGAATTTGTCTCATGGCAAAAGTAATCCAATGGTGAAAAAGAAAATTGTTGAGGATGGTAATGCCATGAAGCAATGTGAATTAATACTTGTATGAACCAACAGCTTTGCATCGCCACCCAGTTTTATGAAACCTTTGATATTTCTGCTGAATACCTGATTTATAAACCCAAATCTGCAACGAAAATCAAAATGAAAAGTCAGTCAAACAAATTATGACCATAGAAACATAGAAACAGCAACATGAGGCTCAATTACTTATTTACTTTGAAGTCACCAGCATAAGAAGAGGTTACAGCCATGTTATGACTAGGGCGGAAAGCAAGAGAAGAGATGCCTGCATCACTGCAATCCAAAAAAGTCAAAATATTGGAATCATACGAAAGATCAAGGCAGATAAAATAGGCATACTATTAAAAAGGTAACAAGATGCTAGAAAAACACTATCAGGTAAGGAAATCTAGCAAATCCTACTTAAATCACACTGTCAGAGAAAATAACTTATACAACTTGATAAAGAATTGCTAATAACTGTGACAGCATCAGCAACTTCAAGCCAGAAAAGAAAAAGAAGGATTCCCATGTCAGGATCAGATCAGTGGATCAGCCAATCCACCGGAAGCCCAGGATAAGCTGAACTGCCAGTACCAACGTGGGGATAAGGCCAGTCACCAGCAGGCTTCCAGTGGATCAGTATTCCGCAGGGAGCTGAGGGCGGAGGGTTGGTTAGAAGTCTCCCCGTGTCGTCTCTGCCCCATTTCACATGTATATCCATCTGTTGAGCTCCCACCGGACACGATAGTCGCCTGTAAGTTGCAGATCACAACTTAAAATGAAATCAGAAAGCTTATTATCGGGTGTGTGGGATCTGAATGGCAGTGTGCAGATCCTTTGTCTTCCCAACCCAAAGTGGGGCAGGGAAAACACAACTACCCCTTTCCTTATCTACAAATTCCCGTGAGAAGCAGAGACTGGCTAGTCCAAAACAATCTTGATCAAGAATTGACAGATCCAGGCTGATCTACTGAAGACCAGACTGGGATCAAGGCCCCCTTTGCAACTGAATGGGAGGGGGGGGGACGATCTCAATCCAGGGTCCCAGATGATCCTGCAAACCCTTCAAGTGGCAGTCCACTGAAGTTTCTGTAACCTTTTTAAGTGTAGTCCTTGAGGAAGCCTAAATTTATGACCCACAGGCAATAAGCACATGCAAATATGGATTGAAAGAGGACTAACCTGTGAGGCTCGTATATGAGTGTAGATAAAGAATAATCTCCAGGTTGAGAGGATGCATGCATCCAAAATTTTAAACATACAAGTCTCCCAATGTCCTCCTCCGGAAGCCTAACTTCTACAGTGCCCATGTTAAAGCCATCGGAGGAAATAGCTAAATGAGTCAACACTACCTGAAACACAAAATTAGACGTCTGATCATGCAAGTAGTACCAAAAAGTGGTACATGAAAGATTTGACGAAGTAAACAATTTATTAATAAATATTAGACTACTCCAAATGGCATCACTTCTATCTGCTCTTGGCTAGATCTTATGAAGTATATACTAATCTGTAAAAACGCTTTTGCCAAACATGATGTTCCATACCAAGTACCAGGATAAGGATACTGTTCAAAAGTTGGGTTGAGTAATTCGTACAAGAAGCTAGCAGGTAGAAAATCTATCCCTTTTTTCTTGCAATTAAGCAAGGAACCAGAGCAAAGTCAGATGGTACCAGTGATGAATAACAGTTATCAACGCTCTGACAATCAAACATTTGCCAGGCATCATCAATCAGACTATAAAAGATCATTCTTCAAGCGCAACGAGGAGTTCCGTTGAAAAGCTAATTCTCACTGTATGAATCCTTGAATAATGTTAGTTAAACACAGACAGGGTCAATGGGCCAGGACAGGCCCGGCCGACAGGTGGCCCGGCTAAAACCTGACATTTATCTTGAGTCAGCCCTGCCCAGCCCATATTATTATTTTTGAACCAACACAGCTGGGCCTGTAGTAATTCCTATTCTGACCTGGCCAGCTGGATTTCCTTTATATTTTAACATAAGATGTCCACACATATTTTCTCCAATGGGATTTAATTGTTCTGTTGCAGACATCTTACAACCTTCTAATGAGTGTCAAAACGGCATTTACAAGACAAACATTATTGACAGGTTGCACTTATAAATTTCTTGACAAAGACACGATTTCTCAACTGGAACTTTATCAGCTCACAGAGCTGTTCATGCTCTTCCAGTTAACCCATATTTCAGAGCCCCCTTGCACATAGGGGCGCAAACAAGACGAGCGGAACAGAGCTGTAAAGTATGTTGTTCAAGCTCAGCTCATTTATCTCTACTTGAGTTCGAGCTTGAGCCCCTATGAGCAGGTTTGACCCTTGTTCAAGACTGACTTGTTACCTAATCAAACCAAGCTTGACCTCTAGCTCAAAAAGCAGCACTACTTAAGTTCAGTTCAAACTTGATGAGTTCGTTTATAAAACTTGAGCTCAATCTAAAATCATTTGTGAAACCCGAATTTGAGCAAGTTTACAAAGCTCGAAGATCGATCTAAATTTAAACTAAAATTAAATTTCATTTTAGCTTATTTTATATATTTAAGTAATACTATATAAGTTATCAAAGGTGCTCGCCTTAGGCACCAAAGTGAGGCCAAACCACCACGCATTGATGGCAATTGCCTCAGGCACTCCAGTGCCTAGGCAGTGCAGTGACATGAGCCCAGATCTGGAACTTAACCTGATGCCTTAGCGCACTGCCACCATAGGAAGGAGAAGTTGATATTGCCATCAAAGGAACCTCCTGTCGCAGTTTGGTCATGCCAGTGAGTTTTTTTTTGGTTCTCCCACACAGTGGTTTCTTTTTCTTCCGATTTTTGGTCTTCTTCTAATGTTTTCTTCTTATTGACAGCATAGGTTTCTTCCTCCTTGCAAAATCTTCATTCCTTGTTCTTGCACAATCCCTCAAGGTGAGTTTGAGAGTTTCTGTTTTGATTTTTCTTTTCTTCTTCAAGTTGTTATAGTTCTAGCATATCGGATAGTTTATTTTTATGGTTATAGTATATTAGTTAATTGCATGGAATGCCGGGTTGGGACCTGGGTCACAACCTAAGTTGTGACCCGGGTCCGACCTAGTCGAAAAATGGGCTGACTGGCCCGACCTTGCAAGGGTCATGGCCCAACAACCAGGTTGTGCAACCTGGCGCGACCCCGCGATCCCCTATGAGGGATCTGCAGATGCCCATTGGGGGCATTTGGGAGAAGGGGGGGGGGGGGTTCTTAAGGTCATTATCCATTTCCACCCCACCCCTCATATCTCTTCCTAATATCTCTAAGGTCATTCCCACCCGTCATCCATTCCTACCTCTCATATTGCTTCAAGCTCTTACTTAAGTACTTTTCGTTAGTTCTTAATTACTTGCTTAGTATTTATTTAGTACATTAGTTGTTTATTTATTGTATTAGTAATAGTTATTTTTTAATTATTCTTATCATTTCAAATTGTTTAATTAAATTCTTGATTAGTTTGATTAACCATGCCTTCTCTAAGCTGACACCTAAATTTCTATGTCAAGCCGGAATGATCTAACTTGGGCACATTACACTTTAAACTTCATGGCGACAAGAAAAGTGCAATATAAATATTGTGATAAAATCATGCATGATGATATTTTTAGATTAAAACATCACCTCACTGAAATGACGAATAATATGGTCTTGTGCTCTTGTACTTTACTAGAGATAAAAGCACAATTCTGTAGGAATTTACTAGAATTAGAAGGGACAACGGAAACTTCAAAACGGCACAATAATACTATTTGAGAAGCAATTGTCGAATTAACAAGACATTTCATACATATATACGGGACTGGATAACAACATCTAGACATTCACCATGTTATAGGACTTGAAGACAATATAAATCTCTTAGTTATAAAAGTACTTGATTACTTTCTTTACTTACCATCTTCGAAACATAGAGAATCTCTACCAGGCTATGAGGGCAAGTCGGAAGTTATTCGCCGACAAAGACTTCTTGCGATGCACTAGTGGATCAATTGGTCAAGAATCGGAGAGTGAAAGGGGAACAAACTGATCAGAGGAGGAAGAGATCTATGATCTCACTCGAGACGATGACTCCGGAGTGGATTCCATTGATCCCGTTGTCACCCGACCACGACAATGCCAAATATCAATAACAATGGCATTGAAGAACTTGAAACTATGCAAAGATCAAATTGGACGGGCGACATCAAGGTGGTTCTTCCATCATAACATACCGACGAATGCCACCAAGAGACTATACTATGAGAACATGATCGACACCATCACCAACGTCAGAAGAGGAGTGTTCAAACCTATCCCAAAAGAGATATACAATGTATATCTTCCCTTGGGAATGGAAGATATAAAGAAGTATGTCAAGTCCTTTAAAAAGATTAGAGATGAAAGAGGATGTACGTTGATGATGGACAATTGGCCCGGTTAGCTCACTTTATAGTGTCTTACTTTCTTCTATGTCATACTCAAGGAAGGTGGGGACGGGAGTCGAGACCGGGTTGATTTGGCCCCAAACCGACCTGGGTCGAGACAGAGTCGGCCAGGGTCGCCAAAAATAATAATAAAATATTAAATACGGGGTCGAGGTCTTGGGGTCGGGACAGGGTCGGTCGGCCCCAAAACCAACCGGGTCGGGGCAGGGTCGCGATCCGGGTCGTGACCCCGCATTACATGGTCATACTTTATTTGTTCCAATTCTTCTTAACATGTATAACTAGAAAAATAATGATAAACTTTCTAGAATATTGTCAAGCCAACACCATCCTTTGAAAGTTGGTTGATGCATTGAAAAAGGTAAATAACTATGAATATCTTTTTGATTTGATAGACGGAGTAATTTAAGAGATAGGAGATGACCAAGTTGTCCAAGTAGTCACGAACAACACGGTTGCATACAAAGGGCCGGTTAAATGTTGATGGTCAAGAGACTTAAATTGTATTGGCCGCTATGCTCTACCTATTTCTTAGATTTAATGTTAGAGGATATCTGCAATAATTATTAAATAGACCGGGTTGTGAAGTTAGCCTAATTTATCTCCTCATTCATCTACAACCACAACTTTCTTCTTAACCTGATGAGAGAACATACCAAAGGGAGAGAGCTTCTACGACTTGGTGCAACCCGCTTTGCAGATCACTATATCTTCTTAGAGAGTCTAATGACTCAGAGGAGAGCTCTATGTCACATGGTTATCTCACCAGGTGAGGTGCTTGGTTAGCTAGATTTAACCCCATGGATAAGCAAAAAGGGAGGAAGGTTGAGGTGGCAATAGAGAGTGGAGACTTCTAGAACGTTGTGAAGAAGATATTCAACATTGTGGGTCATATAGTGAAGGTGTTATGAATAGTGGATGATGATAGAAAAACAGACATGAGATATTCGTATGATGTAATTGACAGAGCTAAAGACGAGATTACAAAGACCATGTCCAACTTCAACAAGTTGTGGAGCATTATTAACCGTGAACATTACTTCAACAGTTCAACCAATAGGGGTTAGTTACTTAACAAGTAACTAACTAGATATTCCTACACAGGAAAGGTGTATTTCATTAACTCACAAGATCTTAGTTTAGGATTTGTTTATCCTAACTTGCCTTACATCCAAATGGCTTAATGCATTCCTCTTTTTTTGGTACTGCAATTATAATCAAGTCTATTGCAATTTCATTTATCTATCATTGATAAAATCCTTCAAAACACATCAAGCTTAGCTTACACTTCAAGTGTTCTTTTAGCTTTTAAGATGCAAAATACACTACAATTCAACTTGTGAACATGGAATGCAATCTCTCTAGACGTCTCGAGAATCCCTCTCCACACCTACAAGAAAAAAGATCACCGAAATAACAATTATATAATATCTCCAATTCTTAAATTTTCAACACTTGTTGCTACTTTTACATCCCAAATCCATATTAATGCACATTATCTCTATTGTTCTTATTCCCTCCCATTCTATTTAAAATGGTTATTTTGATTAGATGACCTTCTTAAGTTTGTTTCGTGAATTAACAAGTCTATTATTGCATCCAACCAAAAGGCTTATCTAAGGATTGTTCTCATTACCACTGTTTTTTAGTAAATTAACAATTTAACAACTCTATATAATCCAAGATATCGCATCAATCTCTCTAAATTTCAAAATGATCTTTCAACGATATCTTTTCTTAAAATTGATTAAGTTCAAACCTAAATCTAACTTAAGATCCCAATTTTCTTAATGTATCCCTTGTGGACAATACTCACCCGCTTCTATTTAAGTCCTAGTTTTCTTTGTTAGCTTGTCCTATTCTTAATTCTCAATCTCATCCCCCTTTGAAGAGATAATCATCCACCTTTACATGTACATGTATTTAGAGTAACATTTTTGAAGTTTTCTCTCCCAATCTTTTCTTGATATTTCTCCGACATCTCTTTTCTCTATCTCTCCTGAGACAGTCAAGATGCGAGAAAGCAATCTTTGCATGTAATCATTATTTTTTCAATAGCTATTATCCATTTCACAATGCCCAAAGTAAGAACTCTTTCCCAATATAAATTTTCTTATATTCTCCCAAGATTTTATAGTTTAAATGTTTTACATGACTAGCCATTTTACCTTATAATTGTCTAATTTCCATTTTCAAATTCATAATTCTTCTACAAAGCAACATTTTTAATTGCTCTCATATTTCAGTTACTAGCATTAAGCCAGGGGTGTGCACGATTCACTTTGATTTGAGTTTGGACTTGTTTCCCAAATTGAACTAAATTGAATTGAATGCGGCCTCAAATTGAACCAGTTCAATTCGGTTTGGGTCAATTTGAGACCAAAAAATAATTAAATATCTAAAATAATTAATTATTGACATATATATTCATTTTTAATTATAAATAATTAAAGTAAATATTATTTTATTATAAAAACTATATAAATATTATTATTATAGTAATAATTTTAATATAGTTTGATTTAATCAATCAAACCAATTTGGTTTGGTTTGGAGAACGTCCAACCCAAATAAACCGAACAAAGCCAACTGGTTCAATCCAATTTGGCGGTTTGAACCTATTGTGCACACCCCTACATGCAACCATTCAAAATTTCCTTTATCTTGTTCATAAACATCCAAAATGTTGTGGTTATACAACTTGAACTAGAAACCATCAGATTGTACATATTATTTCTTTAAACTTCTAGAATTCCATATTTCCCTTACATTTTTTTGTGTTTATACCCATCTACAATTCTACATAGCAGTAATTGAATATCTATATAGAAAAAGATAAATAGATATCCCTCACTTTTGAGGGGGAAAGAGAAAAAATAAAAAAATAAAAAGGGCAATTTAGACCTTTTCAGGGTATGGATGCATCTTTTGAAGGATTTTAAGGGTATCAAAGTTATTATGTCCCTTTAGGAGTATCTATGCAATATTGTCCAACTTCTAGGGTATGAATATAAAAGACAATATCAATAAGCCCAACAAGGGAACCATGAAAACAATCAACATTGATTCCAGCTATGGTCTGCATTTGACCCAACTAGCCCGTTAGCAACTGTATTTAGCATCCAGCATTCCCAATTTGAGGAGAGCGCTTTGGCATCCAACATTCCCTCTAGAAGCTCCATTGGGGTAGACTTCCAGTGGTGGGCAAAAAAGATCACAGTTGCAAACTGTCTCTTTCGCATAACTTACAAAAAAGATCTTAATCATCTCTTCCTTCATTGTGCTATTATCAACACCCAGTGGTGGGCATTTTTCAGAAGCCTGGGTCTGAGGTGGTCTTGTTACCAAAACATATTCAACCTTGCAAAGATTGGCTTCAGTTGAAGCCTTGGACTACAAATTCTGACATTCTAAAACTGTTTTACAGGTTTCATTGTTTGGGCCATAAATGAACTGTTTTCTTTGGATAGTTTTTTTTTATTCTTTCGTACTGCCTTAGTAGGATTTTTCCTTTTCCCTTTCCATCCTTATGGTTGGCTGCTGTTTGTAGTGTACTGTGCATCGTTTAAGAAGTTCTTGATTGAATTGTGGCACCAGCCACCATAAAAAAAAAAAAAAACACTTCAGGGGTGCATACCACTCCAAAATCATAGGTAGCAAGCTTCCCCTTCTTTACCTGAACGTGCAGGGAAAAATATGAATAGCACAGAACTGTCAATGATGCTTAAAGACAGCATTTAAAGTAAAAAAATTGCTCGGAATGGGACTGTAAAATGATAACTTCAAGAACTAGTAAAAACTGTAGGGTCTCTCTCATGTCATGTAGGTAGAGGTCCACCAGACCAACCAAGGGTGAGCTAGGATCCTGCAGACCCAATGCTCTCCATGGTAGGATCTTGATGCGGGTTGACCATGGATGCCGGGTCGGTATCGGGTGGGCCGACCCGACCCGACCTGGTTGGAGCCCGATTTGCCTGACCCAGCCAGGAATTCTTACATCCCCACACACTCCCCTACATTCCCTCTCCCTCTCTCTCTGAAAACTCTCTAGCAATCTAATTGCTTCCTCTCTCTCTAAAGCTATCTAAAATTTCCAATTTTTCGCAATGTTCTAATGCTCTCTCAGTATTTTTTTTAGTTAACTGTTTTTAGTAACCCTTTTGCGTTAAGTTTATTTTTTTAATTATTGTTATATCATTTTTATCGAAAATATCTTCGCCAAACTATGACACTCAAACCACCAGTTCAAGCTGAAGTGATTTTGCTTGGTTACATTACAATTTAATAGACATGACAAAAAAATGTGCAATGTAAGGTTATGTATGGTGGAGTTTTCCGATTGAATAATCACATTACAGAAAAAAAAGAAAATGTAGCTCCATGCAACCGAACTCCACACGAGGTAAAGACATAATTTTGTACATACTTATAATCTATCAAACAGGAGAAATGGCTACAAGACAAAGTGATACCATATGGGAAGAGATTTCTCAACCTTCTAATTGTTGAGTCAATATCTATGGCACTGGACAGCAGTGTCCAACAACTATGAGCCTAGGTGTTGTAGATTATCAAAAAAAATTTGATAATGAATTGTATATTTTAATTTTAATTAAATTGGTTGTTCTAAACTTCTCTTTAATTTTTAAATGTTTTTCTTTCTTAAAAGACAATGGTTCATGCCATGTAAGCTAATTGCAAGTCCCTTGAGATGAAGACATGTACCTACAAAACGACGGATACACGAATCAAACTGGATACCAATGAAATAGGACGATGAACCACTGATAGTTCCCTTCGATCCATATGTCACCAAACCAAGAAAAAGACGAACAAACAAAGACAAACCATCACATCAACAACGAAGAATCTGAACTTGTGCAAAGAGAAAATTGGTCAAGCAACATTTGGGTATCCTTTAACAACAGCATACCAACAAATGTTATAAGAGGGCCATATTAAAAGAGCATGATTAACACTACTGTGGATGTCAATAAGAAAATTCAAGGACTGACTAAAAAACTTTACTATACATATTTATCTATATAAGTAGAAGACATCAAGAAGTACATCAAGCATAGTTGTCAAGGCGGGCGCCTAGGCGCCACCTGGGTGGTGCCTAAGCGCCAAGGCACTTTTGCCCGGGTGCCGTGCCAGAGCACCTTATGGGCACCCAAATCCCAAGGCGTCCAAGGTGCCGCCTAGGCGCCTATGCAAGGCACCCTGGCTATTTTATGTAATTAAAAAGTAAGTTTTAGAGGTTTCCCCCCTTGAAATCCCCCACAAAGGGCACTTATTAAATGATAGTTTGAATATATTAATATATTTCATCATCACTTATGCTATCATATATATTTAAGATTTATGATTATAAATATATATTATATACTTAAAATTTATAAAGTTCTCTCTTAGCTATCTTTTCTATCCCTCTCACTTAGTTTATCAAGATTAACTCATTTCAAAAAAATAAATGCCCACACATTCATAATTACATATATAAAATCATATTTATATGTATGTACACACAATCATATACATTCAATTATAAAATACAAATATAATTATGTTTACGTATTGTTTGTATGTTTGCATAAATATATATATAGTATTAATATCAAATTACATATATGATTGTATATATTCATATATATATGTAGATATAATGATACCGTCTTGACCACCTAGACAACACCTAAGCAACCTTCTTGTCACCTAAGCAGAATTGACACCCTTCAACGTCTTGTACACTTTGTCGCCTTGACAACTATGACATCAAGACATTTGAATGCATTTAAATATTTTGGATAAAAGATGATGCACCTTAATGACGGATGGCTGAACAATTATGTGTAAAATAGAGTTTCAAATGTAATCTTTCATTAAACATTCCTCAATATTTCTTCAAGTTAATCTTAAAACTACTCTAAAAGAAAAAGTAAAATTCACAAATTGTGGCATTTTTCGGGTCTCCTTGAAGAGAAAAGAGTATCAAATGCAAATTGGAGATGAGTTACTGATGCGGGACGACAGGGAGCGGCGGGCCTGTCTCTCCAGGTCGAACATGACTGATCCGTCCAATTGGTCCATACGTCGAATCAAGTCATCTCGATCTACGTGCGTCACGTGTCATGTCGCGCACGTCTTTTCATGAGTTGACTGATTTGACGTACAATTAATATTCCACGAGATATGTTCATAAATAAGAAGGCAAGTTGAACTTGAATTCTTGTAGTACGCGCACAATTTGAACTTGATTACTTAAATAAAGTGTACGAATTGAACTTGACTTCTTGAAATAAGTGCACGAAATGAACTTGACTTCTTGAAATAAGAGCACGAAATGAACTTGACTTCTTAAAATAAGTGCACAAATTGAACTTGACTTCTTGAAATAAGTGCACGAAATGAACTTGACTTCTTAAAATAAGTGCACAAACTGAACTTGTCTTCTTGAGTTCAACGAACCTTAATTATTACCTTGAATTACGTGAAATCTCGAGCCACGTGCACTGTTGCTTGGAGGTTATGGCGGTGGCGACGAACAGAGAGGGAGGCGTCGGCAGTGATAGCGGCAGGAGGTGGAGGACGCGGTGGCGGCGGCTGAACCGGCAGCTGCAGGGGAATGGAAACGAAGGAGCTGGCGGAGGGGGCCGATGAAGCCGGCGGTGGCAGTGCTGTCGCGCGAAGATGCTGGCGGGGAAGATGGCACAAGCTGGTGGCGATGGAAGGGTTGGTGGAGGGCGGAGGCGAGGCCGATAGTGGCAGCGGCTAGGGTGTCTTGTAGCGGTTTAGAGGGGAGGAGGAGAGAAGGAAAAAGGAAGGGGAACCTGACAAAGGGTTCTTCCGGGGAGGGAGGAGAGAACCAGACAGGAGGAGGGGCCTTCCGGAGGGAGAAGAAAACCGGACCTGGTCCGGGGGAGGAGGGAGCTCACAAGAGCACAAGCTCAACTTTTTTTTTTCACTCAAATTCTGCAGCATCATACATAGGGGTATGAGGCTGTTTATATAGAGCCCAAGGGTACATAATTTAGAATAAACCCAAAAATTTAAAATACTTACATCTATACCCTATACTTGACATAATTAAAGACATATCCTATCTTAATTTAAGACTTTTAAAAGACACCTAATTTAAACTTTTAACTAGATATCCTAAGATTATTAAAATAATCTAATTTTGCCGATATTGATCCGATCGAATTAGCGACATCCATTCTTCCCGAATCCACTTTTCGTATGGATCACCTAGTCGGAGCCCCATCATTCCCCCCAAGTTGCGAAAAACTCGTCCTCGAGTTTTGTAGTGTCGTATAATCATTACGAGCACTACAAAGAAACGAGGCGATTTTGTCGCATCCCAGATAAGGATAAGATGAGATCCAAATTCTTCAAAACTGTAGCAAAAATTAATCCAAACCGTGTCGTAGTGGCTACTTGGAGTCAAATTTGGAAGTTCTTCAAGTATATCGATCTCTGGCTTTGCTAAAACTGGCACTGTTTCTAACTTGATCAGGTATCTCAAAAACTGCTTAGTCAAGTCATCTTCAATCAACCTGTCAGTTTCTTCTTTAATAGCATGCTCAATCTGTGTAATTAGCTCAGCTTCTATAGCTTGATCAACTGCAGTCTCAAAAGTGTGTCGCTCTTTTGTGGTTAGCTTCATTAGTAACTCAGTTAGCTGCTTGGTCAATTCGATCTCAATGTTTCTTTCAGCTTCGTCTTCTTCATACTCTGTAATAAGCTCTGGACTAGGTACATAGGTCATCTCAATAAGCACATCAGTTTGTTTCTTGATATTCGACTGCTGAAGACAAGAGTTGTTGATGTAGATCGGTTCTCCAAAGAAATGATAGTCATCAGGTCGTAAAATAAGCTCCTGGATATTATCATCTAGATTGGCGTGTCGATCAAGGAGCCAATCTCGACCTAAAATAATATAGTGTCCGTGGAGAATTATTTGACACCACACATCCTCTACATATCGAAGACTAGAGCGTTTTGTTTTGCTTCTAATGATTCGATCAAACTGAATATAAGCCAAACTATTCTCAATCACCTGATATCCTGGAGCAATCTTCTCAAAAAGAGACCATGAGATGTAACTGCTTGAGGAACTGGACAAGTAGACTGTGGCAAATACTTCACGCGGTAAAGTAACATTAAACCCGAAGTGTTGATGTTGTCCCGCACAACATAAGGATCCCAACTTGTTAAAACAAGTCGGAGCTGGCTCTGATACCAAACTAATGCGGGACGACAGGGAGCGGCGGGCCTGTCTCTCCAGGTCGAACATGACTGATCCGTCCAATTGGTCCATACGTCGAATCAAGTCATCTCGATCTACGTGCGTCACGTGTCATGTCGCGCACGCCTTTTCATGAGTTGACTGATTTGACGTACAATTAATATTCCTCGAGATATGTTTATAAATAAGAAGGCAAGTTGAACTTGAATTCTTGTAGTACGTGCACAATTTGAACTTGACTACTTGAATAAAGTGTACGAATTGAACTTGACTTCTTGAAATAAGTGCACGAAATGAACTTGACTTCTTGAAATAAGTGCACGAAATGAACTTGACTTCTTAAAATAAGTGCACAAACTGAACTTGTCTTCTTGAGTTCAATGAACCTTAATTATTACCTTGAACTACGTGAAATCTCGAGCTACGTACACTGTTGCTTGGAGGTGACGGCGGTGGCGGCGTGGCGGCGGCGGCGGTGAACAGAGAGGGAGGCGTCTGCAATGATAGCGGCAGAAGGTGGAGGACGCGGCGGCGGCGGCTGAACCAGCAGCTGCAGGGGGATGGCAACGAAGGAGCTGGCGGAGGGGGCTGATGAAGCCGGCGGTGGCAGTACTGTCGCGCGAAGATGCTGGCGGGGAAGAGGAGGGAGCTCACAAGAGCACAAGCTCAACTTTTCTTTTTTTTTCACTGAAATTCTGCAGCATCATACATAAGGGTATGGGCTGTTTATATAGAGGCCAAGGGTACATAATTTAGAATAAACCCAAAAATTTAAAATACTTACATCTATACCCTATACTTGACATAATTAAAGACATATCCTATCTTAATTTAAGACTTTTAAAAGACACCTAATTTAAACTTTTAACTAGATATCCTAAGATTATTAAAATAATCTAATTTTGCCGACATTGATCCGATCAAATTAGCGACATCCATTCTTCCCGAATCCACTTTTCGTATGGATCACCCAGTCGGATCCCCATCAGTTACACACTCTCTTTCAAAACCCACTTCGATACCTTCAATCAAGTTATTTTGAACAGCCCTCTCCCACATAATACTGAGAATTTGGCTGAGTTCCCAAGATTAAAAGCCAAAACTTTTACCATTAATATTAACTATAAATTTAGCAGTGGAGATACAACTCTTGATCCATCTAACCCACAAATTATTGAATCTCATTAACTGCAAAATTATCAGCAAACTAGACTATTTAACTCTGGCATAAACGTTTTTAAAGTCTAATTTGAAAAGAATACACTGCTTACCCCTTGTCTTCTGGTCATGAAGACATTCGTGTGCCACCATAAAGTTGTCCGATATATATTTCTTGAGGATAAAAGCCGATTGATTGCTGCTCATCAACTTTCCAATGAATACGCTGAGTCAAATGGCTAACACTTCAATGATAATCTAATAGCTACAGTTGAGAAGACTGATCGGTCTAAGATCCTTTACGTCCACTACATAGTCCTTTTAGGAGATAATGACCAACCTAGTAGCATTCAAATCTCTAATACAATCTGGGTCCACCTCAAACTCCTTATTAGAGACAAGGAGTCCGCCTTAATAACCTCCCAAAAATGAGCATAGAAACTTGTTGAAAAGCCATCTGCCCAGGTGCTTTGTAAGGGATCATACGTCTAATAGCATATAACACCTCTTGTTTAGAGAATGCACATACAAGAGAATCTGCTTCACTGCTATCAATGGCCTTGTGCATATTGAAATTGATAAAAGAACCCCACTCTTTCTCATCAAAAAACAAGACTTCGTAGAAATCGGCACCCTATTACCCAAAATCATGTGCCAGAATAATCCCTTCCATTCACCAGTAATTTCTAAATATTATTCCTCTTCATCCTAAGTGATGCACCTGAGTATGAAAAAAATTTGTTGTTTTTGTCACTCTTTCAGCCACAGCTCATTGGATCTCTGCTTCCATTTAATCACCTCTCTAAAGCACAATTCTTTATAAACCTCTTTGGTTTTGTTCCACTCTTCAGTTTGATTTTTGCTGAACTGACAGCTGTCATTGAGTCTCTCAAAATGATCTCAACCTTCGAAATCCAAGAATTCTTAGTTCTTGCAGATGTATCAAAATTATATCTTGTCCACCGCTTCAAGCGACATGTAATCCATTTAAGCTTACTAATAAATCTCCCGGGAGTAAGAGATAGCAACATGCTCATCCCACCAAACCTTAACTAACTCCTTGAGGTTCTGGTCCCTGCACTGTGAAATTCAAACATGAATTTCTTATGCTGGTTAAAGTGCTTCGCCCCCCCACTACAGATGTGTACATCAAAGTAATTAAATACAACTCTAGAAATATGAAAAAAGTCCGGTATACCAGACCATTCCACCCACAACCATTCTACCCACGTAGCAGAAAGAAAGAACCTGTCAAGCTGAGATTTGGACCTACTATTGAACCAAATATAAGACAGAAGATAAAGAAGCCTTAATCATACTGCAAGAGATGACCCAGTCATTGAAAATATCCATCTCAAAGACCCAATCCACTTGGTCCCACTTTCACATGGTTTTCAGACCACAATCACCACAAACCAAGGATTCCGGAATCGGAATCGGAGACCCGATTGGAAGGGAATCGATTTCAGAATCGGTAGGAATTGGTTTTTTTTTTTGAATTTTTTTTTCGTCAAAAAAATTCAAAAAATTCAGAAAAAAATTTAAAAAATAGGAAATGAGTTAGAAAAAAAATTTAAAAATAAGATTAGCATTCATCCACATGACCACATCGAATAAATACTAATGAACTCCACTTGAAGTTAAGTACATATTCCATTGATTCAAAAATCAAAGAGTTGATACATCATGAAAAAAATATATATACATTTACATCATATCAATCTACTACCAATATCTAGGATATAGATATTGGTTTTCCTCCTCTCCCTGCTGCTCTCGATGCTCCTCCCTTGTGCTCAGTCTTGTATACTGTCTGGGACCATATCCTTATGAAAATAATGCCGATGCCATGCTATCAAGGTCGTACGGATCGGACTGCGGGACGACCGGGACGTAAGCAGAGGATGGTGGAGCTAGTGGTGTAATCCACTGTTGGTCAGCCTGGCCAAATGCTGGATACTGTGGCTCCATAATATAAGAATCAGGTGTCTGCTCATCCAGGGTGTAATACGGCTTTGGATGCCGTGAATCAGGAGACTCGGCTGCTACTGATGGTTGCGTCGCTGTTATGCACTCCTCATCATCAACTGAGGAGTGAGAAGGAGCCTGCGTGCTGTCATCTGGGCTGACAGGACGCCTGACCTCTAGCTTCCTTCTCTTCACCTCTTCAGCCATCTGTGAAGTACCAGAACCCAAAGTTTTTTTAAACTTTGTAAATCCTCCCATTTTTCGTGCAGTCACTTTTGTTTTCGTTTTCCCCGGACTGCAAATGGGCTTGGTAGCGGCGGTTGGAACTTGAGCTGGGGCTAAAGCTGTAGGTGGCTGCTCCATCGTTGCTGGGGCAGAAGAAGGCCCTGCCTGAGCCTGAGAAGTAGGTGGAGGTGGAGCTGGAGCATCCTCCTCGGCTTCAACACCATCTAACTCTCTTTCAGCCCAGGCACGGTCATCGGGATCAAACTCAGCTGCATGATCCCTGGCTTCCCTCTCCTCTATCCAGGAGGCAAGTGCATGCTCCTCTTGGAATATCTGATCCATGTCCACCTCCTCAGGTGGTGGTGTGGTGGAGGAATGCCTCTGCTCGTATGGACCACCTGCGAATCGTGTAAATCGCTCCTCACTGATCTTCTGTCGATCCTTGATATTCTTGATGCGCAGCCTCATGTTGTAATGACAGAAGACCAGCTTCTCCAGCCGGTCTGAGGTCAACCTGTTTCTCCTTTTCGTATGTATCAAGTTGAATGTACTTCAGTTCCTCTCACAATGGGAGGAACTGGTACTCTGGCTGAATATCCTGATACCGATGGCAGCAAGTGGATTCCATCCACTCCTGGTGTTCACCTGAACCCACCACTCAGCTGCAAGAAAAAAAAAGAAGAGAAAAGGTAAACAATTAGCCCATCATCTTCCATAACTTATATGAAAAGAAAATAAAATCTTCATTGAGCTATTACTATACCAGGTGACACTTTGTCAACTGAATATTTCAGATCAACATCTGAGTATACGCTGACCCTCATCTTATACTTCTGCATCTGAAAAAATTATAAAAAAAAACATTAGTTGCCTGGTAAGGCTACTCCAAACTCCAAAGTATTGAATAAACTCTAACTTACTTCTATCTCAGCCTCTATCCTGTCCTGCTAAGATCGGCACAGACGCTGAATAACAGCAAGTGTATCCCGCATCACCTCGTTGTCGTTCACCACCTGCCCTCCATATTGGATGCGGGGGTTCAAAAAATATCCTGCAAGATTTTATTAGTTAACATTATGAATAAGACAATTATTCAGCAAAAATTTTTTTTTAGCCAACTAACCTGCAGCATGGACATCGTGGTGCAAGGTCTTGTTCCATCGGTCATCTATGATTTTCCACAACTTTTTGTAACCTCTGGGATTTTTTTCTTTTATTTTCAATTTTGCGCAGTCCATGGCATCGTACAACGTGCCCATCTGGTCCCTGTCATCTGAGTCTACCAACCTCAAGACAACTACCAGTAGCTCAATGATTGCCAAGTAGTAGGCAATCCTCTCCCAAAATCTCTTGTCAGTGATCTGCTTCTCAGACCTGACAAGAATCTCCAGCTGATATTTCTTGTCATGCAGGTTGTCCACCATATAGTTATAATACTCCTCGGACTGTGTGAACCTAACCAATGCATGCCTGTGCCGGTGTAGACTCTCCAACGCAATGAAATTCGTAGCAAATCGAGTCGGACCAGGCCTAACAAGATCGTGCCCTCCTGTGTGTGATCTCATAATGTGAAGCAGGTGGGGATGCGAATAAATAAATGATGTGTTCGTCTGCGTCTGCCTGACAAGGGTGGATACACCCTCCTCCTTGCCTACATCCTCTAATATGAGATCAATGGAATGTGCCGCACAGGGCACCCAGAACATGTGCTTCCTCTTTTCCATCAACTTTCTCCCAGCCGCCTTATATGAAGATTCGTTGTCAGTGACAACCTAAACCACATTGTCCTCCCCGATCTCCTCCACCACCGCATTCATCAGAGAAAAAAGGAAGTCAACATTTTTTATCTTCCCATAAGCATCTACCGACTTTAAGAATGTTGTCCCCTCAGAACAATACACCAAGAAGTTTATCATACTCCTCTTGGTGATACCTGTCCACCCGTCGCACATAATTGTGCAACCCCTCTCCTTCCACACCCATTTAAAACCATCCATCCACTCCTTCAACTCCTAGACCTCCTCATCCAGGCCAGCGCCGTATATATGTCTGCTGCCCGGGGCTTGCAAACCCGGTCCAGCCTCACCCACGGCATCCACCATCGTCTGGAAGTAGGAGCTGGTGGCTGCATGTGCTGGGATGCCTACATTAAGTTAAAAAAAATTGGGATCAGGCTAAAATTAAGTTTAAGTAAATAAAACACACACAAATGTCAATTTAAAAGTGATACCTGCATGCAAAAACCACTTCACAATGTGGCGAACGGCTCTCTTTGCAGCCGTTCATGTTGCCTTCACCCCTTTCATTGCTTATTTAATCCCCATCTGCCCAGCACTCTGTTTCTTAAATAAATACTCATCACTCGGTGTAAATCGAGTGCTGGTATAAGTAGAACGGCGGTATGGCTCCTGTCTCCTGGGGTCAGTCTCTCGGTCCCGGGTAGGGCGAGCCGATGTTGATCGGCCCAAAGCTGGGTCAACTCTGGACCTAGACCCTCCTGCTCCCCTCCTCCTGTCCTCCTCCTCAGCAAATGCACGCTTGCTTACGTGCCTAGCATGTCTAAGCTCGGAGTCTGTGGACTCGTCCTCGCTCTCTGGCTCCGGCTCAGCTGGTGCCTTCCCCTTGTCTTTCCCTTTCGAGGTAGGCAAATCGCGGTCCCTCCTCCTCTGGAGTAGCTCGTCGTGCAACTCCTCCCTCTGCTCAATCCTAACAGCCCGTTGAGAGGCTCTACCTGCCATGTAGCCTCTCATCTCCTCACTCTTCTCCCTCGGCACCTTGTCACATTTCTTTACATTTCCACCTGTTCCGGCAATATGTTGTTTCAGCCGGAACACCCCCCCATTCATCTCCTTCCCACACCATTTGCACTGTACCCTCTTTCTGATTGGGTCTACCATGTGCCCGTGTTCCCAACCCACGTCGGAAGCACGTGCTGGCGCTGCATCACCTTGATCGGCCATTGCTTATATCTGCAAAAATTGTAAACAATGCACTAAAAATGATTAGATAACATAAAAATTGCTTTAGACGCTGTTCGGAAAGCAGACAACCCAAGTAACACACCATTCGGTATGTTTAAAGGGTTACGTATTTGCCGAAAATGGTCGTAAATTAACGTATGGGGTATCCGAAATTTTTTCCGTACAAAGAACATCCAATCGATGTTCAAACAACTTGAGCGGAGTTGTTCGATCAAAAATCACCGAGTTTAACCATGCTCGGAGTCGTCGGAAACGTGTAAAAATAAACGTACGGGATATCCGAAATTTTTCCCATGCAAACAGCATCCAATCGAATAGTTCAGAACTTAAACGGACTTGTTCGGTTGGAAATCACAACGTTTAACGACGCTCGGACTTGTCGGAAACGCGTAAGAATGGACGTACGAAGTTTTCGGCGAAGAAATCTTACCAATAACCTTATAAAGATTGAAGAAGAGGTTGATTCGAGGTCGATCGGAGCTTGGATCGGCGGAATCCCTTGAAGATGTAGCTTGTAATCGCCGGAATCAGTGCTGGAATCGCTGCGGAAGCGGTGCTAGGAGCTGGGATCGACGATGGAATCGCCGGAATCGCCGCGGCCGAGCAAGGATCGACGATGGAATCGCTTGGAAATCGCCGGAATCGTATGGAGCCGCCGCGGGATCGCAGAAATCGACCGCGGCCGTCGATTCCGGCCCTAAAAGGGCCGGAATCGGTTCAATTCCCGGTCCAGAATCGAATCGGGAATCGAACCGGTCCACAGACTCCGGTCTTCCGACGAATCGGTCAGGATCGACCGATTCCACAAGGAATCGGTGGAATCGGATCGATTCCGACCGATTCCGCGGAATTCATACCGGAATGAGTCCTTCCGCATGGAATCCACCGATCCGATTCCGGAATCGGTCCGATTCCACCGATTCTGTAAACCTT
Organism: Cryptocoryne crispatula var. balansae; assembly: GCA_036172225.1. Taxonomy (NCBI): domain Eukaryota; kingdom Viridiplantae; phylum Streptophyta; class Magnoliopsida; order Alismatales; family Araceae; genus Cryptocoryne; species Cryptocoryne crispatula. Next base: position 21,682,768 of record CM069920.1, read on the forward strand.
GCCACAAACACAACAAACCAAACTTCTGTGATTGTTGATCACATGCTTTAAAGCAGAAAAGAACTCTGGTTTATTACCATCTCTCACTGGACCGTATACATTACACAAGCACCAACTCTTGCCCAACCCTACATCATTAAATTTAATAACCTTATAGTGCTTTTCCTTATGTAGGTCTTCTACTGAGAATTTATGTCTGTCCCAAATTGCTGCTAGGCCCCACTTCTCCCAATAGATGGAACACATGAACCCCCCCCCAATCAGCCACGTTTAAGTATATCCACATCCTGCTGATTAGAAAAATAAAGCTTAGTCTCATGCAAAAGAATAATATCAAGTTTTCTAAAGGCCACCATGTTATTCGGTTATCTAATTTTATCATTCCCCATTATCCCACAACAATTCCATGTGATGACGTTAATCATGTATAAACAACAATGTTCTTCCCTGATCTCTTGCTTCTACTACTACTCTCGACAACCTTGATATTCAAGAATAAACTCATTTCCCTAGCAGAAACTCATTTCCCTAGAGCCAACCCTTTGATGAATGCTTTTATTATTCCTATCAATACTCTTGGGAATAAAGATCTTCCGTTTAAGCTTGTCTAAGAAAGCTTTAACCTCTCTCTCTCGCCTATGAAACTTAGACCAACCAGTTCCCCTACAAACTGAATATCCATATCTAAAATATCCCAAGCCTTAATAGACTCCTTCGCCCAATTGAGACCAGTCACTTCGACCATCAATGACTGGAGATTGCCGCACTAGAGCCAATGCAAGACTACCTTCATTCAACATTAGATCACCCTTTGTCAGGTGCAAGACTGTGACAGGAACCTCCTCAATGCTCCCAAAGTCCTCAGTGTCTACTGTTGCCCAGTCAGACTTTCGCACCAACTCCTGGATATCTTGATCATGTGGTAAAACCTCCATGCCATCATGCTGAGGAGATGATGGAGAAATCTGCTGAAGCAGAGGGCTGGCAATTGCTTCCGGAGCCAAAGGAAGCACCTGAGGCTGCTGGTACATAAAGTTGAGAGATCCTTTGCAGGAAGGCAATGAAAGCAAAGCCAAGCCTGAGGATCCGGTTCAGCCACAGACCCCGTGATGACCATTGAACCAGCAGGCAACTGGCCAGCCGGGAGAGAAGATGCCTCGACCGGTTCCTGCAAGACCAGATTTGCACTTAAGTCAAGCAAATCAGCTACCTTCCATTACGAACCCCCCTTGCCTTAGTTCACCACTGGATTTGCCACAATAGCAAATTCTCCAATCTGATGCTCTGATGACTGCTCAAACCTGCCACGAATAAAAAAATTTGAAATTTGCATCCTGCCTTGACCAAGCACCACCCCAGCCTGATTCAACTCCTTGCCATTACCTCTGAATATTGGGATCAACTTGACCAGATACTACTGTCTATCACAGAAAAAGAAAAAAAATGTCCGATTAAAGGAAAACAAAGTATTCATGCATATTTCCACTTCTTCTGCTTCTGGAACTATAGTTTCTTATGATCTACATCAAAGAGGTGCCTGAATAAATGCAGGATGCTTGCAAGCGTGGACACCAAGCAGGTAAAAGTTGGCAGCCCCTGGACCATCACCCTCACCAAACTTGACTCCCCTAGCACCCCCTAAGCAGAAATGGGATCATGCCACAGCCGGACGAGAATGTCACATATACCTCAACCAGAATCACAGAGATTTTACCACCGCCAGCAGTATTAAGCCAGCCCCTGCGCAGGTTGTTTTACACCATGAAATCACTAGAACTGAGATCTCTCACCCACCAGGAATAAGAGGCCAGCCAGTTCCTATGAAGGAAACAGAACAGTAAATTCCACTTCACATCACGGGTCACCTCACCAAGAACCAACACAATTCTACACTCTCCAAGCTACTTCTTCTCCCTCATGTCATTCCACTTAGGAACAAAGGACGAGTTATCATGTTGGACCTGATTTGGCAAATCCGCACGAAGGCTCTGCAATCCCTGTCTCCCATGTTCTGGGCATCCCCGTTTCCAACATCCAATGCCACAACATCTGCAGCATCTCAGGCCATGTCTCATCGTATCATTCTTCCCATAGCATCTCCCATGGGTCCAAACCTTCCGTGAGGCCTCAGCCCCACCCAAAACTGCATCTCTGTAAGACAAACCAGGGCCAGGAGCATGAGTGGCAAGGATGCCCTTCTTCACAACGTGGATCCAGGTTCTTGTCCAGACTGCTTGGAATCCCCTCCGGAAGCCCGCCAAGGAAGCTTGAGCATCCTATCCATACCAGACCAATCAGCAAACACTTTTGACAATGTCCACAGTGAGAATCCTACCAGGCGAACCCGAAGCCGCCACCTTCTGAAACCCACCCTTGTAGGTGCCTCCGTGGCAGCTGCACCCCAAGCAAAGACCCATACACCACCACCTCCTCTCTCAGGGCTCCATAGTAGCCAGAGCTCATTGTGCTCATGTTATGTGTTATCGCGCGCACGCATTCAAATTATAATCTATAAAGAAAATAATAGTGCATGTTGACCAATGCATAATCCTGAATATAAAAGATTTCATGTTTAATGTTTAAAAAAAATAACTCTGTATGCAGGTAAAATAAAATACTGTAATAACTCTAGAAATGAGGCAGCTGAAGGCATACAGTGACATCGTCAACAGGTTGATAGTTCCTTTCAGATATTTGAACCTGTAAAGCAATAGAATTTGAACCATAAGTCGAAAATGTGAAAGAGAGACAAATGAACATAACTCTAATAACTACCAAGCATCAATAATAAAAAAAAAGAAATATCTTACAAACCTGAGAAATTTCCACATCGTCAAGTAAGCTGAACAACTGAACACAAAATTTTTCAGTCGGTAATGCAACCAAGCCACCAGCATGGTCAAAGGTGAACTTAGTATGTGATTCTTCATAATCCTTTGTAAATGAACAAGGAGGCTGAATGCAAAGTGTAACTGTATAAGTAACGGAAAAAAATGATAGAACACTTTCCTGTAAGCAACTATTCATTTGGAAAGAGATAATGATTAAGACAAATAGGAAGCTATGTTTTTACACATCCCAGATGACTAGAAGACACAAAAAATAGCTATAAATTCTTGTAACAAAATTGACAAAGTTAAAAAGGATTTGTCTGATGGGAAAAATAAACACACCTTGATGCCAGATATGGACTTCAAAATGCCCATTGAGGGCATTTTTAATAGATGAACTTGATTATTGGCACAAGATATCTGAAGAAATAGACATCTGAAATGTTAGAAAAAAGTAAAGTACATTAAACATTCTACTAAACTAAATTTTTCATGACTAGAAAACTGTTACAAGCAGCCCAAAGAAATAGCCAAAAATAAATCACATCTGTACAAGTAGAAATTCAGAAAATTTTGATATTATGTCTACTTATTCATTATCAAGTTATTTCCTTGCATGCTAACTGATCACCAATAATTATACATGATATGTTTAAACCTTCATTTCAATATTTCCTTGCATGCTTACTAATCACCAATAATTATCCATGATATGTTTAAACCCTTTATTTCAACAACCAATAGTCAAAGTTCAAGAATGTTTTGGATATCCCTAGATCATGTGTTAACAAAGGTGGCTGCCCCTCCCATACTTAACTTGGGCCAAGTCACCTATGTGATTGCTACCACTGCTGCTGCCTAGGCAACAAAGATTTTTGGTTGGGATACAGCCATTCCTGATCAAGTTAGGATCCACAGGCTCAGCCGATTTGAAGAAAGAAAAACGATACAAGATCTGCAAGATCAGTTCCTTCAAAAGTTCAGAATTTTTTTAAAAAAAATCAGTAAAAGGAATGTTAGCCACTATTTACTGGTCAGACCCATGGATTAAGGCTGAAACAATGCCAGATAAGGCGAAAGGGTAGAGACAGACACCCCCAGTGCATGGAATGCGATCTCTCGAGATCTCCCGAGAATCTCTTTTTCTCCACGTGTCCGAGAAATGAGATCACTGAAACGAGAATATCTATATAGTACCTCTTGTACTTGATCTACTCTGTCTATTACTATCCCTAACAGGTTAGATGGTCTTGTTAAGTTCGTTTCATATATTGCCAATTTTATTGTGGAATTCATCCAAATATTCATCTAAACATTATTGTTTGATAAAATTTTATAACATAATATTTTTCTGACATATATGTATAATTGACCTAAGATGTCACCAATCTCCTATCCCTATTATTCAGACAAAGCCTTGATCTAACAAAAGATTCTTTGTATGTCTTCTGTTAATAATAGTTCATCCTCTTCGTAATAAAATTTTAATTCTCTCACAATTTATTTTGATGTTTAAAATGAGTCTCCTTGTCCTTTTTGAAAAGATTATATGGCATTTTACACTTAGATATGCACATTTATTGGTATTTTCGAGATCCAATCTCTCAAGATTTTTCTGAGATCTCTTTTCTTAAGTCCATGACATAAAATCTAGATGCGAGATAGTAATTCTTGAGTAAAGTATATCCTACATAAATGAAATTCGAGATCCGATCTTCCGAGATTTTTTCGAGAATCTAACGAGATCTCTTTTCTTTCACTCTTCCGAGACGAAGTTGAGATCCGAGACAGCAATCCTTGCCCCAATGTTTACCCGCCCATTTCAGGTGCTCACAACTTAAAATACTGGAATCCCTGCTTATTGGGTTCCAGACCCGATAAGCATCTTCTTCCCACCTTTTTAAGAAAGGAAATGCAGGGGGGGTGGCCAGAGCCACCTCTTGGTCCCAGATCATTCCAGAATCATCAATCTAGACCAATCCAAACAAGTCCAGCCCAATCCTAACTAAAATCATTTGTGAGATTGGACTCCACCAAGGATCTGGTCAGATTGGGATCGGCTGATCCTGTAAACCATGCTAGGCAGATGCTGAAGGTGCCTTGAGTGGCTCATAAATGATATCTGAAGGTTATTGGCTATTTTCCATAGCTAAAGTGCCTTGTCAGAGGCCGTGAGAGGCTATGGTGCACCATGGTGCCTTTGAATGATTCCTATCAAGTATAAATAATAGGATGAATAACAGTCAAGGTGACAAAGCGTCTAAGGCAGTCCAAGGCTGTCAATGTCATTTCAGTCATATATAAGCTGTAAAAAGGAATGTTACATATAAATACATGCATACTTGTATATATATTTAAATGTATGTATTATGTATGCATGCATATAAATGTGTTTTTTGTATGCAATTAGTGTACATGTATGTGTATGTACACAATTTTGAAAAAATATAAGCTTGTTAAGCTAAGAAATAAAAGAGTTGAGAAGAAATTTTATGATTTTTAAAGTATATAGACATAATTAAAAAATTTAAATATGGATAGTAGTATAAGCAATAATGAAGGACTTTAATGTAATTCCACTATATTAAATGGGTGCCAATGAATCATAGAATCGTTGCATATTGGGCAGATCTTTAATCACGTAGAGGAGCCTAGACAGGTGCCTTTGATGCCATTTGGGGCATAAGCGGTGCCTATGTGGGCACCTTGACAACTACATAGACAAAAAAGACATGGTTACCAAGATCAGCCATCTTGATTGACATGAGCATAAGCTGATCAGATCAGGGAGAATCGGGAATCAGGATCACCCGATTCACGTCAATCCTCCAGAACTTAAAAGAAGTGGGACCAAATCAGACTGGCTTTCTATCCAATCTGATCATGAGCTGGATCAAGACTTAAAAGTCATGATCGCCCTCCTGTGCATAGACAATGTCTGCACAGAAGAGCTTCCACCGAGCCCACTGAACTAACCTTTCCCAATGCCGGGAGTCATTGAAGGCACTGCGATCATACAATTGCGTTGAAGCCACTGTTGCCAATGCAGGAGGCGTTTGTTTTCATCCTTTTTGTTATTTTTTCCTATTTTTTTTTCAAAATTTTCCATTTTTTAAGGTGCATCATAAATCTACTAACTATCAAGGTTTTTTATTGTTTTCTTCTTGTTTTGAGTAATCGTTACAAAGAAGTACAATTTTTTTATCCTCCTAGTTGAAGATCCACAAGAATTAAGATTTTCACTCAATTTTACTTAATGTTTTGTTGAAATATATGTTTTATAAGAATACTGCCAATCAAGAGCAGGTTAAGGTTGTATCTAACAGACCTCATGACATTAGATGGAATCATATATTCATAGTTGACGTGGTAAAAAAGAAAGTGTAATGTAAATGATGCCATAATGAGATGAATGGAAATGTGTTTCACCTAAAACAATACATTGCTGAGATTTGCAACAATGTGAAGAAATGTGACAAGATCACAGTGGAATATCTAAATGAGTTGTGAGCCAAGTTACCTAGACATAAAGATATAGATCGTATGAAAGGATAATACTAAATCTAAGCAACAATCTAGGGCCAGGACTAGGATGGGCCATCTAGTTTAGATGAACATGATATTAAAATGAGGGCTGCGATACATCAAACAAGAAAGCATGGAGGACGAATAAAAAAAGAAAGAATGGCGTACAAACATCTGTGCACATCATTCTTATGTATAGGCACCTAAACCCGTGGTGGCTGTACATACATTAATTCATTCGAACTCTACTTGGCCAATAGATAATTATATATTCAAGTGGCAAAATCATCTAATCAATCAAGTTAAGAAAGATGTTAAAAGCACCACCAAGGATACAAACTAAAGTATATTTGGAAATGATTATTATATGTGGCTTGATAACTTTGACTTCATTTTACGTTATTATCAATAATAAAACTTGTCCATATGTCATGTAGACATCTCCGTACATGCAACATCTAGTCTTTACTTACATACAATAGGATACACTGGTAGAAAGATGAGAGGAACTCGGAAGCTCCAACACATTAACACATTTTTGGTGTACGTCCATGATGAGATGTCAGAGTTATGGCAATCGGTAGATGGACTTAACCTACTAGAAAAAGAGGAGTTGTATGATGATGCGTAATAGTTAGACAAGAATCAGGAGAAGAAACATGATAAATTTTCCTGTGTACAGCTCAAAAAGATGTGCATTCCTAAAATAATAGTTGTCAAGGCGACAAGGCACCTAAGGCGTTGAAGGGTACCAATTCTGCTTAGGCGACAAGACGGCCGCTTAGGCATCGCCTAGGCAGTCAAGGCAGTTTTCAAGGAAGGCTGGGTTGGGAAGTTGTTATGCATAAAAATATGCATAAATATAAATATATTTTTACGTTATAATTGAATATGAGTGTTTTATCTAAATATAAAAGTAAAAATGATGTGTGTGAAAGAGAAAAAAGTTAAATATATTTTTATAAAATTTAAGTATATAACACATTTATGATTATAAAATTTATATATGTGCGCTAGTATAAGTGATAGTAAAATATTGTTATAATATTATTAAATGGGAAGCACAAAGTAGTCGCGGATCAACCTATGCGGTCAAGTCGCGGGCGTCAAGGAGGCAGTGCCCCTTGTGGGGGTGTGTGAACCTCGTTTTTTACGTCTATTTCGGGAAAAATATTTTTGCGGTGGACTTATCTAGAAAAATAAGTGATATCTTAAAAAATATTAGATAGTCCGATGATAGTTTAAAAGTATAAGAACCGAGGTTCGGGTTCTTTAAAAATTTAATTTTTGACCCCTCTCTGCCGAATGGTGCGAACATCTGGCGTTAAATTACATCCAGCAACGGTTTGAATGCCCTTGATTAACCATCGTAGCAACCTGTTTAGGAGAAGCGTGCACATCCACAGAAAGTAATGAACTCAAAAGGGCAGATGTCTTTTGGGCCCAATGAAATGTAAACTGATTTGTTCGAGTTGATTTTATTTGTTTGTGTCGGTTTTAATTGACTTGAAGTTGGTTTTATTGATTTCGGGTTTTGAATCAATTTGTTTGATTTGTTTGTTTTGAATTTGATTTCGGTTTAGTTTTGTTGATTTGTTTTGAGTTGAGTTTGATTGATTCAAGTTGTTTTAATTTTAATTTTGATGAGTTTTTATGTGTTTGAAATGTTTTAAACATCGTGTATTTTGATTTGGTTGGTATTTTGAGTTTTCAGAATCTGAATTTTTTCTGTTTTGAGTGGGTTTTGACATGTTTTGGATGTTGAACGTTGCTTGTTTAGTTTCTTTTTGGAATTGATCTTTTGTTGTTTATCTAGGTGAGGTTCGGTGCCTTTTTGAATGGATTTTCAGATTTATTGAACCAGATTTTATGTGTGCTTTAAGTCGGTTAGAATCTGTTTTTTTTTACAAATTGCTCAAGTCTGATTTTTTGTGTTTACAGATTGTTTAAATCTGAAATTTGGTGGTTTTTGATATCAGTTTTCAATACCTTTCTTATGGTTCGGATGTTTGTTGAATCGGAGTGACTTTTAAGTTTAAATTTCAGATTGGCTTTAATTCTGATTTTTCTGTTTTTTGTGTTGAATTTCCAAATTCATTTTGTTGTTTTGTTAATTGTCATATTTTGGTAGTTTGCATCTCAACCGGCCCATCGGCCTGCCAATCGGTGCCCATTCTCATGCAAATGTGGTGGCAGTGGTGCCATTTAAAGGACATTTCATTTCATTGATGAGAAGGTACAATGAAGTAAAAAGATAGACAATTTTTCCCCCAACATAGGTTCTTCACAGATTTAGAAAATTTTCAGCATTACAACATGTTAGCCATTTCCAACTTAATGAAGTTTTACCCATCCAAAGTGGCCAGCCATAGCTTAGCCATATTAGGAAAAAAATCGCCGGCTACGGGAGCGTACCCGCGCCGCCGTCCGGATCGACATTCCGGGAGCGTGCCCGGGGGAGTCGTCCCTCCCCGTGGAAGGGTGAAGCTCCTTAATTTAATTTGGCTTTCGCATTCTAATTTTAATTTGTTTTTTGTTAAAGGCCATGTAGACCGGTTCAAGTTCCATCGGCATTCAAAGACGGGCTTCAATCTTTTCGGGCCGGAAAGGCCTGCTAGATTTGTGCTTGATTGCCTCCTCTTGTCTTGATGGTAGGGTAAGGGCCTGCCTGGACAAATGATCGACCCATCACACGGATTCCGAAAGGGGTCCGAGACATCCACCCCTACCCACCAATGCTGGAAAAAAATAGTTTTCTGCTTCATTACTTGTTGAGTGCCTCAGCGCTGTCCATCCTTTTGGAGCTCCACGGATTGATGTCCTCCCGGAAGGCCACAAGGGGGCTGCTGGAGAGGACTTCAAGCTTCTTTTAAAGGGAGGTGAACAAGGCCTGTTTGAAGGGCTGTTCGAATGGGCCACCAAGAGGCTGGTAACCTGGCCACAAGGGAACTGTTCGGATAGACTTAGATGGGCCATAATGGGCTTGCACAAAGGGCATTTGACTGGACCGAAAATGGACCTGATTGGGGGCCGGACAGGACCTGTGTATGGGTCTGATTTGGAGACCGGATAGGGCCTGCTAGGGGTCTGGTTGGAGGGACTGGGCAGGACCTGTTAGGGGTCTGGTTTGGGACCGATTTTAGGGTCTGAACATGGGCTGAACAAGGGCCGCTTCAGACCTGTTTAGGGGGGTCTGTTCAGGTGGCTCCAAGTGGGCCGAAATGGGTCTGCACAAGGGGCATTTGGCTGAACTGAAAGTGGACCGGCAGGGGTCTGTTTTGAGTGCCTGCAGGTGGGCCGAAAGGGGACTGTTTGAAAGAAATATATGGCCTGCTCAGGGACTGCTCGATGGGCAAAAACAGGCACTGTTTAGAAAGTTTTTAGGAGCTGAGCAGGGGTGGTTTATGAACCTGTTTGGGAGTCTGTTTGAGGGCAGATTTAAAGCCTGTTATAGCTCTGTTCAGCGGGCCAACAAGGAAACAGAAATGGGCTTTTAGGTAGTCCGAACAGGGACTGATAGAAACCATTTTTTGGGTCATGGGTTGCCGATGACGATGAAGGCCAGCTTAGGCCATTGGAGAAGTTGAGAAAAAAACTTAGAAGAGAAAGAAGAGGTGCTCTTAAAGGGCTACATAGTTAATGTGTATGCCCCTACTTTTTCTTCTCCTTCTCTTCTTCTTCTTTGGCCGCTGGCAGGTATGCACGTGGGCAGGAGGAGGGCAGCAGCTCTCTTCTTCTTCTTCTCTTGGCCGCTGGCAGGTATGCACGTGGGCAGGAGGAGAGCAGCAGCTCTCTACTTCCTCCTCTTCCTCTCTTGGCCGCTGACAGGTGCTGGAGAGCAGGTGCACGCTGGAGGGGCAGCAGTCAGTGCAGCAGCCTGTCGGCGTCCTTTTGCCAGCCTCCTTTCCCTTGGCAGTCCTCTTTTTTTTATAGGAGATGGGGGGATATGAAGGGACAGGCCAGGTGGTGTATGTAGGATGGCCTTTTGCTTCTCCAAAGCTGTCTTAATTGGCCTTGACCAGACCCTTTAGTTCTCCCATGGAAGACTTAATGGCCATGCATTAATCCTTGAGTTCTCCCATGTTGACCTGCCCTTTGGGTTTCCCCATGCAATAAATGGGTCAAGGCTGATGTGGCTGATGAGGTGGACAGGGCGGTGGGGTCAGCTGACTGGACTGGCTGAGCTGGACAGGTCGGCTGGGCCTGTTGACTGGGCTAAGTGGCCTTGACCACAGCCCAATTCTCTCCTCCTATGGGCTATACGTAGGTGGGTTTCAAGGAGGGCCAGAAAATGATTATTTAATGAAAACAAAGGCTCGTCAGCTAGAATTTGGGCCGATGGGCCCATGGAGGGCCTGATTTGCCCAATTGAGGGCCAGATCAGCTCATTTTTTTTGCTGATTTTCTTTTAACAAAAATTGACGCCAACAGGGGGTTGTCAGAGGCAAAATCCCCCGAAAAAAAAAATTGTAATAGTATAAGTAATTTTATATATGTAATCATGAAAGTGTGGGTATTAATTTTTGGATAAGAAGTTAATCTTGATAAATTAAGAGAGACAAAGAGAGGGAGAAGAAAGAGCTGAAAAAGAACTTAATTAAGTATATAATATATGTTTATAATCATAAATCTTAAATATGTATGATAGTATAAGTGATAGTGACATATTAATATGTTCAAACTATCATTAAATAAGTGTCCCTTGTGAGGAGAATCAAGAGAGCAAAACTTCTTAAAATTATTTTTTTAATCATGTAAAAATACCCAAGGTGCCTTGCCTGGGTACCTTGGGCGCCTAGGCGGGTGCCTAGGACACCTTGGGTGCCTAGGCGGGCACCTTAGGCGCCTTTTAGGCCCTAGACAAGGCGCCCTGGCAAGGCGCTATTGGAAAAGCGCCTTGCTGCCTAGGTGGGCGCCTTGACAACTATGCCTAAAATTAATTGATGCTTTTGAAAATACAAAAATTCAAAATGTTTATTTGGTTTGATTAATCAAGTTGTGGAAGAGATTAGAAAAAAGTTTGTAGTTCATATTATAAATCACAAAATCAGTTGATCCAGATTAGAATTGGCCGATTCTAGGATGGATTGGCCCCTATCAATCCAATGCATATGTTGGAGAATCCATCCAAGATCGATTCTCAGAGAAATTGGCATGGATCTAGAGAATCAACATGGATCGGCTGATTATACATGATTGGATTGGGAATTGTGGGAAATCGAAATTTCCGGAATCGGGCCGATTCTGAACCCAATTTTGATCCTATTTCCCCTTATAAGGGGGGAGATCGGCTAATGCTACCCACGTGATTCCCTCCTATCTTGCACCCCCCTTGCGATCTATGGCTCCCCCTCCCCTCTAGTCTTCTCTCAAGTAACCTTAAGAAACCCCTCGGTAGGTAGTTTTTGCCCTCTTTTCTCCTCCCCCCTCTTCTCCCTCTCCCCCTATCTTTCTTCTCCAGTTCGGATCCCCCCATCCGGTTGGCCTTTAAACTTAAGAAGGGGGTTTCCACTAGTTGTGGAGTTCCCTTAGGGGAACCCCACTACACCCCCTAGGAGATAGTCACCCGAAGGGGTGACTTAATCAGTTATGGTTAATTGTCTCTCTCCCCAGTCCCCACTGTAAGATACAATCATACAATATAAACTATATTTTGTCTATGCAAAAAAATGTTGAACAAGGAACACGGTGCCAGTGCACATCGTGACATTGAATGACAACACAAAAACATGTTAGATATTGATAATACAAGAGTAAAATGTAAGCAGTGTGAGAAGAAGATGAATGGAGATGTCAACGACGTCAAAAAATACATTGGTGAGATGAGTGAAAATGTGAAAAAAGTGCGAGAAGGTACCCGTGGAGTTGAGAGAAGAGATGAAAACGAGAAGGTACCCGTGGAGTTGAGAGAAGAGATGAAAACATATTTAACTAGGAGAGCATCACAAAGGGAGACGAATTGAGCATATATCCAACTTGTACGAAAAGTTGCTTAGATGTTGAGACATATCTCATATCTGAAATGAGCAAAAAAAAAGTAAAGGCTCAAGCTGAGGTTGGTGCATCAAATTCAGAGGATGAAGAGAGGTATAAGTAAGAAAAGCAATGCATGTAAGTAAGACTCGTACCCGCAAATATGAGAAGAGAAGAGGGCAAAAGGGTCTACCACCACACGTGAAAATGTAGATCCTAACACTCGCCCTTCAACTCAGGCATAGTTGTCAAGGCGCCCGCCTAGGCGCCGCCTAGACGGCAAGGTGCTTTTCCAAGGGCGCCTTGTCTGGGGCCAAAAAGGCGCCCAAGGCGCCACCAGCCTAGGCGCCCAAGACGCCCAGGCCAGGCGCCTTGGGTATTTTTACATCATTAAAAAATTAATTTTAAGGAGTTTTTCTCCCTTGTCACAAGGGACACTTATTTAATGATAATTTGAATATATTAATATATTGTATTATCGCTTATACTATCATACATATTTAAGATTTATGATTATAAACATATTTTATATACTTAATTAAGTTTCTTTTCAGCTCTTTCTTCACTCTCTCTCTGTCTCACTTATACTATTACATTTTTAACTAGGAGAGCATCACAAAGGGAGACGAATTGAGCATATATCCAACTTGTACGAAAAGTTGCTTAGATGTTGAGACATATCTCATATCCGAATTGAGCAAAAAAAAGTAAAGGAAAGGCTCAAGCTGAGGTTGGTGCATCAAATTCAGAGGATGAAGAGAGGTATAAGTAAGAAAAGCAATGCATGTAAGTAAGACTCATACCCGCAAATATGAGAAGAGAAGAGGGCAAAAGGGTCTACCACCACACGTTAAAATGTAGATCCTAACACTCGCCCTTCAACTCGGGCATAGTTGTCAAGGCGCCCGCCTAGGCGGCAAGGCGCTTTTCCAATGGCGCCTTGCTAGGGCGCCTTGTCTGGGGCCAAAAAGGCACCCAAGGCGCCCGCCTAGGCGCCTTACATCATTAAAAAATTAATTTTGAGGAGTTTTTCTCCCTTGTCACAGGGGACACATTTAATGATAATTTGAATATATTAATATATTGTATTATCACTTATACTATCATACATATTTAAGATTTATGATTATAAACATATATTATATACTTAATTAAGTTTCTTTTCAGCTCTTTCTTCACTCTCTCTGTCTCACTTATACTATTACATACTTTTTTGGGTTCGGGGGCCTTCGCCCCCATGCAAGGATTCCGGAATCGGAATCGGAATCGGAATCGGTTGGGACGGGGATGCGAATAAATAAAAGATGTGATCGTCTGCGCCTGCCTGACAAGTGTAGATACACCCTCCTCCTTGCCTATATCCTCTAAAATGAGATCTATGGAATGTGCTGCACAGGGCACCCAGAAGATGTGCTTCCTCTTCTCCATCAACTTCCTCCCAGCCGCCTTATATGATGGTTCGTTGTCAGTGACAACCTGAACCACATTCTCCTCCCCCATCTCCTCCACCACTCCATCCATCAGAGAAAAAATGAAGTCGGCATTTTTAATCTTCCCAGAAGCATCTACCGACTTCAAGAATGTAGTCCCCTCGAACGAGACACCAAGAAGTTTATCATACTCCTCTTGGTGATACTCGTCCACCCATCGCACATGATTGTGCAACCCCTCTCCTTCCACACCAACTTGAACCCGTCCATCCACTCCCTCAACTCCCGGACCTCCTCATCCGTGCCGGCGCCGTATATGTGTCTGTCGCCCGGGGCTTGCAAACCCGGTCCGGCCTCACCCACGGCATCCACCATCGTCCGGAAGTAGGGCCGGTGGCCGTACGTGCCGGGATGCCTACATCAAGTAAAAAAAAATTGGATCGGGGTAAAATTAAGTTTTAGTAAAAAAAACGAGCATAATGTCAAATTTAATTTAAAAAGTGATACTGCGTACGTAAAAACCATTTGACAATGTGGCGAACGGCTCTCTTCGCAGCCGTTCCTGTAGCCTTCACCCCTTTCATTGCCTGCTTTATCCCCATCTGCCCAGCACTCTGTTTCCTAAATAAATACTCGTCACTCGGTGTAAATCGAGTGCTGGTAGAAGTGGAACGGCGGTATGGCTCTGTCTCCCGGGTCGTCTCTCGGTCCCGAGTAGGGCGAGCCGATGCCGATCGGCCCAAAGCCGGGTCAACTCGGGACCCGGACCCTCCCCGCTCCCCTCCTCCCCGTCCTCCTCCTCGCCCAATGCACGCTTACTAGCGTGCCTAGCACGTCTCAGCTCGGAGTCCGTGGACTCGTCCTCGCTCTCTGGCTCCGGCTCAGCTGCTGCCTTCCCCTTGCCTTTCCCTTTCGAGGTAGGCAAATCGCGGTCCCTCCTCCTCTCAAGTAGCTCGACCTGCAGCGCCTCCCATTGCTCGATTCTAATCGCCCGTTGAGAGGCTCTGCCTGTCATGTATCCTCTCATCTCCTCACTCTTCTCCCTGGGCACCTTGTCACATTTTTTTACATTCCCACCTGTTCCGGCAATATGTTGTTTCAGCCGGAACACCCCCCCGTTCATCTCCTTCCCACACCACTTGCACTGCACCCTCTTCCTGACTAGGTCTACCATATGCCCGTGTTCCCAACCCACGTCGGAAGCACGTGCTGGTGCTGCGCCACCTTGATCGGCCATTGCTTGTATCTGCAAAAATTGTAAACAATGCACTAAAAATGATTAGATAACATAAAAAATGATTTAGACGCTGTTCGGGAAGCAGACAACCCAAGTAACACACCATTCGGTATGTTTAAAGGGTTACGTAGTTGCCAGAAATCGTCGCAAATTAACGTACGGGATATCCGGAATTTTTCCCGTGCAAAATGAACTTAAACGGATAGTTTAAAACTTGGACGGACTTATTCGGTCGGAAATCACAACGTTTAACGACGCTCGGACTCGTCGGAAACGCGTAAGAATGGACGTACGAAGTTTTCGGCGAAGAAATCTTACCAAAAACTGGTCAAAGATCGAAGAACACGTTGATTCAAGGCCGATCGGAGCTTGGATCGGCGGAATCGGCTGAAGGAATCGCTTGGAATCGCCGGAATCGCCCAGGGAATCGCTGAAATCGCCGGAATCGGTGCTGAATCGCTCCCGGATCGACGGATCGCTGCCTGGATCGCTCGGATCGACGCCTGGATCGCCGGATCGATGCCGGAATCGCTGAGGAATCGCCGCGGAATCGCCGGAAACGAGCCCTACCGCCGCGGGATCGAAGGAATCGACCGCGGCGGTGGATTCCGGCCCTTTTAGGGCCGGAATCGGTTCGATTCCCGGCCCAGAATCGAACCGGGAATCGAACCGGGGCCGGTTCAACCGGTCTTCCATCGGAATCGGTCGGATCGACCGATTCCACAACGAATCGGTCGGAATCGGATCGATTCCGACCGATTCCAGTCGATTCATACCGATTCCGCGGAATTATTCCCGGAATCGGTCCTTCCGCCAGGAATCGGATCGGAATCCACCGATCCGATTCCGGAATCGGTCGGAATCGGTCCGATTCCACCGATTCCGTAATCTATGCCCCCATGACAAGCCCCCACAAGGGGCGCTGTCCCCTTGACCCCCGCGACCTGACCGCGCAAGTCGATCCGCGACTACTCTGCACTTTCCCCCATTTAATAATATTATAACAATATTTTACCATCACTTATAATATTGCACATATATAAATTTTATAATCATAAATGAATTATATACTTAGATTGTATAAAAATTTATTTAACTTTCTTCATTTTCACACACACATCATATTTACTTATGTGCATTGATAAAACACTCATATTCAATTATAACATAAAAAATATAATTATATTTATGCTTATTTTTATATATAACAACCTCCCGACTCAGCCTTCCTTGAATACCGTCTTGACCGCCTAGGCGACGCCTAAGCGACCGCCTTGTCGCCTAAGCGGAATCGGTACCTTTCAACGCCTTGGGTGCCTTGTCGCCTTGACAACTATGAACTCAGGTAAGCTAAGATAGTGAGTTCCGTCGGTCAGGTGGTCTAGTCGATGGATACCTCCATATATAGACAGGTTAAACGACGATCATGCAAGTTTTGAAAGGAGTGAAGACTATGAAAGGAGCTGTAAAGAAGATAATCAAACACATTTGCAAATAATTTTTACGTGCATATATGCTCTTTCTCGTATAAAAGCTTGGTTTATTTTAAATGTCTTACATCATTTTAAAATAAATATTAATAATTATATGTTCTTTCTCGTTGATGCAAGCGTCCCAACCCATGTGGCCACCAATTTATGCTTTCAGACAATGATTGATGTTATTGGTGAGACTGAACCAGGATTAAAAATCTGATTTCAAAATACATCTATGAGAGTGGGTTCAATGCAAAAGTCAATGAGTTGACCTCATAAATAGATGGATCCAAGACAATATGGAAGAAAAGAGGATGTACTGTAATATGTGATGGATAAATAGGAATCACAAAGAGATCGATGATCTACTTTCTTGTCTACTCTTTTGAAAACACCACTATTTTTAAGAGTGTTGATGCATCGGGCCACAAAAAATGTTGACTATTTGCTTGATCTCACGAAGGAAGATGTCAAGAAATAGGTAAAGAGAATATTATGCAATTTGTCACTAATAGCGAAACATCTTGTAATGCTACGGAAAAAAAGTAGATGGAGGCCAAACCACACTTGTTTTAAGTTTCTTGTGTAGCACACTCCATAGACATGATATTGGAGGGCATTAGGAAGGAGCCATCTGTCAAGTCATTGGTGAGTTAAGAAAATTTGGTTACATCATTTATATAGGGACATCCTAAACCTCTATACATCATAAGAGAACATATCGATGGTCGTGAGCCAGTGTAACATAGTCCTATGAAATTTGTCACATATTTCATTACGTTAGAAAGCTTACTGAGATATCAACATGACTTGAAGAGATTGATACTTTTATCAACACAGATCGATTACATGGCTAACCAACATAGCAAAATAGACCAGTTTGAGATCCTAGCTTGTTAAATGAAACATATTATTGAGAACAATAGGTACTAGAAAATAGTTTAATAATATTTGTCCGTGATAGAACCCCTGGTACATATGCTGAGATTGGTAGATTCCAATGACAAAACCAAATGAGATACTTGTATGATGCAATGGACAAACCAAATATGAAAATAAAAAAAACATCCAAAGAGTTGTAAAAAATAGTGAAAGATTATAGACAACAGATGTGATAAGACAATTCATCATGATATTCATGCAATAAGTAATTGTCTATATCTTATTATTCATTTAAGTCATGTAGTAACATGTTACTGTCATTAATGGTTATCTTTCACTTTTTGCAAGATATTTCACCAACATCATAATACAATACAGCGGACAAGTATTTAATGATACGAAGGTTTTACATGATACATTGTTAGTGATACAATGTTTAGCTAAGACTCCGCAAGATAAAACAAAAGTGAAAATCGAAGTAAGTTATTGCATGACACTTAATGAGTTTTGAAAACCAAAATTTAATTTCTATTTCGTATCGTATTTTAAATGATATCATATAAGCACCGAATTGGAATATACGAAGATCCAGATATACAGTATTCATATGACAAGTTTTATCTTGGTATATTTATTAACATTTGATATATGTTAAACATTTTTGTAAGAATATTACATACTATACCACTTTTTTATAGTTGAGTGGTAGATTTATGTGAACAACAAAAATAAATAGAATCCACTAGCCGACCCGCTACTGCAGTACATGTATTGAGTTAGAGCACTAGTTCATCACAGCATGAGAGGAACTGGAACACCTTCAACTTGATACACAAAAAAGAAGAAACACGGTGAAGAGTGAGAGATTGAAAAAAAACTAATGTTTTTCCATTACAATATGTGGTTAAGAATCAAGAACATTAAGGACCGATAAAAAAATTATAAAGAAAAGTTTGCAAAATATCCATATGGTCCTTGTAAGTAAAGATAAGAAGCAAGCGATAATAGATTGTGGCAGGGACATGTTGATTTGGAATATCTCTTTCAAGAAGAACATCCACTTTCAACTTGAATGAATAACAAGGATGTTGAACTAGCTCCAAAGTTCGACTCCAATAATCGTGCATGGAAAAAAAAGAGCTTGACAATATAGTTGGTGATGATGAACCGATGTAAGAAAAAGAAGAAGACACTCAAGTTCCTTATACAGTTATAATCCAGGATCCACCTTACAGTACAGCTCCAACCACAACTCCATGACTAGCTAGGGATGTTCGCTATTTGGCTCAACTCGAAAAACCAAACCAAATCAACAGTTTGGTTCAGTTCGGTTTAAACTACCAATCGATTTGGTTTGGTTTATAAAACCCCTCAAATTGAACCAAACCGGTAAACTGAATAACCGGTTTTAAGTTACTTATAATATAATATTTATGTATCTTTTCTTATAAAAATATATTTTTTCAAGAGTTTTTAAGTCAAAATTAATAAAATGTATAAACATATACATAAAATTTTAATAGAATATGATTTAAAACTACCAAATAAAAAGTATATATTGATATTCATACCTTAATAAAATATGGTTTGGTTTGGTTTTGGAGATAGTTTGATTTGGTTTGAGTAAAAAATTCCCAAAAAACAAACTAAGTCAAACCATGAACACATGTACGTTCAACTTCTCATATCATTTCAGTTATAAGTCTTATTACTACCCAGAAAACTTCACAAAGGAAAAAAAGATTTTGTGGATTTAAATCGTTGAAAAAATGTACTAGTGTGGTATTGACCACAGTCCAACAACTAGTACCTAAGCACATTCCTTAGATGATGAAAAGGAAAAGTTCATTACACTTACACAACAACGAGATGTAGGCATGGATTACTGAATTGGTCCGCATCAGATCAAATCAGCTGATTCGCGAATCAGATCGGTCGATGTCGATCTGATTAGGGCCTAGAGCACTAATTCAAAAGTGTCTCCTAACGGAATCTATCTAAATCTGGCCAATCGATCGCGAATGGCTTGATTCGGTATGAATCGATTCTAAATCAGCCGATCGATTCATACCGAATCAAGCAATTCGCCGGGACAATTTATATCCCGAACTATTAACAATATTGGGCCCGATTCAAGCTCGATATCGACCCAATATCACCATTTTAAGAGTGAATTTAGTCTGAATCAGTTTTGTCATTTCCCTTTCACCCGAAGAAGACTAGGGCTCCAACAATCCAAACGATTCCGCAGTGAATCGGTCAATGCAAGCATAATTCTAGCGATTTCAACAATCTTTCGAGCGAATTGCCTTCGATTCCTCCCTCTTCCAGCGATCTTCAGGCGATTCCCTCCTCACTCTCGATTATAGTCAATTCCAAGCCTTCCAACTCGCAGAGGGGGTAATTCCAGTTCCCCCACACATGATTCCTCTTGTCGACCCGAAAGGGTCACCAAGGCTAGAATCAAGAGTGTCACCCTGGCTGAACAACCCCTTAGGGGTAGTTCAGTTCCCCCGGCCTTAGGTGATTGTCAAGGCCTAACAGCCTCGATAAGGGGTTGTTCAACCACCCCGATGCCCTCCGAACAGCCCCTTCGGGGCTTTTCAGTCTCCCCGGCCCTCTGAAATCTGAACAACCCCATTAATAGGTTGTTGTTCAGAGAGCCCCTCGGTTTCAAATACGCATTTAATCGGCAACATCAAAAATATTTTTAACTACTACGATTTCTTGTTAATTGTAACTTAAAGACTCAAGGAACAATGACCGAGTATGAAGACATTGCTGCACCTTCCTCCAATAATATTGGATGAGAACACGAGCATACGGTTGAGTTTGACAAGAAAATGGTATAATGTAAATGATGTGGAAAACAAATGAATGGAGGAGTTTTCCATTTGAAGCAACATATAAGAGGTGTGGGTAGAAATGTAAAAAAAATGTGACAAGATGTCCAGTGAAAGCAGTGAATCCATAAGGGTGTATCTTACTAGAAGAACCTCGCATAAGAGGATTCGTGTTAAATAAATGGAGGAGTTGTATTAGGAGCTTATGAGAAGAGACGAGAGACCTAGCCATAAAGGTAGGGAGAAATGACTAGTTAAAGAGGTTGAGTCATCATCCAAGCCTAATGAAGATGAAGACTTTAGAAGAACATTTCAAGCAAGTAAATAATCACAAAGAAAAAATGAGAAGAGGAGGGTGGCAGGAGGCTTTGGAGCAAGGACCTAGCATATCGTCGGTCACAATCCACCCAACCAGTAGAGAGGGGTAGGGCTCATTTTGCCGATATACTTCAACGCGACCCACTGAGAATACATACATATTTAGACAACAAAATAACTCGTAAAGAACAATAAGACAAGCCTTTAAAGGCATTAAGACAACCACTTCCACAGAAAACCGAACAATCAAGTATATATGCAAGTGGTTCCTATGTGCAGGTAATAATCTTCAATCAAAAAAGTCATTCATCTGCATACTATAATTTTCTTTAATGGGCCAATAACAAATTTTGTTTTCATCTTAACTTAATATAAGCATTCCAACACATGCCGCCACAAACCCCTAAATCTATACCATAATTGATGCAATAGGTGAGGCTGGACCAGGATTAAGGTCCCAACCAGCTAATATATTTACAATATTGACCTTGATGAGAACATAGAAGAGCTTACAGCTTGGATACAAGACTTTAAGTTAGTTTGGAAGGATAGCGGTTAGGCAATAATGTGTGATGGATGGATTAGTATAACAAAAAGAACCATGATTAATTTTCTAGTGTATTATTCAGAAGACAACTTTTTTAAAGTCCAATGATACTTCAAGTCATAGAAAGAATGCAAATTACATTTTATCACTTATGGACAATGTTGTAGAAGAGATAAAGGATAATTTTGTCCAGTTCATAACGGATAATGAATTCTCCTACAAGGCTGTAGGGAGAAAGTCGATGGACAAGAGGCCATACCTCTTCTAGGTTCCACATACAACACACTCTATTGACCATATGTCAGAAGATATAGACAAGTAGGCATCAGTCTTTACTCTTGTCAACCTAGCACAACTTATCATCTTATCTATCTATTCTCATCCACGTTTACTCCATATAATGAGATATCATATAGGGAAGCACAATCTGATCAAACCTAGGTAGATTAGATTCACCACACAGTTCATTGTTTGGAGAGGTTGCACCGATATAGGCATGCACTAGTACAGTCCATTGTATCGAAACATTATATTTCCTATATGATTGACTAGCACAACAAAATAGATTAATTAAATATGCTTGCACATATGGAGTGTTTGATTTTGAACAAACAGTTTTGGTAGAGAATTGTTTACTACTTGTAAATCATTGAGCCACTTGTAATTATGTTGAGATTAGTGGACTCTGGGATACTTATATGATGTCATGGGCAAAACAAAATTGAAAATCAAGGAGAAGCATCGCAACGGGCACAAGAAGTGATAAAAAATCATAAATGTTAGATGAGATAAGACACTATACCACAAAGTGCATGCAGTAAGTAAATCTTGTTAATTGTTAGCCATAACTTAATTATTGCTCATTTACATAAATATATATTTTTATGTCATATGTAATGAATGTAAGATATTTCTTAAACCCCCAAAAATAATATCGATCACAATTATGTAATAATCAAGAAGTGTTGAAGTACTTTGAGTGCAATACAAAGACTTTTAAGAATTCAGCGGATAGATATAAATAGGATAGATATGAAGCTGAGTTAAAGGTATGTGAGAAAGTTGCCTTTTACTAGTATTTTTACGTTGGACCATTAATTGTCTAATGCTTTGACGTCTCTCAATTTTCAGATACCATTGTATAGGATGAGAACTAGAGTATACTCAAATCCAAATATGAGATATTTAATCGAGGAAATTTCTCCTAATATGTTAACATTGAAACAAATTTCTTAAGTATTTTATGATATTTTCCTTGACTTATTTGACCAATAGCAACATCATATTCTATTGTTGTTTTTTGTAGTTGAATGGGGAATGCAAGTGAACATTAAAAGCAGTTGTAATCCACTTGCATCAATTGCAATTCGTATTCTCAGTCATCGCACAAGTTCCTCTCCCAGTGCGATGAAAACTGGAATACATAGTCTTATTCACTCAAAGAGAAGAAATATGTTAACATTTGACATATTAAAGAAACTACATTATACCACAACATTTGGTTAAAATTAAAAAACATTAAAAACTGCCAAAAATAGCAAAACAGTGATTTACATGATTTACAGGTGGTCCATACGAACAAAGAGATCAGGCAAAAGCACAACAACAACAAACTTCCAATGTTGATGTGAACTATCCATTCTTAGAGAAGCGGCTACTTGTTGTATAGGTGGAGAAGGTAAGGAGAGCACCTGTAGAGTTTGATCCTAAGGATCATGCATGGGCTAAAAAAAACTAGATTACGTTCAACCTAAAGATGAAGACATATGGCATGAAGTCCTAGCTACTCCAGCTCTAATCATATCTTCAGTCCCAACCCCAACCCCAACCTCACAACCAACACCCAACAAGATGAAGACAAAGACCATGACAGCTAGATTTGGACGCTTCTCACAATCGAAACATGTATATCAGCGTGGCATGGGCCTTGGAAGTTCTTTATCATAAGCAGAGAAAAAACAAAGAAAAAAAAGTTTGACATCAGGTGAGGACCTATAAGTGGAGTACTCATGCACCTTCCTCATATCACGATGAGAAATAGTTCATTCTCCCTACCCAATAGCAAAATGTAAGGGATTTAGGTGGAGGTGGCGAAGAAGAAAGATCTTTTAATAGTGCACACACCAACATAGCAAGGGTGGATGATTCAGGGCAAAGACAACACTCTAATAGGAGAAGCCAACATTGGAATCAAAGGTTCTTTGATTAGTATGCTACAACAAATTATACAAAACCCCCCCCCCCCTTAGGACTTCCACCCTTATATTCAAGCTACATATCTGTGCCCTTAGGATAGTGTCTATGATTTCTCTCAAATAGCTGATTTGTTATTTTCATATGGATATGAGCAGATCATGACAGATATGTCACAACGGAGCATTCAAAAGAATCCAGAGAATGAGGATGAAGGTGAAGACGTAAATGGTGGTAAAATAAAGGTATACTAATTTATTGCATGTAAATTTTCATTTGTATCTTGTTACAGTTGTTTAATAAATGATAAATAGTGTTAATTATTTTTAACATTTTTAGGGCCCCTCCAAATTATTTAAATTTTTAGTGATTTTTATTAATTTTTACAACAAAAAATGATCGATTCAGACCGATTCCGATTCCGATATTTCCATCTTTGGATGTAGGTGGTTTAAGCGGAGATGGTGGAGGTGGAGGAAAAGGTGCTTCATCGAGCAGTGCACGTATAAGTGGAACAAATCCTGATGATTTGGGTCAGAGCATGGTATGCGATCTCCCGAGAGTCTCTCGAGATCTCCCAAAAATCTCTCTCCACGTGTCTAAGAAACGAGATTGCCGAAACGAAAATATCCATATAATACCTTTGGTACCTTGATATCCTCCGCCTATACCTATCCCCAACTTTTTAGATGGCCTTGATAAGTTTGCTTTATATATTTTCAATTTTATTATGAAATTCATACAAATATTCATCTGGACATTATTGTTTGATAAAATTTTATAACTTAATATTTTATGACTATATATGTACAATTGATCCAAGATGTCATCAATCTCCTAGCCATATTGTTCAAGATGAAGCATTAATCTCACATAAGATCCCTTGTATGTCTATGTTAACAATGATTCACCCTCTTTATATTACATTTTAATTCTGTCATAGCATATTTTAATGTTTAATATAAGTTTCATTATCCTTTTTGAAAAGATCACATTATAGTTTACACTTAAACATGTACATTGATTGGTATTTTTTAGATCCAATCTCACGAGATTTTTCAAAGATCTCTTTTGTTCAATATTCATGAGATAAAACCTAGATGCAAAATAGCAATCTTTAAGTAAGGCATATCTTACACAAATGAAATCCGAGATCCGATCTCTCGACATTTTTTCGAGAATCTCATGAGATCTCTTTCACCCTTCTGAGATGAAACTGAGATCCGAAACGGCAATCCTTGGGTCAGAGACAACATTCAAGTGACAGAAGTCAACGTTGGAATCAGATGGATATTTTTGATGAGTACACAACGACAAATTATCCAAAACTCACTTTAGACTATGGGTCATATTATCCACCCACACCTCCAACTCTAGTATCAAATATTGTGTATGATTCTAGGTAGATGGTCGACTCATTATTTTCATATAGATACGAGTTATTATCACTAACCAATTTTAATGACGCATTCAAGAGAATTAGAATAAAAAAAGACTATAAAAGATAATTCCGTAAATGGTGTTGATAGAAAGGTATCTTTTTATTATATATGAGTTGTACTATTTTCTTTCTTTACTATAATGAATATTGATGTTATTTTATATCTATTTGTTTTAAAATATCTCATCGAGTCATAGTCACATGAAAGTGTTACATGTCACATTTATATTTTTTTAACATTTTTAGAAGCTTTCATTTATTTAAGATTTATCATGATTTTTCTAATCCTGATCCAAACCGATTTTGGATCAGATCGGGACTCACCAATCTGGGTCCTAATTCTAATCCTGTGATTCTTAGTTCATATTGCTACATATAATGACCCTTTTTATTAGGTAACGAAAAGAAAATTGATGAAGAAGAGGGCATAAGTTGGGTTTCATTTGTAACACATTTTATTCACTTGATGTTAGAAGACAGAAATAACGATCAACGTAAAATATCAGATATAACTTATATGTCAAACTCAGTTGATCAACTCTTTCATTGATTGCAGAATTGCCGAAATCGGATTGGAATCGGCTGATTTTGGAATTGGATCGGTCGATAATCCCTGCGGAAGCTCTAATTCCAAGGGGAATCCGCTAGAATTAGACTGAATCGGTCGGAATTGATCCGATTCAGCCTGGAATCTGTCAATCTGGCCGATTCCGCCGAAAACCAGTCTGTCTGGTCCGGTTCGATTCCTGGACCGATTCTAGACTGCTCGAGTTGATTCCTACACAACCAGTCGGTGACCAGAGCGGCGATTCCAGGGCGATTCAACCCTCAAAATCGATCGATCCGACAATTCTGAGCTCGATCCCAGCTGTCAGTGCCGATTTCGACGCAATTTCGGCGATTCCAATGCCGATGCCGATGATTCCAACCAATCCCTTCAAGGGCTTTCGCTGATCCACCTCAATTCAACCTCTTCTTCGATCCTTGGAAGATTGTTTGTAAGATTTCTTCGACGAAAACTCTGTACGCCTATTTTTACGCATTTCCGATGACTCCAAGTACAGTTAAACTCGATGATTTCCGAATGAACAACTCCGTTCAAGTTGTAAGAACATCGATTGGATGTTCTTTGTATGGAAAAAATTCTGGAAACCCCGTATGCCTATTTTACGCATTTCCGACGAGTCCGAGTATGGTTAAACTCGATGATTTCTGACCGAACAACTCGTTTTAAATTGTAAGAACATCAATTAGATGTTCTTTGTACGAGAAAATTTTTGGAAATCCCGTACATCGATTTACTACCCTTTCGGTAAAAATGTAATCGTCTAAACAGACCGAATAGTCTGTTCGACGGGCTATCTGCTTCCCACATAGCCCCTAAAACAATTTATAGGATGTCTAATAATTTTCTATGAATTATTTACAATTTTTGCAGGTATAAACAATGGCCGATCAGAGTGATGTAGCTCCAACACGTCCTTCTGACGTGGGTTGGGAACACGACCATATGGTAGACACAGCCAGAAAGATAATGCAATGCAAGTGGTGTGGAAAGGAGATGAACGAGTATTCTGGCTGAAACAACATATTGCCGGAACAGGTGAAAATGTTAAAAAATGTGATAAGGTGCCGAGAGAAAAGAGTGAGGAGATGAGAGGCTACATGACAGGTAGAGCCTCTCAACCTTCTATTAGGATTAAGCAGAGGGAAAAATTGCACGATGAACTACTTGAGAGGAGGAGGGACTGAGATTTACTTACATACAAAGAGAAAGGCAAGGGGAAGACACCAGCCGAGCCGAAGCCAGAGAGTGAGGACAACTCCACGGACTCTGAGCTTAGACATGCTAGGCATGCTACCAAGCGTGCATCTGCTGCGGAGGAAGAGGGATGGTCAAGGTCCAGAGCTGGCCCAGTTCTTGGCCGATCGATATCGGCTCGCCCTACCCGGGACTAGGAGAGTGAGGGGTGGAGACATGAGCCACATCGCCATTTTGTCAGTACTCGGTTTACACTGAGTGATGAGTATCTATTTAGGAAATAAAGCACTGGACAGATAGGGCTTAAACAAGCCATAAAGAGGATGCAGGCAACAGGAACGACTGTAAAGAGAACCGTTCGTCACATTGTGAAGTGATTTTTACATGCAGGTATCACTCTTAAAATGGCTTTTATGTGTGTTTTATTTACTTAACTTTATTTTTTCTAATCTAATTTTTTTAACTTAATGTAAGCATCCAACACATGCAGCCACCAGCCTTACTTCCAGACTACGATAGATGTCGTGGGTGAGGCTAGACCGGGTCTGCAAGCCCCAAACAGAAGTCATATATATGGTGGTGGGCTGGAGGAGGAGGTGCAGGAGTTGAGGGAGTGGATGGATGACTTTAGATTGGTGTGTAAGGAGAGGGGTTGCACGATTATGTGTGATGGGTGGACAGGTATCACCAAAGAGTATGATAAACTTCTTGGTGTATTGTTCTGAGGGGACCACATTTTTTAAGTCGGTGAATGCTTCTAAAAAGATTAAAAATGCCAACTACATTTTTTCTTTGATGGATGTAGAGGTGGAAAAGATTGAAGAGGAGAATGTGGTTCAGGTTGTCACTGACAACGAACCCTCATATAAGGCGACTAGGAAGAAGTTGATGAAGAAGAGGTAACATCTATTCTTAGGTGCCCTGTGAGGCACATTCTATTGATCTCATACTGGAGGATATAGGCAAGAAGGAGAATGTCTCTATCTTTGTCAGGCAGGCGCAGACGAGCACTTCATTTATTTATTCACATCCCCGTCTGTTACATATTATGAGATCACACATAGGAGTGCACGATCTTGTCAGGTCCGGTCCTATACGTTCTGTCATGAACTTCATTTCATTGGAGAGTTTACACCATCACAGACATGCACTGGTTAGGTTCACGCAGTTCGAGGAGTACTATAATTATACGGTGGATCACCTACATAATAAGCAAGACCAATTAGATATTCTTGTCAAATCTGAGAGGCAGATCACTGACGAGATTTTGGGAGAGGATTGTCTACTACCTAGCAATCATAGAGCCACTGATTGTTGTACTGAGGCTGGTAGACTCTGATGACAAGAACCAGATGGGGACACTGTATGATGCAATGGACCGGGCAAAACTCAAAATAAAAGAGAAGAATCTCAGAGGTTACAAAAAATGGTAGAAGATCATAGATGACTGATGGAATAAGACTTTGCACCACGTTGTCCTTACTGCAGGTTAGTGGGTGATAAAAATATTTGTGCTTACTTACTTTAAGTTTAATCAATAATTGCCTTATTCATAATGTTAATTGATAACTTTTTGTAGAATATTTTTTGAACCCCCGCATCTAATATAGAGGACAGGTGGTGAACGACAACGAGGTGATACAAGGTCCACTATCTATTATTCAGTGTCTTCGCCGATCTCAGCAGGACATGATGGAAGATGAGATAGAAGTAAGTTGAAGTTCAATCAATAATTTGAAGTTTAAAATTATTAGACAACTGTGAAACCTTAAAATCATAAATATAAGAATATAAAAAACATGTGGCGCATGGTTTGAAAATTCATTTGGCTTCCATTTATATAGGAAAATTGACTTTCATTATCTTATCTTTGGCTACTATGAAAATATATGATATTTCATAGAAAATATTAGCCAAATATGCGGTATGCATATAAAATATATATGTCGAGGTTAGGGTTCATAAAACTTGTCTTTGGACCTCTCTCCGTTAGAAGGTGCGAATTTCCAACGTTAATTACATCGAGATTCTCGAACACCCTTGATTAACTATCGTAGCAACTCATACAAAAGGAAACATTCATCCACAAAACACAAATACATGGGAGCTATAGCCCCATAAGGTCAATGGAATGCAAACTTAGTGTTTTATGTTTGATTTGAGTTCGATTTATGTTTTTATGAAGTGTTTTAAAATTTTCAACATTTTAAGGTTTATGTTCCCTAATGGATTCTCAAATGTATTGACATGTTTTATATGGGATTAACTCTTTTAACTCAAGGTGTTTTATTAAGACATATTTTGGATTATTAGAGTTAATTTGGATCCGAACATATTAGGATCAAACATAGTTGTCAAGACGCCCGCCTAGGCGGCGCCTAGGCGGCATGGCGCTTTTCCAAGGGCACCTTGCCAGGGCACCTTGTCTGGGGCCAAAAAGGCGCCTAAGGCGCCTGCCTAGGCGCCCAAGGTGCCCAGGCAAGGCGCCTTGGGTGCTTTTACATCATTAAAAAAATAATTTTGAGGGGTTTTTCCCCCTTGATACCCCTCACAAGGGACACTTATTTAATGATAATTTGAATATATTAATATATTGCACTATCACTTATACTATCATACATATTTAAAATTTATGATTATAAACATATATTATATACTTAATTAAGTTTCTTTTCAGCTCTTTCTTCACTCTCTCTCTCTCTCACTTATACTATTACATACTTTTTTGGGTTCGGGGGGCTTCGCCCCCATGACAACCCCCACACAAGGGGCGCTGCCCTCTTGATCTCCGCGACCTGACCGCGCAGGTCGATCCGCGACTACTCTGCGCTCCCCCCATTTAATAATATTATAACAATATTTTACCATCACTTATACTATTGCACATATAAATTTTATAATCATAAATGAGTTATATACTTAAATTTTATAAAAATCTATTTAACTTTCTTCTCTTTCACACACACATCATATTTACTTATGTGTATTGATAAAACACTCATATTCAATTATAACATAAAAAATATAATTATATTTATGTTTATTTTTATATATAACAACCTCCCGACTCAGCCTTCCTTGATTACCGCCTTGACTGCCTAGGCAACGCCTAAGCGGCCGCCTTGTTGCCTAAGCGGAATCGGTACCCTTCAACGCCTTGGACTCCTTGTCGTCTTGACAACTATGGGATCAAATTTTGTTATGAACTTCCACGTTGATTCCATAAAGTCCTAATATCTTGAACTAGATGAAATCTGTTTAGACCTGATTTTATGGCAACAGGTCAACATTTTCTACGCCATTTTATGGTCCAAGTCCTTTTCATCAAGCACTTAGATTTTGTGTTATATTTATTGAAGCTTAGCATCTTAGACTTAATGGCGAAACCAGATTTTTATGTCTAAGTCCTTACATTTTGACTTAGTGAAATGGCATGTGTTTGGAGTATGCTTATTGTCATTTTAATGCTCTAAGTCTTTCCATTATTAGACTTAAAATTTGCTAACTCGTCTCTTCAGATTTAGAAAATTCATAAATCTGAAACAAACATGGACATGCATAAATCTGATAACCTCTTCTTATGTCCGCACATTTCTTATATGGATGGGGTTTGAGACCTCAAATGGAAGGATTCTTTTGTTAACTTTTCTTCACTTGGGAAATCTATATGCTAAGCCTTGACAGATTCTGTTGTCACCCACCCTTATGCATTAAAGAAATACCAGGCCTTGATTCTACATCATTCAGGCCTTGAACATGAGTATATACCTCATGAATTTGGCTTTTGCACATCTAGATGTTCCAATTTAAAATTATCAAGATCTGAAACTCAACAGCTTTAAGGTTTGAGCTCTAGTCCTCAGAGTATAACATTTCATGAGGGTAATCTTAAATAAAGGCACCTAATTTTGTTCTCCAATCATCTTGGATCGACATTCCTCGGGACATGAGTCCAGCCTATCCAGATTTCAGACCCCCATCAAATCTGAAATTTAACCTTGGGAGCAACCTTCCCTTCATTATTTTCAGTACTTCGTCATGCATGAAGTGAAAATTAGATGTTCGAGTCTTTAATACCAAGTTTGAAACCTACCTGGTCCTGAAGTACCCGTGGACTAATATCCTTGGTTCCTTCCCTTAACCCCTCTCAATTATTCCAACTTCAAGTATGAGAATCGTTGAACCCTGAGACATTATTGATTCAAGGATTGACTCAAGATAGCATCATATACCCTGCTGCAAGCATTGACCCTAGAATCTCATCATTTTGGTCATCCTGAGAGTCTGAAAATCTTGGACTGTTCCTGGATGTGTTTTCATTGCCAAGAGTAATTATTTGGTTTGAGGTTTTGTCATACTTCAGGTTCTTCTTGTTTTCCCACTTTTATGGCCTGTTTGGTAACTGTATTAGTTACCTGTATCAATATTGATTTTAAAAGTAATATTGATATAGGACACTAATTTGTGTTTGTATAAAAATATCAGTTTTAAAATTAGTAGTAATAACTTGTACCAATTTTAAAACAGCCACCTACCTGTATTAAAATCGATATTATGTGCCCCCGACTTACTCCCGATTGTCTCTCCTCCCGCCACCGACTCCCCATCGAAACCCTCGAGCACTACAACCACGCAGCCTCGGCCACCGTCGCCGCGCCGTCTGCGGCCGCTCGCCCCCGCCTCTGCCGCCACCCGCGGCTTCGTACCGCAGCACCGCCGGCCCGCACGGCTACGGAGGCAGCCGCCGGGAGGTAGTAGATAATCGCCCCCCAACCGGCGGTGGATCCGAGCATGAGGTCCGTGAGGATCGCCCCAGCCCCGAATACGCCCGGCGGAGCGTTCCAACCGCAGCACCGCTGGCCCGCACGGCTACGGAGGCAGCCGCCGGGAGGTAGTAGATAATCGCCCCCCGGCCGGCGGCGGATCCAAGCATGAGGTCCGTGAGGATCGCCCCAGCCCCGAATACGCCCGGCGGAGCGTTCCAACCGCAGCGCCGCCCCGCTGATCGCCACCTCGCCCCCCCTTTCTCCGCTGACCTGTGCGCCCACGCGAGCGCACGGTCGCCGACGCCGCCCGCCACCCAGCCGCCTGCATGAAGAGTTGCCGCCCGCCTGGGCCACGGGAACCGCGGCCGCCGCCGCCGTCGACTTCCCTTTTCCGGCCAGCCGCCTTGCGCGCCAGCACCTGTCCGCCGCCGTCACCGTCGATAGTCCTATGCTGCTGGACTATTGTAATGTTTGCTACAGATCTTCGAGATGATAAGCAATTTTTCATAGACCACCCGGATCCGTGCCCATTACAACTGCTCAGGTTAGGGCCTGTGCGAAGTTTTTTTTTTTGTTTCATCTGTATTTTTATCTTGTGTTGATCCGTAGAACCTGCCGTCCTCTTTGTTGCTACATTGGCATCCATTGGTATGATCACATGGCAAACAAAGATCGACTGTCATATTTTGGGCATCTACGTATTCTTTGTTTTGTTGAACTCATTGGGGTTGTCTTTAATTATATATGCCCTTTCTGAACTAATTACTACATGGATGCACTTATATACATCTACTGCACCGATCCTAATCACTTAACCATATTTCTTTTCTAACTGTCATCAGCTTTGATAGGTCGACAAAGAGTAATGAAATGGAAGCAATGCTTGCAGGGCGCATGAGCGCATGAATGTTTAGTTTTGGAGCGGCCTTGTTATTCTTGTACTACTATCTACAAGTGTTTTTTTTTCAAGAATAGCAGATAATGGTGAAAGCTCAGCTCCATGTGTAATTGTGTATGATTTTTAGAATAAAAAGGAAGACCAGACATGCAGACCAGACGTAGTTGAACAGGGTTCTAGAGAAAAATGCACTACCAGGGTGCAGGGGTCAATGCACATAGAATGAAAGAAGTAGAAATTGACTAGCAGGATTTGCTTAGTCCCAGGCTGACTAGGGGTAGTGGGTTGCCAACACTCGAAAACCTGAAGAGAGTTATTCGTGCAGAAAGAAACCATCAAACCTGCCAGAGACAATGTATTGGTCTTAAATGTAATTCAAATTTAATTCACAGTTGTACAAAAACAATAATTGTCTTATGGGAGCCTGGACCTATGTGCAATTTTTACATAAATGCATAATCTTTTTATGAATCAAGTGTCTTTTCCTTGTAAATCAAATGAAGAATATTCTGATACACCAAAAGCACACAACTAGAAAGGTAACCTAGTTCTGCAAAATCAGATCTGCTAATAGAGCAATAAGTGGAAGAATATGACAGAAATATGTGGATTGAAGAATTACAGTTAGCCTGAGTGTTGAATGGACTGCCCTTGTTCAAAGAAGCTCAACTCCATATCTTGTTGAGAAGCAGTCCAACCAGGTTCATACGCCTCAAGGAAACCAAGTTTTGCCTTATTCGGAAGATCATGTGGATGAACAAAAGGAACACCAGAAGTTGATAATAGTAATACCACTACTGCATTGTGAATATTGATTTATTGCACCTAGGAGCCTAGTCGATTTAGCTGCTTAAACATTAACTTCTACTTGACCTTTCTTAAGTGCTATTAATTAGCTTGAAAATGATAATTTGGCCCTGGTAGTTTTTGCCTGCGGAGTGCTGAACAGTGTGTTTTAGAAGATGACCCTTATAGAGACCACAATTTGTTGCATTAATTAGATGCAGGTACACCATGAAGGAATCAAGATGATAGAGATGCAAAATAAACCACTCCAAGAAAAATAGGTAAAAAAGAAAGATCCTTACAAAGCCTCCATCAGCAGGCCAACCATTCAAGGCAACAAAAGATGAAATCCAGGCCCAAATTGGGCCCGCTTGGGTCCAACTCCGGCGATTACCTGCCGGAATCGATCTCCACAGCAGTTGTGGCAGCACGTGTCATCCTGGACCTGTACTTGGACTCGGTCAATTCTGCCCCTAAAATGATTGGAGAGGACCAGAATTTCATGGGAAAGCTTCTTCTAGATGTATTTTTATGTTTTTTTTTATTTTTTTGGACTTTTGAAGTGGCTATCTGGACTGATTTCAGATCAGTTTTTCTCAGGTAGAATCAGCTGATTCTACTAATCCGATCTGGATTGGATTGGAATCGGCAGCAAGCTATCATTCAGTCTCTAGTAAATAGCATGAGGCTATTACCATGGTTAGATATTTCAATTGTTCTCTATGTCTATAAAGAGCATAGCCAACAAAATATGAGATTTTAACGTTTCAATTTGTTAAAAACAATCAATTTTGTATTTTTTTTCTTATTTTTTGATTTAATTTTATTATTTAAATTAAAATTTGTAAGTATATATTTATATTTTTGCAAATATTAAAATATTTTTGTATTTTTAATAATATATTTTGATATTAATAATAAATTTGACTCTAATTAATCAAAATACTTAATAATGAGTTTGATATTGACATTGTATTACCAAACATCTAATATCAATTTTAATATTAATATAGTATTACCAAACATCTTAAGAGATTTGATACTATCACTTTTGATATTGATATTCCATCTTTTTGAAATATTAATATCAAAATTGATATAGTATCATTTTTGATACTCTAACCAAACAGCCGTTAGATTTGACATTTTGAAATATTAGTTATATCAGGTCCGACAGAGACATCTTATGTTGGCTTCAGGTGGATTTCATTATATATACATATATTGTGTTTGCATTCCTCCCCAACCAAATGGGTTACATAAAACTTTCTCAGATCATCATAACGAAGGCATTCAATATATATGTCATTCAAATCATCGAGATTACATCATGTCAAAGATAATACTATGTTATATCCATCTCATTTGAGAATATCCATTGCCTTATATAGGCATGGATTTCTTCCAAGAAAATCTCTCACTCAAATTATAGAGTTTTGGTCTATAATTGACCTCTCTATATGAGAAGGAAATTCTCCCTAGGATGTTTGGAGTTTATGTACTCTCCCTACTATGGGATGAATCAAGAAAACCAGGATACATGCCTGGAGTTCTTGTCCGGATCGGGCATATCAAGATATACCCAATGATACCCGTCCGAAATGTCACTCATATGCCTTAGTATAGACGTACATCAGATATCTTAAACATTTTTCATATGTTTAATGTGTTTAAGATCTATTATTTTCATGTCATTTGGGCTGTATAATGCCCTTGTCATCATGTTGTAGTTTTATCTTGGCCCGGAGGTCCAAGTCTTCAAATTCTTTGAGGCCCGGATGGCCATATCTTCATAAACTTCACCTCTTCATCTTCATAGAATTTCTTTGCTTCGTTAAGGCTACCAGGGGAATCTCTTAGTCCACTATGTGGTTTCTAAGAGAACCAGATATAACCTTGTTTCTCTTTGGCTTCTAGACATGATTGGTCTTGTCTTCATATCTTCAGCATCATAATATCTTTGGCTTCATTGAGGTTACCCGGGGTGGCCCTTGGTCCATTGTATGGGTTCCAAGGGAGCTAGGTATAACCTTTCTTCATCGCCACCTTGAGGAGCATATGGTGCTTCACAGCACTGTATATGGAGTTGATATAGGCTGGATGTATGACTGGTTATGGATCTTGAAGGAGGCTGAAATTCTGACTTGTCATGAAATCAAATGGGCTGAAAAATGGTGACATGTATGGGCCTGTTTCTATGACCTGTATGGGGTCAGACAGGGGATGAAAATTTGACCTATTATGGGGTCAACAAGGGCTGAAAATAGATTTTATATGATGAGTGAGGACTCTGTATGGATCTTGAACGATCCTGTCAGTCTTCCCATCGGTCCACTTCACCACCACCTTGGACAGGTGGTGACAGCGGAGGCAGCATCTCCATCTCCCATTGACAGCATCGCCTCCAATGTCTTCTATCTTCATTTGCTGATGCATCATCTGAGGCATCGGCTAGCCTTGGCAAATAGCAAGAGAAAGAAGAGATAACGTCAGCATCAGCTACACCATAGGGCAGCATCGGCAGGTGCAACCAGGGAAGACTTCAGCCTATTCCTCTCCTTCCCCATGGACATCGATGGCAGCAGGGGGATCTGCAGCATGTAGGAGGGACAGCAAGTGGTTGGAGGAGTTGGAACGTGAAGGTTTTCTTCCAACTTCAATACATGGTAGCAGGGGGAATCTGCAACCTGCAGGAGGACGACATGAAGATGATTTCCAACGTAGGCTTCTTCTTCTCAGCAGTATCCAAAGAGTAGGGTGCCGCTAGATCTTCCTCCTCCATCTCCTGTTAGCACAGCAGAAGGGGGAGCATCAACAGGAGCAGGATCGTGGCATATGCTGCAGTAGCAGGTGGGGTTCCAGATCTTCATCGGCCTCTCCATCAGCAGCAGCACGAGCAGCGTACAACAACCACCGTAGCATCATCGTGGCATCATCTGCATGGGTGCATGGGGCAGCATGAGGAGAGAAATACGGCAGTGGCTGGGGAGGAGCAGGCTTCTCTAACAGGATGAACTTCTCGATGGTCTCCAACCCAGGCTTCTTCTCCTCGTAACAACCAGAGAAAGAGAGATGGGCCCTGGCGGGAGAACAGCCCGATGGTCTCCAACTCCTCTCCGAGGTGCACAGGATCTGATTTTATAGTGGCAGGGCCGCAGGGGATTGTTTACGTGAAGGCATAAGGTGGTGGAGGATGTGGTGTACGTGGGTATAAGTGGGGTAGTGGTGTACGTGGAGAGAGTGGGAAGGTGGGGACGTGAGCTGAGAGAAAATGAGAGGTGCAGCTGACTTCTTTTTTTTTTACTTTTCCTCTCTTTGTGGCATCCGATGTCAGTCATTGACCGAGTCCATGCAGTCTCACCATCTTCCATACATCCAATGGCTCACATTAATCCTCACTTAAATAGGATCCATTGTCATTAAAGATCCAATAAGAGATAATCCATTACTTAATAAATATGCATCCAGACCCTTGGATTGGTGTTCCATCTCCATCATCATCTTGATAGCCGATCCGGTGGCATTTATATGTTATTTCATTTTATATGATTTTCAAATCATATAAATATCGAAATAAATATGATACGAGACATAATCACCTCCGATCAGACTTGATTTTATGTATCTTTTCGATCTATCATCCTGAGCTCATTAACTGTATCGGGATCATAACAAAAACAACATAATCTGTCCTAAATAATCCCAATTGAGGAATTTTGCACTTATTCTCCATTTTTAATGTGGGAGAAGTACAAAAAATATTCTTTTTGGCTCAAAAATTGTCTGATTAATATATCTGATATTTGTCTTCAATTCTGGCTCATCTAAGTCATTTTTTTAATCAATTGGACTATTTTGCCCCTGGTCTGATGGGTTGGCGAGAAGCACAAATCATGATTTTTTGTTCATAACTTTCCCGATATGAGTCGGATTTCCGATTCGACTCTAGCATTCCTCAACATTAAGTTGGGCGGACACTGTGATGGTGCCGGATGTTGACGGACCTGTCTTGATGTGTCCGGGTCTGATAGGGACAAAACAGTCATTTTTTCATTTAGAATCAACTTCTGTCATTCAGGGTATCGTTGCAAAACTTATGACTGAGACTATACTGTGGGTCCACTTGCTCAGTCATTTAGGCCCAATAAGCCTTGCAATGACTATCCGAAAATCCATTTGAATTGTTTTGCTCATATCTTGTGGAATACGAGTCGGATTGCCGATCTGACTTCAATGTTGCCCAAGATGGAGCTGTGCGGACTTGATGATGTGCCAATATGTTATTGGATATGTCCCGAATTGTCCGAACCCACAAAGGGTAAAAGAGGTCATTTTACTGTTTGAGGTCTGTCTGAAACTGAATTCTGACATTCGAGATATCGTTGTGAAGCCCTCGACAATTACAGTCCCATGGACTCAGTTGTCTTGCCTTTCGGGCCTGATATGCCCCTGATAAGGCCATCTGAAAATTGACTTTCGATATTTTCCCCATAACTTTCCAAATATGGATTTGATTTCCAATTCGATTCTAACATTGCTCAACATTGAGCTGGGCGGACCTGATGGTGGTGCCCAATTGTCACTGGCTTGACATTCAGTCGCTTGGGCCCAATAGGGGCAAAATGGTCATTTTTCCACCCAAAGCTAAATTTTGGCATTCAAGACAATGTTGCAGGGGTCTTGACCAGTACATTATTGTAGACTCACTTATTTTGTCATTTGGACCCATTAAGCCTATCAAAGGCCAGTCGAAAGTCCGTTTTCACTATTTTGCCCATAACTTGTCGAATACAAGTCAGATTTCCAATCCGATTTCGGCATTACTCAAGTTTGAGCTGGGCAGACCTGATAGTGGTGTCTGATCATTATCGGGCCGTCGTCCGGTCGGTCAGGCCCAATAAGGCTCATCGGGTTCGTTCGACTCGTTGGTCCCAAATGTGTAATGTGGGTCCTATCTATCTGTTGATGAAGATGGCTGAAGATGTGAAGAGAAGAAAATTGGAGATCATGCAACCTGTGAGGCTAGATGACACCACAGCAACATTATATGGAGCCACAATATCCAGCGTTTTACAATCGTCAGCAGTAGTGAATTTCTCCACCTAAGCTTGCCTACAAACCCTCACAGTCCGATGCCTACGACTTTGATAGCATGGCATCGTCATTATTTTCATATAGATATGCTCCCGCACTTAATAGAAGATTGGCACAACTGAGGAGCATCGACAACAGGAACAAGAGGAAGGCCAATATCCATATCATGAATATTGGCATCAGATTGATAACATGTATATTTCTATTTTTATGTTTTCATGTGATACAGTTAAAATTTATTATAATTTTTGCATCTCAACGTGTACTTAACATCTCTTCATGTTCATTAGCAATTATTCTATGTGGATGCATGTTAATCTTATTTTTAATTTTTTTTCTAAACTATTTCGTATTTTTCAAAAAAAATTCTGATTTTTAAAATTATTTTGATGAATTTTTTTTTTAAAAATAATCCAGGCCGATTCCTAGATCGATTCCCTTCCCACTGATTCCGATTCCGAAATCCTTAATCTCTTCTATTTATAGTCACCCTAATTTACTACATATCACAAGATTATATGCAGATAAGTGTGACTTAATTAGATTTATCTAAAAAAAGATTTCACTAGACTTGGTTCTACATTATTTAAAATAAGTTTTATTGTGATCTACAAGCAAGCATTAAGGCATTTTGTGCATGCAAACGAGTGCATTGACCATATATCAGGATCTATGGAATTGCCTCAGGCTTTGACAGATGGGAAGGCTTAAAGAGCAACATTGCCAACCTTCTTGGTATCACTGCGGTAGGAAGTTTTACACTCCCCTATGACATCTGAGACAATGATAAGATAATCTGGATGGAATGACAGTAAGATCTCACGAAGCTACATATTACACCAGACTAGTGGGCATGCCTGTGTGACAGTAGGATAGGATGCTGAACCGTTGGACTAGCATGCCATGCCAGACTGGAGCAAGCACTAGATTGGAGAAGATGCCAACTCTACACTGTGCAGACGAGAGACAATCTGACATATGCGTTGTGAGGTCATGGGTTACAAGATTCATAATGTCATATAAGGACTTCCCTAGTTAGCGGCAAGAGGAATTGGAGATGGACCACGTTCTCTTTCTAACTTGAGTTTTTTGAAAACATGGAATGGCCTATTTTTCGTTGACATCTCACCACCTTCACTGCCTAGTCAACAAAAAAAATGCATGACTTACTTTTCAGCCACAGATCATAAGGCTTGAGACTGAATCCAAATGCCTCATCTCGAGGCATCATCCTTTTCAAGGTTGCTCAAATCACTATTTCTGGTACGATACACCAGACTTCCAGAGCCAATATAAATAACCCAAGATATTTAGAATCTATAATTATATGGTTC
This sequence comes from Cryptocoryne crispatula var. balansae, assembly GCA_036172225.1. Lineage (NCBI taxonomy): Eukaryota > Viridiplantae > Streptophyta > Magnoliopsida > Alismatales > Araceae > Cryptocoryne > Cryptocoryne crispatula. The sequence goes on from CM069920.1 coordinate 21,722,103, forward strand.
CTTTTTCGAGATGGTGGACCAAGCCTAGAGATAGAATCAAAGATTGATCAAGGGAAGTTTCTTAGAATATAAATGAAAGAGCCACTTAGCGAAGACAAAAAAGTCAGTTCACTGTAGCGAAAGACCATCAATAGTTTTCCTGACAAACAGCTCATTTGCTTCGAAAGAAAAAACTATAGACCAATAAGGTACTTAAGATTAAGTACATAGTGTAATGTAAACTATGAAGGGTTGAAACTCAAGTGATTCTATGTTATTTCCATGAATCACCACAATGGTTTCCTGTTGTTGAAATGTACTTTTATTTAAAACACCCAAAAATGCCACTTTAGTAGAGAGATGTCTTTTATAAGTCAGGGCACTTCCATGGTAAACATGACAAAAGAACCTATATGCAATTCAATAATTGTGTTTAGATGGGAATGTAAATCAAGTATGGTTCATTTATTCAAACATAAAAGCGAATTTTCACTAAGTCGGATATTCTTCTTACACAGGAGAGTGAAGGGTCTGAGGAATGAACAAAATAAAGAAGAGGCGATCCTAGACGTGGCAGAAACTTCTTCTTCCCAGTGTCAAGCTGCCAGACAACAAGAACGCCTTCTTTTCCACCTGATGATCGTAATGAAATTGTTCAGAGCACACAGCTACAGTAAGCATTAATATTTAATGAAGCATCACCTTGCTCCTGAATGATTAAAATCTATATGGCCCAGAGGTAAAGCAGTCTGAAGAAATAAATGAAAATTTCTAGTACAGAACATAGTACTTCAAACATAAAGAACATTTTAAATCAACTAAGAGTGCTATTAAACTTTCAACCAAAAAAAATGCAACAGCCTGATAAACAAAAATTTTCAGATGATTCTTTGCGTACCTGAATACAAATATGTTCCATCTGAGGAAAATGAAAGAAAATTTACTTCAGCAGGATGCCAATGCCATGTCGAGCACAGATCAGCATCATCATCTCCTCTTACACCAGGCCTTTCTTCATTATCCCTAGTCTTCGGTTTACTGTTTGGAATGACTGAGAATTTCTGGTTTCCAAAACCTCTCCATATCAAAATTCTTCCAGTTACATCTCCTCCAGCTACAGTCCTCTCAGTGGGATGAAACGCAAGAGCACTCAGATTCTTTGTATGATGCAATTTGATCTTTTTAATGTCACTATTTCTAAAATGTTTCAGGGGAAGCTTCCAAATGTGAAGTTTTCGCTTGTTTTTAATGCCAATATATTCTCCAGATCTACTTACAGTAATTGCCTCAGGTTTTCGAGTCTGATCATGAAATAGAATAGGACAAAAAATTAATAGCTACCCAACAGATTATGAAATTGTCAATAAAAAAATCAACAGTTGGTGATAATGTCAGCAATATCAAAATATACAGGACACAATCTGTAATGACATTTAGCAAGATAAAGCATTCATAGACAAAATTAGGTAGCATACAAAAGAAGAACATGTTATTGCCTCTTCTATGTAATGTTTGGTTTATCTAAATTAGACAGAGAAACACTAGAACAAGGAAAACCAAATTCTCACCTTGGGCTCTATATGTAGCTAAAATGCTAGATCCATCATTAGCGTATATAGCTGTGAAGACCATCGTGTGAATTAACTTCATCATCTTTAACAAAGCAGAAGACAAGGGATGACTTAAGGTATATACAAAGCACAACAAACTCGTGCTGTGCATTACAATCAATAACTTCAAAATCAATGCACAACTATGGCGACGTTTAACTCGTATCCAAGTTCCCTAGGAGGTATTGATTATTATTCCAAGTACTCAATGACTTAACCTCTTAAAGATGACCATCTTCTGACCTTCTCATAACAATGAGATTCTCACGGCATCATGTTGAACATGGAAGACAGAATGGACCAATTTCGGATCAGGATTGACATAAGCCGATCTGATTTAGGGGGCACAATCTCCAATCAAACACAAAAACTCCCTAGGCTCAGGCCAAATCAGGACCAATTAGTCCCGAATCAGCCAATTCAAGGCCAATTCCGGTAAGGTGCCGCCATGGAATCAATAATCATTGAATCAGAATCGGTACCTGAATCGGTGGGTACCAATCTAATCTAAATCAATCGGAATAAACTAATATTTTGTAAAGAAAACTGATTCGGAACAATCTAGAACAGTCCGGATCGGTCATTTTTTTTTCATTGTAAAAATTCAAAAAAAAACATTAAAAATATTTAAAAATTATAAATACTCTTAAAAAATTGTTAAAAATAAAAATCATTTATCTAACACACTTTCGTATCATTAAAAGAAAGTTTAAAACAACCAAATATACTTTAATGCCAATAATCATTACATTAAACATTGATAACATAATACAAATGCTCTATTGGCATGCAATAAAATATTATCTTTTTTTCACCAATATTTATGGAATTAACTTGTACGCTCTTAGATGCTCCATTGACAGTTGCCTGTCTAGACCCATATCCATATAAAAATAAAAAATTGGCCATCTAAGAAAAATTGTACATTGTGTTGTGTGCTGTATATGCAATTAGAATATATGGTTGGAAACACTCAAGAGATTCTGGATAATTGGTTGTGGCGTACTGATAAAAAAAACCTCTAATCCCAGCATAGACGTCTCCCATTAGAATGTTATCTCTAACCGAAATTATCGACTCCTACCCCACTGGTGAGCGCACTCGAAAATCCTACTCCTCCTCCACCTCCACATGAACCTCCGGCCTTTTATTATTGTGTAGGCAGAATGAATTCTTCTTCATCGTCATTTGAGGAGGTTACTTGTGAACTATCAGTTGGACCAACAGGTATTCACTTGATTTCCAACTTTCACTTCGTTGCTGCTTTTTCTACTTGAGATGAACAATTTCCAATCCTCATGCCACTATGATATATCTTTTTCAATTGTGAAAAGTGCTATAATCTGCTTGTCGTGGTCTTTGTCCTCGTGGGAGTTGGTTGAGGCTGGAGCTAGGGTTGAAAATGGGGCTAAAGCTGAGATTAAGAGTAGAGTAGCAGTGACTTCCTCTTGTATGTGCTCATTTACAACCTCAACATTATCAAATTCCCTTTCAGTCCATGTATGATCCTCTAGATTGAACTCTGGTGGTGCCCTGCCTATTTTCTCCTCCACCCATGAAGCAAGTGGATGCTCCTCCTTAAAAGGTAATCAACATCAACATTTTCAGTAGGTGGATCATGTGATGGTGCTTTAACTCTTTATTCATACGATCCACCTACAAATCTTGCGAATCTTTGATTTTGATTTTTTACAATATTAAATGTTCTTTATCCTCAGTCATATGTTGTAATGGTAGAATATAAGTTTCTTCAACCTGCCATATCTTATCATATTCCTTCTCTTGATATACATTAGACTAAAGATACTCCAGTTCCTCTCGTATTGGGAGGAACTTGTGCTCTGATTGAAAATGCAAATAGCAATTGCAGTAAGTGGATTCCAACCACTTCTTGTATTAACTTGCACCCACCACTTAGCTAAAAAAACCAATAATAGAAAATGATATTACTGTCTCAATAACATCAAATATCATAAAATAAAATGAGAAGTTATTTCAACATACTAGAAGCAAGATTGTCAAATGAATACCACAGATCTGGATGGATCTGAATAGACTTCAGTTCCTATTCTTTAAAATTGTATCTAAAAATTAAGAGTTGTCAAATTATTAAACTATTAGTGTTCAAACATAAAAATATCGAGAAATATAGCATTCTTAATTACTTCTAGCTCAGCTTCACATTTGTCATACTGAATTACTGAAAACCATTATATTACAAACAAAAGTACCCCTTAGGACTTCTTGATCATTGCATACTTGTCCTCTATACTATAGCCGGGGTTTTAAAAATATCTCGCATTCATCTTATATAACATAAGAACATATATTTATGCATCAAGCAATAATTAAATATTGATAACAAGAATTACATGTTGTATACATGTCATGATGTAGTGTCTTATCCCATCTGGCATGACTAATTTTCCATCACTTATTGCAACATTTATTATGATTCTCCTATATTTTCAACTACACTTTGTCTATGGCATCATTAAGGTATCACACCTGGTTCCTCTCATCTAAGTCAACTAATCTCAACATATTTACAAATGGCTCGATGATAGACAAGTAATAAACAATTCTTTCCAAAAAAAACACTAAATCATTATTAGATGTTCTATCTATGAAAAAATCTTTAATTGATCTATCTTGTTGTGCAAATCAACTATATAGCAAACATACTCTTCTGATGCTATAAAACAAATAAGTGCATGTCTATATCGATGTACGCTCTCCAAGGCAACGAAGTGTGACAAATATAGTCGCTACAAGTCTAATCAGATCGTGTCCCTCAATATGATCTCTCATTATATGTAGTAAATGAGAATATGAATAGATAAATGATATAATCGGTAGTGCCTGATTCACAAATGTAGAAATTAAAGTCTCCTTGCTTTATCTTCCAATGTGAGGTCAAATAAGTGTGCTACACTGTTGGAACCTCGAATTTTCCCCTTCCTCTCTTTTTTAAAGAGGAAAAGAAATTTTTTTGTTGGGATTAGAATTCCTTTTTGAAATTCTTTTCCTTCTTTTGGGCTAGCATTGACTACTATGAAAATATATGGTATTCATAGGAGTATTAGCTAATTTGATGTGGTATTATTTTATAGGAACACCGATGGTTCCACATATTTGCTAAGTGCCGACATGGGTATTACCCACCACTTAGATGATCTGAACCACAATTTAATTTATGAGGTTATCAGAGTACTTTGAAAATAAATTTGACCTCTCTCCACCGGACTTGCGATATTCCAGTGTTAATTACATCGAGCAAACACTCGAAAACCCTTGATTAACCGTCAAGGCAACCTGTTGAACTGAAGTCATTCATCCACATAAACAAAACTGGAAGACATCCCCATGGCCTTATGAGATGGAATTTGTATTTAATCAAATTTGATTATTTGATCAAGTTTAGAAATTATTATTTCAATGACTTATTTAATTTTTATCCACCTCTCAAAGTCCATGGGGATTAGATGTCATCTTTGGATGACACATCGGGTCAATCGAACTTGAATTTATTTCATGTCGATTTAAGTACATGGAAGTACAATAAATAAGGGGGCATTCGAGCATTTGTTCCTCAACACATGTCAAAGTTTGTTCGGTTTGGCCAGCACTTCGGCTTTACCGATTTGGGTTTCGGCTTTGCCGGTATTTCGATTTTACTGAACCAAATCTTCTTCATATATCCAAGAATGACTTGATTACATTTGATATGCAGCATTTTTGGAGCTTCTTCGGTTTTGCCGACATTTCGGCTTTACCGATCTGGGTTTCAGCTTTTCCGACATTTCGGTCTTACTGAACCAGATTGTCTTCATGTATCCAAGAATAGCTTGATTGCATTTGATATGCGGCATTTCTGGAGCTTGTTCGGGTTTGCCGACATTTCGGCTTTACCGATCTGGGTTTCGGTCTTTTCGGCATTTTGCATTTACCGAACCAGATTGTCTTCATGTGTCCAGGAATAGCTTGATTGCATTTGATATGCGGCATTTCTGGAGCTTGTTCGGGTTTGCCGACATTTCGGCTTTACCGATCTGGGTTTTCACCTTGATTTCCCGTTCGGTTTGACCGTCATTTCGGTTTGACCGATTTGGGTTTTCTATTTGAATTCCCGTTCGGTTTGACCGGCATTTCGGCTTTACCGATTTGGGTTTTCACCTTGATTTCCCGTTCGGTTTGACCGGCATTTCGACTTTACCGACTTGGGTTTTCATCTTGATTTCCCTTTCGGTTTGACCGGCATTTCGGTTTGACCGATTTGGGCTTTCATGTTGATTTCCCGTTCGGTTTGACCGGCATTTCGGCTTTACCGATTTGGGTTTCTGTTGGCGTCTGGTTTTTCTTAAAAAAAAAAAGAAGAGAAGAAGATTGGGCCAAAGAAAAAAATGGGCTTAAGTGTAAGGGGCAGCCCACAATTCAGCCAAATTGGGCCCAATCAGGGGGTCCATGGATGTCCAATCAACAGCCCATCATCTCACCTAAAAATTGGGCCAAACCCCATCCTAAAACCAGGCCCTGCGCAGCCCACAGCAGAGCATGGGCCACACCCCCCTGCGCACCACACTGGCCCACCTGCCACCTCAACACCCCCCTGTGCACCACACTGGCCCACCTCCCACCTCACCACCCCCCTGTGCACCACCTGTCACCCCAGCCACCAGCCGCCCCATGCAGCCAATCCAGCCCTGCATGGGGGGGAGAAAAAGGCTGCGCCCCATCTGCCACCTGCACATCAACCCAGGCCCTGCAGTCAGCCCAAGAAAAGGAGAGAAAGGCTGCGCCCCCACCTGCCACTTGTCACCCCAGCCGCCAGCCACCCCATGCAGCCAATCCAGCCCTGCATGGGGGGGAGAAAAAGGCTGCGCACCATGCAGCTGCCACCTGCAGCCAATCCAGACCCTTGTTCAGCCCAAGAAAGGGGAGAAAGAGGGGGCAGCCAATTAAATACACTGGCTGCATGGGGGAGAGGCCAAAGCACCTGCGCCCCACCTGCCACTTGTCACCCCAGTCCCCTGCGCACCATGCAGCCACACCAGGCCCATGTGCAGACCCCTCACCTCATCTCCAGCTCCTATAAAAGGAGGGGTGCGCACCAGCATTTGGGGGAGAGGCTGAAGATACCGCCAGGCTGCCGGGTTGAGCCCCCATCTTGCTACCATCCGCTGCCACCTGCTGCCTGCGACCAGAGGAAGAGAGGAAGAGGAAGAGGAGGAGAAGAAGAGAAGAGGAAGACAAGGTAAACTTGGTGCGCCTATGTAGCCCTTCAAAGGGCCTTCTTCTCTACCTGTTCTAGGGCCCATCTCCAACCCCTGGTCTGCCTCCAGAAGAACCCCCTTGTACAGCCCATGTTCGAACCCAAACCAGGCCCCTAAAAGCCCCCCTGCGCAGGCCTATTTCAGTCCAACTGAACACCCCAATCTAGGCCCAAAATCCGGCCCCCCAACATGGTATGCTGAACAGCCCTCCTGCGGGCCCCTGCTCAGACCCTTCTGCAAGTCCATATACAGCCCATTTAGCAGGCCTGTTTAGCCCACCTGCAGGTCCATTTGGCCCAGCCAAATACTCCCCCCACAGCAGGAGAAAACTCCCTATCGCAGGCCCATAACCTGATCCCTGATCGGCCCATTCTCTGGCCTCTACCCAAGCCCATAACCAGGCCCCCTTGCAGCCCATTTAGTAGACCCCCTGCAAGTCCACTCGGCCTAGCCAAATACTTCCCCCCTCAGCATGAGAAACTCCCTATTGTAGACCCATAACCGGCCCATAACCAGTCCATATCAGCTCCTATCCACCCCCTTGTGCAAGCTTAAATCAGCCCACACATCAGGCCCCCTTGCCCAAGCCCATAGCCGGGTCCATATAGGCCTGTCATACAGCCCCCTTTCAGCCCACCAGGCCTGGATGCAGGGGTCTGAAGGAGGCTTAATAAAAGTTAATTTTTCTTAAAAGATATCCTCGATGGAAATTAAATAAAAATGCACCTAACTAATTAAACAAACCGATGGCAAGCATTGGCCGGCTAAAAACCCGCCACATGGTCTCGGCATAATTTAAAAGAATCAAAATAAATGGGAAAGCAATAAGCCGGCTTTTTAGCACGCTTCTTGACCCATAATTCAAAAACCAAATAAAATAAACAACAAACAGAAATTAAATAAAAATCCATTAATTAATTCAACAAACCGATGGCAAGCATTGGCCGGCTAAAAACCCGCCACATGGTCTCGGCTAAACTTAAAAGAACTTGTGGGTCGGTTTCAAACCTTCCCCTTAACTTTTTAAGGTGGGCATACAAAGGTCTAGTCAAAAAGACCCCAATGCCTTACCATCCCTCACGAGGGAGTTATTTTGCCCATTATGCCATGGAGGGGCTATGCATGATCAACATGTCAATATGCCCAAACCATAGGCTAATAAGGATGACCAACCATGGGTTGAGTGCCCACAAGCTTATTAAAAGCCGGGTATGCTCAACCTTGAACCGGTTGGGAGAAGACTTCACATGCCTATCAAAGGCTGGAGACTACACTCAAGACCGACATATATTTGATCCCGAATTGAGGAGATGTGACAGTTGTTGTAAAAGAGAGAAAGCTGGAGGACTTGTGAACTTCAAATAATGAAGAATTCAATGAGCAATGCAAAGAGAAAACAGTCCTTGCCGGATTGGATGAATGCAAGCACATTAAAAACTGAAATTAAATATGAAATCAAAACATTTAAGAAATATGAAAATCTGAAATTGCTGAGGGGCTGCCTGGCTCAAATCAGAACCGAAAGTCAGAACTGAATTCTCTGAAATCTGGAAATCTGAACTAAGTCAGAAATCTGTTTTGGTGCAGAAATCTCTGAAAATTTGTTTTTCTGGAAATTGAAGCTTCAAATCTGAATTTCGGGAATTTCAAGGTCTGAAATCCACGTTTTTTCTGAAATCTGAAACATACAACAAGAAGAACTGAAATCCGTGAGAAATCAGGGGTCCCAAAATCTGAACAGAAGTCTGAAATTTGAAGTCTGAAGCATAGAAGTCTAAAATGCAGAATCTGAAATCAGCAAGGAGGGGGGGATCCGAAATAAAAAGACCTGCAACTGAAAGTCTGAAGGGTGGAGATAAAGTCTGAAATTTAAGCTCAACTCATTACAGAATCTGAAATCAGCAAGAGGGGTTAGGGAGCCGAGGATTCTGAGCCATCCAATCTTCAACCACAAACATTCAAACTAATAAACAAATCCATATCAAAGTTGAAGCAATCTGTAATTCAGCGAAATCTGCAAAGTTTCAAAAAAAAAAAAAAAAAAGAAAAAGAAAAAAAAAAGAAGAAGAAATAAAGGGGAACTCTTTCAAATCTCTGCAGCAAAGCAAATTTGAACCAAAACATGCCAACTCAATCCGAGGTAAGGTGTCAATTCAATTAAAGGCATAGTGAGACTAACTTAAAACAAATCTGATGATCCATAAATTGAATTCTAATTAAAGATCAAACAAATCCCTTGAATTGAATTCAAACAGCAAATTCTTAACTCTTAATAAACCCACAAAGCCAACATATTTCAACGGATCCAAAATCTGAAACATAACTTGAATCTAAAGTCTGAAAACAAAAGTGTAAAATCTGCCAACCTGCAGAACCCGGAAACAGAAATCAGAAGTCAAAACATCCATTAAAAAATCAAACTCCATCCAGTTCTGAACTCAATCAGAATTCCGTAATTGGGCCTTAATCAAACTGAATCCCATCCAATTCGGTCATCTTTAAGTCAGGCAGTTCATGAATTATGAAATGAGTTAACTTTAAACTTAATTAAAACATAAGCCAACATTAATAAAAGATGCTCAAGCAAATCAGAAGCCTGTAAGAAAATCTGAACTCCCAAACCAGAAAGGTCAACAAATTGTAAATCATTAAATCTTAATGCAGAACATTAAACCAAACCGAGAACAAGTCTGTTAAGAGAAACCCCAAGTTCAAGACAATCTGTCAAATTCAATTTCAGTTAACTAAATTCAAGTGAAATTCAACTCAAATTAAATTAAACAATTCACTGAACACATGCCCAAATTAAATTCACCAAATTCAAAACAAATTCAAACTCGATCTAATTAACTCAAATATAAATCAGACTCAAATAAAATAAATTCAAATTAATCAATCAACAAAATCCAAATTCAACTCCAATCAAATTGAAGATTAATCATAAGCAAACTGTCTAAAACTCAAGTCAAACTTAAATCAATCAACAAATTTAAATTGAACTAAACTCAAAACCAATAAGCAACTGAAATCAAATTCAACTCAAAACTAAATTCAATTCAATCAAATTTCAACCCAAACTAAAAGCAACTCAACCAATTAAATTCAACTCAAACTAAATTCAACCTAAATCAAAATCAAACCAACAAATTTAATCAATTCAATTCAACCCAAGTCAAATTCAAAACACATTAAGTGCTTGCATTCTATCAAGCTCATGGGGCTGTTTTCCCGTGTCCATATGTGTGTGAATGTTTATTTTTGTGGATGCATATTTTCTGTTCCAATGGATTGCTATGACGCTTAATCAAGGGTATTCGAGTTATCTCGATGTAATTAACGTCGGATCTTCGCACCATCCGACGGGGAGAGGTCAAAATAGATTTCAAAGAACCTAACAACCTCAACATATAATGTGAACCCTAGCTAGTACTTTTATGGAATACCATCTATTTTCCTAAAGAAGTCAACGCTACGGTCTAACCAAATCAAATTCAAATTCAAATAAAAAATGAATTTCCAAAACGTCAAACAAATCTTTAAAATTGAGGTTACATCAAATGGCACGCCCGGTGGGACCTCTCCTCCCCTTCATCTCTCCGTCATAGCAATTCAAGGAAATGTGCATCCTTTAAAATGAAACTAAACTCTCTACATCTGACAAGTTTGTCTCGTCCATTTCAGGTAAGACGAGAGAAGATGTCTGGAAAAGGAGTTTTCTGGACTGAAGAGTACGTTGACGCACGTACCAACGGGATACTGGCGTTTCCCCAATGTCCAGTAATGTTCGGAACGTGCCCGGAGGTGTTCCTACCACCACACTGCCTCGGTGTGGAGCTTGTCACCCCCATCATGGATGCGGCCGACATCAACCCTATCAGCCAGATTATTCTGGCAATTCAATTGGAAGATGCTGAAGACGTCAAAGAAGAAGAACCGGCGCCGGCCTTGGCACCGATTTCTGTCAATCAAGTCTCAGTCACTGAGGAGGCTCCTGAACCACCCAAACCACAAAGGTTCCGGGTCGGGAGGACTCCTACTTCATGCTCCTCGCAGCGCTCGTTCGTAATGGGCTCCATGAGGGTTTACTGGAAGGGACGCTCTGCCGTCCCGATATATACTCAAGCTGAGCTAAGGCAGATAAAGCCTAGGCTCGCCATACTGCCAATAGCCAACCGCTTCGCCACACTGGCGGAGTCAGAGGAGAAAAATGAGGCTGCTTCCCAGCCTTCCAATAAACTCATTGCAGCTGCACGGGGGAAGAAGAAATCTTCCGCCCGCCAACTCAATTCTGGCCAATCAATGGTCCAGGCCACTCACCAGGAGAGGGGGCAGCCCTCTTATCCGAAAAATGAGGCAATCAGCCGGTCGCCGGCTAACTACACTGCTCGGGAGAGGGACCCGCCATCAACCCCTCGTTTTGGCTGGGCCAACCGAAAAATGGTGCCGCCCCCATACACTACCTTCAAGGTGAGGGGCCAACCCTCAACTCAACGTTTCCGGAAGGACAGCCGAAAGGACAGCCGATCAACGGTTCCGTCCCTCAAAAGAATTCAACAGGCTGGGAATCAATCCTATGCCCGCAAAAAGCAAGAAGACAAGCAGTTACCGGTTCAAGTCGGTGACGTACCCTGGCTTTGGAATCAATCCAATGACCATGACAAGGTTCGGGGGCAGAAGCAATCTGCGGCCCGATATCTGCCAAGGGTTGACCGGTTCGCCAGTCAACCTTTACATGCTACTCATCCGACTGGGGGCAAGCCTCCAGGATATTCCAGCAATGTTCGGACAAAGGATCAACCGGACGTCCGTCAGACAAACAGGGGGCAGGGGAATAAATCCTCTCCCCAAAAAAGTCAAGCAAATATGGGTGCCTAAGGCGAAAGTTCCCACCTCGGGGCCTTTGCCTAAGGTTATCCATCCTCACTATACAGCCGGCTGCTCTTCCAGCTCCCGGCCCGTTAAAACTTCGCAACCAAAGGCCGCCCCACCTCGGCCGGCGGTTCAATTTGCACCACAATCCAGACGCTGCTATGCGTCATATTATCTGGATGATCAATTCACGGTCCCCCGGACCTTACCAGAAAGAGAGTCGGCCTCTACCCGGCTCACGCCTTCCCGCAAAGCCCCGAAAAGACATGTGGTACAGGGGGCAGGGGGCAAAATGAGGATCTTCTCCTGCTTCGCTACTTCAAACACAAGCCGGCGTGAAGATGGCGCCGAAGCTCCGCAAACTGCAATCCGGACTGGGGCAACTAATACCCGCAGTCAAACTGCTCTCCAGGGAACAAATCCTCCAAGACAGCCCTTGGTGATCGATCCTCCACCTCAGGAAGAAGTGGAGGAAGGGGCACACCAAGATAATCAAGAAGCTGAAGCTGCACCTCCGAACCTCGACCTAGCTGAGTTATGGAGGGAGAATCGCATCGAAGATGCCGCTAAGAAACTTTGGGTTGCCGCAATCCCAACCGGCCCAGACTGCAGGTGGCGAAGTTCCCGAAGAACCGCCCACGCAGATGGAACAACCTCCCCGCACCTCGCCCGCGGCCGGCAAGATACCAGCCTCCTCCCCAACAACCGCCACAATGGATGGCGCCGGAGGATGAGATCCATATCACATCTCAGGCCTATCAACCGCCACAAGACTATGCGGCGGTGTCCCAGAAGATGATGATCGAACGTCTGATCGAGGCCAAGCTAGCCGAACATGATGATGGGCTGGCCACGGTGGACTTATACCGGGTTCCATACCCCGTCCACCACCAATTTAAGAAGCTCGGCGAAGTCACCAAAATCCCCAAGTGTCCAAGATTTGATGGACGTGGGTCCCCAAAAGAGCATCCGGCACTCTATGTGACCCACACGGGAGAATTGGCACTCGAGGAGTCATACCTCCTCGATATTTCGCCACAACATTGACCGGATCAGCCTTTGAATGGTACTCCAAGTCGAAGCCGAACTCGCATCAAACCCGGGAGGACATGCAAAGGAAGTTCATCGAAAGGTTCAAGCTTACGGAAAGGCCGTTCACACTAGTCGAACTAACCTCTCTGCGACAACGGAGGGATGAATCGGCTGTGGACTACGTCAAACGGTGGAGGAATTTATGCATGAGATGTTCTAACCCACCAGCAAATGAAGAGGCTGTTGGCCTGTGCAAACGAGGGCTGCGTCCGGAAATGCTAGAAAAGCTGTTAGTTACCAACATCCGGACATTTGATGAGCTGAATCGGGTAGTCTCCGAGCTGGAACTCTTCTATGCTGACAACCCAGCGGTTCTGGCCAACAAACAAAAAATAATGAAGGACAAGCAGCCGGCGGCCAAGGATGTCTACACGGTGGATTTCTCCCCGGCCAAGAACAATGGCAATGGGGGCAAGAAGGACGTGCAGGCATCGACTTCAGCACCAAAGAATTTCAGCCAGCCTGGTCCCACGACCACATTGGCTGACCGTCTGAAGAAGCCGTACTCTTTTCCCAGGGAGTACACTAGGAGGCTGTTCAACATGTGCACAAAGGAGAGTCTAATTACCCTCCCGCAGCCTAAACGGCCTGGAGATGCCAACAAGGCTGACGATCCCAACTTCTGCCAATACCATCGGATGTTGGGTCATTCTCTGGAGGATTGCTATCTATTCAAGGATCAGGCGGAGGCCCTAATTCGGGATGGAACCGTCGACATGGGCAAACATTTGATCAACCCGCCACGGTCACATGTCAAACCCAAGCAGCCCCTAAACTTCACAGTGAATGTCATACATCAGAGGCGTTCATTTAACAGACGGGTGCAGGCTCCGCCTCAGCAACATGCCGTGCATGATCACCGGCACCCTGAAATATACAACATGGCTGCCAGGACCACTGCCATTTTGGAGAGGTTCCGTCAACGGTGTGCCCACCTAGAACGGGACTTACAACTCACCATAGTCAACCTACCGGGGCTAATGACAGGTGAAGTGATGGAAGAAGAACTGTACCCAGCTGACAATGACGAGTCGATGGACTTCTCGAGCAGCGGGTCACATACAGGAACCCCAGAAGATACAACAACCGGCTGGTTCATGGGGATCCTGGGAATCATTAAATGCACCACCAACCCGAGACAATAGGGAGCGTGAGGTGTCCGATGCAGACTCCTATATGGTCCCTAATGTACAACCAAGGAGGGAGGAACCGAGGGATCCGCCTACATTTCCCGGTTATGAGCGGTATTCGTTCCCTCAGGGAATGACATACCCGCTATTCCAATATTGCGCCAGAGCGGGTCTAATTGCCCCATACTCCCAAGACAGGCCACACAACTTCCACTTTCCACGAGAAGGGTGTATGTACCACCTCACAATGGAACACCCCTTGGAAAGTTGTAGAGCTGCCAGGGCACAAATCGAACATCTGATAAGGGGCGAGATACTAAACCTGGGACGTCACCTAATTCACCCCCCACGACCTCATGCCATTCGAGGGCCATACACCTCGGCTTACGTCATTCATGCCACTCCAGAAACAAGTGTGCAGCGGGGGCATCATACCAGGGGCAAATCACAGAGGCCGATACAGCCAAAAGTTTATTCGGCTTATCAAACACTCTCCCCGGAAGTGATACAAAGAAACATTGAAGCTGCCAACAAATTTTATGAAGAAAAAGCTAAAGAGATTGTCCCTGAGGAGTCTGACCAGCCATGGCAGAAAATCCCCACCCGGGAGGAGAAAGCTCGGCCGTGCGTGCGGCAGCCCGCGAAGGCGTAACTACAAAGTTGAGCAACTACAAGCTGAGCAGGCTGCACAAGCCGAGGAGGCCGCACAACCAGCACCATACAGAGGACCGGGAGGCCTAGCCAACCAAAGAAAGCATGCAAAAAACAGAAGAAAAGCAGATAAAAGAAGGGCGCAACGCCAGGAGGAAAAACTACGAAAAATGGAGGCACGCCTTCAAAATCCCACACCTCTCCAAAAACTTCAGAAACTCATTGATCAGCTCGAGGAATACGAGCCAAAACAGCCTTCGGGCCCGGCTCCCCTCGACGCGTATATTCCCTGGGGTGAGTGGGCCAAATATGCTTCATTCAAGCAATGGCTCATGGAAATCAGAAGAAAGATGGCTGCAGGAGAAGAAATCCCATTTGACAGCATATCAAAATTCTGGGGAGAAGGTGAAGAAGAGCCGGATGCTCATGACCTTGCATTCCGCTTCCATAGGCTGTCGTGCAATCTGGCAAGTATCCCACCACCCGCCGATTACTACAATCGGGGGAATGGCAGTCGGGGGCGGTCTTCTCGTCCCGAAATCACCTATCAAAGGCGAAACAGTAGGAACACCCGCGGAGGTCGGGGAGGCAGGGGGCAACACCCCAACAACAACAAAGTAATCTATTTCCGGGATGAACAACCCAAGCCCGTGCCACCTCCATTGGTCAGGCAGCCCCCTGCCCGGGTCATTCAATTTCAACCCTTCTCGGATGATGAGGAGGGTGATGGCGCAGCAAATGCCACTTCCGAGGTGCCAGCAAGGCCCGAGGAGGTGCAAAAAGAGCCAGTGGTGGACAAAGCCAACCAACCAAGCACGTCCCAGCAACCGCCTCAACCAAATGAACCGGAGGAGTCAATTCCAACTGATACGATGGTGGAGAACATAATGGAGCAATTCTTCCCTCCACCACCAGACTCTCTCCCTTCTCTGGCTGAAACAAAAGAAAAGGTGGACAGAAAAGTCCTTCTCCAATTAAAAAGACTCCCCGTGCGCCTAGGCCTATGGGAAGTCATATCCCTAAGCAAGGAACTCCGAGAAGCCCTTATGGCAGTGCTGCAAGCACCAGAAGCCTACGAAGCCCACTTGGCCGAGTTGGGCCAATATGAAGCTTATGCGGCATCGGTTTCATTCACTGAGGAGGATATGATGTATCCTTCAGCATTCCACAACCGGCCGCTATATATGAAAGGGCTGGTGAATGGGCATGAATTGAACCGGATCATGGTCGACGCAGGTTCGGCTGTCAACATACTCCCGCTCAAGACCTTCCGGGCTTTATACCTTATGCCTTATCTTCAGAAGGTCTCCGGAGTTATGATATCCGGGTTCAACCAAAATTCAGAAGAAGCCATGGGAAAAGTCGAGGTGGACTTGGTGTTGGGTGACTTCAGCACCAAAGCGACATTCTATGTCATAGATGCTGATACCACCTACAGGGCTCTCCTAGGCCGCCCCTGGTTACATGCAAATTGGGTCGTGCCGTCAACACTCCATCAATGCCTCAAATACAACAAGGAAGGTGTGCAATGCAGAGTAGACGCAGACCAAGCCCCTTTCGAGGTGGCCGAGTGTCATCTGTCAGATGCACAACTCTATCTCCAGCCAGAGTCCTTCAAAGCCAAAGCTGATAAAGGAAAGCAGAAGATGGTGGATGAACAACTTGATGAAGATATCACCATCAATGAAGTCAAAGCAAAACTACACAGGCTGAAGATAAGCTCTGAAAGGAAGGAGTGGCGGCCCATCAAGTTCAATGCCAATTCCATCACCAAAGCTTTCGAAAACAGCATATGCATGCCACCTGATCTGATGTGGCTAGCTGGAGAACGTGAGCTTCAAACGGTACAAAGGATGGAAACATTCACGGTCCCCTACCCTGATGGGTCCAAGTTTACACTTCATCGGGAAGAATATCCACGCAAGCGAGCTCGGGAAGATGACTTCGGTTGGCCCGAAGATCTCGACTCTTCTATGGTGCCTGTAGAGCCAATAGAAGCCATGTCTCCAAAGAAGCGACGAATGTGCCGGGAACAAGGAGTTCCTGATAAGCAAAGTCGCCAAAGAGACAAAATGTTCAAACAAATGTGGGACTTCGAAAAATGGATGAAAGTAAAGAGTAAGAAATATTGCGTGGGCTACGACTCTGACTACGAACCGATAGTGCACTATGCAGTCAATTTGGCCAGTGTTCACCAAGTCGAAGACGTCGCCCCTGTCTTTGACGAATCCTCTGAGGAGGAAACAGAGCAGGAAGCTCAACCAGAAGACCCCCAACAAATTCAGGGTGATAATGCCCTCATCCAGGCAGAAGCCCATGAAATAGAGAATAGAGAAGAAGACGGGGAATTGGTTGATTTGCAACCAGCCCCTGAAGAGATTGAGGACGGTGGTCAAGCTACAGTCGACGACCTCCTCGAAATTAATTTGGGGACTTCAGAGGATCCAAGGCCCATCTTCATCAGTGCCCTCCTCAATGAAGAAGAAAAAGTTCAATACCGGCTCCTGCTAGAAGAGTTCAGGGATTGCTTCGCCTGGACTTACAACGAAATGCCTGGGCTTTCACCAGAGGTGGCAGTCCATAAACTGGCCATACTCCCCTCAGCTAAGCCAGTGAAGCAAGGGCAAAGACGCATGCGGGCTGATCTAGAGCTCAAAGTCAATGCCGAAATCGATAAACTTATAGAAGTTGACTTCATTGAGCCTTGCATGTACCCTGTGTGGCTTGCCAATGTTGTGCCAGTGAAGAAGAAAAATGGACAGATTCGGGTCTGCATTGACTATCGCGACCTGAATAGAGCCTGCCCGAAGGATGACTTCCCTCTGCCAATTCCAGAAAATATGGTAGACGTGACCATGGGGCATGAAGCCTTGTCATTCATGGATGGTTCGTCGGGATACAATCAAATCTTGATGGCCACGGAGGATAAAAGTTTTACGGCATTCCGTACTCCTAAAGGGGTGTTCAACTACAAAAGGATGCCGTTTGGACTCAAAAATGCAGGAGCAACCTACCAGAGAGCCATGACCAGCATCTTTGATGAAATGTTACATGATCTGGTCGAATGCTATGTCGATGACTTAGTCGTCAAGACAAGAAAGCGAGGGGATCACTTGGGCGATCTAAGAAAAGTCTTTGAGCGGCTCCGACAATACAAATTAAAAATGAATCCCATGAAGTGCGCCTTCGGCGTATCTAGCGGGAAATTTCTTGGCTTCATAGTCAGATATCGGGGCATTGAAATTGACCCTGATAAAATCAAAGCAATTAGGGAACTGCCGCCTCCGCGCAACATACGGGAGCTGAGATCCCTTCAAGGCAAGGTCGCATACATCCGGCGTTTTATTGCAAATTTGTCCGGCCGGTGTCAACCATTTTCCAAACTAGCCAAAAAAGGAGCCCCGTTTAAATGGGATGATAGCTGTCAAGCCGCCTTAGACGGGCTTAAACAATATCTCCTGAATCCACCTGTTTTAGGGGCACCTATTAAAGGTAGACCCCTTATTCTGTACATCACTGCGCTGGATACATCCCTGGGGGCTATGCTAGCACAACTAAATGATGAAGGCAAGGAGCAACCGCTCTACTATCTGAGTAGAAGATTGGTAGGCCCTGAACATAATTACTCCCCGATGGAAAAGATGTGTCTGGCCTTGGTGTTTGCCGCCAAAAAGCTGAGGCACTATCTCCTGGCACATGAGGTCAACTTGATATCCAAGTTTGACCCCATAAAGTACATGTTGAAGCAACCAGTCCCTTCCGGACGCCTCGGGAAATGGGCATTGATGTTAATGGAATTCGACATTAAATATGTCCCGCAGAAAGCAATCAAAGGACAGGGGATGGCAGACTTCCTTGCCGCCCATCCTATACCCGAGGATTCCCCCCTTAACCTCCAGTTACATGACGAAGAGACCTTGAGAGAGGAAGAAAAGCAAGAAGCCAACCAGGTGGACGTCAAATACTGGCAGTTGTACTTCGATGGTGCAGCCAGCACAGAAAGGAGACCTGATGGAAAATTGAAACCAAGGGCCGGTGCAGGCATAGTATTCCTAAGCCCACAGGGTGGAGTTCTACACCACTCATGCACTTTGCCAGAAGCCCTTACCAACAATGAAGCCGAATATGAGGCCCTTGTCATCGGTTTGGAAATTGCCCTCGATATGGGAATCCGATGCCTCAAGGTGTTCGGGGATTCAATGCTAGTCGTGCAACAAATGCTCGGAGTATTTGAAGTCCGAAAAGAAGAATTGATGGCCTATCATGCAATGGCTACCCGATTGGCGGAAAAGTTCTACGTCTTCAGCATACAACATGTCAGAAGAGGGTTAAACTCGCAAGCCGATGCCTTGGCCAAATTGGCTTCTGTGATCAAACTACCGCCTGTAGGAAGGTTAGAAATTGTTGTCAAGCACAGAAGGTTGTTTCCAACATCCGTCATCGACAACGACAACCCAACTACATGGGGAGCTAACATCATAGAAGAGGGTGAAGATGATCACCCTGAACGGAATGATTGGCGGCAGCCGATTATTGACATCAAGAATGGGATCTTACCTGAAGACCGGGCCAAACGTGTGCAATTAACACGTAGGGCGGCCTCCTACCAACTCATTGGTGGGGAGTTATACCGGCTGGTACCCGAAAAAGAAAGATCGATCCTTGCCAGGTGTCTATCCATGAAGGAGGCATTTCAGGTGATGAAGGAAGTTCATAGTGGGTTATGCGGAGCACATCAATCCGGACCCAAAATGAAGATAGCGATCAAGCTCAAGGGATACTACTGGCCAAGCATGTTCTCCGACTGTGAGAAATTTGCAAAGACATGCCACGAGTGTCAGGCATTTGCACCTATCCCTAGGCGCCCACCAACACAACTACATCCTACCACCCCGACATGGCCTTTCGCCGAATGGGGAATGGATATTGTGGGACCTTTTAGGCCATCCTCCAAAGGTTGTAAGTTCATACTTGCAGCTACCGATTACTTTTCCGTACGGCGTGCTATAGCCGCCAGGGAGGTAACCGGTGAGGTGGTTGCTCGGTTTGTCCAACAAAATCTCATATACAGATATGGGGTGCCGAGCCGTATCATGTCAGACAATGGTACACCATTCAGAAACCAAACAGTATACAAGTTGGCCTCCAAATTTCATATTGATTGGCGGACGTCTACTGTATACAATCCACAAGCAAATGGCCTAGCAGAGGCATTTAATAAAACCCTTTGCAAGCTTCTAGTCAAAGCGGTTGGAAGCAAGAAGCGGAGTTGGGATGAGAAGATGCAGGAAGCACTTTGGGCCTACCGCACCATATATAAAACACCCACAGGTTGCTCACCATTTTCATTGGTATATGGAAGTGAGGCAGTCATACCCGTGGAGGTGGAATTAGCTTCTTACCGGGTAGCAATCCACCATGGTCTACCTTCTGATGAACCCGATGAAATGCAAAGGCGATTCATGGAGTTAGAGAAATTGGAGGGGGAAAGACTAAAGGCCTATGAACACCTAAAAGTATATCAAGCTAGGATGTCTCGAGCCTACGATAAATTGGTGAAGGAGAGATCATTCCAGAAAGGAGACATTGTCATGGTCAAGCAAAGGGATTCTATGGCAGGTCGCCCCAAAAACAAGTTCCTCCCAAATCGCTCGGCCCATACATCATCGACAAGGTGTTCGAGGGAGGTGCCTACACCGTGGTTGATTGCAAAGGGAATATTCTGTTCCCTCCGCTCAACGGCAAACACATCAAAAGGTATTATGCTCCAGAGCATGAGTTCTGTAGGAACCAACTGGAGAATGAAGAATGATGTTACAAAAAAGGGGGCTAAAAAAAATAATAATAATAAAGATGCCCGACAGACTTGGTCGATCTCATTGATCGATTAAGGGCAAAAGTGTCAAGAAAAACCTGGTTAAGGTGAAAACCCGAACAAGGCACCTTAAGCAAAAATGGGTTACCCCGCTGTGTGAAAACCCTGTAAAAGGGCATACAGGCAAAAGAAAGGAGGGGACTAGCTTGGGTGAAAACCTTGCAAAAGGCGGTCAAGCTAGTTTAAAAAAAAAAAAAAAAAAAAGAAAAAAGAAAAAAAAAGAAAAAAAAAAAAAAAAAAAAGAAAACAAAACAGGACTGACTCCCTTAACCCAATGGGTTGGATGGGTGAGTTTTCCCCTAATTTTATTAGGGAGGGGGTCCGAGTTGCCAATGACGAAACGGCTCCCATAAAGCGCATCTACCTTGTAGTAGAAATATGCTGAGGAGGCCATACCTGAGGCAACGAGGAAGATCACCTCCCGCCTATAAAGTTTTCGGGAAGTCTCACACGCCATCCCAAAGGGAGAAAGGATACCCCCTTGTCCAGCAAAAATAAGCTTTGCGTCTTGGCGGCCATTTCGGTCTGTAGAAGCTTCATTACTATACCATCATGGCCTCTCAGGTCTATATGGTTTTCAAATCTTCATACCATCTGGTCCTTTCGGACTATATGGTTTTGATTCCATGTCAGTGTTGCCTTTGGCCCGTCTACCCTAAGTCCCACTGGCAATCTTCATACCTTGAGCCTTCGAGCCCAAGTGTATCCCAGATTCATATTCTAGGCCGAGTATGATCATCTCGTACTCTTTTGGCATCAAGCCACAACCCTTTTTCAGCATCAAGCTATCTCGTCACTTTTCGGCATCAAGCCACCACACACGGCATTAGGCCATCACCTCCTCTTTGGCATCAAGCCATAATATTCTTTTCTTTTTGGCACCAAGCCATCATACCTCTCTTGGCACCAAGCCATCATACATCTTTTGGCACCAAGCCACTACATTCGGCATCAAGCCGTCATGTCCTTTTGGCATCAAGCCATGATACTGCTTTGACATTAAGTCAGATCTTTCGGCATCAAGCCATCACATTCGGCATGGAGTCATTCCACGCCACAACACCCTTTTTTGGCATCAAGCCGCCAAATCATTTTGGGCATCAAGCCACAACACACTATTTTCTGGCATTAAGTCACCATAACCAAACTGGCACCAAGCCATCATCTCACTTTTCGGCATCAAGCCACCACAACACATTCGGCATTAAGCCATCACAAACCATATTCTCTTGGCATCAAGCCAACGTATTCCTTCGGCATCAAGCCATCATCTCTTTTTGGCATCAAGCCACAAAATTCATACCCAATAGACCGAGTGTGACTTCTTCATACTCACAAGTCTACAAATCCACCGGCACAAAGCCACCAAAGCCGTTATGGCCCAGGGGAAGCCTCAATTCCTCACCGCCCCAAAATAACTTCATGGCTTGAGGGAAGCCTTAATTTCCTACAAAAAAAAAGTGGGCTAAAAATAGAGATGCCCGATGGACTTAGCTGATCTAATCTCATTGATCGGTTGAGGATAAGAATGTCAAAAGAAAACCTGGCTAGAGTGAAAACCTGAAAAGGCGCTCTAGGCAAAATCAGGCAACCCCGCTACATGAAAACCTCTTTGGAGGCATGTAGGCAAAAAGCAAAGGGGGGCTGGTCCGGGTGAAAACCCGAAAAGGGTGGTCGGATCAGTAAAAAAAAAGAGAGAGACAAAACAAAAACAAAACAAAAACAAGGAAAGAAAGAGAAAGAAGTTCTGACTGGACCCGGAGAGATGTCTGACTGGAAGCACTGAAATAGCAGGCAAAGGCAAAGAGCCTGACGTATAGAAGGCTTTCAACAGAGAGAGCAAAGAGGGCCCAAGCCCTTCTCGGTCCAAAGGTGTCCAACCAATAAAGGAAATGGTTCAACTGTATTCACCCAAGCAATTCGAAGAATTTACAATCAAACAGCAAACAAATGACAGAAAGGGAATACAGTTGAACAATTCAAAAATTTCAGTCATAGAGCAGCAAGCAAGTGACAGAAAGAAAAACCATACACAAGCAATTCCACAATTTTCAATCAGTACAAGCAGTGATTGAAGAAAAGAAGGGGTTACAACTAAAATTTTGCACGGGCAATTCCCCGGCGACTCCCCGTCTCTGGAGAATCACCCGTGGGGGGCATTTGTTGGCGTCTGGTTTTTCTTAAAAAAAAAAAGAAGAGAAGAAGATTGGGCCAAAGAAAAAAATGGGCTTAAGTGTAAGGGGCAGCCCACAATTCAGCCAAATTGGGCCCAATCAGGGGGTCCATGGATGTCCAATCAACAGCCCATCATCTCACCTAAAAATTGGGCCAAACCCCATCCTAAAACCAGGCCCTGCGCAGCCCACAGCAGAGCATGGGCCACACCCCCCTGCGCACCACACTGGCCCACCTGCCACCTCAACACCCCCCTGTGCACCACACTGGCCCACCTGCCACCTCAACACCCCCCTGTGCACCACCTGTCACCCCAGCCACCAGCCGCCCCATGCAGCCAATCCAGCCCTGCATGGGGGGGAGAAAAAGGCTGCGCCCCATCTGCCACCTGCACATCAACCCAGGCCCTGCAGTCAGCCCAAGAAAAGGAGAGAAAGGCTGCGCCCCCACCTGCCACTTGTCACCCCAGCCGCCAGCCACCCCATGCAGCCAATCCAGCCCTGCATGGGGGGGAGAAAAAGGCTGCGCACCATGCAGCTGCCACCTGCAGCCAATCCAGACCCTTGTTCAGCCCAAGAAAGGGGGAGAAAGAGGGGGCAGCCAATTAAATACACTGGCTGCATGGGGGAGAGGCCAAAGCACCTGCGCCCCACCTGCCACTTGTCACCCCAGTCCCCTGCGCACCATGCAGCCACACCAGGCCCATGTGCAGACCCCTCACCTCATCTCCAGCTCCTATAAAAGGAGGGGTGCGCACCAGCATTTGGGGGAGAGGCTGAAGATACCGCCAGGCTGCCGGGTTGAGCCCCCATCTTGCTACCATCCGCTGCCACCTGCTGCCTGCGACCAGAGGAAGAGAGGAAGAGGAAGAGGAGGAGAAGAAGAGAAGAGGAAGACAAGGTAAACTTGGTGCGCCTATGTAGCCCTTCAAAGGGCCTTCTTCTCTACCTGTTCTAGGGCCCATCTCCAACCCCTGGTCTGCCTCCAGAAGAACCCCCTTGTACAGCCCATGTTCGAACCCAAACCAGGCCCCTAAAAGCCCCCTGCGCAGGCCTATTTCAGTCCAACTGAACACCCCAATCTAGGCCCAAAATCCGGCCCCCCAACATGGTATGCTGAACAGCCCTCCTGCGGGCCCCTGCTCAGACCCTTCTGCAAGTCCATATACAGCCCATTTAGCAGGCCTGTTTAGCCCACCTGCAGGTCCATTTGGCCCAGCCAAATACTCCCCACAGCAGGAGAAAACTCCCTATCGCAGGCCCATAACCTGATCCCTGATCGGCCCATTCTCTGGCCTCTACCCAAGCCCATAACCAGGCCCCCTTGCAGCCCATTTAGTAGACCCCCTGCAAGTCCACTCGGCCTAGCCAAATACTTCCCCCCTCAGCATGAGAAACTCCCTATTGTAGACCCATAACCGGCCCATAACCAGTCCATATCAGCTCCTATCCACCCCCTTGTGCAAGCTTAAATCAGCCCACACATCAGGCCCCCTTGCCCAAGCCCATAGCCGGGTCCATATAGGCCTGTCATACAGCCCCCTTTCAGCCCACCAGGCCTGGATGCAGGGGTCTGAAGGAGGCTTAATAAAAGTTAATTTTTCTTAAAAGATATCCTCGATGGAAATTAAATAAAAATGCACCTAACTAATTAAACAAACCGATGGCAAGCATTGGCCGGCTAAAAACCCGCCACATGGTCTCGGCATAATTTAAAAGAATCAAAATAAATGGGAAAGCAATAAGCCGGCTTTTTAGCACGCTTCTTGACCCATAATTCAAAAACCAAATAAAATAAACAACAAACAGAAATTAAATAAAAATCCATTAATTAATTCAACAAACCGATGGCAAGCATTGGCCGGCTAAAAACCCGCCACATGGTCTCGGCTAAACTTAAAAGAACTTGTGGGTCGGTTTCAAACCTTCCCCTTAACTTTTTAAGGTGGGCATACAAAGGTCTAGTCAAAAAGACCCCAATGCCTTACCATCCCTCACGAGGGAGTTATTTTGCCCATTATGCCATGGAGGGGCTATGCATGATCAACATGTCAATATGCCCAAACCATAGGCTAATAAGGATGACCAACCATGGGTTGAGTGCCCACAAGCTTATTAAAAGCCGGGTATGCTCAACCTTGAACCGGTTGGGAGAAGACTTCACATGCCTATCAAAGGCTGGAGACTACACTCAAGACCGACATATATTTGATCCCGAATTGAGGAGATGTGACAGTTGTTGTAAAAGAGAGAAAGCTGGAGGACTTGTGAACTTCAAATAATGAAGAATTCAATGAGCAATGCAAAGAGAAAACAGTCCTTGCCGGATTGGATGAATGCAAGCACATTAAAAACTGAAATTAAATATGAAATCAAAACATTTAAGAAATATGAAAATCTGAAATTGCTGAGGGGCTGCCTGGCTCAAATCAGAACCGAAAGTCAGAACTGAATTCTCTGAAATCTGGAAATCTGAACTAAGTCAGAAATCTGTTTTGGTGCAGAAATCTCTGAAAATTTGTTTTTCTGGAAATTGAAGCTTCAAATCTGAATTTCGGGAATTTCAAGGTCTGAAATCCACGTTTTTTCTGAAATCTGAAACATACAACAAGAAGAACTGAAATCCGTGAGAAATCAGGGGTCCCAAAATCTGAACAGAAGTCTGAAATTTGAAGTCTGAAGCATAGAAGTCTAAAATGCAGAATCTGAAATCAGCAAGGAGGGGGATCCGAAATAAAAAGACCTGCAACTGAAAGTCTGAAGGGTGGAGATAAAGTCTGAAATTTAAGCTCAACTCATTACAGAATCTGAAATCAGCAAGAGGGGTTAGGGAGCCGAGGATTCTGAGCCATCCAATCTTCAACCACAAACATTCAAACTAATAAACAAATCCATATCAAAGTTGAAGCAATCTGTAATTCAGCGAAATCTGCAAAGTTTCAAAAAAAAAAAAAAAGAAAAAGAAAAAAAAAAGAAGAAGAAATAAAGGGGAACTCTTTCAAATCTCTGCAGCAAAGCAAATTTGAACCAAAACATGCCAACTCAATCCGAGGTAAGGTGTCAATTCAATTAAAGGCATAGTGAGACTAACTTAAAACAAATCTGATGATCCATAAATTGAATTCTAATTAAAGATCAAACAAATCCCTTGAATTGAATTCAAACAGCAAATTCTTAACTCTTAATAAACCCACAAAGCCAACATATTTCAACGGATCCAAAATCTGAAACATAACTTGAATCTAAAGTCTGAAAACAAAAGTGTAAAATCTGCCAACCTGCAGAACCCGGAAACAGAAATCAGAAGTCAAAACATCCATTAAAAAATCAAACTCCATCCAGTTCTGAACTCAATCAGAATTCCGTAATTGGGCCTTAATCAAACTGAATCCCATCCAATTCGGTCATCTTTAAGTCAGGCAGTTCATGAATTATGAAATGAGTTAACTTTAAACTTAATTAAAACATAAGCCAACATTAATAAAAGATGCTCAAGCAAATCAGAAGCCTGTAAGAAAATCTGAACTCCCAAACCAGAAAGGTCAACAAATTGTAAATCATTAAATCTTAATGCAGAACATTAAACCAAACCGAGAACAAGTCTGTTAAGAGAAACCCCAAGTTCAAGACAATCTGTCAAATTCAATTTCAGTTAACTAAATTCAAGTGAAATTCAACTCAAATTAAATTAAACAATTCACTGAACACATGCCCAAATTAAATTCACCAAATTCAAAACAAATTCAAACTCGATCTAATTAACTCAAATATAAATCAGACTCAAATAAAATAAATTCAAATTAATCAATCAACAAAATCCAAATTCAACTCCAATCAAATTGAAGATTAATCATAAACAAACTGTCTAAAACTCAAGTCAAACTTAAATCAATCAACAAATTTAAATTGAACTAAACTCAAAACCAATAAGCAACTGAAATCAAATTCAACTCAAAACTAAATTCAATTCAATCAAATTTCAACCCAAACTAAAAGCAACTCAACCAATTAAATTCAACTCAAACTAAATTCAACCTAAATCAAAATCAAACCAACAAATTTAATCAATTCAATTCAACCCAAGTCAAATTCAAAACACATTAAGTGCTTGCATTCTATCAAGCTCATGGGGCTGTTTTCCTGTGTCCATATGTGTGTGAATGTTTATTTTTGTGGATGCATATTTTCTGTTCCAATGGATTGCTATGACGCTTAATCAAGGGTATTCGAGTTATCTCGATGTAATTAACGTCGGATCTTCGCACCATCCGACGGGGAGAGGTCAAAATAGATTTCAAAGAACCTAACAACCTCAACATATAATGTGAACCCTAGCTAGTACTTTTATGGAATACCATCTATTTTCCTAAAGAAGTCAACGCTACGGTCTAACCAAATCAAATTCAAATTCAAATAAAAAATGAATTTCCAAAACGTCAAACAAATCTTTAAAATTGAGGTTACATCAGTTTCCATCTTGATTTCCCGTTCGGTTTGACCGGCATTTCGGTTTTACCGATTTGGGTTTCCATCTTGATTTCCCGTTCGGTTTGACCGACATTGCGGTTTTACCGATTTGGGTTTTCACCTTGATTTCCCGTTCGGTTTGACCGGCATTTCGGTTTGACCGATTTGGGTTTTCATGTTGATTTCCCGTTCGGTTTGACCGGCATTTCGGCTTTACCGATTTGGGTTTCCATCTTGATTTCTCGTTCGGTTTGACCGGCATTGCGGCTTGACCGATTTGGGTTTTCATGTTGAATCCTCGTTCGGTTTGACCGGCATTTCGGTTTGACCGACTTGGGTTTTCTTTTAGAATTCCCGTTCGGTTTGACCGGCATTTCGGCTTTACCGATTTGGGTTTTCGCTTTGAATTCCCGTTCGGTTTGACCGACATTTCGGCTTTACCGATTTGGGTTTTCCATTTGAATTCCCGTTCGGTTTGACCGGCATTTCGGTTTGACCGATTTGGGTTTTCGATTTGAATTCCCGTTCGGTTTGACCGGCATTTCGGCTTTACCGATTTGGGTTTTCATGTTGATTTCCCCTTCGGTTTGACCGGCATTTCGGCTTTACCGACTTGGGTTTTCTATTTGAATCCCCGTTCGGTTTGACCGGCATTTCGGTTTGACCGATTTGGGTTTTCTATTTGAATTCCCGTTCGGTTTGACCGGCATTTCGGTTTGACCGATTTGGGTTTTCTTTTTGAATTCCCGTTTGGCTTGGCCGGCATTTCGGTTTTACCGATTTGGGTTTTCTATTTGATCCCGAGTAGCTTAAATTCGCATTTTTTTAAATGCGGGCTACTCGATCCCTCTCGCGAAACGAGATAGGATCGGGATCGATTGGACTTTGGAGGTCGGGCGAAACCCTTGCTCCCTTCTCGAATGGCTGTTGGAACCTCAAATTTTCCTCTTCCTCTCTTTTTTAAAGAGGAAAAGAAATTATTTTGGTTGGGATTAGAATTCCTTTTTGAAATTCTTTTCCTTCTTTTGGATTAGCATTGACTACTATGAAAATATGTGGTATTCATAGGAGTATTAGCTAATTTGATGTGGTATTATTTTATAGGAACACCAATGGTTCCACAGATTTGCTAAGTGTTGATATGGGTATCACCCACCACTTAGATGATCTGAACCACAATTTAATTTGTGAGGTTATCTGAGTTCTTTGAAAATAAATTTTGACCTCTCTTCACCGGACTTGCGATATTCCGGTGTTAATTACATCGAGCGAACACTCAAATACCCTTGATTGACCGTCACAGCAACGTATTGATCGGAAGTCATTCATCCACATAAACAAAGCTGGAAGACATATCCCCATGGCCTTATGAGATGGAATTTGTATTTAATCAAATTTGATTATTTGATCAAGTTTAGAAATTATTATTTCAATAACCTCTCAAAGTCCATGGGGATTAGATGTCATCTTTGGATGACACATCGGGTCAATCGAACTTGAATTTATTTCATGTCGATTTGAGTACATGGAAGTACAATAAATAAGGGGGGCATTCGAGCCTTTGTTCCTCAACACATGTCAAAGTTTGTTCGGTTTGGCCAGCACTTTGGCTTTACCGATTTGTGTTTCGGCTTTGCCGGTAGTTCGGCTTTACCGAACCAAATTTTCTTCATATGTCCAAGAATGACTTGATTGCATTTGATATGCAACATTTTTGGAGCTTCTTCGGTTTTGCTGACATTTCAGTTTTACCGATCTGGATTTCGGCTTTTCCGACATTTCGGTCTTACCGAACCAGTTTGTCTTCATGTATCCAAGAATAGCTTGATTGCATTTGATATGCGGCATTTCTGGAGCTTGTTCGGGTTTGCCGACATTTCGGCTTTACCGATCTGGGTTTCGGCCTTTTCGGCATTTTGCCTTTACCGAACCAGATTGTCTTCATGTGTCCAGGAATGGCTTGATTGCATTTGGTATGCGGCATTTCTGGAGCTTGTTCGGGTTTGCCGACATTTCGGCTTTACCGACTTGGGTTTTCACCTTGATTTCCCGTTCGGTTTGACCGGCATTTCGGTTTTACCGAGTTGGGTTTTCTTTTAGAATTCCCGTTCGGTTTGACCGGCATTTCGGTTTGACCGATTTGGGTTTTCTATTTGAATTCCCGTTCGGTTTGACCGGCATTTCGGTTTGACCGATTTGGGTTTTCTTTTAGAATTCCCGTTCGGTTTGACGGGCATTTCGGCTTTACTGAGTTGGGTTTTCTTTTAGAATTCCCGTTCGGTTTGACCGGCATTTCGGTTTGACCGATTTGGGTTTTCTATTTGAATTTCCCGTTCGGTTTGACCGGCATTTCGGCTTGACCGATTTGGGTTTTCGATTTGAATTCCCGTTCGGTTTGACCGGCATTTCGGCTTTACCGAGTTGGGTTTTCTTTTAGAATTCCCGTTCGGTTTGACCGGCATTTCGGTTTGACCGATTTGGGTTTTCGATTTGAATTCCCGTTCGGTTTGACCGGCATTTCGGTTTTACCGATTTGGGTTTTCATCTTGATTTCCCGTTCGGTTTGACCGGCATTTCGGCTTTACCGACTCGGGTTTTCTATTTGAATCCCCGTTCGGTTTGACCGGCATTTCGGTTTTACCGATTTGGGTTTTCTATTTGAATTCCCGTTTGGTTTGACCGGCATTTCGGTTTTGACCGATTTGGGTTTTCTTTTTGAATTCCCGTTTGGCTTGGCCGGCATTTCGGCTTTACCGATTTGGGTTTTCTATTTGATCCCGAGTAGCTTAAATTCGCATTTTTTAAATGCGGGCTACTCGATCCCTCTCGCGAAACGAGATAGGATTGGGATCGATTGGACTTTGGAGGTTGGGCGAAACCCTTACTCCCTTCTCGAATGGCCAAAAGCCGATTCGAGGCGGTTGGGATTTTCTATCCAAAATAGTTTACTATTTTGGGCCCCTTTTATGGAAAGGTAGCGCAAAACCAGCCCTTTTTTATGGAAAGGTAGCACAAAACCAAGGTATTTCTTACCTTCTAAGGAGTGAAAATGTGGAGTTTCTCTCTCTTCCCAACTCTCTTTTTTTTCAGCACTCTCCAACCCCTCCCACGTATGACCATGTGGGGGTATTTATAGAAGATTTTGGAGGGGTATTTTGGTCACAAAAAACCACCCCACTAAGCCCATTTTCGCAATAGTGGGGGGTGACCCGATTCGGGGGTGAGATTACCCCCATTTCTTCCTTCTTATATGTCTTTGTTTGACCAATGGTCAAAGCAGGAGGTATGGTCACCTTGGGGTGACCGGATCCAGGGAGTGGGAGCACCTCAGTCGTGGGATCATGAGGAGAGTCTGTTGACCCGGTCCCTTCTTTTTTTTTTCTTTTTTTTTTGCTCTGTTTGACCGGGCAGACCCGGTTTGACCGGGGAGAGGTGCGCTACCGCACCTGTGCGCGCGCAAGGGGCCCACCGGCCCATGTGGCCGCACGCGGCCCATCTTCTCTTTGTTTTTTTTTTTTTAAAAAGCTTCCCCCGGTTTGACCGGGGGACACCCGGCTTGACCGGGGGCCAGGCTCATCGCGCACGCACGCCGCGCGGCTCAACGGCCGCGCGGCCAAATTTTTTTTTTTTACTCTCTCTTTCTCTTTTTTTTTTTTTAACTCCCTTTGACTGGGAGTTGACTCGGGGGAACTGTTCCCCCGAGCCCTCCGTGCGGTCTCGCAGCCCTCTCTCTTCGCGGCGTTTGTCTCT
The DNA here is from genome assembly GCA_036172225.1 of Cryptocoryne crispatula var. balansae. Classification (NCBI taxonomy): domain Eukaryota; kingdom Viridiplantae; phylum Streptophyta; class Magnoliopsida; order Alismatales; family Araceae; genus Cryptocoryne; species Cryptocoryne crispatula. The sequence goes on from CM069920.1 coordinate 21,752,973, forward strand.
CCCCGACAGGGACGGAAGCCAGCGAGGGCTGCCTCCTCGTGATGCTTCTTCCGGCGATGGCAGACCCCGGTGGCAGCGGCAACGGCGGCGGTTTCTTTTCTTAGAGGGCTTGGCGGCGACGTCGATGTGTTCCGGCAGCGATGACGGCGAGAGGCAATAGTCAGGAGGCTCCTCCCGGGCCGTGAGAGTGATAGGAGCCCGCGAGGACTCACCTTCCCCGCGGTTGCTCCTTCTTCAGGCGACCTTAGCGGCAGCGGGAGCTTAGTCCGGCGGTGGTAGGTTTCCTTCTCTCTTTTTTTTTATTCTTCTTTGCTCTCTTCCTCTTTGCAACGGCAGTGCATAGGAGGTCCTGCGACCTCGGCTTGGCGTAGGGGTTCTTAGCAAAGCTCTTTGGCAGCCTCTCTTTCTTGGCGGACTCGGTTTGACGAATGACAAAAATAGTGGCCACAGTAGTGGTAGACTTGGCGCCTCTCCCGTCACTCTACTTCCCTCTAGCAACAAAAGCCCAGAGGCCCCCGCGGCTTCCCTTCTTCCTCCTCTTCCATGGGTGAGGATTTCCCTGCGGCTCTCCTTTTTGGAGACAGCGGCAATAGGGGAGGTTTTTGCAACCAGTTCCCTTCCGACAAAACTTCTTCGATTGCCCCCCCCCTTTTTTTTTTCGATCGATGTTTTTTTTTTCTAGGGAAGACTTTGTCCGTCTCTTTTGGAGAGGGGACCGGTCGATTTCAACAAATCACCAATGATTTAACCAGGTGGGTTTATCCTTTTCTGGATTCAGTTTTGACGCACCGACATCGGATTTGCCGATCAACACATGCACGTGTTTGAACCGTTTCGGAGTAGAGATTTTTTTTTTGTTCAACAATGGCCAAAAGCCGATTCGAGGCGGTTGGAATTTTCTTTGGAAGTTGGGCAAAACCCTTCCTTCCTTTTTGAAGAAATTGGGACTCACTTCGAAGATCAGAGCTTCTCTCTCCTCAAAAGCCAACTTCTTCCCAACACTCCAACCCCATGTACGTATGGCACTTGGGGGGGTATTTATAGAGGTTTTTGGAGGGGCAAAAGGGTCATTTGGAAGCCCCCACTAAACCCATTTCCGAGTTAGTGGGGGGGTGACCGGAGTGGGGTGAAGTTACCTCCCCTTTTCCCATTTCTTTTTTGATTTTTCGGTGCCCTGTTTGACCAAAGTCAAACCGGGGGGGTAACTTCACCCCCCGGTTGACCGAAGCCGCGGCCGCCCGCGCGTGGCCCACGACCGCCCACTCGGGCGGTCCATTTTTTTTTTTTTTTTTTACTGTGGTTTTGACCGCGGTTTGACCGCGAACCGCTGCCCCCCCCCCTTCGGCCCTTCTCTCTCCCCGACAAGAGACGCCCGCGAGGGTTTGTTTGCGGCGAGCTCCGGCGGGCTCCGGCGGGCTTCGGCGATGGCGACGGCGGGCTCCGGCGATGGCGACGGCGACGACGGCTGCGGGAGGAGCTCCTTCCGGCGACGATGGCGGCGGCAAACGCGGCTGGTGGAGGCGGCGGTGACGGCTCCTCCCCCTTTCTCTCTTCTCCAGCGACCGTAATGGCTGCAATAGCGGCCTCTCCCGCTCCCAATAGGTTCGATGGATGCGTAGGAGGGTGGCAAAGACAACCTTGGTGGCCTTAGGCCCTTCTATCGACAGTAATAGGGAGTTTTTGCTCCTCCTTCGGCTTCTCCCTCCTATTCCGTTTCTTCTTCTTCCCCCTTTTTTCTTCTCTCTCTTTTAAGAGAGATTTTTTTGGTTCGACATACACTTAGAACTCAAGAAAAAAATGTCACCTCTTCTCCATCAACATCTTTTATACCGCCTTGTAAGATGGTTCATTATCTATCACAAATTGCACACTATCTTTCTCCCAATCTATTCTACAATGACATCCATAAGTGAAAAGATATAATTACAATCTTGATCTAACATGAAATATCAATAGACTTCAAAAACATTGTGTCCTCTGAACAATAAACAAGAAAATTTATCAAGAAACTATTTGTGGTGCCTACATCCATCACACATTACTATGCACCCTCTCTTCTTCGAGATCAACTTGAATCCATCAATCCAGACCTTCAGCTTTTCTACCTCTTCATCTAGGCCAGCAGTCTAAATATATCTGTTGGATAGGATTTGTAACCTCGGTCCAACCTCCTCAATTGCATCAACCATCGTTTGAAAGTAGGAACTAGTGGTGGCATATGCTGAAATGACTACATTAAGTTAAGATGAAAAATAGTTGTTATTGACCCACTCAAGAAATATATGGAATACACATCTGAGTTTCATATTATTATATACATGTAAAAACCACTTGCAAATATACTTGATTGCTTGCTTAGTAGATGGAGTGGTTGTCTTGACCCCTTTAAAGGCTTGTCTAATTGTTCTTTGTGAGTTGTTCTGCCGCCTGAACATATAAAGCATCCGTAGCGGCAATAGATTATGTTAAAGCAGAATAACGAAATGCCCCCTTTGTTGCTCCCATGTGCTTAATGTGTGTGGGTTAAGTGGACTGTGACCGACAAGTGCTTGCTCCCTAGCTTCAAAGCCTCCTACTCCCTTATCTCTTCTTCTTCTCTTTGTGATTGCTTCTTATCATGTCTTGCTCTCATCAAAGATTCATCTACTTCCTCCAAAGCTGTGAATGATTCATCATTCCCATTTTGGGGAGTCGCAGGACAGGACCTTTCTGGCCATTCAGATCAGGAGCCTCGACCACCATAGCAGAAGATTAAATGGTGGATCTCTTATCAATGGGAGGAAGATTGGGGGAGGGACACAACAGCTCTTCTACACGAGACCGGGACTGCCCGTAGGGACTTCTAAATGTAAGATAACCCTCCAAGCACCTCAGAGCTGGGCTCTGGGTAATAATACCAAGCAAGGGACTGAAATGTAAAGGATGAGTTCCATACCAAAGAACCGCATAAAAACCAAGGTCACCTGATCGGCAGAGATATCACGCCAATTGTATCCTTTGACATACGAGATCCATTTCAAATTGTCCAATGGAGGAGGATCTGGATCGTGTATAAAAAGTGAGCAACACTGGTAGCCTCTGTAAAAATCATAAGGGGAAGAAGGGACCACTACTTCTTCAACCGGAGTTGAATGGGGTTAGAACAATAGCCCAAATCATCTGATGGGAGCTGAGGGAGCCTTCCCACCATCGAACATATAATTCGAATAACCCTCCGCAGTAAACAGGCCAGAGAAAACTTCGGAATGGTAACTTGAAAATCCCAATCCTGCATGCATGTCAAAAGAAAATGGCTCCATCTGGTGTTCAACCCTAAAATGGTCGATGGAGAATAGAAATCCCAGTTCCGGCCATGGATAGACTAGCAGGGACAATGCTCCAACTATTCCCGCGATTAAACCCTCGGGACTCCCTCAAAGAGGGCTCGAAAGGGGTCCCCGCAGAAGACGAATGTGGTAAGATGGAGGAAGGACGGCGTTCCTCTTCAGGAGTTGAGGGCCTGAGGCCATTGAGATCCGCAAGGTGTAGATCCGAGCGGGGAAAGAGACGAAAGAGAATCGTCATCGCCGGAGCTCAAGCTTGAGGGAAGCGGGCGCCGGACAGCGAAAATGACTTGCTGACGTTGCGACCGGCTGATACGGCCGTGGACGCCAAGTGCAATTCCAATCACCTTTGTTTGATCAACACAATCGCTCAATAGGAGAACGACAAGGAAGCTCTTTCATTTCAAAACAAACATTTTTTTTCTCCCTTACAACGATTGCTGGGCACCCTGTTATATACAGGACCGGTCTCCCCCCTTTTACAAAAAACACCCTCAAAAGCTGGTGTGTTGTCTGCTGTAAAGACCTAGAAATTAACGCCGGATATGCCAAAATGACACTAGGTATAACGTATACTGTAAAGACCCAAAAAAAGGAAGGAAATGTTCGGATATCACTAAATATAAAGAAGGTATGAATAAAATGCATCGCCTATGAACAAGAAATGAAGTAGGCTTATACTGACGAGGAATTCCCTAAGTGTCGAGCCAGAGGAATCCCAATGTTCGTGGCCTTTTCTTATAAAATCTTTGAAAATAATCAAATTTGTCTTGTAACTTGGTGTCCTCACCAATTCCCCCTATCTGAGAGAAATTTGGCTCCGCCGAATAAGGTCCAATACCGCTCAAAAAATACTCTAGCGAATCTGGATCGGTCCATTGTAGCTCCTCTCGAGTAAGCCAAGTATCCTCAGAGTGAGGTAGTCCCCTCAAATAAATAAGATACCTCTGTACCAACCCTCTAGGCATGGCAATTACCTACTCATCCATTATCCTATCGACATGCTCATGCTGTAAAGGAGTGTTAGGTTGGACAGGTGGACTCTCCGAGGTGTCATCTCGCAAGAAATGGTGGTCAGGCGGTAGAAACTCACGGGGGATTGTTGTTGGTTCCAAGTACTAACCATATTTGAAATGTTAAAGGTAGAGTTGATCCCATAATTTAAAGGAAGATCCAAAACATATGCATTATCATATCTCCTACCCTCTTGATTATTTTGAAGGGTCCAACTTCCTTTGCCTTCAGTTTCCTAAGAGTCCTATTAGGGAGCCATTTTGGTCTGTTTTTGACCATGACAAGATCGCCAACCTGGAACTCCTTTTTTCTCCTACGTGAATCAGCATTAATTTTATATTGAGCGTTGGTGGCCTCTATCTGTTTTCTAATGTGAACATGCAACTTCCTAATATGTTCAGTTAGAGACTCAGCTGACGCCGAGGACCTATATGCATGAGGGAGAGAATCAGATCCGTCGAATGCCTTGGACGATAACCCTTGACTATTTCGAATGGACTCTTACCTATTCACCTGTTGACAGAGTCATTATAGGCAAATTCAGCAATGGGAAGAAGTGAGTCCCATGACCTGGTGTTCTCACTGACTACGCTCCGTAGAAGGTTCCCGAGGCTCCTATTCACTACCTCGGTTTGGCTTATCAGTTTGGGAGTGGTAGGCTGTGGAAAACTTAAGTTTGGTGCCTAGCAAATGCCATAGGGTTTTCCTAACAAATTTAACGTCCCTGTCCGAAACAATGGACTTCGGTAGCCTATGCAATCGAACCACCTCACTAAGGAAGATGTGAGCTACCTTGGAAACATCATAGGTCTGGGCACAAGGGATAAAATGAGACATCTTGGAAAACCTATCCACCACCACCATAACTGAGTCGTGCTTTCTAGCGGTCCTAGGGAGCCCCAACATGAAATCCATGCTGATGTCTTGCCAAAGGGCATCAGGGACAGGTAGGGGACAGTACAAGCCAGTGTTCTGCTTCCTCATCTTAGAGGTGGTGTAGGTCCGACATTGGGCAATGATTCTACCCACATCCCTTTTCAAGCTATAGGCCAAAAGAAACGGTGCTCTACCAAGTCAATGGTCTTATTCTGACCAAAATGACCTACTATACCATCAGCGTATAGCTTATAGATAAGGAACTCTCGAAGAGAGGTCCGAGGTATGCAAAGCCGGTTCCCAAAGAAGAGGTAACCGTCCTGAATCAGATATTTAGAAAAATCCAAGGTCTGGCCAGACTGAAGGGCAGCATATACGGAGGAGAAATTAGGACACTCGGAGTAGTCCGGAATGACCTGCTTGAATCCGATTACCTCAAAATTGAAGTTGGTCAAGAGGGAGATTCTACGACTCAAAGCATCAGCCACCTTATTGTTGGATCTAGATTTATGTCGGAGGACAAAGTGTAAGATTGGAGATACTCTACCCACCGGCTATGCCTGGGGTTAAGCTTCTTTTGGGCTTAGAGGAAACGAAGGGCTTCATGATCAGAATATAGGATGAATTCTGCAGCAAGAAGGTAGTGCCTCCAGTACTTCAATGATTGCACTACAACGTAGAACTCCTTGTCATAGGTGGAGTATTTGAGTTTGACATCAATTAGCTTCTCACTAAAAATGCCACCGGGTGACCTTCTTGAGATAACACCCCACCTATTCCTATCCCTAAGACATCATAGGTCACTTCAAAGCTTTAGAGAAGTTGGGTAAGCTAAGGACTGGTGCATGAGTCATGCACTCTTTGAGAGTATTGAAAGTGATTTCAACAGCCTTGGTCCATTGGAAGGACCCCTTCTTAAGGCAATCAGTTATAGGGGCGGTAATGGTACTGAACCCTTTGATGAATCTCCTATAGAAGGTGGCTAGGCCATGGAAGCTCCTAACATCATGAATGTTTTAAGGGGTGGGCGAATCAGCTATGGCCTTAACCTTCTCGAGGTCAACTGATACCCCTTCTCTAGAGACAATGAAGCCTAAAAAGATCACGGTAGGGGTGAGGTAGGCACACTTCTTGGTGTTCCCGAACAATCTCCATCCTAAGGGCTAGACACACTTCCCTTAAGTGTCCAATGTGCTCTACTTTGGTCTTGCTGTAGACCAAAATGTCATCAAAATAGATGACAACAAAAAGCTCGATGAATGGTCCAAGTACCTAATACATCATCCTCATAAAGATACTAAGGCATTGGACAGCCCAAAGGGCATAACCATCAACTCATATAACCCATCCCAGGTTTTGAAAGTTGTCTTCCATTCATCCCCCAATCTGATCCTCACTTGGTGATACCCACTTTTCAGGTCAATCTTTGAAAAAACTAAAGCTCCAGCCAACTTGTCAAACATGTCATCCAGCTGTGGGATTGGGAATCTATACTTGACCGTGATCCGGTTGATAGCACGGCTATCAACACACATTCTCCAACTGCCATCCTTTTTGGGGGTCAGGAGAGCTAGCACAACATATGGGCTTAGGCTCTTTTATATAGCCCTTTTCTAACAGCTCATCAACCTGCCTCTTCAGCTCATCATTAGACTTTGGATCCATTTGTAATGGGGAAGGTTAGGAAGGGTCGAACCGGATACTAAGTCAATGGCATGTTGGATATTCCTCATGGGAGGTAGACCAGGTGGTACTTCTAGAAAGATATCCCCAAACTCCTCTAAGAGTTTGGTGATGGCTGGATCCATGTCCCCCTCTCCTAGATTTTCTTCTTTTCTGCTGACCTCCCTAGCAACTACAGCAAAGATTTTGCTGGGCCGGTGCTTACATTCAAGCTCAAATTCGTGCTGTCCAGAGATGTGCAAAAACCAGGTCAGGGTTGCCGAGATCTTGTGGGCAGGTTTTTTCTGCTGTTCTGCGGCTAAAGCTGCCTTTAAAACAGTGGCCACAGAATCTACATTCTACAGAATGGGTTCTAGGATAGGAATTGGTTGTTCCACTCTTGGGAGAGGTTGAAATGGCTTGGCCTCCCTAGATCCCCCTCCCCTAGGATTTGGGTTGACAGGATTGAGGACAATCCTCTTACCCTCGTGGACAAATTCACAAGCATTAGACCTACCATGCAAGGTAGCATCCACATCAAACAACCAGGGCCGACCAATAATGATGCTCCCTACCTCTATAAGAAGAACATCACACCAAATGTTAGCTGAGTAAGGGGGAAAACAGATGGGTACAAGGTATTGGGTGTGGACAGGGATAGAGGTGGAATCTGCCCAAGATATCTTATAAGGGTGAGGATGATCTGCTGGGATCAGCCCTAACTTCTGGACCGAGGAGGTGGAATTAGCATTCACGCAGTTGCTGCTATCAATAATCAACTTGCACACCTTCCCCTTGGTTTTAAAAAAGGTATGGATGATGGTTGTCTGCCTCCGGTCATCACTATGGGTGGGTTGAGTGAGGGTGCACCTAACAACCCCCAAGACTTCAAGTTCTACCTGGGTGTTCCCCCCATCCTCTTCCTGAAACTCAGCAAGTATGTTCAAGTCAACCTCATAAACCACTTCTTCAATGTCAGGGTTCGGGTCCACTTGATCCTCAAGGTGAGGACCCTCCATGCAAATGTTCCTAAGGGGGCAATTGGACCTTAGTTGTCCAGGTTTTCCGCACCCATAGCAGTGGAATCTGGCATCCCAGCTAGGTTCACCCATAATGATCTGCTTACCCTTGTCCTCCCTCCTAAAAGGTTGAGCAGGAGTAAAGGGTTTAGTTAGAGGGGAAGGAAGATACCCTATAGGTTGAGGGTTGACAATTTTAGGTGGTAATGGTACCCACTTTCCTTGTACTTCAGCTCTGGTTTAGGGAAACCTAACAGTCCCCTTAAGGTCATTGGCTGGTTGGGTAAACCTTCCTTTTGGTTCACTTATGTTTACAAACTGCTCTAGCTCAGTGACTATCTCATAGGCATGGTCAAGGGTTGTAACACATGACCTATACAATTCCTTTTGGTAGTCTACCCTCAGGCCCTTCTTAAACCTGGATAGGGTAACCAACTCCTCCTCCTGCAGCCCACACCTCAGGAGGAAGTTATCGAACTCCTCAATGTAGGCCGTCACTGACCTATTTACTTGATATATTCTTTGCCATTTATCTAACATTCTCTGTTTGTAGAAAGCTGGTAGGTACTTCTCCCTAAGTTTTGCCTTCATCTCATCCCATGCCTGGATAGGTTCCTGCTGACGCTGCCTAAGGAGAGACTCAATGGTATTCCAGTGGAGTTTGGCAAGTCCTAATAGCTTCATCTTGGCAAACCTGACCTTTCTAGCTTTCAACAATTCAAATTACTCAAAATAGTGCTCCATACCACCCTCTCAACCTAGATAGATCTTGGGGTCCATGGACCCCTCAAAGCTAGGTGCCTCCACCCTAACACCCCTAAGGGCCCGATCCTCGAAATCTTGTTGATTTTTGGGTTGTCTGTAATCCCCTAGGTCATCTTCAAAATGATGAGGTTGGGGTCTCCTAACATCCTAATGGTTAAGGTGATTCGGGTTCCTAGGGTTGAAGGCCCCCACAGGGGGAGATGAAGGATTCCTAGGTCTTCCTTCTACTAGGGTCAATCGGTCAATGAGATCTTGGATGGACTGATCAAACCTGTTCCCCATCTCCCTAATCAGGTTTTCAAGGGTAGCAACTTATCAGCGAATTGAGAGAGATGCATGTCCAATGTAGAAGACTCACTACAAAACATCATGTCAGCAGGTTGGTACACGATTCCCCTACGTGTGGACATACACTTGACACAAAAACAAATGAAAACCTGACTTAACTTGACGCTCTAATACTAAAATTGATGCGGAACAGGTTGACACAGGGGAGGACAACTTGGAACAATTAGCAATGCTCAAGTACAAAATATCTAGCTAATGCAATTACAGAGGTACTCAGGAAAAACAGATGTGTATCTCATCAGAAAACATGGTAAGTGAGTTAAACCATACAAGTGAAATCAAGCGAGGGAGAGAACAACGTACATGCTCATGGAAACACCTCCATATCATGAAAATAAGCTCGCGACAATTAACAAATAGATTAGGAATTGACTGGATTACGGTAATACTCTAGTGGCCTCACATACAATCAACCAACAGCAAACAAATAAGAGAGAGCTAGAACCTGTCTTTTAAAGCATGGCATTAATCGAAGGAGAATAATGAACTAACAAGCAAGCCGGCTCAATAGAGGGAAGGTACATACCTCCGGTCCCAGAATTAAAACAAAGTCAAGTATTATACCAATCCTCCCATTTGGTGATCGCCCTCCTACTGACAGCTGAACCTAACTAGTTGAAAACCTGTCCCATATAACGGGAAAAATTGCAGGGGACATAGATCCATAACAACAACCATATCATAACAGCATGCTCAAGGCATCAACATGGAGTTGGCATGAAGGGGACAGGTCAGAGGATGCTTGACATTCGGAGACAACCCTGAGAGACGAAGAGGATAGATACCGGCATCCTCTCAGGCCACCAAGGTACCAACTCTCACCCAACCGATGAGGTCAGCCTGGGTGTAGATACCCTCAGCTAAAAATAGGGGCACAACTGTAAGAGCTTGACCTTTTATTGAGGGAAACCCACAATCCCGGCTAGTCCAGTCACCGACGATCAAACAAGTGCACCCTTCATCATTCCCATTTTAAAGAGCCGTAGGACAGGACCCTTCTGGCCATTCATATCGGGAGCCTCAACCACCATAGCAAAAGATTGAATGGTGGATCTCTCATCAATGGGAGGTAGATTGGGAGAGGGACACGACAACTCTTCTGAACGAAATCGGGACTACCCGTAGGGACTTCTGAATGTGAGATAACCCTCCAAGCACCTCAGAGCCCAGCTCTGGGTAATAATACCAAGCAGGGGACTGAAGCGTAAAGGATGAGTTCCATACCAAAGAACCGCATAAAGACCAAGGTCACTAGATCGGCAGCGATATCACGCCAATGGTATCCTTTGGCATACGAGATCTATATCAAACTATCCAGCGGAGGAGGATCTGGATGGTATATAGAAAGTGAGCAACACTGGTAGCCTCCGCAGAAACCATAAGGGGAAGAAAGGACCACTACTTCTTCAATCGGAGTTGAATAGGGTTAGAACAATAGCCCAAATCATCTGATGGGAGCTGAAGGAGCCTTCCCACCATCGAACATATAACTTGAATAACCCTCCACAGTAAACATGCTAGGGAAAGCTTTGGGACGGTAACCTAAAAATCCCGATTTCGCGTGCATGTCAAAAGAAAACGGCTCCATCCAGGGTTCAACCCTAAAATGGTCGATGGAGAACAAAAATCCCAGTTCCAGTCATGGATGGACTAGCAGAGACAACGATCCGACTATTCCCGTGATTAAACCCTCAGGACTCCCTCAAAGAGGGCTCGAAAGGGGTCCCCGCAGAAGACGAATGTGGTAAGATGGAGGAGGGGATGAAGTTCCTCTTCAGGAGTGGAGGCCATTGAGATCCGCAAGGTGAAGATCCAAGCGGGGGAAGAGACGGAAGAGAATCGACATCGTCGGAGCTTGAGCACGAGAGAAGCGGGTGCTGGACAGCGAAAATGACCCGCCAACGTCGCGTTTGGCTGATACGGCCGCGGACGCCAAGCGCAATTCCTATCGCCTTTGTTCAATCAACACAATCGCTCAACAGGAGAACAACGACAAGGAAGCTCTTTCATTTCAAAACAAACATTTTTTTCTCCCTTCCAACGATCGTCGGGCGCCCTGTTATACACGGCCCGGTCCCCCCCCTTTTTACAAAAAACACCCTCAAAAGCAGGTGTGTTGCCTGCTATAAAGACCTAGGAATTAAAGCCGGATATGCCAAAATGACACTAGGTATAAAGTATACTGTAAAGACCCGAAAAAAGGACATGTTCGGATGTCACTAAGTATAAAGAAGGTATGAATGAAATGCATCGCCTATGAACAGGAAATGAAGTAAGCTTATACTGATAAAAAATTCCCTATATTAATAGTTTTTTTTCAAAAAATATTATATTCAGTGTCAAGCCAGAGAGATCCCAATGTTCGTGGCCTCCTCTTGTAAAATCTTTGAAAATAATCAAATTTGTCCTATAACCTGGTGTCCTCACCACTCCTATTCTCTGACCCCTCGGAAGGTGACGACAATGAGAAAGGAGGAGATAAAATAGAAGAAAAGCGATGAAGTCAACAAAGATCGCCCCGGGTGTTGTCAGCTTTCCTTGGCCATGCAAAGGACGTCGTCCCTGATGTCCTTTACTCGCCTGCTCCACCATGCTGCCAACCACATAAGACAACAGCGACGTGAAAGAAACCCTCACGAGGGGGATCTGTGATAAGCCTCCGCGGTTCTTCTTCACTCAATTCACACACTCACAGGCACCACAAGACTCAAGGTTTACAAGATCAGAATCGGCCATTGGATCGATGGGCACCGATTCAATCCAGATTGGATCAGATCGGTCCGATTCCGAGCGATCCACCGGAAGAAAAAGCGATCCAGAATCGCTCCGGGTCGATCCTTCAAAAAAGTGCTAAAACTTAAAAAAAGTATGAAAATAAAGCTCTTGATCGGATTCCGATCCGATCTAGGACATTTTGGGGGAGAAATCAGCTTGAAATCCCCCCCAAAATGGCGCCGCGGCTGCCTGCAGCCGTCTTCCCTAGGGCAGGCAAGATGGGGCTACCGGGTCCATCGGGACCCAGTAACCCCGGATCCAGTGACTTAATACATTGGATCGACTGGACTGGATCGGTCGGACCGGTCCGGTCTGGTGACTTAAGTCAACGGTCCGATGACTTACATCATCGGATCAAGGGATCCCACCAGATAGGGTGAGAAAGATGGCCGCGACACCATTTTCGGCCGATTCCGGCACAGAATCATCGGAATTGTTCCAGAATCGATCGATTCGAACGATTTCGACCCCGATTCTGTCCAAAAACACCAATTTTGATGGATGTTTTCTCCGAATCGGTGATTCCGTCGAGAATTGGATCGGCCATAGCCGATCCAATCCAAGAATCGGCCGATCCAGATCCGGATCGGCCAATTCTGCAATCTATGACAAGACTGCCCTAACCCCGCCAATTACTTCATGCACTCACGCGAACATGGATGCCTTTCGTGTTGCTATGACACCGTCCATCAGACCTCTCACGCCCGCTCAAGCTACCACGACCTCCTGATGGTTTCTCTTCTCCGCAAGGTGTGAACGTATGTGGTGCCTCCATGACACACCCATCGGGGTTCCATTACGAACACGCATACATGCCCGGCCCTCCTTGCCTCCACGCCACTTACCGCCACTTCCACAACCCCCCTAGGGATTCAGCCAAATCAACTAGCTGTCTAGCCGGCCCACGCAACCACTGCAATTTGGTTTAGAATTGGTTCAGCGCGAATCAAATTCGGTTTGACCATTGTGGGTCCGATTTGAGTTATTTTGGGCCCACCGACACCTGAATGGCGACGCCCCCATTCTTGTCCCACATCACATATTATGATATATGTTCACTTATAATATTATATTGATAGATGATTGTTGACACTTAAAATTTTACAAAATATATATAATATTCATAAAGTGGGATTAAATCCCTTTTAATTCTCATTGCACTATCATAGACAATTCTCAAATCTGACCCATTCAATGAGGTCATTTCCAAACTCTAGTTAATGAAGAAAATAGCCGCGCACACGTATTGTGCTAATTAATTGATTGATTTTTCAATGCCAAGATAAGCCCATTTTGACCTTAGGAGATAGGCCTATTCTCATTGCTAATTTCGCAATCCACTTCTTTTACATTTATTGGGTTATATTCTAGGCATCAAATGCCGCCATCAAATAGGGCATTTCTATGTTATTTTCGCAGCCCACTTTCGATAATATTAATCAACTATATTAATGGACTATCATTTAAACCTCAAAGAAGCCCACCCACATGCCCAAAATAGCCCATTCTAATGACCAGTCTTCTAGATCCTTCCACTCTTTTCACCACCAACATTAAAACAAAAAGAGAGAAAAAGAGCTAACTACCACGGAGCACCCCATCTACCTCAACATGATGTATAGATGTTCAGGGGGCAACTCAACTTTTTGTATGTCTAAGAGACAAAAGGGCCGCTTTCTCCACCCTCCCACAACGGTCTCTCTCAACATCTCTAAGCGCCCACAGCATAGAAGAAAGACCTCCACCCTCCTTTTCGTTTGGGCTCTTCCCAAGGGCAACCGGCGACGCCTCCACCCTCCTTCAAGCCTCTCTACTCCCGATAGCCTCCTTTCCACCACTCTCTTCTTTCTTGCTAGCATCCCCTTGCACCCTCCTCCTCGTCATCGCCTATATCCACTCTAAGCTCCTCCCGTCGTGATCCCTGTTGGCCTCCATGGCTCCTCCTACTATGAAGGAGAGACAAAAAACAAGGTCTCAACGATGCCTCCACCATGTCAATGATTCTTAAATTATCAGAATCGGAATCGGAACCGGATTCTGGTGATTCCGCTACCAAATCCGACCCGTTTACAGCTCTACTCTGTGGTTTCTTCATCCAGCAGCCATGGCAAAGTAGAATTCACGTTTTATAGATGGGTTCATCCCTACCTATCATCCATGCCAACTAACTATTCCTGAAGAAGTCCTCTTCCACCACCTTAATGGGCTAGAGGTTATTGGGCTTCACCAATGTGAGCTTCGGATGGCATGTGTGAACCAAGGGTGTATTAACAAGAAACCAATCTAAGAGGACTGAGATTATGTGCTATGGACAACATCCTAAAGTATTGTCGGAAGCCGTGAATAGTCTCAAGACCATATTGATGGATCACGATAGGCCCAAGACTTACAAACAAAAAAGATCATGTCCATCATGCCGCATGATTATTATGATTCTCAAAAGAAATCAAACTCAACACAGAGAGTAAGATTTCAACGTGAAGGTATCTCCAATGTAAAGATTGTGAGGCCCAATGAGCTAAAACGGGGCTTAAGAAGCATCAAGCAAGCAAGGCCCAAGAGGGCCCAATAAGCACTATGCAAAGAAGACCAAGGAAAGTTCAAAAGAGACTGTTAAAGAGTGGGTTTGTCAGCAACCCCTCCGAAGGAGGACCATTGTTGGCCTCCCATAGAAAATCCAACAACTAAAAAAAAGTTGAAGAACGGGTCTGCCAGCAACCCCCCTCCAGAGGAGGACTGTTATCGGTCACCTGCTGAGAATCCAAGCAAGCAAGGCCCAATAAGACCCATAAAGAACAACATCATGAAGACCCATTAATTCGAATAAACCTAGTTAAGGTAATACCAATTAGTAGATGACAAAAATCAATCAAGAACATCATAAAGACCCATTAATTTGGTCAAACTCGGTTAGGGAAATACTAACTAATGGATGAGAGAAGAACCAAGTCCAATAAGACCCAAGCAACAACAAATTAGAAGGTATCATAACACATCAAAACCCATTAATTGGTTCAGCCTAAATCGGAGAAACACTGAACAATGAATAAAGTTCAGTCTATGTTATCAGAGGCGACTGCCTTGGTCGCCTAGGCGAGGAGGCGAGGCGAGGCGGCCCTGTTCCGCCTCGCTCCTGCGGCGATCGCCTCCCCCGCCTCAGCCGCCTAGGCGGGGGAGGCGTGAGGCAAGGCTGAGGCGTTCGCCTCAGCCTCTGCCTATCGGATCCGGACCCAACTGGCCGGATCCGATAGACTTAACATATCGCGGCGGCCTCTCCTCTATCTCTCGCGCCCGACGCCCTCTCTCTCTCTCCCGCGGCCCCGCCCTTGGTGTATGAAGGACCCGCCGCCGCTGCTCGCCGGAGAAGGACCCGCCGCCGCCGCCAGTCGCCGGAGAAGCCCTCGCCGCGGCCTTCTTCAGCCGGAGAAAGTGTCAAAACCTTCCAGACCATCGGAGGATCTCTCCAACCGGTCCGTTTTAGGGTTTTCACGTTTTTTTCTTCAAATTTTTTTATCTTTCTTATTCAACATCCTTCTACTAATACAAAAATCTTATCTTATGTTTTATTTTCTTCTATCTTGGTGTACATTGTTAGAAGACCGGATTTAGACGTACAAAGTACGTTTTTTTGGTTTGTCTTCTTCTTTTTCATTGTAAATGTCATTCAAATATTTTTATTAGGCTATTGGCAATGTGTAGAAGGCGCAAGTGTTGTTAACCGGGTTTGCAAAGATTACCGAACAACCCAGACGTTGTCGAAAAAGTATAATTTACATTTTTTTCCGTTTTCTTCATACACACTTCTTTTATTTTGATATAGTTTTTTTTTCTGTTAATGCTAATTAGATTTCTTAAATCATATTTCTTAAATCTGATTTGTTGTTGTTAAATCTGATTTTTTTTAAATCAGATTTCTGAAATAAAAGTTTTTATTAAATCTTATTAATTAAATCAGACTTTTTTTAAATTAGATTTAATAAATCAGAGTTTTAGTTAAATATGATTTATTAAATCAGATTATTTGTTAAATGTAATTTATCAAATCGAACTTTCTGTTAAATCAGATTTTTTTAAATCAGTTTTTTTTGTTGAATCCGATTTATTAACTCAGAGTTTTTAATTTCATTTACAATCTAATTTTGGTGGATCCGTTCGTTATTGATTATTTTTCTGATTTATACTACTTTTAATATAGTTGATGTTTATGTATTTAAGATGTCTCAAACTGTGGAGCAAGCTTCGGGGACGGGGTCAAACACCCAAACAACTTCATCGGGCCCCATTATCTCAAGACATGCTCCTAAGTCAAAGGATGTTAGTTGGAAGTATGGAATTTTGGTGGATCAAAAAAATCGGGATCTTGTTAGATGTACATTTTGCAACAAGGATTGCAAAGGTGGAATATATAGGTTGAAGCAACATATTGCCGGTTTATCCACCAATGTGACAACTTGCAAGAAGGCTACACCGGAGGCCAAAGAAGAGGTTAAACAACATATGGAGCAAGCTAAACAAGCTCGGTTCGAAAAGGTTGCAGTGATTAGAGAGATTGAGGGAAGAGACAACCTTCTTGGTGTCAACACTTCGGAGACAGGCATGGAAGCTGAAGATACATTACTTGTTTGTGATCCAGCATTTTTGCCTCCTCGTTTGAGAGGTCCTATGGACCGTTTTATGAGGCAAAATCCAGAGGTTTCCAAAGAGAAGAGTGTGAAAGACAAAAAGCATTTGAAGAAAGAAAGGGAAAAAGTAGTGCAATACATTGCTCGGTGGATGTACCAAGCAGGTATACCTTTCAACACCGTACGCTTGAATAGTTTTCAAACCATGTTAAAGGCTATTGGTCAATTTGGCTCGGGATTGAAAGGTCCATCATATCATGAGGTGCGTGAAAATTTGCTTGTGAAAGAGCTTCAAATAACTAAAGATTTAGTTGAAAAAGAAAAAGGAAGTTGGGTGAAATATGGATGCACTATCATGTCCGATGCTTGGATAGATAGAAGAGGGAGAACATTGATAAATTTTTTAGTCAACACACATACGGGCACAGTCTTCTTAAAATCAATAGGTGCATCTTCACAAGTGAAAGATGCAAGGTTGTTGGCTGATTTGTTGGACAAAATAGTTCTTGAAGTTGGGGAGAAAAATGTTATCCAAATTGTAACGGATAACGAGGCAAGTTACATAGCTGCAGGTAGATTGTTGATGTCTATGCATCCTCGTTTGTTTTGGACACCATGTGCAGCCCATTGCATTGATTTGATGCTAGAAGATATTTCTAAATTGTCGGATATCAAATCCACAATTAGGCATGCGAAGTATGTGACTACATTTATTTATGGGCATACAAAGGTTCTTGCCATGATGAGGAAGTTTACCAATGGAAGAAATTTGTGTAGGGCAGCAGCCACAAGGTAAAATCTCAATTTGAAATGGATTTTTATATTGTTTAAATTGGTTTGTGAATTGACTTATGATATTGAATGCCATTAACCTGTTTATTTTTTTTCGTGCAAGATTTGCAACAAACTATCTCAACTTAGAGAGCCTACACAACTTGAAGGCTGAATTGAGAAGGATGTTTACATCTGAAGAGTGGACTGCCTCTAGCAATCGATGGGCTAAGCAAACTGAGGGAAAGAAATCATGTGACATCATTTTGAAAACAACTTTCTGAAGAGGTGTAGCTTATGCTCTTTCAATATTCAAGCCTCTTGTGATTGTCTTACGCCTAGTGGATGGTGAGAAACCAGCAATGGGCTACATATATGAAGCAATGGACCGGGCAAAGGAAGGCATTAAGAGTGCCTTGGATGAGAAGTTTGACAAATACGGTCCAATTTGAGACATTATTGATAGGAGGTGGGACAATCAACTCCATCGTCCATTACATGCAGCGGGTTATTATCTTAACCTCCAATTTTTTTACTCAAATCCGGATGTTGAGAGTGATGGAGAAATTAAACAAGGACTATATGATACCATTGAGAGGCTAATTGAAAGTCCTGATGAGCAAGATATGATTACCAAGCAACTAAATACATACAGAGATGCTGAGGGCCTATTTGGTAGAGATATGGCCATTAGACAAAGAAAAACTTCTATTCCAGGTTGACATTTAACTTTTTAAAACTTTTCATTTATACATTTCAAAGTATTGTTTTAAATTTGATTAATTCTCATCTTTCTTTTAGCAAATTGGTGGAAGGATTGGAGAAGCAAGGTTCCTCGATCGCAAAGGTTCGCCATCAGGGTATTGAGTCTCACTTGTAGTGCATCTAGTTGTGAACGCAACTGGAGTACCTTTGAGCAGGTATGCACTAGTATCATTCATTATTTAGCATGTTTCATTGGATACTTTAAACTAATGTTCATCCTTAAATTATAGGTGCACACAAAGAAAAGGAATAGATTGGAACAAAAAAAGCTAAACGATCTTGTCTATGTCCAATACAATCAAAGGCTTCGAAATCGCCATTTTAGGATAGAGAAGTTCAATCATGATCCTATTTCTTTGGACAATATTGATGAGGCTGATGAGTGGATCACTAGAGAGGACGACGAGTATGTGCACGAAGGAGAGGACCTCACATGGAGGGAAGTTGAACTAGCAGCGGGTATTGATGAAGAGGAAGATTCATCCACTAGAGCAGAGGCCTCTAAAAGGCAAAAGATTGAGAAAGGAAAGAGTGTGGCCATGGATGAAGATACCTCGGAATCGGATGGGGATATTCATGTTCGTATTCTTGATGATGATGACCCTTACTCTTCGATTGATAATTGATATTTGTGTTAACCGATTGGAGAGACATTAGATGAATGTACCTTTTAACGTTGTTGTGAACTTATCGTTATTTATGTACTTCTATGTTTGGTTTATCATTTTTATTCAACATCCTTCTACTTGATGTATTACATTTTTTGTTTTTGGTGATGTGTTCAATTTTTAGGCATGCTTATGGAAATGAAATGAGAAAAGGTACTTCTTTCAACTTATTTTTGCAGTAATCATTTAATACATGTTTAATGTAATTTCTGCTGTTTGTTGTATTTTCCACAATTTTTTAGATATGTTCAGCTTTTTTAGATAATTTTATCTACATTTTGGGACATAACTTTTATTTTTCCTGCAATTTTAAATTTATTCCTTGCATTTTCATATATATTTCCTGCATTTATGATGCATTCACTGTATTTCTTTATATTTTTTCACCTTCTTATATAGATTTTTCAGGTATTAAAATTAAATATCATATTAAAAAAAATGTCGCCTCGGGCGCTTGAGGCACCCGCCTCAAGCGCCTAAGGCGAGGCGAGGGGTGCCTCGCCTCGGTCGCCTCACGCCTCTAACTACATAGAGTTCAGTCTAAGATCAAAGAACATGAAAATCGAGCAACTCGAGACCGATAAAGCCATAGAAACTCGAAGAAATAAAGACCAAACAAGTGGACCCAACCGAGCCCAAGAAGTATGAAAAGAGAAGAAAATCAAGTAAGTCATATTTGATAAAGCCCAAGAAGCCTAAAGAAAAACCAAGTAATGAAAATGAAACAGGCAGGCCCAATAAGGCCCAAAAAATTCAAAAAGAATACAGATCATGTAAATTAAGCCTAATAAAGCCCTAGAAGCTCAAAGAATGTCAAAATTGAGCAAGTCGGGTTCGATAAAGCCACGGAAGCTCAAAGAAGCCAAGCAAATCAGGCTCGACAAAGCCCTAGAAACTCAAAGAAGATCAAGACCGAGCAAGTCGGGCCCAATAAATTTTCAAAAGTCAAAGAAGACAAGCAAGGCATGTGACCTCCATAGCATTCTATTGAAGCATAGAAATGTTTGGAATATTTAGAGATGGAATGACTAACTTGATCTTTTAACAAAATTTTAATATCTAAAAAAATGTTAAACGATGAAAAAAGAGCAGCATGGTACCTATTTTTAAAAAGAAATGGGATATGCAAAATTACTCAATCGTAATTAAATAAAACTCATGAGTCATATTATGAAATTGTTATAAAACAACAATTACCATATTACAAATATTTTCACCAACCAATTTAGTTTTATGCATGTTCCTTTTACAGCAAAAGTTATTGTTCTTATTAGAAACTTATAAAGAAATATCAATATATGAAGAAAAATTTACACATGGTGTTTATTGACGAGAAAAAAGTTTATGATAGATAGAGTAGAAAAAAATTATAATAGAATGATGTTTTGTGATAGGTGTTGGAGCGATAGATAGTACACTTTAGAAATATGTAAGTGATAACAAACATGTATGATAATGCAACCACAAGTATTTGCACAGTCAGAGGGACAACAAAAGATTTTCTATTTCAATTTGCTTAAGGATCTATAATAAACTTTTATCTTTTTGTGTTAATTATATATGAATTAACAAAAAATATACAAGATGATATACAACAATGTATGATGTTTGTAAATGATATTATATTAATAGTTAAGACACAAAAAGAAGTTCTGAAGTAACATTTTACCGTGTAAGGGCTTCAAAATAAGTAGAACTAGTGGGTGGGGCAGGTTTTGGTATTCTTTTATTCTTTTTGTGTATCCCCTGGCATTCTCCCGAATGTATGTTTTTGTTATCTATTTCAATGAATAGTGACTTCTAAAACCATATAAAAAATACAAGTAGAACTAGAACATAATATATGCATTATAAATTTAATGAAAATAAAATATAAAAAAGAAGTTAGTTTGGATAGAGTAATACTATCTCAAACTTAATTTAAATATCTTTGTTCATATATTCAAAAATATGGAGAATGTTACGAGGCCGTTAACCATACGATTTAAACAAGATGGGTGGAGTAGAGACTATAAGAGTTTTCTGTGATGGTAAGATTCCACCAAAGTTAAAAGAAAAACTTTATCACACGGTTATAAGACCTACAACGTTGTATAATAGTAAATGATAGACAATAAAGGAAAAGTCGTACTAGGTTAGAGTATGTAATGAATATGTTAAAAAATGTGAGATTAATAGCAATTGTAGACGAATTAAAATACTAGAGATTGAGATAGTTTAGACACATTAAATATAGGCCTAAAGAAGCCTCAATTAGAAAAAAAAAATATCAAAAATAATAGAAATAAAAAAAGAACGTGGTGGACCCAAGTTAACAAAGAGTGTAATTCAAAATAATTTGGATAAGTTAAATATCCTTTAAAAAATAACTCAAAATCAATATAAGTGGAAAAAAAGAATCCATAATGCTTGACCCAATCAAATAGGGATTAAGGCTTGACTAGAGTTCAAGGTAAAGAAGAATAAAAAGGTTTAAAAGGCAAAAGACATGAGAGAGTTTAGCTTGCAAAATGCATATAACATAAAGGGATAAAAGTCAATCAAGGTTGAGAAGTCAAAAGTAGCAATTCATTTCCATGTGAAACGGAAATCACCGAGTCAAGGGACGGGACTGCCCTCTAGCCAGTTTGGTTAATCATATAGAACCTCTACGTAGCCCATTGTTAGACATTGATCAGCTCAAATCGGCCATATTTAGCCAGAGATCAACAAGGATAAGTGGGGAGGGATTGAAGTTGGAACTGGAAGTGCCGATCCTGATCCAGATTAGCTGACTTTGCAAACCATGATTCTAGTGAGAAGCAAGGTGTAATTGGTTGGAATAACCAAACGTTGGTCCGAGAACAATTTGGTGCTGTGACTAAATAATCACTGTTGCTCACATAAGCAGAACTAATAGCAAATGGTGTTGATTGATTGGACTCCCTTATTTGCATCGTGTTAAACAATGTCAAAGAGCCCTCTGAGAAGGTGAAGAGAATCGCACAATGGCCTTGTTTAGACTAAATACTTGCAATAAGAGATTTTGCTTATAATTGGATTGATGGGACACAAATTTTATCATGTTCTCTGCCGTGATTCACAATATGCTAGAAAAGCATCATGCAAGATTCAGAGAAGCACTGAGCCTGTTTTCCACCCTTTCCACCAGGACACTAAAACAACTACCCTGAAAATTATAACTGAAATAACTTGCTTTCTAAAAGAAAGACACTTCTTTATTATCTATAGCATACATAATATTTGCTACTATAAAACATGTGTCAAAACTCCAATTCTCCATGTAAATGAAAAGAAACCAAAAATTGCCATTTAGTTAGAACAGGGCCTGCTTATAAGATAATCATGTAACAATTTCAGTAAAGAAAAGTTTTAGTGTTACCTCAGCCAGCAGTCCACCCACACGCATGGCACTAGTCAAGTTGTAAACCTTAATCTGTCCACATAACGCTTTTTTCAGGTCAGCTTTACCAGCGACTTCAACCGAGATGAATGCATAAGGACATGATGGTGCCTCAATGCTCTTGATCTCCAAGTTTGCTAAATTTGGGATCACCTGTAAGATCAAAACAGCATCCTTGTGAAAGGGCACAAAAATATAACAGTAGAAATTCGCCACCATCACTACCATATACACCAAAAACCAGCAGTGATAGTGCGATAAAAAAAGAAAAAAAAAAGGACTGTGATGTAACCTCAAAAATATCAAAACTTTAAAGATTTTGGAAATTCATTTTCCTTCTGAATTCGAATTAAATTTGATTTGACCTTAGTATTGACTTTGTAAGAAAATAGATGATATTTCATAAAAGTATTAACTAGGGTCAATGATATGTATAAAATTATTCATTGAGGTTGTTAGGTTCTTTGAAATTAATTTTGACCTCTCCCCGTCGAATAGTGCGAAGATCCGACGTTAATTACATCGAGATAACTCGAATACCCTTGATTAATCGTCATAGCAACTCATTGAAGTAGAAAACAAGGCATCCACAATAAACATCCACACAAACACATATGGACATAGGAGAAAATAATCCCATGAAATTGATGGAATGCAAGCACTCTATTTTAGTTTGAATTTGAATTGAATTGAATTTGTTGAATTGAATTTTGTTGGTTTGAATTTTGATTGAGTTGAATTTAATTGGTTGAATTGCTTTTAGTTTGGGTTGAAATTTGATTTGTTCATTTTTTGATTGAATTTATTTAAGTTTGATTCAGTTTGGAATCTTGGATTTGTTTGTTGATTTAAATTTGGTATGAGTTTGAGACAGTTGTTTATTGTTTGATTTGGATTGAAATGGATTTTATTGGGATTTGGTTTAAGTTGGATTTTATTTGAATTTTATTTGAGGTTGATTGAAATGAGTTGATTTTGAATCGGGTACAGGAGATTTGATGAAGACCCAGGTTTCAGATTTACAAGTTGATACCTGTTTTGAGATTTAATGAATTAAACTTTGAACAGATTGTTGATTGACTTTGAATTTTGATGAGTTGATTAAAATTTATTTGTATTCTCCTGATTTGTTCAAATATCAGTTTGGAACGCTCTCATTGCACAATTGTTTGAAATGTGTTAGTTTTGTTGGTTTGAAGCCTTGGATGTTGCAGGTTCAAACGTGAACCTAGATTTCAGGTTTCTACAATCTTGGGCTCCGTATGTTTTCCTTAGTATTTATTCTTTCAATCTCAGACTTGGGGATTTCAGATTCCTAAGAGTTAAGCACCTCCCGGATTTACGAGTTGACCAGATTTCCAGATTTTACAGGCCTCGGCCTCCTTATGAAGTTCGGATCTTTTTCTTACAAGCTGCAGATTTCCACTATGGCATCTCCTCCATGGAATTGAATTCAGGTTCTGCACTTCCCAGTTTGGAGTTTTCCAGATTTATTCAAGTCTCGGACCTCAGTTGCAAGTCTAAGCTTCAGACTTCTCACATTGCAGACTTCTGACTTTTAATCCCTGATTATTGTCTACAGGCTTTTAGGGGCTTCAAACTCACGGACATAAAACTCTGCACCCTTCAAAGATTCCAGATTTCTGGCTCACCTGTGAGGCGTAGATTTCATCAACTTGCAAAGGTTGAAACACCTCGCTCTCCCCTTCTGACCCCTCCATGCTCTCGGTACTTCAGAAATTCCCTCTTTTTTTTTATGGTGGTTTAGCACATGAATTCAGATTTAAATTAGAGACTTATATGTTCAAGTTCAGACTTTCAAACCTTACAGTATGTTCAGATTTCTGATTTTCTGGATCTTTGAGCATATTTTTACAGGTTCAACATTCGGATTTACAGGTTGGTAGATTTCACATTTTTTTTCTGGACTTGCTGACCATTTTGGAATTTTCAGGTTTTAGGATCAAGCTGTATTTCAGATTCTGCAGGCTTTGGTTCCTGGTGAAGTTCAGAGTTTTGGTCTCCCACGTATTCCAGACATCAGACTTTTTGCAGAATCTTAAAACTTCGGACCTTCATATTTTCAGAATTTTTGTTACAGGTTCTATGGACGGCAGTTCCATGGACTCTTCGGATTCATTCCTCTGGATTTTGTGCAGGTTTGCAAGCTCAAATTTCAGATTTACACACGTTTTCAGAAACCCCATTCTGCACCTGGCAGATTTAGATTTTGGATTTAAAAATTCAGATCCCAGATTTCTGACATCCGAATTCCAAATTTTAGACCTTGCAGATTTTGCACACTTTGAATTCAAACTTATCGAACTCCACATTCTGCAGGTTGAATTGGTTCCCGGGTCATCTTGATCAGCTGAAGGTTGCTCAAGAGACGGACGGCTCCTGTACATTGTAACCAGACTTATTCAACACAGGAAGTCGAGATGAGAGGATCGACATCTGCTGTAGTTGATTCTTCTCTTTTCTTTTTTTTTAACCTGCGGATGTACTATTGGGGACCAGCAAATGTAAATGGCATTATTATTATTTTTATTCTCTCTCTCTCCCTCTCCTTTTCTATGTTGTAAATCAGATTGGATTTATGGAATGTAAAGATTGATCAACGCCAAAATTTTATGGCGCCCAAAGAATAATTTCATTGACAGGGGCATGGATATAGCGCCTGTTCAGGGATATTCCAAAAAAAAATCAACTTTGAGCTGACGGCCTTGCATAAGAATGAACTTCGGATTTCAGATATCAATTTGCATGAAAATTTTAAGATTAAACTCCTCATGGCTCTTTGTGAGCATTAAGAAATTTATCTCAAATGAATTTTGGGTATCGAAAATCGACCCCTCAAAGAAAATTAAATCTCATACGACCTTTTATAGGCGTTAAGAGACTTAAAATTGAATGGATTTTGGGGAATCGGAAATTAACCCCACAATGAAAATTAAATCTCATACGGCCTTTTTATAGGCATTAAGAGACTTAAAGTTGAATGGATTTTTGGGGAATCAGAAATTAACCCCACAATTATTATTAATCGAATTGAGAGAGAGTAGCTCCTGTCCATAAGGACTTATGGAGGATCTCCCAAGAATACCACCTCATCAATCTATGGTTTAGCGCATGGCTATCCCATGATCCAAGGGTGAAGATCCTTTTAATTCATGATTTTTTTATTGAGCATTCCGTGGATTTGTCCAAGTCGTCTCGGAATATCGATTCTGTCTAGACCGGTTTAGGCCGATCTTCTGGACGTCGATTCTGTCTGGGTCGGCCTTCTCCCCTTTGAAGACCCCACGCAGACTTGGACCGGACCGGGGTTAAGGCCCGATCGCGTGGCG
The DNA here is from genome assembly GCA_036172225.1 of Cryptocoryne crispatula var. balansae. Lineage (NCBI taxonomy): Eukaryota > Viridiplantae > Streptophyta > Magnoliopsida > Alismatales > Araceae > Cryptocoryne > Cryptocoryne crispatula. Next base: position 21,778,334 of record CM069920.1, read on the forward strand.
CCGAGGAGGGGACGCGGTCTGGACTCGTGACCGTACGGCGACCTCCTTCCCTTCTCCTCCTGTCGGAGCTCTCGGCGGCGAAGGCAGACTCACTCGAGATCCCTTGGCGATGGAATCGGGCGAGCTCCGCAGCCCCGTGGCACTGGACAGTGGTCCAGAAACTTTCAGCGAGCGACGATGACGAGGCTCCGGACCCCTTGGGCGGCGATGGTTCTTGAGCTGCCGGAGGGGAAAGCCTGAGAAGGAGACGGCACTGGGCAGTCGATCAGAGCCGATTTGAAGAGAAGGCAGCCGCGGCCGAAGGTTGGTCCTCCTCTCCTCTTCTCTTCTCTGCCTCTTCTTCCTGCTTCGCGATACCCAGCCTCCCTTTCTTTGCTTCGCGATGCTCTCTTCTCTCCTCCGCGATGCTCTCTTCTCTCGGGCCCCTTCCTCGCGATACCCAGCCTCCCTTTCTTTTCTTCGCGCTGCTTCTCCTTCCGGATCTCTGTCTCCTCGCGATGGCCGGCCTTGCCCCCTTTAAACCGATGGGGCGCTCCCGTATGGAAATAGAAGGCGGCGACGTCCGTCATCCGCCCGCGTTGATTGCGGGACCGGGGGGGAGCGCCCGGCGGAAGGGCTTGCCTGCCAAGGGCCTCGCGGGTATATTGAGGCAAGTTCCGCCGGCCTCCCTCGAGGGGTGTCGACGACTCCCTCTTGGCGACGGATTCCCTGCCTTCTGGAGGATCGCGGGCGCCCATATGCTGAGGACGTGGCCCATAGTATGTAAAAACCGAAATACCCTCCCGTCTCCTTCGCGTGCTCAGCCAGCTGCTCGCGGCCGTTCCTTCTTTCTTCTCCCCGTTCGGGCGACGGCATCGCGGGTGCGGAAGTCCTTCGGACTATCGGCGCGCGGCTCTTCCCACTGTCGACGGAAGAAGGTGGGGGGCTCCATGGACGGCGACAGCAAGCTCCGGGGGGGTGTTGGGTGATCGCGGCTACTCCAGGAGGGCTTCCGACAATCGCAGTGACTCCGGGAAGATTTCCGGCGGGCACGGCACCTACGGGATTGAAGGCTGACAACTCCAGACGTTCCTGGAGAACCCGACGACTTCCGCCAGCTTCCCGGTTTGCTCCTTTGCTCCAGCGGTCTTCTTCTCTGGATTTTTTTTGCCTCCTTTATTTTTTCGGTTTTCTCTTTAGGAGGTGACAACCTGCTTGCAGACCTCCTTTGTCAAATTAGCCTCGGAAGTATGCCCTTTTTTTTTGTCGACCCTGTCCTGTCTAGCAATTCATCTACGTTCTTTCGTTACCATACCGACCGACACAGTGGTCAGCACGATAGATGTGTGGTAGTAGGAGCGTAAAGGTCTTGGTAACCGAACGCGACGAAATCTGCATTAGGGTGCTGGCGCATCAAACCGAGTTATATCAACGGTTGAAACTTGGGTTTTGCGCATGTGCAGATAACGAACAATTATAAGTTATAAGTTAGGACTGTCTGATTTTAGTGCAGCCCTACCACCCCCCAAAATTTTGAGTTCCCCTATCACGGGCTGTCCATATGCTGAGGATGATCCCTGCCTTGATTATTGTGTCATATACATGACAATTTCGATGGCTCTTAAAAAAAAAAGGAAAATCTCAAATGGTATAAAGTTCAGCCACTTTTTGAATTTCGCCCTTGATTTAGTCTTGCTTTGCACATTTTTTTGAGTGTTAACAGACTGAAACACTCATGGTGGGCATGGAGACATGGACCGAAGAGGTTCCCCGATACCATGCAAACCAAAGCTCTTTAGCGGAAGAGGGTCAACCTGCCAGAGAGCATAGGAAGCATGGTCTTGGCATTGCTACCAAGTCAATTACTGGAAGACAACCGGGCATGAAGGATCAAAGTCTGATGAGGGCAGATCAGTGAGATGAACGCTGGGAGGTCATTGAACAAGGTGCCTCAAGTCCAGCAGGACCATCTGACTGAGTGTACCCACGGATTTCTGAGTCAGGACCAGACCCTGGATCAATCAGGACCAATCCAGATTCAGATTAGTCAATCTGGATTGTACTGCAGACCATGTTTCCAGCTCCACCATCACCAATAAGCACTTTCACACCACATATCTGCCTGCTGCCATCCTCCACCACCGTGGACCGTGCCCCTGCATGACTGCATCTTCCCTGTCAAGCCAAACCCCCTGAACCCGATAGCTGGAAAATCTGCAATTTATACCAGATCCCACACGATCAGATGCACAGTTTAAAGTAGTGGTTTCCTGCCTTATCTGGTCCATGATTGGGTTTACCAGGTCCAACCTCTTTCTCCACCATCAGATATGCCACTTCCAAAAGACTGTGCCAATCCAATGGTTTGGATTGGTTAGGGATCTGCCAGTCTGACCTTGTTTAGCCTGATCCTGGTGAAAGGATCAAAAATCAGGCTTCTCCGCCAGGATTGAGTTGGTGGGTGTCAATCCCAATTAAGATTCAGTTGATCCCGATTCACATAGACCAATCTGCATAGACTGATCCTTCAAACCACAGGTGTATTAAAACAATGAATGCAAGCCCCCAAAATATATCTTTGCAAGTCCTGAAGAGCTCTCCATGCCTCCAGGAAACAAGATCACCAATGAGGTGAATATTGGCACCTGTAGTCGCTTTTCAAACACTAAAGAGATCTTTCTTTCTACCTACTGCATAAATGCCTATAAAATTCCTACTCTCACATTTTTCCATTCTTATTTCAAGTAGATGGTCTTTAAGCTGGTCCAACAGGTTAAATAACTATATTGTGAAGGTGTCTTCAACTATATGGGGAGAGGAGAGAGCCTCCATCAACCATAGATTGCAGAATCGGCAGATCAGATCGGAATCTGCCGATTCTGGGATCAGATTGGACCCATTCGATCTGATATTGGCTGGGAGACCCAATCACCCGCCAGAATCAGTCGAATCAGGCTGGATTGGGGCCGGCATCAGCCGAATCAGCCGATTCCGGCGACGACAGCTTCAATGATTGTCTTCCCCACCCAAAAGGGTGGGTAAGAACACATCAGATCTAATGACTTAAATTACCAGTAAGGGGTTCTTCAGACTGCCACAGCGGCCAACACAACCCCCCTCTTGGGGCCAAAATTGGCCCCAAATGGCTTAGATCAGATTGGAATCAGATATAGACCCTGTTTCTATTATCTATTTTCAATTTTAAGATTTTTTTAAAAATTAAGGTTTTTAAGAACCGATTCTGGATCAATTTTCCTCCCAAAAAATCAGTCGGAATCAGCCAAATTAATCCAGGTACAATTCCAATCCGACAATCTATGCCATCGACATTAGAGGCAATGACTATGGTTGGGAGAATGAGAAGGTTGGGGTGACCATCCGGAAGGACCGGAACCACTCTGCAGTGAAGACCACCCTACTTGGATCCAAACCCCAGGACATCCTTTGTCAGAGCTATGCTGAAACTTTAGTGGGGGGAGTGGACATAAGAGAGAAGTCTAGGCTGTTCAGGTGGAAGATGTTGAGGTAGGCAGAGGGATCTGTGGGAAATACGATGGCTGGGGTCACTGGGCTGTGGATTGTAGGGAGGATGGTGGTGCAGGCAATATTGGAACATTGGCCATCTAAGCTATTCGTGCCCACAGAAGATGCAACAGAGTCCACAGTACATTCAGGGAACTGAAGACGTCTTGCTTCATAAGGCAGCAGCCATGAAGAGACGCATGATCCTCCATGTATCATCTAAATTGATAGCATAGTTGTCAAGGCACTCGCCTAGGGGCGCTTAGGCGGCAAGGCGCTAGCCAGGGGTGCCTTTTGGGAAGGCTAAAAGGCGCCCATCTTGAGAACCTAGGTACCCAAGATGCCCAGGCTAGGCACCCCAAAAATGTATACATAATAAAAAAATTTCCTTCAGGAAACTTTGCCCCCTTGATACCCCCACAAGAGGCACTGGCCCCTTGACCTCCGTGACCTGACCATACAAGTCGATCCGCGACTACTCTGCGCCCCTCGTTTAATAATATTATAACAACATTTCACTATCATTTATACTATCACATATATATAAGATTCATAATTATAAATACATGTTATATACTTAAAATTATAGAAATATATTTTAACTCTCTTTTTTGTCTCTCACACGTCAAATTTATTAAAATTAATTATTTCTCAAAATAAATATATACATATGCATACATAATTATATAAATAAAATCACATTTAAATGTATGAACACATAAACATACAGATTCCATTATAACATATAAATATAACTATATTTATGAAAATATATTTGTATGTATGTATTCATACATATAATACTAACATCTAATTATTCATATGATTTTGTATATGTAATATACTGTATGAACCTCTTTTTTACACGTCTGTTCATTAGAAAGAAAGACATTTTTTGATCCCCGGACTTATCTAGGAAAATAGATGATACCTAAAATATTAAGTAGTCCAGTGATAGTTTAAAAAATATAAGAACTGGGGTTCGGGTTCTTTGAAAATTTAATTTTTGACCCTTCTCCGCCGTATGGTGCGAATATCCGGTGTTAACTTACATCGAGCAATGGCTCGAACGCCTTTGATTAACCGTCGCGGCAACCTGTTTTTAGAGAAATGCACATCCACATAAAAGTAAAGAACTCAAAAGGGTAACAGCTTTTTGGGTCCAATGAGATGCAAACCGCTTTGGTTCGGGTTGATTTTTATTTGTTTGGTTGTTTGATTTTTGATCGACTTGAAGTCGGTTTTTATTGATTTTGAATCAATTTATTTGATTTGTTTGATTTGTTGTTTTGGTTTAGTTTTGATTTGTTTGATTTTGAACTTGATCGGTTCAAGTTTTGCTTTGATTTCAATTTTGTTGTGCTTAAAGAGTTTTAAGCGTTTTGGGATTTTTATTTGATGTTTTGAGTTTTCAGATTTTTTGTTGGCAATCTGGATTTTTTTGTTGTTATGTTGGTTTCGGTGTGTTTTAGATGTTTTGAAATATTTCCTGTTTGATTTCTTTTGGGAGGGTTTGATTTATTTAAGCAAGGTTTAGTGAATTTTCAGATTGTCGAAACCTGGTTCGGATGTGTTTTAAAATCGGTTAGAATGTGCTGTTTGCATTTTTTTATGTTTTACAGATTTGATTGAAATCTAAAATTTCTTGTGTTTACAGCTTTGATTAAATCTGATTTTTGTTTTGATTTACAGATTTGATTGAAATCTGACTTTTATGTGTTTGGGTTTGATTCAAATTTGATGTTGGTTTGATTTAATTCAAAACCGGTACAATTTTGGTTGAGGTTCGGTTGTTGGATCAAATCGGTATGATTTCAAGTTTCAATTTCAGGTTTTGTTTAATTTCATATTTTTGTTTGAATTTTCAGATCTGTTTTAAGTCTGATTTCCCTATTTTTTATTTAAATTTTCAGATTTTTGATGTTGTTTATTTTGTTTGATAATTTGCATCTCAGCCGGCCCATCGGGCTACTATTGAGTGCCCGGCTTTACACATCATAAGATGACATCAAATTTTCATTTCATTGAAGATTGGGGTGAAGTACATCGGCATATGATATGATTGATCCTTCCCCCAATATAGGTTCTTCCACTACTTTCGAAAAATTTCGACATTACGACGGTATGCCGGTCATTTTCCAACTTAGTGAAGTTTACCCATCCAATACTGCTAGCCAATGACTTAGCCAAATTGGGGAAAGGATCATCGGCTACGGGAGCGTGCCCGCGCCGACGTCCAGATCGACATCTCAGGACGTACCCGGGGAGCCATCCAAAAGATGGAATTTTTACTCCTTAGATTATTCCTGTTTTCATTATTTGTTTTTTTTTTGTTAAGGTCGCTTGGGCCAATTTTGAGTTCCATCGGCGTTCAAAGTCAGCTTTCGATCTTCTTGAGCCGGAAGGGCCTGCTGGATTTGTGCTTGATCGCCTCCTCTTGTCTTGATGGTAAGGTGAGGGCCCGCCCGGACAAACGATCGGCCCATCGTACGGATTCCGAAAGGGTCCAAGACATCCACCCCTACCCACCAATGCTGAAAAAATGATAGGCTTCTGCTTACTGCTGGTCTTGATGATAGGGTAAGGGCCCGCCCGGACAAACAATCGGCCTGTCGTACAGATTTTGAAAAGGTCCAGGACATCCACCCCTACCCACCAATGTTGGAAAAGTGGCAGGTTTCTGCTTCATTACTTGTTGAGTGCCTTAGCGCTGTCCATCTTTTTGGAGCTCCACGGATTGCTGTCCTCCCGGAAGGCCACAAGGGGGCTGCTAGAAAAGACCTCGAGTTTGTTTCTCTTTTTTTTTTGAGATGAACAGGACCTGTTTGGGGCCTGTTCGGCTAAGCCACAGAGGGGCTGGAGTTTGGCCACAAAGGGGACTGTTTGGATGGGCTGAGAATGGGCCTGATTGGTGTCTGAAATGGGACCGGTTCTAAGGTCTGGGCATAGGCTGAACAAGGGCAGTCTATTGGCCTGTTCAGGGGTGTCCGTTCAGGTGGTTTTAAAAGGGGCAAAATGGGCCTGCACAAAGGGCATTTCGTGGGCTGGTTAGGGTGCTGGACAGGGGCCAGGTTGGGATTAATTGGGCCAAGAATGGCCTGAATTGAGGAGCCAGACAAGGTTTGTTTTGGACCTGCACACTGGCTGGCCTGGTGGGCTGCAGAGGGGGGCTGGGCAGGACCTGTTTGGGGTCAACTTTGGTGTGCCGCAAGGGGGCTGATCAGGTGGCCTTAGGCCGAAAATAGGCCTGCACAAGGGCCATTTCTGGGCCTGATTTGTGAACCTGATTGGGGTCTGAATATGGGCTGAACAAAGGCAGCTTCGGACCTGTTAAGGTGGTGTTTTGGCTGGCAAAGGGTTGGCCGAGAGGGCTATTCAGGGATAACCCTAGGTCGGTTGGTGCATTGGAGGGGGATTAAGTAGAGAAAGAAAATGAGGGGGCTACATATTTACATAATATCCACCCACCTGTTCTTCTCCTTCTTTTCTTCTCCTTCTCTTCTCCTAGCTGCAGGTAGCCTCCTGCAGCAGGCACTCAGCAGAGGGCAGCAGAGGGGGCAGCAGAGGCACGAGGGGCAGTAGAGACTCCAGCAGCCTGTCAGCGTCCTCCTCCTCTCCTTCTTTCTCCTGGCAGCAGGTGGCAGGCACAGCAGCAGGGCACAGCAGGAGCACACTGGACAGTAGGTGCAGTGGGTAATCCGGCAGCCTATCAGCGTCTGAAGCAGCCCCCCCCCTTCTGGATGGGCACACATGGTCTTCTTATAGGGATGAGAGGGGAGGCCAAGGGACTGGTCATTCACGTAAGATGGCTGTTGGCTTGTCCTATGCAATTAATCCCATTTAATGTCTTGAATTCTCCTACGTTGGCCAGACCTTTGGGTTTCCCCATGCTTTAATTTCTTGACTGACCCTTGAATTCCCCATCTGACCAGTCCCCTCAGCTTCCCCACGCCATCAATTGGGCATGGTGACCTGGTGGGTGAGGTGGCAGGTGTGCAGATGGGCTGGTGCGGCTGGGACCTGATTGGGCCTGAATTGGGCCTGTTTGACTGACCGCAGCCCACCCAGCTCCTCCTTCATGGGCTGTACGTACATGACTCCAAATGGGCTGGGGGCATTTCATTTAAATCAGAATAAAGCTTGGACCAGTTGGCATATGCATCCATGGGCCTGTTTTAAGGTCTGATTGGGCCTGATTTGACCCAACTGAGGGCCGATCCTGTTAGAAATTGGCCCGGACCAATTCTTCCGTTTTCTCCCATTTTTTTGTGCTGTCCCTCCTTTTTTTCTTTTCTGAAAAATCTGACGCCAACATATACCTATGTATATACGTATATATAAATATCCAATATTACCGCCTTGACCGCTTAGGCGATGCCTAAGCGGCTGTCTTGTTGCCTAAGAACAATTGACACCCTTCAATGCCTTGGACGCCTTGACAACTATGATTGATAGCTAAGTATGCATGGATGGATAGTGGTTGACGTTAGCCAGGGTCATGGCAATGTGGTACCGGAGAAGCACCTTCGGAAACTTCTTAAAACTGATGACCAAAAATCGACTCAAGGTAGATCAAATCCTTCGGTTCGGATGTCTTTTCTCTTAGGAACAATGCTTTCAAGGCTTAGCAAGCAACTGTGATAAGAAAGCCATTCCAAGATGGGGGGGAACCATTTTTTCTTTCAAAGCATGGTCACTGGAAGTGGAAATAGAAGTTGCCCATGCTAGGCACTTTTGGGTGGTTATGAATAGCCTCCCTAGTTTTGTGTGGTCTAGACAAATCATAGGAGCTATAGTTCATCCTCTAGCATCTAGAAGTATGTTGAAAAAGATTATTAATGGTGGTGGTACTTTTTTTGAGAAGTAGGAAGATATAGGGATTGGCATATGAAAAAAAGTGGCAATGGATGCCGATTCTCGCAAGAGTGCCATGGATGTTTCCAACAGAGATGACGGACCATCGTTGGGTACGGTGAGACCCGATTCATGGGTATCTGACTAAGTTAGCCCTTGAACCACATCTCCAAACTTACTCTAGTTCAATCCCTTAACCGTATGCCTCCCAAAGTCGAACCGGCAATCGTCAACTCACGTCTCCATGTCAAATAGAAGTGGTACGATGACCATGGATTGCATAATCGGACGATCTAGATTGGAATCGGCCGATTCTTGAATCGGATCAGACCCAATCGATCCGACTCCAGGTAGAACAAGCAATCCGGACTTGAAGTCTGACCAGATCGGTCGAAATTGTCTGGATCACTTAGGATTGATCTGTTGATCAGACCGTGGATCACTTAATCCTGAGCGATCCACCAGAATTCGGAAACGTCCGGAATAAGGTCGATCTGGGACCCAATTTCAGACCGATTCCAGGATTGATCCCCCCAATAAGGGAGAGATCAACCCCATTCTCCCCCCCCCATGTAATCCTCTGCTCCTTGCACCAATCCCCCCTTGGAGGCGTCCATCCCCTCTTAAACAGGTAATTTTCCCCCACCTTTGGGCCCTTCTAACTCCCCTCCAAGCCAAGCACCCCCGAAGGGGTGCTTGTTTTCGTCCAAACAACCATCCCCGAAGGGATGGGATCACCCCTTCAAGGGTGATAACCCGTCACCCCGAATGGGTGATAGTGAGGGTCACCTCAGAAGGGGTGTCACCCCATCTATGTAGTCAGAGGCGTGAGGCGACCGAGGCGAGGCACCCCTCGCCTCGCCTCAGACGCTTGAGGCGGGCGCCTCAGGCGCCCGAGGCGACATTTTTTTTTATTATGAGATTTAATTTTAATACCTGAAAAAACTATATAAGAAGGTGAAAAAATATAAAAAAATACAGCGAATGCATCATAAATGCAGGAAATATATATGAAAATACAAGGAATAAATTTAAATTTGCAGGAAAAATAAAAGTTATGTCCGAAAATGCAGATAAAATTATCTAAAAAAGCTGAACATATCTAAAAAATTGTAAAAAATACAAAAAACAGCAGAAATTGCATTAAACATGTATTAAATGATTACTGCAAAAATAAGTTGAAAGAAGTACCTTTTCTCATTTCATTTCCATAAGCATGCCTAAAAATTGAACACATCACCAAAAACAAAAAATATAATACATCAAGTAGAAGGATGTTGAATAAAAATGATAAACCAAACATAGAAGTACATAAATAACGATAAGTTCACAACAACGTTAAAAGGTACATTCATCTAATGTCTCTCTAATCAGTTAGCACAAATATCAATTATCAATCGGAAGAGTAAGGGTCATCATCATCAGTAACATGAACATGAATATCCCCATCCGATTCTGAGGTATCTTCATCCATGGCCACACTCTTTCCTTTCTCAATCTTTTGCCTTTTAGAGGCCTCTGCTCTAGTGGATGAACCTTCCTCTTCATCAATACCCGCTGCTAGTTCAACTTCCCTCCATGTGAGGTCCTCTCCTTCGTGCACATACTCGTCGTCCTCTCTAGTGATCCACTCATCAGCCTCATCAATATTGTCCAAAGAAATAGGATCATGATTGAACTTCTCCATCCTAAAATGGCGATCTCGAAGCCTTTGATTGTATTGGACATAGACAAGATCGTTTAGCTTTTTTTGTTCCAATCTATTCCTTTTCTTTGTGTGCACCTATAATTTAAGGATGAACATTAGTTTAAAGTATCCAATGAAACATGCTAAATAATGAATGATACTAGTGCATACCTGCTCAAAGGTACTCCAGTTGCATTCACAACTAGATGCACTACAAGTGAGACTCAATACCCTGATGGCGAACCTTTGCAATTGAGGAACCTTGTTTCCCCAATCCTTCCACCAATTTGCTAAAAGAAAGATGAGAATTAATCAAATTTAAAACAATACTTTGAAATGTATAAATGAAAAGTTTTAAAAAGTTAAATGTCAACCTGGAATAGAAGTTTTTCTTTGTCTAATGGCCATATCTCTACCAAATAGGCCCTCAGCATCTCTGTATGTATTTAGTTGCTTGGTAATCATATCTTGCTCATCAGGACTTTCAATTAGCCTCTCAATGGTATCATATAGTCCTTGTTTAATTTCTCCATCACTCTCAACATCCAGATTTGAGTAAAAAATTGGAGGTTAAGATAATAACCCATTGCGTACGTAATGGACGATGGAGTTGATTGTCCCACCTCCTATCAATAATGTCCCAAATTGAACCGTATTTGTCAAACTTCTCATCCAAGGCACTCTTAATGCCTTCCTTTGCCCGGTCCATTGCTTCATATATGTAGCCCATTCTTTGGTTTCTCACCATCCACTAGGCGTAAGACAATCACAAGAGGCTTGAATATTGAAAGAGCATATGCTACACCTCTCCAGAAAGTTGTTTTCAAAATGATGTCACATGATTTCTTTCCCTCAGTTTACTTAGCCCATCGGTTGCTAGAGCCAGTCCACTCTTCAGATGTAAACATCCTTCTCAATACAGCCTTCAAGTTGTGTAGGCTCTCTAAGTTGAGATAGTTTGTTGCAAATCTTGCACGAAAAAAAATAAACAAGTTAATGGCATTCAATATCACAAGTCAATTCACAAACCAATTTAAACAATATAAAAATACATTTCAAATTGAGATTATACCTTGTGACTGCTGCCCTACACAAATTTCTTCCATTGGTGAACTTCCTCATCACGGCGAGAACCTTTGTATGCCCATAAATAAATGTAGTCACATACTTCGCATTTAATTGTGGATTTGATACCCGACAATTTAGAAATATCTTCTAGCATCAAATCAATGCAATGGGCTGCACATGGTGTCCAAAACAAACGAGGATGCACAGACATCAACAATCTACCTGCAGCTACGTAACTTGCCTCGTTATCCGTTACAATTTGGATAACATTTTTCTCCCCAACTTCAAGAACTATTTTGTCCAACAAATCAGCCAACAACCTTGCATATTTCACTTGTGAAGATGCATCTATTGATTTTAAGAAGACTGTGCCCGTAGGTGTTGACTAAAAAATTTATCAATGTTCTCCCTCTTCTATCTGTCCAAGCATCGGACATGATAGTGCATCCATATTTCACCCAACTTCCTTTTTCTTTTTCAACTAATTCTTTAGTTATTTGAAGCTCTTTCACAAGCAAATTTTCACGCACCTCATGATATGATGGACCTTTCAATCCCGGGCCAAATTGATCAATAGCCTCTAACATGGTTTGAAAACTATTCAAGCGTATGGTGTTGAAAGGTATACCTGCTTGGTACATCCACCGAGCAATGTATTGCACTACTTTTTCCCTTCCTTCAAATGCTTTTTGTCTTTTGCACTCTTCTCTTTGGAAACCTCTGGATTTTGCCTCATAAAACGGTCCATAGGACCTCTCAAATGAGGAGGCAAAAATGTTGGATCACAAACAAGTGAAGTATCTTCAGCTTCCATGCCTGTCTCCGAAGTGTTGACACCAAGAAGGTTGTCTCTTCCCTCAATCTCTCTAATCACTGCAACCTTTTCGAACAGAGCTTGTTTAGCTTGCTCCATATGTTGTTTAACATCTTCTTTGGCCTCCGGTGTAGCCTTCTTGCAAGTTGTCACATTGGTGGATAAACCGGTAAATATGTTGCTTCAACCTATATATTCCACCTTTGCAATCCTTGTTGAAAATGTACATCTAACAAGATCCCGATTTTTTCGATCCACCAAAATTCCATACTTCCAACCAACATCCTTTGACTTAGGAGCATGTCTTGAGATAATGTGACCCGATGAAGTTGTTTAGGTGTTTGACCCTGTCCCCGAAGCTTGCTCCACAGTTTGAGACATCTTCATACAAAATACATAAACATCAACTATATTATAAGTAGTATAAATCAAAAAAACAATCAATAACAAACGAATCCACCAAAATTAGATTTAAAATGAAATTAAAAACTCTGTGTTAATAAATCGGATTCAACAAAAAATCTGATTTAAAAAATCAGATTTAACAGAAACTTCGATTTGATAAATGACATTTAACAAAGAATCTGATTTAATGAATCAGATTTAACTAAAACTCTGATTTATTAAAGCTAATTTAATTAAAAGTCTGATTTAATTAATAAGATATAATAAAAACTCTTATTTCAGAAATCTGATTTAAAAAAATCAGATTTAACTAAAACTCTGATTTATTAAATCTAATTTAATTAAAAGTCTGCTTTAATTAATAAGATATAATAAAAACTCTTATTTCAGAAATCTGATTTAAAAAAATCAGATTTAACAACAACGAATCAGATTTAAGAAATATGATTTAAGAAATCTAACTATCATTAACAAAAAAAAACTATATCAAAATAAAAGAAGTGTGTATGAAGAAAACGGAAAAAACGTAAATTATACCTTTTCGACAACGTCCGGGTTGTTCGGTAATCTTTGCAAACCCGGTTAACAACACTTGCGCCTTCTACACGTTGCCAATAGCCTAATAAAAATATTGGAATGACATTTACAATGAAAAAGAAGAAGACAAACCAAAAAAACGTACCTTGTACGTCTAAATCCGGTCTTCTAACAATGTACACCAAGATAGAAGAAAATAAAACATAAGATAAGATTTGTGTATAAGTAGAAGGATGTTGAATAAAAAAGATAAAAAAATTTGAAGAAAAAAACGTGAAAACCCTAAAACGGACCGGTTGGAGAACTCTTCCGATGCTCTGGAAGGTTTTGACACCTTCTACAACTGAAGAAGGCGGCGGCGAGGGCTTCTCCGGCGACTGGCGGCGGCGGCGAGGGCTTCTCCGGCGAGCGGCGGCGGCGGCGGGTCCTTCTCCGGCGAGCAGCGGCGGCGAAGGCTTCAGAGGGGCCGCGGGAGAGAGAGAGACAGGGCGTCGGGCGCGAGAGAGAGAGAGGAGGCCGCCGCATATGTTTAAGTCTATCGGATCCGGCCAGTTGGGTCCGGATCCGATAGGCTGAGGCTGAGGCGAACGCCTCAGCCTCGCCTCACGCCTCCCCCGCCTAGGCGGCTGAGGCGGGGGAGGCGATCGCCTCAGGCGATCGCCGCAAGAGCGAGGCGGAACAGTGCCGCCTCGCCTCGCCTCCTCGCCTAGGCGACCGAGGCGGTCGCCTCTGATAACATAGCACCCCATGCCTTGGCATCCCTTCCGGGGTGATTTTTTAATTTTCTCACCTCTAATTGGAAGTGATTGTTGATTCATTAATATTTACTAATGTGTTCTACGCATATGGATGTAGGTAAAATGTCAGATGAGGAGGTTAATGATGTTACTGGTCGCGACATTGGATGACAACATGGATTATTATTGGATGCGGAGAAAAAGAGGAGGAAATGCAAGTGGTGAAATAAGAAGATGAATGTAAGTGTCTACCGACTTACGCAACATATAGCCGGTGTAGGTGAAAATGTTAAGAAGTGTGACAAAGTCTACCGAGGAGATGAGAGGATACTTGACTGGGAGAGTCTCAGAGAGAGGTTAGAATTGGGCAAAGGCAAAATCTTTACGATGAGTTGATGGAACGGAGAGACTAAACTTATGTCTGGAAAGGGCAAAAAGGAAAAAAGAAAAGTACAAGTTCATGTTCAAATTGACTCATCAACTTTAGATGGTGATGATAAAGAAGCGGTTGAGGTCAAGAAAGCTATGGATGCTAGTAGGGCTCAGACCCAAGAGAGAAGAAGGGGTGCAAGAGGTTTGGGTTCTACTCCGGCCCGACATAGTGTGGGAGAAGGCACTCAGCTTGTCCAAGACCTAAAGAGTGAGTTCTTACATTCTTCTTCTGTTCGGCTGACTTTAGACATGACTATGCATAGACAAAGTGATAGAGGTCAAACAAGCATAAGACAAGTTTTGAGGGGAGTTAAGGCTACAACAGAGGCGGCAAAGAAAACCATAAATTATATGGCCAAAATTTTTCTCCACGCAAGTATACAAAAAATATAGTTGATATTTTAGTTTTATACTTCTATTTAAATTACTTATTAATCATAGCTGACATTCTTTTGTTTGATGTCATGTAGGTGTCCCAGCACATGCCACAACTGACCCATACTTCCAGACAATGGTAAATGTCGTTGGTAAGGTTGGGCCAGGGTAGAAGGCCCACCTTGAAGTATATTTACGAGGGTGGGTTGGATAAAAAGGTCGATGAGTTGACCACTTGGATAGATGGTTTCAAATCCATCTGAAAAGAGATGAGTTGCACCATCACGTGTGATAGACAAGCATTACAAGAAGGTCTCTCATCAACTTCCTTGTGTATTGTTCCTAAGAAACTATATTTTTAAAGTCTGTCGATGTATCAGAAAAGGAGGGAAAATGCAAATTACCTTTTTCACCTGATGAACTCCATGGTGGAGGAGGTTGGGGAGAAAATTGTTGTTCAGATCATGACGGACAATGAGGCCTTCTACAAGACTGTAGAGAAGAAGTTAATTAAGACTAGACCTCACCTTTTCTGGGTACCCTATGCTGCTGTTGGCACCTCAAAATCTCACAAAAAATTGAAAGGACGTCTGTAGAAAACAATTTGTCTTAATGCGCAGAGGAGCTAAAAAAAAGAGAAGAGAAGAAAAGAGAAGAGGGAGCTGGCGGACATAGCCCGATAAAACTAGCCATCCACGGATGTAGCTAAAGCCGGCCCATTCACGCCCATCTCCCCAGCGGCCCATTCAAAAAAAAAAAGAAAGAAAAAAATAAAGGAAGAGAAGCTGTCGGATTAGGGAAGGAAACCGACTCCCGTCGGATTCTCCCCCGGAGCCAGTGCTAGAGATGGCAGGGGACTGCAGTAGAAGGCATGGGAAGATAAGAAGGGAAGGAGGGGTGTCGATCCCATAAAATCCGGGATTGCTTCGAGTCCTTCTCGGGGCCGCAATCTCCATTGCGGGAAGTCTCCCGACGGAGGAAGGATACAGCGCCAAGCCTATAAGAAGACCCCCGTGCGTGAATATCCGAGGAGAAAGGAAAAAAAAAGCCATCGAGAGGCCGAGAGAGAGAGGAAGAGAAGCAAGGGCTTACCGGAGTCGTCTTCACCCCCACGCCGCTGCTTGAAGCCCCCTCCCCGAGAAATCTCTGTCCGGAGGCTCCTCCCGTAGGTGCCACAGCCGTCGGAACCTCCTCCCGTAGGTGCTACAATCGCCCGGAAGCCTCCACGGAAGCTGTCCTCACCGGAAGCGCGCCGGAAACTGTCGCCGTAGTCGCCGGACCCCTCGCCGGAGGCTGCTCTTCCGGAACCTCCAGCCGCAAGCCAGCCCAAACTGGTAAGGAGCACCCTCTGCCGCCGCCTGAGAAGTCCGGAGGACCCTCTGCCGCCGCCTGCTCCCCGTCGGGTGCTGCCGAAGCCCGTCGATCGCCTACGGAGCTGTCCGCTGCCGTCGGCTGGTCGGGAGGAGAAAAGGGGCTGCCGGAGTTATTTTTTTCCCAACCTACGTCCACGCTGGCGCTTGAACAGGGGAGGAGGAGGCGCGCGAGCCGCGTCGGATCCAATTTTGACCCTAAGTCAAAATAGCCGCGGGGCCCTCCTGTTAAGAAAAAAAAAATGAAAAGCCCGCGGCCGCGGCCAGGAGCCGCGCGCGCGCGTGAGCCGCGGGGAGGAGGGGTTGACCTGGGGTCAAAATATGGTGGGGCCCACCATTGAAAGGTGTTTAAAAAAAAAAGAGAAAAGAAGGGGAAGAAGAAGGACCAGCCAGGGGAGGCCCAGCGGGAGATGGGCTGCGTGGAGGCCCGGATGTACAGTATTTGGAGAGGGGCTAAAAAAAAAGAGATTTTTTAAAAGACACAATCAAGTGAAAGATTTAAATAAAAATGCACTTAATTAATTAAACAAACCGAGGCGAGCATCCGGCCGGCTAAAAACCCGCCTCATGGTCTCGGCATAACTTAAAAGAATCAAAAATAAATGGGAAAGCAATAGGCCGGCTTTAAGCACGTCTATTGACCCATAATTCAAAAAAATAAAATAAAACAAACAATAAACATAAATTAAATAACAATTTACTTAATTAATCAACAAACCGAGACGAGCATCCGGCCGGCTAAAAACCCGCCTCATGGTCTTGGCTTAATTTAAAAGAATTCAAAAACAAAGAGGGAAAGCAATGGGCCGGCTTTAAGCACGCCCCTTGACCCTTTAAGGTGGACATACAAAGGTCTGGTTGAAGACCCCAATGTCTTACCATGCCCCAAGAGGGAGTTGTTTTGCCCATTATGCCATGGGGAGGCTGTGCATGATCAACATGCCAATATGCCCAAACCATAGGCTAATGAGGGAGACCAACCATGAGATGAGTGCCCACAAGCTCATCAAAAGCCGGGTATGCTCAACCTTGAACCGGTTGGGAGAAGACTTCATATGCCTACCAAAGGCAGGACCATGCTCAAACTGCTGAAATGACAAGACAGGATTTCCAGATGCCTATCAAAGGCTGGAATGTGTTCAAGACTACACTCAAGACTGGCATATACTTGATCCCGAATTGAGGGGATGTCACAGTTGTTGTAAAAGAGAGGAAGCAGGAAGACTTGTGAACTTCAAACAATGAAGAATTCAATATTCAATGCAAGGAGAAAACAGTCACTGCCGGAATGAATGAATGCAAGCACAAGATAAAATTGAAAACAGAACTTAAATCTGAAATTTCAATAAAAAAAAGAAGAAAAAACAAAACATTTAAGAAATCTGAAATCCTGTTAAATTCCAGGGGCAGAATCTCTAAATCTGCAGAGGGTCGGTTAAGGAAATTAAATCCCAAGATTAACAATCTGGAGGTAGATTTTGGAGCAGCCAGAACCACCGGGGATTAAATCTCTCAGGGCTGATGTCCAATTCAGTCAGATAAGAACCCATAATCAGTTAATTCTGATCAGGTCCGAGTTGAAATAGAATCTGAAAATTCTAGGCTGGTAGGTCCGGAGCTTGTAAGGTCTGCAAACCAGAGGTCTAAGACTTGGAAACTGGAATGTAAAAACAGAATTCGAAATCCAGACCTGCAACAAAGAAATCTGAAATAAAAATACATCAAATCTGAAAATTCAGAACCTGAAAAATCCGAAAATCACCTCTGAGATTCAAAAGCCTAAAATCTGGAATCTGGAGGCTAAAATTTTAAAATCTGTAATTGAAATCCTAAAAGTTGAAAATCTGAAAATCTGTTTTGGCGCAGAAACCTATTTAAAACCTGCAATCTGGAAATCGATTAAGGTGCAGAATCTGCAAGAAATGTGAAAATCTGAATTTTGCAAGGAATCGAGGGCTGCGAAAGTGCAGAATCTGAAATCAGCAAATCTGGAGCTGTGAAGGATCCGAAATCTGAAAATCTGTACATTCCAAGTCCGAATTTCGGGAGTCTGTAGGCAAATCTGAAATCTGAATTCAAGCCATTTAAAAATCTGAAATCTGAACTTAACAGTGCAGAACTTTAAATCCGAAAGCTTGAGAGCCTGCAATGTGCAGAATTTGTAAATTCAGATTAGATCCGAAATTTGAAGAGTAGAATTTGAACTTAAAAATCTGAAGCCTGGTCAACTTGAAACCTGGGAGGTGCTTAATTCTTAAAGAATCTGATCTCTGAAACCAAACTTGAAAATCTGAAACCTTTAAAACCTGAAATTTAGATTTAAAAAGCTTAATCTGAAAATCCAAAGCCTGCCGAATCCAAAAAGCTGAAACACAACTTGAATCTAAAATCTGAAAACAAATGTGAAATCTACCAATCTGCAGAACCCAGAAACAGATATCAGAAGTCAAAACATCCATTAAAAATCAAACTCCACCCAGTTCTGAACTCGATTAGAATTCTGTAGCTAGGCCTCAATCAAACTGAATCTCATCCAATTCGGTCATCTTTGAGTCAGTTCCAGGTAATTCATGAATTATGAAATGGGTTAACTTTAAGCTTAATTAAAACATAAGCCAACAATGCTAAATCCCAAGCAGTTTTAAGGAGTAATCTGGTTGAACCATAATTAAACCAAATCCGATCCTGGTACCATACATCCAAGCTGAATTTTCTCCAGACCGGGAAAGATTCAAACATTAATAAAAGATGCTCAAGCAAATCAGAAATCTGTAAGTCTCAAGAAAATCTGAACTCCCAAACCAGAAAGATCAACAAATTTTAACTCATTAAATCTTAATGCAGAACATTAAACCAAAATTGAGAACAAATCTGTTAAAAAAAATCCACCAAGTTCAAAACAAATCCAAACAAATTCAAACTCAATCAAATCAACTCAAATATAAATTAAATCAAAGTCAGACTCAATAAAATAAATCCAAATTAATCAAGACAAAATTCAAATTTAACTCCAATCAAATTAAAGATTAATCAATATGCAAACTGTCTAAAACTCAAATCAAGTTTAAAATCAATCAATAAATTCAAATTGAACCAAACCCAAAAAAATGAACAAATCAAATTTCAACCCAAACTAATAACAATTCAACCCATTAAATTCAACTCAAACTAAATTCAACTCAAATCAAAATCAAACCAACAAATTTAATCAATTCAATTCAATTCAAATCAAATTCAAACACATTAAGTGCTTGCATTCTATCAAACTCATGGGGCTGATCTCCTATGTCCATGTGTGTGAATGTTTATTTTTATGGATGCACATTTTCTATTTTCATGGATTGCTATGACGATAATCAAGGGTATTCGAGTTATCTCGATGTAATTAACGTCGGATCTTCGCACCATTCGACGGAGAGAGGTCAAAACAAATTTTCAAAGAACTTAACAACCTCAACATACAATTTTGACCCTAGTTAGTACTTGTATGGAATACCATCTATTTTCTTATAAAGTCAATGCTAAGGTCTAACCAAATTAAATCCAAATTCAAAAGGAAAATGAATTTCCAAAACAAGAGAACTAATCTTTTGAGATTTTTGAGGTTACATCAGCTGCACACTCCCTAAACCTCATGTTGGAGGACATTGGGAGAAATCTATCTGTTAGCTCATTCATTAGCCAAGGACAACTGATCACATCTTTTATTTATGGGCATCCTAAATTATTACATATCATGAGGGACCACACTGATGGTCATGATCTAGTTTAGTCGAGTCCAACTAAATTTGCTACACAGTTCATTGTATTAGAAAGCTTATATAGGTATAAAAATGACTTGAAGAAGTTCATATTCTCTACAGCCTACCAGGAGTACATGGACGCCTATAGGACACAATTAATCAGTATGAAATTTTTTTAAAGATGGAGTTCTTCATTGAGTATAACAGATGGTAGGAGAAGGTGAAGCACTACCTGTCTGTGATAGAGCCCCTAGCACAGGTACTTAAATTGGTGGACTCCAATGACAAGAATCAAATAGGGTACCTGTACAATGCTATGGATAGGACAAAGATGAAGATCAAAGAAAAGCATCCAAAGGATTATCAAAAGTGGTGGAAGATCATAAACCATAGGTGGGACAAGACACTTCACCACGATATTCATGCAATAGGTATAAATTTAATTATTGTCTTGTACTTTAAGCATAATGTTTGATGCATTAACTATTGATTTTTTACGTTATGGTGTAATACGTTTTGAATCCAAGGATTCAGTATAGTGAGCAGTTGTGCAATGGTGGGGAGGTGCTTTCTAAACACCTTATCTATCATTAAGAGATTGAGTAGGACTCCACAAGATAGGACTAAAGCTGAGATTGAGATCAGTATTATTTAATAATTTACTAATGATAGAACTTTGTTGTAAAAGTTAAGTATATTTCGAATTGTATTTTAAATGACATCAAATCGACATAAAATTGGAGTTTATGGAGATCCGGATTTACAGTATTCAATTGATAAAACTTCTCCTGGTAAGCCACTACATATTTATATGTCAAACAATGTTATATAAATATTTGACACAAACTAATTTTAGGTGCACTCGTGTTTTTACAGCTGACTAGTGATATAAGTGAACAACAGAAGTGAATAGAATCCACTTTTTGGTGTTGCAATCAAGGTGCTAAGTCAGAGCACCAGCTCCAGCCAGTGTGAGAGGAACTGGAGTATCTTCAACTTCATATGCACAAAGAGAAGGAACAGGTTGAAGAGTGAGAGATTACAAAAATTAGTTTTCTATCACTACAATATGAGATTGAGAATAAAAAATATCAATGAGAGATAGAACCTATCAAAGGATAGGTTTGCAAGATTTGTAGGTGCATTGTACCAGTAAAGATATCAAGACCAATCCACTCAGAATGAAGTTTACTTGGAATATCTATTCTAAAAAGAACATCCACTTGCAACTTGGATGGACGAAAAGGATACTGAGAGCCAGAGTTCGACTCTAATGACAGATCGTAAGCTAAAGGCGAGCTTGACAACATTGTGGGTAATGAGGACATACAGATGCAGACACCCAGGTACTATGTACAGCTCTAGTTCCAGATCCACCATAGACACATCCGCCCCTGAGCCGCATATCGCTCCAATCACAACTGACAACTCTAGCCATACTTGCATGGCCTTCAACTGCCAAGAAGGCTCTTACTTCATTATTCAAGGTATTGAAGAAAGCGGTCAACACAGGGGCAGTAGGGTGTCAAAGCACACAAGAAGGTGACAAGAAAAAAAAAAGATTTTGAGTTTTTGAGTACAAAACACCGACATATTATGGATACAAAGACTACTCAACCACCTTCATCATTTGAGGAGGATGAAGAGTTTATTACATCCACACAACCACAAGGTGGGGGTGGTTTAGGTGGCGGTGGAGGTGGATCTACTGGTAGTGCCAGTGTACACATGAGTGGAGCTGGCCCAGATGCCATGACTGGTAGGAGGCATTCCACGAGCGAATGGAGTAGTGACCGTTGAAGTCAGACGAATGTCTTCGAAGAGCATGCAACATATGGACTAAACCCCACTTCATATTACAAGCCTTATTATCCACCTTCTCTATCTCTAACCAATGGTGGAGTTTATGATTTTAGTGTAATGGTAGAGTCATTGTTTTCCTATGGTTATGAGGGTATTATGACTTACCAAGGTTAGTTGATGATTCGAGAGACCAAGGACGACAACAAGAAGCATAACTATGAAGGTCAATTCCAAAGTTGGTGATGATTGTGATAGTGAGATATAATTTGTACTATGTTATGACATGTGTTGTACTCATTTTATTTCATGCAATGTATTCATGTAATTAACTAACATATTTTTTTAATGTTTGCGATGATAGTTTGTACTTATATGATAATTTCTTGAAATGAACTTACTTTGTATAGTATTATTTGATAGAACAACATCCACATTGTTTTTCATTTTTTTTAAATTTTGTTACTCATTTTTTCTAAATTCTTCTGATTTTTTGAAAATTTTCTGGATTATTTTTAAAAAAGGGCCAATCCGGGATCGACCTTTCATCTAGAAGATCGGACAATCCGATCCACATCGGATCGGTACCCACCGATCTCAATTCTGATTCCAATCCCGCGATCCTTGCTGATGACTCGGTACTAGCATTTCACCATGCAGACTAGGTCTCAAACTACTCCTTCAGGCTCCATCAACCTTGTGATCGCCTACAAGGAGACGCAGACAAGATCATTCATGAGACTACCAACAGGGTGGAGAAGACTGATGAAGGGGTGTTTCCTCAGCCAAGAAGACTTGGGATTATTCCAAGCTCTTGTACCAGTTCCGGAACAGGGGGTGGAAATTCAGATCATCCTGCCCTTGTTAATCACTCCATTGCAAAGTCAGTATGTGCTTAAGCTAGGAAAAAAGGCTCACCAACTTTCAGATGACGATATCATTAGTATGTGAGAGTTCGTTGGGCTGTGCTTTATTGGATAGCAGGCTAAAATCAGAAAGTTCCTACAACAATTGAGAAGCAACATTCAGATGCTGAAAAGAGCAAGACATTGCATGAAACAAGATAGTCAAGAGTTCGTTCCAGAGAGTTAAATTTTCTACTCAATAATGGGTGTATTATAGATTTGAAGAGTAGAAAAAATAAAGGAAAGGACAATCACTCACACATGACAAAGATAATCTGCTGATCCTTCTGCTTCTTTACAGGATTTTCTTCTACCGGCTATGCTTTGGTTGGTATGGTGAGAGAAGAATAGGCATATTTTTGAATATCGCTATCACAACTCGAATAGGAGTTGTGGTGGCCTGGGCCACCAGTGACCTGCAAGGAGAGATGAAAAGAAAGGGGTAGGTGGTCTTCCTGGTGAGTACTCCTGGCAGCAAGCAGTACCTAAGAGGACATGCGGTAGAGAAGAGGGTGAATGTCCCATGAATTTGGAGGTTGATGAGAAGTGAAATTTTATATAAAACCTTCATGGTGGAGGTGGTTTCTCGGTGGCCAGGCAGTGACAATACCTGAAGGTGCCGCCTCTTGGAGCTGCTGCACCCTTACTGGCCCAAAGTGGATAGATGGTGACTTAGGGAGGTGATGACTGGAAAATTCCTGGTGAAGGCACAAGGAGATGGGCCGACTGCCCTCAGCCTGGCAGAGGCAAAGCTGGTTATGAGGCAGAGGATACCCTGCTACACAGGTGGGAGCATTGATTGCAGAATCGGCGGAATCGGTCCGATTCCGACCGATTCCGGAATCGGATCTGAGGATTCCCGGCGGAAGGACCGATTCCGGGAAGAATTCCGCGGAATCGGTCTGAATCGCCTGGAATCGGTCGGAATCGATCCGATTCCGACCGATTCCATGTGGAATCGGTCGATCCGACCGATTCTTCGGAAGGCCGGGTCAACCCGGCCCGGTTTGATTCCCGGTTCGACTCTGGACCGGGAATCGAACCGATTCCGGCCCTTTTAGGGCCAGAATCGACCCGCAGAGCTGCCCTCGGTCGATCCCGCGGCGGAAGGAGAGGGCGCAGGCGATTCCGGCGCGATTCCGGCGATTCCGGCCTCGATTCCGTCGATCCACCGTCGATTCCGGCCGATTCTGTCGATCCAGGGTCGATTCCGGCCCGATTCCACCGATTCCGGCAATTCCAGGGGCGATTCAGGCGATTCCGGCGATTCCAAGCCTGTTCTTCAAAGGATTCCGCCGATTCAAGCTCGGATCGGCATCGAATCAACCTCTTCTTCGATCTTTGTAAGGTTTTTGGTAAGATTTCTTCGCCAAAAACTTCGTACGTCCATTCTTACGCGTTTCCGACGAGTTTGAGTGTCGTTAAACTTTATGATTTCTGTCCGAACAAGTCCGTTTAAGTTTTGAACTATCCGGATATGTCCATTTTGCACGGGAAAAATTCCGGATATCCCGTACGCCTATTTTTACACGTTTCCGACGACTCCGAGTAAAGTTAAACTCGGTGATTTGTGATCGAATAACTCCGCTCAAGTTGTTTGAACATCGATTGGATGTTCTTTGTACGGGGAAAATTTCGGATACCCCGTACGTTAACTTACGACCATTTCCGGCAAATACGTAACCCTTTAAACATACCGAATGGTGTGTTTCTTGGGTTGTCTGCTTCCCGAACAGCGTCTAAAACAATTTTTATGTTATCTAATCATTTTTAGTGCATTGTTTACAATTTTTGCAGATTTAAGCAATGGCCGATCAAGGTGGCGCAGCACCAGCACGTGCTTCCGACGTGGGTTGGGAACACGGGCATATGGTAGACCTAGTCAGGAAGAGGGTACGGTGCGAAGTGGTGTGGGAAGGAGATGAACGGGGGTGTTCCGCCGAAACAACATATTGCCGAAACGGTGGGAATGTAAAAAAATGTGACAAGGTGCCCGGGGAGAAGAGTGAGGAGATGAGAGGATACACGACGGGCGAGCCTCTCAACGGGGCCGTTAGGATCGAGCGAGAGGGAGGAGTTGCACGACGAGCTACTCGAGAGGAGGAGGGACCGCGATTTGCCTACCTCGAAAAGGAAAGGCAACGGGAAGGCACCAGCGGAGCCGGAGCCACAGAGCGAGGACGAGTCCTCGGACTCCGAGCTTAGGCGTGCTAGGCACAATAGCAAGCGTGCATTTGTTGAGGAGGAGGACAGGAGGAGGGGAGCAGGAGGGTCTGGGTCCAGAGTTGACCCAGCTTTGGGCCGATCAGCATCGGCTCGTCCTACCCGGGACCGAGAGCCTGACCCCAGGAGACAGGAGCCATACCGCCGTTCTACTTCTACCAGCACTCGATTTACACCGAGTGACGAGTATTTATTTAGGAAATAGAGTGCTGGTCAGATGGGGATTAAGCAGGCAATGAATGGGGTGAAGACAACAGGAACGGCTGCAAAGAGAGCCGTTCGCCACATTGTGAAGTGGTTTTTACATGCAGGTATCACTTTTTAAATTATAATTGACATTATGTGTGTTTTATTTACTTAAACTTAATTTTAGCCTGATCCCAATTTTTTTTAACTTGATGTAGGCATCCCGGCACATGCGGCCACCGGCCCTACTTCCGGACGATGGTGGATGCCGTGGGTGAGGGCCGGACCGGGTTTGCAAGCCCCGGCGGCGGACACGTATACGGCGGCGGCACGGATGAGGAGGTCCAGGAGTTGAGGGAGTGGATGGATGGGTTCAAGTTGGTGTGGAAGGAGAGGGGTTGCACAATCATGTGCGATGGGTGGACGAGTATCACCAAGAGGAGTATGATAAACTTCTTGGTGTACCGTTCGAGGGAACTACATTCTTGAAGTCGGTAGATGCTTGGGAAGATAAAAAATGCCGACTTCATTTTTTCTACGATGGATGGAGTGGTGGAGGAGATGGGGGAGGAGAATGTGGTTCGAGTTGTCACCGACAACGAACCATCATATAAGGCGGGGGAGGAAGTTGATGGAGAAGAGGAAGCACATCTTACGGGTGCCTGTGCGGCGCATTCCATAGATCTCATATTAGAGGATATAGGCGAGGAGGAGGGTGTATCCACACTTGTCGGGCGGGCGCGAACGATCGCATCTTTTATTTATTCGCATCCCCGCCTCGCTACATATCGTGAGATCACACACAGGAGGGCACGATCTTGTTAGGCCCGGTCCGACACGATTTGCTACAAACTTCATTGCTCTGGAGAGATTACACCGTCACAGGCATGCATGGGTTACGTTCACACAGTCCGAGGAGGACTACAACTATATGGTGGACAACCGTACGACAAGAAAGAGCAGTTGGAGATTCTTGTCAGGTCTGAGAAGCATATCACTGACAAGAGGTTTTGGGAGAGGATTGCCTACTACTTGGCAATCATTGAGCCACTGGTAGTTGTCTTGAGGTTGGTAGACTTAGATGACAGGGACCAGATGGGCACATTGTATGATGCTATGGACCGGCAACGCCGAAAATTAAAGAAAAAAATCCCGCAGGTTACAAAAAGTGGTGGAAAATCATTGATGACCGATGGGACAAGACCTTGCACCACGATGTCCACGCGGGTAACTTGGTTAAAAAATTATTTTTCTTTGTATAATTGTCTTATATGCGCGGTGTTAACTAATAAAATCTTGCAGGATACTTTTTGAACCCCCGCATCCAATATGGAGGACAGGTGGTGAACGACAACGAGGTGATGCGGGGTACACTTGCAGTTATCCAGCGGCTGTGCCGATCTCAACAGGACAGGATAGAGGCTGAGATAGAAGTAAGTTAGAGTTCATTAAATACCTAGGACTAGCATTACCAGGCAACTAATTATTTTTTTTTAAATTTTTCAGATGCAGAAGTACAAGATGAGGGTCGGCGTATACTCAGATGCTGACCTGAAATATTCAGTTGACAAAGTGTCACCTGGTATAGTAATAGTTTGATGAGGAATTTCTTTTCTTTTCATATAAGTTATGGTGATGATGGGCTAATTGTTTTCCTTTTCTCGTCTTGTGTTTTTCTTACAGCTGAGTGGTGGGTTCAGGTGAACACCAGGAGTGGATGGAATCCACTTGCGGCCATTGGTATCGGGATGCGAGCCGAGCACCGAGTTCCTCCCACCGCGAGAGGAACGGAGTACATTCAACTCGATACATACCAAAAGGAGGAACGAGTTGACCTCGGACCGGCCGAGAAGCCGGTCTTCTCGTCATTATAACGTGAGGGCCGCGCATAAAGAACATCGAGGATCGGCGAGAAGATCGGCGAGGAGCGATTTGCACGGTTCGCGGGTGGCCCGTACGAGCGAGAGGCATTCCTCCGCCACACCACCACCCGAGGAGGTGGATATGGACCGAATTTTCCGGGAGGAGCATGCACTTGCCTCTGGATAGAGGAGAGGGAAGCCGGGGATCGTACGGTGAGTTTGATCCCGATGACCGTGCGTGGGCGAAGGAGAGTTGGATGGTGTTGAGCCGAGGAGGATGCTCGGCTCCACCTCCATCTACTTCTCGAGCTCGGGCGGGGGCCTTCTGCGCCCGGCGGCTATGGAGCGACCACTGCGGCTTTAACTCCGACTCGGCTCCGGCTCCGGTCCCGGCGGCCGCTACCCGGCCCGTTCGCGGTCCGGGAAAACGAAAACAAAATTGATCGCACGGAAAATGGGAGGATTTGCGAAGTTGAAAAAACTTTGGGTTCCGACCTTCTGGTAGTTCAAAGATGGTCGAAGAGGTAAAGAGAAGGAAGTTAGAGGTCGGGCGTCCTGTCGGCCCGTATGACGACGCGCGAGCTCCTTCTCACTCCTCGGGTGATGACGACGAGGAGTGTATACCGGCCGACGCGGCCATCGGCGGCGGTGAGTCTCCTGATTCACGGCTTCCAAAGCCGTATTACACGCCGGATTTGGATACACATGATTCTTATATACAGAGGCCACAGTATCCAGCATTTGGCCAGGTTGACCAGCAGTGGATTACACCACCAGCTCCACCATCCTCTGTTTACGTCCCGATCGTCCCGCAGTCCGACCCATACGACCTTGATGGCATGGCATCAGCATTATTTTCATATGGAATGGGTCCCGGACAGTATACAAGACTGAGCACGAGGGAGGAGCGTGAAGCGCAGCAGGGAGAGGAGGAAGACCCATATTTTTATCCTAGATATTGGTAGTAGATTGATATGATGTAATTTTTTTTTTGATGATGTATCAACTATTTGATATTTGAATAAATGGAATTAGAATATGTACTTAACTTCAAGTCTTCAAGTCTTCAAGTCTTCAATTGGTGTTCATTAGTATTTGTATGATGTGGTCTTGTGGATATCATGCATTGGTTATTTTTAAAAATGTTTCTAACTCATTTCCTATTTTTTTAGAATTTTTTCTGAATTTTTTGAATTTTTTTGACGAAAAAAAAAATCCAAAAAAAAAACCGATTCCGGACCGATCCGGAATCGATTCCCTTCCCAGGAATCGGCCGATTCCGGCCGATTCTGGGAATCGAAATCGGAATCGGTCCAACCGATTCCGATTCCGATTCCGATTCCGGAATCCTTGGGTGGGAGACAGTCACAGTACAATCCCCGGGTAGGCTTGCTCTACATTGAGGGCTTCCCTCTTCACTTGTAGTCTGTGAAAACCTTTAGGAGCATCGCGAACACTGGGTTCGCTTAGGGAGGTGCACAAGTGAACATTGGATGGAAAGGTGCTCAGGTTTGCCAGGATCAGGATGAGGAACTCCTGCACATTTAGAAATTTCCCATGATGGTGGTAGCAGGTGCAGGAGATGAAGCTTACGAGCTAACACCAAAGATGAAGAAATGTGGACGAGCTGAGGGAGGTACAAGCTGGGTGACAGGATCTTGGATGTTGGTAAGTGTGATCAATTACAGAGTGAACAGTGGCAGTTTGGTCAGCCAGAGCCAGAGGAAGTGCAAGTCAAGGGTCAGCCTTCGGGTTTCGGACAGAGGTGGTGTCAGGTGTGCAGCCAACAGTCCAGAAGCAGTGCTTGGCAGAGATGGCCTCAAGGATGGTAACTGAATGGGATGAAGGAAGGACACAAAGTGGGTGGTAAGTTGAGAGTCATGTTCCCATTTTGGTGTTGCCCCCTGAGGGTTGGAGATGTGTCAGAGTGTAATGGCAAATGGGAGTGGGCACAGTTGGGGACAAAAGATGACCCCAACAAGTGAAAAAGACGACAATGGCAGACCAAGGATCTGTGCCACTCAACCTTGACTTGATCGAAGACATGCCTAGAATCCAGACGTGGAGGTCTGGCTAGGGAGGCTCATTTTGGGTATGGTTTGGAGAGCCTAACCAGGCTGGTTTCTTTTAAAGTGATTCATACCAGCAGCTCAGAGCCATAAACTGGTACAACCAGCTGGAAGCTTATGGCTTATCTCTTGAACTGGCATCTTCCTCATCTGGACAGGGGCTGCAACTAACAATCAGGTCACACCCCAGATGAGGGTGATGGATCACCATGTCACTGTGGAAGGTGACGGCTGGATTTCCTTCTGTGCAAGAATAGGTGGAATTTGGCAGTTTTCTACACTCTGTGGAAGGAGCTGGTACTAGGAGTACAGAAAGCAGAAGAGGTTGAATTTAGTGGAGATACAGGCACTAGGACTGGATATGCTAGATCCTGTGGCATCAGCATTTTTGTTGTTGGGGAAGATGGAAAGGGGAACCAGAACTATCATGATCCAAGCGAACCACCAACATTGCAGGAGCTAGTAAAGTGGTCGCCTCATCTCAGATGCCTCAGGTGAGTGTATAGGCAAGTATTATGTCATTTACTTCATTTTATTGAAAGGGAAAGCTAAAAGAAGGGGCAGAAACCAGAGAACCTCACAGAGTTGCAGATTCAGTTGTATGCTTTTGGTGATCCAGCCCCACAATGGTCTATCATCCTAGCTCAATAGGGCATGTCAAGCCCGATGGCCTTTGTTGAGGGTCTCCACACTCCCAGAACAGCCAGCAACTTCTCAGGCGTTTTGGGTTGGGATTGGCCAATCCGGATCCGGATTGGGATTGGGTGACAGATGAAGAAAATATGATCCAGAATCGGCCTAGATCAGTTCTTCCATAAACTAAAAAAACATAAAAAAAGCCCCAAGCATATTCAGGGTGGAAGGGTAAAGGATTCCACAGGGGTGGCCGCCGCCCCTCCGCCACCTATATGACCCTCAGGGTTGGATCTGACCAGAATTAGCTGATGCGGCAGATTGGAAACTCCTCCTTGGATTGGGCTCCCCCCTCAGATCAAGTTGGCATGTGCTGATACTGACCCCAGATCATCGATCCCAATACAAATCGACCGATACTTCAAACCATGCCTCTCAGACATATGAGTGATGCTCGAGGTGCCATTGACACCCACTACACACCAGGAAGGGGCCACCCCATCTGACCTCATTGTGCAGGCAGTCATATCGATAACATAAACCGGGATGACAAGAAAATCATGCACATGGAAAAGTTGGACTCTATTTTTTAGCCAAGAAGGCTCAGATGCTCAAGGTGCTTTTGGCATCCACCTATATCACAGGAGGGCCATCTCATCTCACCTTATCACCTAGGTGGCATTATTGGTGATATAGACTAGGGACAAGAGAATCATGCAAATGGAGAGCTTGATGGACATGTCTATTTTGGGCAAGGAGACTGGAGCAAAGGAGCTAAGAGTGATTACAACAGAGGCAGACGTTAAAAGATGGTTAAAAGGGAGCTGAAATTCATTCTTAATAATACCATGGTAGAACTGCAGAAGGTACCAGGAGAAGGAATGCCACCAGAAGAGACATCATCATTCTGTCATAATGTGAGTTATTAGTTGGAACATTAGATGGGCGAACAGAGAGAAAAAGATCTGAAAGATTAGATTGGTGTGCAGGGACAAAAGTTGGACATCCTAACTATTCAAAAGATTGAAGCTAAAGATTCAGCATTATCTTGGTAAAAATTCAGTTTGCCAAGAACTGTGATGAAGGATATGAAAAAAAAAATCGATGGTATAGAATGATATCATGGAGAAAGCCAATTTGCCAAGAACTTGGGGGGGAGGACAATCACGTTTGGACCATGCTCTTGACAGCCATCTTATTAGTATGGAGAGAAAAGAATGACTGTTCAACCAATAGCACACTCCCATGTCACCTATTATCCTCCTGGCATGCAACCTTGCATTGTAGTGTATTTCAAGAGAGTCCAAAGCCACTTTGAAGTTCTTCCTTTGTATTCCTAGGTGGACGAGGTGTTTCATGTGACTTCTGCTGGAGCCATTAACATAATGTTCAGTTTAGTAGTCAGCCTTTCCACCTGCTGCCTTTTTACAGCTTGCCCTTTTTTCCCTTCTGATTTTGCCCTCACATCGGTTCATACGCTTTTTCTGTTATGGATGAATTGTGGCCAGGTTTCTTTGGTCACTTTTTAAAAAAAATATGAAATTGACAAGGTGCATTTTCCAATTCCAACACCATTCAGTTAGCATCATTGCATAATCTGAATATCTAAGTCAATGAATTCCAGGGTGGATAGTAAATAATTTTTATTGGCAGATCAACATTGGAGTACAAAAATAGAAATATCAATCCATTTTGAATTTATCATGATTGTAAAATATCTTCCAAAGCTTACAAAATATAGAATGTAAGTTAAACAAAAATTGGTCGCTGTATGATTTTTAGAGTCCTAGATATGTTTATGTCATATAACAGAATTATATATATACATGTCTAGGTATAGCTGTAGAATAATAAAATAAAGACAGTATTACTGCTTAGACTCACCATGGAGAAGACTGGGAGGCCAACCTCTATTTTCCTAATCAACTTCGACTCAGCAAAATCCCAATACGCTATGGTACCATCCAAGGATGACGTCCAGCAGAAAGAGGCGAATTTCGTTGCAAGAGCTGGCATCGGCACCACAACCACGGACGTGACACGAGCAGTGTGCCCCTCCAGTTCAGCAACCTGCAACAGAAAATACCACGAACTAATTATACAAATGATAACCTTAGACACACATAACGATCAAGGTATGCCCTTATCGAACTAGAGAACAAAGGAGCGAGGGACATGGAAAAGGGTAGATGGCAGGACCAGCATGCCAGTGGAGGAGCTGAAGACGGATACGGTGCTGCCCGTGCAGATTAAGAGCTTCTTGCCGTCGGAGGAGAAAGTTGGGGATGAGGAGACGAGGCTACGCCCGCCCGTCAGCACGGTGGCCGGTGTGCAGTCTTCCATCATGTTTGCCAGAGCGGGGGAAAAGGCGGAGACGAGAGAAGTTGGACGCGGCGCAAGGGAGCAACTCCGATTCGGGAGGCGGAGATGGAACGACAACAAAGGGGTTAAGCTGGAGGGTTTTGACTTTTGACTGTTAATATCGTAACGTACCTTTTGCTATCGATCCCTTATAAGTTACTATAATTCGAGATTAATTCGTAAAATTTATCGACTTTAAACTTTATAAATATCAAAAAAAACTCACAATTTTTTTGACAAATAAGCAAATAAAAGAGTACTTTATTTTTTAAATAAATCGATAAACTGTTAAGATGTTAAAATAATGTAAAAACATGTAATATAATGAGAAACATAAATTTATAATGTTTGATTAAAAAAATAATATCTAAAATAAATTTATATTTTACCTAACAAAAAATTTATATTGATAACAAATAGAGATTACACAAGTGGTTCATGAAACCTTGCCTCAACCTAACATGAAACTTTGTCTTAACCCAAAATCATTTTAAAGTAGACGGCAAAAGCAAACCTAAAGACCCAAAGGGGAAGGAGTCGAAAGCAAATAGTGGGCCTAAGCTAGGTTGCTAGCAGCAATAGAATAGGTTAGGCCCAATATGCTCGGGCAAACAAATGAGAATCCGCACTGAGACAACAAAAGTCATAGTTGGGCCTAAGGAGGGGCCCCCCAGAGCACAACAAAGAGAAGCGAGAGGCTCAAGGCCATGCCATTGAGCATTGGCAAACAAGTAAACAGTCGATAGCAAGCCAAGAGTCTCATGGAGACAAGAACACTAGTAGTACAGGGCATCATCGACAAAGCACATGCACATGCGTGCAGGGCTAGGAATGCAGAGCTAAGTGGCAATGTAGGGCAAAACTGGGAACGTTAGGCAACTAGCCAAAACCCTAGCCAAAGAAGGGGCAAACCACCTCTATATGGTTCCGTTTGTTCTAGCCATCTGGCATTGGTTGGCCTTGCGACCAAAACAATCTCCATTCTAGCAACAATGTCCTCAAACATAGAAGGCCATGAAAAGTCAAACAGAGAAAGAATAGTAGTTTGGGGAAAAAGAAAGGTTGTGAAATAAGCCAATTCAAAATAAACAATGGTGAGATAAGTGAACACAATGAGCAAAGGAAATAAGGAGATTATCATCTAGTTCTAATATGGGGAAAGCTCGTCTTATCAAGAGTAATCTCACTTCTAACAATAGCGAGGTAGCATTGGGAGAGAATAGAAAGGCGTAGTAATTTTTTCATTACACGAGTTGTTAGCAAGTGCATTCACCACTTTATTACCTTCTCGAGCAACGTGCATGATATGAACGTTAGTGCCATCCAAAAGATCTTACAACGACTTCCACTAAGAAAGAAGTATCTCTACGAAATATCAAGGGAAGTAGAAGATAAAAGATAAACAAGAGAAAGACAATCGACTTCTATGATAATATCAATAAAACGAGCATGGCAACATGTTTCCAAATTGAGAATAATAGCACATATTTCAGCAGCAATACTATGTATCAAACCAAAATAAGCACAAGAGACTATAATAAACATTCTTTTGTCATTCCTCATAATGGCAGCACCTGCAAAATCACTGAGATTCCCATGACCATAGCCATCAGTGTTAATCTTGAACTTACCATGCATAAGATGTGTCCAACTAACAATGATAGGGGGAGGGAAGCTTTTGGTGTCTCAATGCCAAACAATTTTAATTTAAGTTTCTGAGCAGCAGAGGAGCTTTGCTTGGGATGATAAAACCCTATCAAGTCTTTGATGAGACAAAGGCTATGGAAAAGAATGCTCTCCTTACTATCATGTCTGCCATCATATCTACAATTGCACATGTTTTTTTTCAAAAAAACCAAATAATGATGAACAATGTAGTGTGCATAACAAAAGATAAGAGGATCCTTTAGCTTTAGACAAAACAAAGCCAAAGATGTGGTCAAGAGATCACAAGGTGTTAGGAAAATTCAATACTCTTTTAACAAAGTCTCAACAAAATCTAGCCTTGTCACTAGAGATCAAAATATGATAAAGAGTTTCAATGTAGGGGAAGGAACAACAGGAATACTTGGATGCAAGGTTGAAGCCAATGGATTGCACATTAGAGTCGAAAAGAAATTTATTATGGAAGGCCCAAAAGATGAAGATGGAGATTGTCTTGGAGAGAATGGAACACCAGAAGATCTCAAAGAGGTTAAGAGGAGGCCCAAAGGATCTTAGAGCTTTCCAAGCAGATTTGGTGGAGAAGTTACCAAAAGTGTCCAGGTCCAAATGGGTCTATCATTAATAGACAGGGAAAGGGCCAAAATCGGGAGATCATAGATCAGATGATAAAAAGGAAGGGGTAAGATAGTGGATCAAAGAGGTCTAGTTAGCATAGAAGTCACAAACAAACCAATGATGGAAAGGGAAAATGGCAAACCAATGCTCAAAAGCCAAGAGGTTTTGAGAGGGCCAAAGTCAAACCAATCATCCTGCCAAAAGCTCACCCAACCCTTACCGATAAGACACTAAGTGTGAGAACAAATTCTCTATGCTTCAAGGCCATTTACCAATGGGGTCAACCCTTAGAAGGGCAAATGGAAAGATGATGCCTGCGAAGGTAAACCTCACTAACATAGTTGCCCCAAATATCCATCTTACTAATAACTTTCCAACAGAGTTTAGCTTTGAGAGTGTTGTTGAGATCCATCAAAGATCTAACCCCAATGCCACCCTCCTCAAGAGGTCTAGCTAAAGTCTTTCAAGCGATCCAATGTCTACGAGAACTAGTGGAAGAAGAGCCCCAAAAGAAGCTAGCAAAGAGTCATTCAAGAGAGAGCAAAACACATTTGGGTGGAAAGAGTACAAGGATATGAATAGGGATGGAGGAGAGAACATGTTTGATGAGCGTTTTGGATTTCCAATTCAAGAGCTTGTTGTGGATTTTGTCAAGAAGAGGCTAAAAATAAGTGGATCTAGAAGCACCTTCGTAAATCAGAGCACCTAGATAGAAGATAGGAAATGATCTATGGGTTGTAGAGGTGCATCTAGAGATTTAATTAATTCTTCAATGAGGAGCACTTGCAAAGACAAAAAGAGCTCTTATCAAGATTAACATTTTGGCCAAAGGAGAGTTCATAGAGTCTAATGAAAGACATAAGCTGACGCAAAGGGGCATTAGAGCCATTGGTAAAGATAATGGTATCTTCAGCGACAAGGAGGTAGGAGATTAGTGGGCCATCACAAAAAAGTAGAGTAGGGAGAAATGAAACTCTGCTCAACAAGAGATTAAAAACCTCTGCCGAAGGCCTCCTCAGCTATAATAAAAAGACTAGGAGCAATAGGGTCACCCTGTCTAAGCCCTTTGATAGATCATATACAATATAAAGGTGAAAGAACAGACAAAAAGTTTCATTTCTCGTCATCTAAGAAAAAAACATTATAAACTCATATTTTATTCTGATTGTTCAACATCTTTTAGATAATTATTTCAAAATATATGTGTACAGAGAAAATTACATCATGCCACCAAACATCTTGAGAAATTATTGACACTGCCATTCACAGTCCCGTGTTCCCCTGGCGGAGAAGCGAGTTGTGTCGAATGCTCACGCGCATGTCACCCCAAGCAACCGTTAGCTCTGGGTTCTCTCGGGGCGACGACAGCCGCTCGCGGAGGGGGATCCATCTCCGCAGCCTCTCGCTGTGGAGGACATCGGCGCGGCACGGGTTCCGTCTCCGCGGTCTCTGCTCTCTCCTTTGCGCTCTTTCTTTCTTCTTTTTCTCCTCTATTCCTGGCATGCCTCCTCGTCTTCTTCCTCCTTTTCTTTTGCTTCTTCTTCCAGGTTCTTAGTTTTCCTTTTTCCTTCGGTTTTCTTTTGTTTCATCTCAGTCTTTCTTGTGTTTTTTTTCTGTTGTTTCCCGATCCCTTTCCCTATTTCTTCATCCTGTTTTCTCCCTTAATTGTTTCCCCTCTGTTGTATATTCTTTGGTTGTGCCCGATCTTTCTGTCCCATTTGTTTCTTCTGTTCCGGATCTCGCCCTCTCGCTTCTTGTACAGATTCCTGCCATATTTCTTTCTTCTTCTTCTCCTTCTTCCTTCCCTTCGTGATCCTCCCTCCCCTCCCGAGTTTCGATCTCCCTTTCCTTGCTACAGTGCTCTTCCTACGATCTCGGATTTCTGTCCCGTTTTGTTTCATTTCCATTTTTGGGTTGTCTGGCGTCCACCTAACCGAACCCTGGGGTTGGGTTGGGTTATTTGTCTCTCCTCTGCACGGGTACATTTCCATCTGGTTTCTTCGGGAAGCTTCTTTGGTCCTGAATAATACGCCCTTCATCCTCTCCTTGGTCTCGTCTTGTTCCTATACAATGAACCCTATTTTTCAAGTTTCTGTTTTCTTCCTATTTCCTTCCCCTTTGTCCGTCTTCCTTGCAGTTCTTCTTTTCCCTGTTTCTTTTCTCAGGCAGTCGTTTCTTTTTTTCTCTCTTGGAGCGATGGATCCTCCCCTTTCGTCTGAAGCGGAGCAGATCTTATCTCAGTTCCAAACGTTGTTGTCCAGTCCTTCATCTCCTCCCCCTCTCCCGATTGATTCCTCGCGCTTGTCAGCTGTTCATCCTTGGAAGCAAACTCTGATCCTGAAAGCTTGCTCCTCTATTAAACCTAGACCGGCGGGCCTCAAGGAGTGGATCCGTAAAATGTGGAACCCTTCTTCACCCTGGGCCTTTTTGGATTATCCGAATAACACTTTTATGCTTCAGGTTCAGTCTGAACAGGAAATAGATATGATTTGCAGGAGGGCCCCTTGGTTTTTCAATAACGATCTGGTGCTTCTTGAAAAAGCTCGGGTGTTTACGGCTCCTTCCGAATACCAGCTTTGTCAGGGGGATCTTTGGGTACGTATCTTTGACCTGCCACAAGAACTGCTTAATAAAGATCTTGTTATGCAAATTGCATCCCAAATCGGTGTTCCTTGGGATCCGCCTCCACAAATAGTGTCAGCCTGGAGCCATTTTTCTAGAATTAAGGTCCGCTTTAATGTTGATCAACCTCTTCCTACTAACGTCTCTGTGATTCTTCCTGGAGGCACTTTGCGTTCTTTTGAACTTGCTTACGAACGCCTTACAAGATTTTGTTATTTCTGTGGCTGTTTGGGCCACGAGTATGGTGATTGCTCTCAGTTGATTCACCTAAAGTCTTTTATTGTTCCGACCCTCTCTCCAGCAACGCAAAAGGAGCTGTGGAGTAAGTTAGTTCTCAGATTTGGTGCCTGGCTGTCTTCTGAGGGAAGAGATGCGATTGGGGGTCGGCGACCTCCTGTTACCAGGGTTCCAGTGGAAATTGATCCTCACCCTGTTACTTCAGTTCAGGTTTTCACGTCTTCAGAGACAGATTCTGGGTCTGCTCAACTCTTGGCCCTCCCCCCCCACTCACGGAGGTGCAGGTTACTTCTTCACTTATTAACGTTCCAATTCGGCTTGATGTTAGTAATTCAGCGTTTTCAAGTATTAATATGGTGGCTTCTTCGGTGCTTCTTATCTCTGCAGATTCTCTTGTCCCATGCAAGCATGAATCTGGTTTTAGTCCTCTAACTGCTCCCATAGTTTCCCCATCTATTTCTGTGGGCACCCCGACTTCAACTCCCAAACTATTGGTTCCACCACTGAAGTCTCCCATGAAAAAATCTGGGATGAAAGATCGTCATAAATGGAGGTCTCTGCAGCAAGCTGTTCAACTTTTTGGTTTAAAACAAGAACCGTGTTCTTCCTCGATGCCATCTGCATCTTTACAGCTTGTTACTTATAGTTCTTCGGGTGAGGCAGCTGGCCCCTCACAGCTGCCAGGACCACCATGAAGCTAATAGCTTGGAATTGTCAGGGTGGGAATGGGCCCTCGACAATTCGTCATGTGGATCGTCTGACCCATTCTATTCAACCTCATATTTTCTTTCTTGCTGAAACCAAGTGTACTCTTCTCACTAGTAAAAATTTATTTTCTAAGCGCTCCATTAACAACTATCATATTGTCCCTGCGGAGAACTGTAGGGGGGGCCTTTGGATTTGGTGGGTCGACACTATTCAGCTGCAACTCATTTATTCTGATTGCTCTTGGATCGGGGCTATAGTTAAGGATGTTGCTACTGGAATCTACTGGTTGCTGATTGCGACTTATGCCCCGACTTCTGATAGTGGTAGACTTCTCATGTGGTCCAAGATGTCTTCTCTAATTCAGGAACTGTCTCTTCCGGTCTGTCTAATTGGAGATTGGAATTGTATCCGTTATCCACATGAGAAGCAAGGAGGTTTAACTCCTATCCGCTCCCATCTGGCCCATTTTGAACAATTTATCCAACTTAACTCTCTCTTGGATGTTAAAAATGAGGGGCCTGTTTATACATGGTCTAATAGAAGACCTTTTATCTCACACATTAGAGAAAAATTAGACCGTTGTTTGGCCTCGTCTGGATGGTTTCTATTATTCCCTTTGGTTCAACTGCATGTGCTCCCCAGCTATATGAGTGACCATAGCCCTCTGTATCTTAATACTCATCCGCCAAAGAAGTACAGCACTCGTCTCTGGTTTCGTCTGGAAGCGGCTTGGCTTAAATTTCCTTCTTTCCATGAGCTGGTTCACTCTATCTGGCAGACTTCTCCTTGTTTAAATTCTCATTACAGTGCTAAAATGAAAGCCATGTCTGCACACATGTCTTCTTGGCGACGGCAGGTCTTTGGTAGCCTTAAACACCAACTTCTCCAGACCCAAGCTTTGTTGGCGGCTTCTCAAGCTCAACCCCTGTCTACTGCACAACTTGCCGAAGAAAAGTTACTGATCTCTAGACTGCAATGGCTGGAAGAATTGGATAGTTTATATTGGCAACAACGGGCAAAAGTACATTGGTATAAAGAGGGTGATCGCTGCACCAAATTTTTCCACGTTTCAGTTCTGAACAGACAACGCAGGAATAAAATCATTGGTATCTTTAAGTCGGATGGATCCTGGACAGCTGATTTGGCTGATATTAAATATGTTTTTCTTGATTATTACAATTCTCTGTTTCATGATCCGGTGAACTCTAACTTTGTTGGTACTTTTCAGCTCCCTGATAACCTGTGTTTGCCTTCCTTAACCGAGCAGCAACAACTTTCTCTCCAGATGGCTCCCTCTATGGATGAAGTGCATCATGCTCTATTCTCAATGAATCCGCACACTTATCCTGGCATGGATGGTTTTCCCCCACTCTTTTCCAGCATTAATGGCCTTTTTTGCAAAATGACTTGCATAGCTTTATTTCTGATATGTTTGCTACAGGTTCTATTCCTCAGGATTTGAATTATACTTTGCTTACTCTTATTCCGAAAAAAGAAAATGCTACTTTGCCGGAACACTTTAGACCGATAAGTTTGTGTAATGTGTTGTTAAAGCTTCTCTATAAAATTATTGCGAATAGATTGAAGCCTATGTTACCCAGCCTTATTTCCCAGTTGCAGTCTGCTTTTGTTCCTGCTAGATAGGCTTCTGATAATATTGTTCTTATTCATGAGATTCAAAATACTTTCAGACGTACTAGAGGTCAGAAGGGCTATTTTATGGTTAAGTTGGACATTCACAAGGCATATGATAAACTGAGTTGGAATTTTCTTCAAGAGGTTCTTTCTTCCATGCACTTTCCTGTTCATTTAATTAATCTTATTATGGCATGTACTCGGTCAGTATCATATTCCCTGAACATTAATGGGCAGCTTTCTGATAAAATATATCCTTCAAGAGGCATCCGTCAAGGGTGTCCCCTCTCCCCCTATTTGTATATTTTATGCTCGGAAGTTTTGTCTTCTATGTTGACAACTGCTGGACAGGACCATT
Organism: Cryptocoryne crispatula var. balansae; assembly: GCA_036172225.1. Lineage (NCBI taxonomy): Eukaryota > Viridiplantae > Streptophyta > Magnoliopsida > Alismatales > Araceae > Cryptocoryne > Cryptocoryne crispatula. The sequence goes on from CM069920.1 coordinate 21,817,736, forward strand.
TCCTATCAGGGGTTAAAATTGCTCACCAATGTCCTACTATATCACATCTTGTTTTTGCGGATGATGTCATTGTGTGTGGCAGGGCTACGATTGACGAGGTTAGTCATCTTCTTCACCTTCTTCAGCAGTATGAGTCTCTTTCAGGACAGACAATTAATGTGCACAAATCCAAAATCTGCTTCAGTAATAATGTACCTGCCCATTTATGTTCTTCTATTTGTGATTTGTCTGGTTTTCAACGAGCCACTAAGGATGATTTTTACCTAGGAGTTCCCTGGGATCCCCTCGCCGGTAAGAGTAGTCTTCATCATACTTTGGGTGCTAGATACCAACAGAAATTGGCAGGTTGGAAAGCTCATCTCTTGTCCTCAGGGGGTAGGACTACTCTTATTAAGTCAACTTTACTTCACCTACCCTTATACGCTATGTCGGTTTCTAAACTACCCTCTGCTCTTATTAAGGAACTGGATCTCATTCATAGAAACTTTTGGTGGGCCCATAAAGGTCACAATTCTAGGTGCATTCATTTTAGCAATTGGTCGGTCATTACTCAGCCGAAACTATTAGGTGGAATGGGTATTCGAGACCTTCATCTTCTTAATATTGCCACTGGTATGAGGCTTCTTTGGAAATTTTTAACAAACAAGGATGCCCTTTGGGTCCGGGTCCTTACCTCCAAGTATCTTAAGATCGGTAGTATATGGCAGATTCAACCGAGATATTCAGATTCTCACACTTGGCGTTTCATTTTGTCAGCCCGTTCATATCTTGCTAATGGACTTGTGTGGAAGGTCAAAGATGGGTTTGCTATTCATTCTTGGCTCCATTCTTGGGTTCTTGATGATAAAGGCCCGTTACTGCCTAGAGATCCATGCTTTCTTTTCCAAGGACGTGTCAAAGATCTCATTCTTAATGGTTCTTGGGACACTCCTACTCTCATGAGATGGTTTGATGTCAATTCTGTCCAGCGCATTCTGGATACTCCAATTCATCATCATTTACATCAAGATCAACTTATTTGGCATTTTACTACTAATGGAAATTTTACTTTAAAATCTGCCTATAGGTTTTTGGCTGAACAGAGGCTTCCCCCGGGCCCATCAAATCAGGGGATATGGCGTAAATTATGGCATCCAACAATGGCCAAATTCCTTCCTTCGAAGATTATTTTCTGTTTATGGAAGATCCTTTCCGGTAATCTTCCTACAAATCTTGAAATCAATAGAAGATGCTCTTACATTAACCCACTTTGTTCAGTTTGCGATACTGGCTGAGGAGTCCCCGGACCATCTTTTTCTTCTATGCCCCCGAAGTAGGGCTGTCTGGATGTTATCACCCTTCGGCAATAACAATTCTTGGGGTATTATGTCTATTTATTCTCTTTTGGACGTATGGCTTTCCTGTTTACTTTCTAAGCATCACCCACTGTCCAACATGGCAGTTCTGGCTTTATCTATTGTCTGGCATATTTGGAAATCGCATTGTCTATTTTCTTTCCAACACAAGATGGTCCGGCCTCATGCCATTTATAATGAAGCAATGTCTACAATGCAATTCTGTGTAACTCATGCGCCTAACTTATCTCTTGCTGCTCCGTTGGGCTGGACACCTCCTCTACTTAATATGTTTAAGATCAATGTGGATGCTGCTACTTCAGCTTGTGCAGGTGCCATTGCGTTTTTGGTTCGGGACGAAGCCGGACAGGTGGTCTTTTGGCGTACCACTCAACTATCTACTAGCAGAGTGGAGATTCTGGAGGCCGAGGCTATCCTCCAAGCTTGTACCTGGGCGTCTGGCTCGACCCGGAATGTGCATATTGAAAGCGATGCTGAAGCTATCGTAAAAGCAATTACTGGTTCTGGTCCGGTTCCTTGGCGGTCGGAACACATCATTCAAGAATGTTCTTCTATTTTATCTGTTTCTACTCATATTTCTCTTTCTTTTGTCCGTCGAGATTGTAACAGAGCGACTCATCTCCTTGCTCGATGGGCCATACAATCTGTCTGTTTCTGAGCTACTGTATCCTCATCCTCTCCCACCTCATATATCTTATCAACTTTGTATGGACATGCCAGGTTAATGTTTATAGTGTCTTCTTTGTTCAAAAAAAAACCGTTAGCTCTTTAAAAAATAATTAAAATTTTAGTTGCCTAAATTTGATTGAGACTCCATGGAGTAAAAAAAGAAGAAGAAAGTGTGATAATTTCAGGATCTATCTTTTACTTTGTAAAATGGGTGGTCTGCACGAGACCATTCAGAAAACCTGCAACATAAAATTTCACATAAAATATTATTTGTTGAATGGCATTTGATCCTGATTTTGGCACCCACCAAAATCGTAGGCAGTTTTCAGGAAATGGCGACAAGGAGCATTACGGAGCCCTACACAAAGATGGCAGACTCGTACAATCTAATGGTTAAAATTGCTTTCATACAAAAATATTCAAATAAAACCAAATAGTGGACGTATAGTTTTCAGATTCCTCAGAAAATTTATTCAAGGTAAAATAATTTTTAAATTTTTTACTTCTACACGAAACCAAACATACTATGAATGGGAAACTCTTCTCTTATCGTTCTTAATATATGTATCTTGGTTATTATGATTTTTAAAAACTATTATCTCATCTTGGCTGTGTTCAAAATACAAAAATTTAGGGTCCATTTGGATCCATGAAAAAGTTAAAACCATGTAAATCATTTACATGTAATGAGATTTCCACAAATATGCTATTGGGTACCTGGAAAATGATTTCCCTACAAAAATTTTTAACTTTTTTCGTTGTAAAATATTTTCAGAATATTTAATGCTTAATTTGTAGAAGATATTTTGAATCTCATGACTAAAGTTTTATAGCTTATAAATATTTATTCTTAAAAAATAAATTAATCCCCGGTTTGATCAGGTGTATTTAATTTTTCTTAAAGTCATAATTTTGAATCTCATGACTTTGACCAAACTGGGTTAGTTTTACGAATAAAACTTTTACACTGTTATTTTTATAACTTTTAAAAAAATTACGTTATTTGAAAAAAAAAAGACTCATCAGCTCCCTTGCAGGTATGGTTCTCACACAACATCCTCTTCTGTCTCAGATTCAGAGATCTCCACCGACAAAAGATTGCATAGACTCCATTTCGCACATAATCTCTTCTGTCATCTCACATAAAAACTCTTCAACCATAGAGAATTGTGTTGACTGTTTCACACAGAAACTCTCCCATCAAACACTGCACCTTTCTGTTTTATTTGTATGATGAGACTCCTTTGCTCACGACTCTCTCGTCCAGGTGTCCATGATTTAGTTCGATTTTATTTTTAAAAATTTTCTCTTAAACCAAACCAAATTTGGTTTGCTTGGTTCAAATCATATTTTATTAAAGTACAATATATATGTCAATATAAAATTTCACTTAGACTTGTTAGACTTGTTTTAAATCATATTCTATTAAAATTTAGTGAACATGTTTATACATTTTATTGATTTTGCCTTAAAATTTTTAAAACATTTTTTTTGTTAAGGAAATATATAAATATTATATTGTCTTAAAAATAATATTTAAATATAATTCGGATTATTCAATTTATCAATTTGATTTGGTTCAAAAAGTTCTAAAAATCAAATCAAATAAACCAAATCAAATTGATTGATAGCTCATACCAAATCAAACTGTTGATTAGATTTGATTTTTTAGGTTGAATCTAATTATAGAAAACTTACACTCTCATCTTTGTCAGAAGAGGATTGCATGATTGGGTAAGGTCTATATTGATGTAAGACATATTAGAAACATTCATCATAGTTATGTGTGGCCACTGAGATATGGGTGGCAACGGGGATTCAAGAAATGCTCCTGGTTGGTTGGGTAGCCTCAAGCGTGCTCAAGCATGTGACTACTTCGCTGACAGTAGCGAGGTAGATGGGCGTGCTATAAATTATGCTAAGACCAAAATCAACCCCTCTCTAAGGGTTGTCCAGTGCGGGAACCTCATGAAGTGGGGCAGGGCACAGTAAACGCCCTCATACACATGTGGGTAGAAAAAAGTCAGACAAACGTGGGAGCATGGTTCGCCGGGTCGGCGACCTGGTCGCCCGACCCGGCCGGATTCTGGGCCGACCGGCCCGGAATCGACCCTGCCGGGCCGACTCCAAGCCGGCCCGGCAGGGGGTCGCGCGACCCGGTGACCCGGCCAACAGAGTCGCTGGCGGCCTTTTGGCCCCACTTAAGGGTGTTAGTGGGGGGGACTTTCCCCCCCACTTAACATTAAGTGGGGTGGGTGAGTCACCCCACTCACCCACCCTACTTAATTACAAAATTACCCCCCCTTGGGGGCTATAATAGCCCCCAAGGGGGAGGGTTCAACTCCACACCAACTCCACACCAATCTCCTCCTCCCTCCATTGATCACTCTTTCGGTCTTCCTCTCCTACTGATCACTCTTTCGGTCTCCCCCCCCTCACTGATCACTCTTTTAGTCCTCACCGGTCAACGACTAGTCCCTCCACTCAATTCTCACCCCTCACTCATATAGTTTCCACTCCACCTAGTGTCGTTCACACTCTCAAAGCGTTATTTTTGACACTCTCAAAGCAGTGTTATCAATTTTATTTCGTGTTATTTATATTGTGGATTATTTTTCTAAAATGTCTTCTCCAAGTCGTGAGACTTCCCGCTCCACCCGGAATGACCCAGCTTGGCACGGTCGTGTCAATGGAACAAAGGAAGGTAAAATGCAAGTATTGCGACAAAGTTCTATACGGTGGAACTTACCGGTTAAAGCATCATCTTGCCGGTATCAAAGGAGATGTTGCACAGTGCACACGGACTCCGCCTGAGGTAAGAGCCCAGTTTAGACATCATCTTCAAGCCTTAGAACGATCCAAAGGAGCTTCAAAGAGGCATCAGGACACTGTACGTGAAGAAATTGCGGAACCCGCAAGACATTCGCTACACATATACGTCACTGGACAAGAGCGACCAGAAAGAAGTGAATACCAAGAATTTGACGAAGGTATGTAATAATTAATATTTGATATTTTACAATAATATACGTATTTAACATAGCAAACAGATGACTTAGCAAGAGCCATGGAGGCAAGCCGAAGGTCATTCGCCGACGAAGACATGTATCGACGTACCGGGCGGTTTATGGGTCAAGGTTCTGGCAGTGGGAGTGGACGTGGAAGTGAAAGCGAGAGAGGATCAAATCCTGACCCTGAACAATATATCCACGATCTCACCCGGGATGACGACCCGGCAGTTGGCCCTATAGATCCGGTCATCACACGACCGCGCCAAAAACAAACCACCATCAACATAGCATTAAAGAACTTGAAGTTGTACAAGGAGAAGATCGGGCGGGCAACTTCCAGATGGTTCTTTCATAGTAGTATACCAGCTAACACTGTAAAGGGGCCTTACTATGAGTCTATGATTGACACAATAGCAGACGTCGGTCGGGGGTTGCCGGTGATAGAAATGTATGCCCTACAAGCCAATCATATATGATATGATTTGACATTTCTAGATATATCTTATTCAATTAATTAGGCAAATCTTCATTATAAGCTCTTATTAGATGCGAATATCATAATGAAGTCCTTGATCAAATACAATGATGATTAAATCATGATGATATCATGATAATGAGATTGATCATCTAGAGGTATTTGATCTAAATATTCCTAGTCATAGGATATTTGAGACGGGACATCAAGGATCTGGATAGACTAGTGTATGTGATGTCTTCTCATGTGATGAGGACGACCGATCTCATTGGTCATTAGTGTGGAGACAATGAGATACACATATAGGTGCTCATTAGTTAAATGAGTTCACTGAACTGACCGAATTAGAAACCCTGAATGGTATCTTACCGAACTGTCTATCAGGGTTTTCTATCATCACGGTTGCATGGTTGGACCTTTGACCTGAGTCGCCAAAGATGCCTTTGTTGGGTGGAACTTGTGCTTTGACTATTGACTTATGGATCACAATTTAGATGGTCCTGTATAGCGATGGATCGGGTACAAGGAAAATCCGATGGAGGAAATTAAGCGGACAACAAGGGATCGTCCACTCTCGGTAAGTGAGAGTGAATGTCCTATGGGATAGTACTCTAAATCCCTGGCCAGGGTAGATAGGATAATTGGAAAATGAGTTTTTCAATTGATCTAATTCCAAGTACATGATCCTATAGAGTCGGTACACTAAGGAGTTGATAGTCGATGCCGTACTCCTTTCCGACCGGGACATTGGATGGATGAGGGTTTATATCCATGTGGTAACTGATGATGGAAAGGCTCAATGGAGATGAGATTATCCCCATAGTCATTTGGGATCATGGGATGTGGCTTGTACCCTTCATGATCGGTAGGCCGATTAATCTGTTATCGGATAACGGATTTAATTAAATTAAATAGAAATGTTCTATTTTATTTAGGCCTCAACCAAATAGGCTATTGGGCCTAGTGGGTCACACACAAAAGGACTTATCCACAAGTACAAGGGCAAGGACGTAATTTATGGAGATTTTGGGTTTTTATGAAAAATTTCATAATTCTCTATAAATACTAATGGTTTCAGCCAAACCCAATCAAGCCAAGGGTGAAAACCACGTCCCAAGCCTCCTCCCTACCTCCTCCTCTCTCTATAAGGTGTCCATGGTCGATGGAGCTCCGTTCGGGAAGAGTTCTCGAGGCCGGCGCGAAGGGAGAACCTGCTGTGGATGAAGTTCGTGTGGATACTGCTGGAGACCGGATGCTTGAACGGTTTGAAGAGCTTGAGAAGCTTATCTCCTTCCTCTCCATGGGATTATATGAATCCCTATCAGGTATATTCGAACCCGAATTGATCGGTTTTCGATTTTCGTCGTTCGGTTCTGATTGAGATGGATTCTAAAGGAATCCATAGGAATCGTCGCTTTCGCTGCACCAAATTTTAATGGACGATTCCTTACAGCCAGGACCAACTCCAAAGGAGATCTACAACACATATCTTCCATTGGAGGTAGCTGACATTAAAGAATATGTCAAGACGTTCGAACGTATTTGGGACGAACGTGGATGCACATCGATGACCGACGGTTGGACATGTTAGTCCTTTTTAGCATAACATTGTGATACAAATCTTTATGAATTTTAAGTTTAGATATAACATTTTATCCTCATAATAGGTATTACCAAGAAGACAATGATCAATTTTCTCGTTTACTATCAAGCTGGGACCGTTTTTTGGAAGTCAGTGGATGCATCTGGACAGGTAAAAAATGCAACTTACCTGTTTGATTTAATTGATGGTATTATCGAGGAGATTGGTGAGGATCGAGTTGTCCAAGTAGTCATGGACAACGAAGCTGCCTACGAAGCTGCCGGCCAAATGTTGATGGCCAAGAGACGAAAGTTATATTGGGCACCATGCTCCACCCATTCCATAGATTCAATGCTAGAGGATATTTGCAAAGATCCTCAAATTGATCGGGTTGTCAAGGCCGACCAATATATTGCATCCTTCATCTATAACCATAATTTCATTCTGACCCTGATGAGAGAGCACACAAAGGGTCGAGAGCTCCTACGACCCGGGGCTACACGGTTTGAATCACACTACATATCTTTGGGGAGCCTATTTGAACATAGGCGTTGCCTAAACCAAATGATACTTTCTCCGGGGTGGGCTAACTGGATTGCTAGAGCTAAACCATCAGACAAATGAAAAGGAAGGAAGGTAGAACAAACATTGGAGAGTGGAGACTTTTGGCGGCTCGTAAAGAAGACAATGGATATTGTCAGTCCATTAGTCAAAGTCCTCCGAATAGTCGATGGAGATAAGAAGGCGGACATGGGGTATCTTTATGATGCATTTGAGCGAGCAAAAGAAGATATTTCAAAAAAGGTATCAGATTTTAGCAAGTGGTGGGACATCATTGACAGTCGGTGGGAGAAAACGTTGTACCATCCTATACATGCAGCTGGTATGTTCTTTACAATTTAGTCAAATAAAATTTCTTAATCAAATTGTTAGCTTTTTGGTCGATGCTGATAGCAAACTTTTCCATGGTCAATTACCAAATCATTTTTTCAACCCAAGATATTGTTACAGTCCAATCTTCAAGCCTATCAATGAACTATTGGACAGCGTAAAGGAAGTCATTTGGAGAATGCTTGGGGACGATGACCGTTCAATTATTGCAACAAATAAGATGCATGATTATAGGATGAGGTTATTTCATTTCGAGACAGTAACGGTGCAATGAGCAGTTATGCTTCTTAGTCCAGGTATGTATAGTTAAATAAAGTCAACTTTATAATTACATAATTAACTTATTAATATCATTATGTACTGAGACATAATGATAATGTGCAGCTGATTGGTGGATGGATCATGGAAGGGCATCGGGATATGAAGACTTGGCTAGTGTTGCAATCCGAGTACTAAGCCAAACTACGTATGCTTCCGGCTGCGAAAGAAGTTGGTCAACATTTAGCCTTATTCATACCAAGCAAAGGAATAGGCTAACATCACAGAGACTTGAGCAGCTAGTCTACTGTCACTATAACATGAGGTTGAAGTTAAAAGATTTGGAGAAGATAAGAGAGAACCAGAGGGAGGAGCAAAGGTGGGTACAACAAGCAAGTGGAAGACGAATTGAGGTGCCCCCTGTACAAGAACCAGAGATTGACTTAGAGGAGATATTTCAACAGAGAAATCCTCTAAAAGCCTGGGTCAACGAACGTGAGGGGTTGGGCGAACCAGAATTCAACCCCGATGATCGGGAATGGGCTCAAGGGGAACTTGACAATGTTCCTCTTTCCGAGGAATTTCAGATCCCTCCTTCTATGGTGAAAAGGCAAAAAACCGGACAATCTTCTCATCAAAGTAGGCAATCAAAGGGCAAAGGTAAAACAAGTTGCAACTGACCCTCTTGATATTGTTGATCTGGACACAATTGACGAAACAACGGAAGATACACCGAAGCCTAACATCCAATTGCAATATCAGACGTCAGATGATTCAACTTCAAAGAGTAGTAGTGACGGAGATGACAACACGTATGGCAAAGGCAGAGAAAGCACCGCCGGCACCACTTATGGTCAAGGGAGAACCAATCCAGAGACACCCCCTCCACAGCAACAGCCGCACTTTACGGAAGAGGAGCACTATACCCATGCAACACAGGATGCTGACCACGGGGCAAGACAACATGGGTATGGTGCAGAGTTAGAACCATCACAGGGTTCTTGGTGTCCATCATATCAATGGCAGGGTAATGGGATGATGCAGCCTTCATTTGATAGTTCTAGTACGTATTCATATGATAGTTATGGTGGTTCATTTTTGTCTTATCGTAGGATAATTATACGAGGCACTAATGAGTATAATCAGTTTGTCCATATGTTTAATGCATCGTACTCTTCCTCAATGTCATGGGCAGAGTACATACATTATGTAGAAGAACAATTTAATGTCATGTTTGAATGAATGTTGAATGAATCATGTTGAATCATATCTCTTATTTTTATTTCATTTTTGGGTATTTTTCCTGATTTTTTTCATTTTTTTGATTTTTCTCAAAAAAAAAATAAAAAAAACCGACCCGGTCGGACTAGGTCGCGACCGGGTCGGCGACCCGGCCCGACCGGGCCGGGTTGGGGGCTGGCCGACCCGGGGCCGACCCCCGACTATTCTTTTCTTGCGTGGGAGAAATAGAGTGGCTGGCAAGCCAAATTTCAAAAGATGCTGGGGTGGGCCCTATTGGAAGGGGTTGGAGTCCTTGGGAACACACACATAGATAGACCACTATTGATTGAAGGGGCATAATAATGTTTAGGCTTTTAACAATGTCGTGCTTGTAAGGAATCATTACATGACAGCGGAAAAATTTTGATTCCTTAAAACCATGATCTTTGCCTTAGTTAATGCCGAACGAATAAAACTGGGAAGCGAATATGACGTAGAACGAGAGTACCTCGTGAGATTTCCAAAATCCCTCACCATGGATGAAGATAGGACATTCCTCCTTGCTGAAAACCGTTCAAGTGTCCAATGTCTAGCGGTATCCACACGATCTGCTTCAATAGACCAGTTCTCTCTTCCTTCGGGTCTCCAGAAACCTTCCAGATCCAACCTTGACCATGGAAGATTGCCTTCTAGAGAAGAGAGGAGGGAAAGAGGTTGCTTGGGACGTGGTCCAACCCTATGGTTTATTAGGGTTTGGCTTCATAAACCATTTATATATAGAAGATGGAATTTTTCGCAAAAATCCAAAGCTTCTATAAAATTATGTCCATGCCCTCATCTTATTGACCAGATCTAATGTGTGTGACCCACTAGGCCCAATAGTCAATTTGGTTGAAGCCTTAATTAATTTAAAAGAACAATTCCTTTAAATTAAATCAAAATCGTTATACGATAACAGTTGTTACGATTTTCTGATCCTAAAGGGTACAAGCTACATCTTATGATCTCAAATGACTTTGGGGAGTTAAATAACATCCATTGAGCCTTTCCATCATCAATTATCACATGGATTTAAATTCTCATTTATACAATGTCCAGGTCAGTTAGGAGTTCGGTATTGATTGTCAACCCCTAACTATTCCAATTCTATGGGATCCTGTACTCATATTTGGATTAATTGGAAAACTCATTTTACAAATATCCTAATTACCTTGGCCAAGGATTTAAAGTACTATCCCATATGACATTCTCTCTCTCTCTCTCTCTCTCTCTCTCTCCTACCAAGAGTGAACGATCTCTTGTTGTCCACTCAATTGCCTCCACCGGGTTTCTCTTGCACCCAATACATCAACTATACTAGACCATCAAGATGGTGATCCATAAGTCAGTAATCAAATTACGAGATATATCCGGTAAGGAATCTTTGGCGACTCAGGTCAAAGATCCAACCGTGCTATTGAGATGTAAGAATCATGGAATGCCGGGTCGCGACCCGGCCCCGACCCAGTCGGGTTTAGGCCCGACCGGCCCGGTCGCGACCCGGTCGGGGCGACTCCCCCGGCCGGGTCGCGGAGTCGTGGCCGGGTCGCGCGAGTCGCGCGACCCGGCCGACCGGGTCGCGCGACCCGGCCTGGCAACGGTCAAGTTGACCGTTGCCAGACCGTTGGCAACGGTCTCAAGACCGTTGCCAACGGTCTTGGGGGGGCGCAGCCCCCCCATTCAGCCCCTTGGGGGCTATTTAAAGCCCCCAAGGGGCTCCCCTTACTCCCACCCCCCCACTCTCACTCTCAACCTCTCATTGCTCTCATTGCTCTCATTGCTCTAATTTTTTTTCTCATTTACTTAATTATTTCATCAAGCATTTTATTAGTTCATTTAGTATATTTATTTAATATTAGTTCCATTGATTAGTGGGTTAAGTAGTTTAATCTTTTTAATACTTATTTGCTTACTTGCATAGTTAGTTAGCTAGAAGATTAGTTAGATATTTAGTTTAGTAGTTACTTAACACATCATTAGTTTGAAGGTATAGTTAATTACTTACTTAATCATATATTTAGTTAATCATTTATTTTATATAAGTAAAAATATACTTACATTAGTAGTCACTAATTAAGGTCATTAGCTACTTAAATAATTAATTACTTACTTAAGTAATTTTTTACTTAAAAAAATGTCTTCTCCAAGCCAAACAACCCAAACTACCGGCGCGAGCCGGAGTGATCCGGCTTGGTTGCATTGCAATTTGATCTCCATGGCGGAGAGAAAAGTGCAATGTAAATATTGCGACAAAGTAATTTTCGGTGGTATTTATCGTTTAAAATTTCATCTTGCAGGCATGAAGGGAAACGTTCTTCCTTGCACACGGACTCCGCCGGAGGTCAGAGCTCAATTTCGTAGGCACCTACAAGCGATGGAGCAAACGAAGGGAACTAGCAAACGGCATAAGGAGACCGTCCGAGAAGAATTGCAACAACCGGGGAGACGTTCCGTACACATTTACGGAACCGGACAAGAGAGGCCGGATATTTTTGGAGACGAAGAGTACGAAGGTATGAGAGGTGTTACTCATAAACGTTGTTCATTCTTCTATTTCAAAGGATAATTAAGTAGTTAAATACTTAAATGTTTTTTAAATAGATGAACTCTCACGAGGAATGGAAGCAAGTCGAAGATCATTCGCCGAGGAAGAGTTCTATAGACGCACCGGCCGAGGGATGGGTCAAGGGTCTGGAAGTGGGAGTGGTCGAGGAAGCGGAAGAGGATCCAACAACCAACCGCAAGATGAGGTTCATGATCTCACACAAGACGACGACCCGGCAGTAGGTCCCGTGGATCCTGTAATCACCAGACCACGACAACGTCAAACGACAATCACGACGGCGATGAAGAACCTCAAATTATGTAAGGAGAGGATTGGCCGGGCAACGTCAAGGTGGTTCTTTCACCACAGCATTCCGGCAAATGCCGCGAAGGGACCATACTACGAGAACATGATCGACACGATCGCAGACGTCGGGAGGGGAGTGCCTGGTCCAAACCCAAAGGGTATATACAATGTATATCTTCCTATGGAGGTGCAAGAAACAAAGAAGTACGTGCAGTCATTTGAACGCATATGGGAGGAACGAGGTTGCACGTTAATGTCCGACGGATGGACCGGTAATTAAATTTTCTTTTACTCATTTATATTAGATGTGTATTAACTTTCTTTTTGGTATAACTGAGTTAATATCTTATACTTAACAGGTATAACTAGGAAGACAATGATCAATTTCCTAGTGTACAGTCAAGCCGGCACGGTCTTTTGGAAGTCGGTCGACGCATCAGGCCAGGTAAAGAATGCGGAGTATCTTTACCAATTGATAGATGGAGTGATAGAAGAGATAGGAGAGAGCAGGGTAGTTCAAGTAGTCACAGACAATGCGGCCGCATACAAAGCGGCCGGTCAGATGCTTATGGTCAAAAGACCAAAGTTGTATTGGACACCCTGTTCCGCCCACTCTTTAGACTTGATGTTGGAGGATATATGCAAGGATCCTCAAATAGACAGGGTAGTTAAGCTAGCCCAGTTTATTTCTTCATTTATTTATAACCACAACTTTGTCCTTGCACTTATGAGGGAACACACCAAGGGGCGAGAGTTGTTAAGGCCCGGTGCAACCCGGTTCGCCTCCCACTATATTTCCTTAGAAAGTTTATTGAGTCAAAGGAGAGCTCTAACTCAAATGGTCATTTCACCGGGTTGGGGTAGTTGGATGGCTAGATGTAACCCATCGGATAAGAGAAAGGGGAGAAAAGTAGAAGAGACAATAGAGAGTGGAGATTTTTGGAAAGTTGTAAAGAAGACGTTAGACATCGTCCAACCCATAGTGAAGGTACTAAGGATAGTTGACGGAGATAGAAAAGCAGACATGGGGTATTTATATGATGCGATTGACAGAGCCAAAGAAGAAATCTCCAAGACCGTATCCGACTTCGCCAAGTGGTGGGATATTATAGATCGTCGCTGGGAGCGTACATTACATCAACCCATACATGCCGCAGGTATATTTTCCTAAACATTTGCTAATCTTTTTATTAATCTAAGTTGTGTATAACTTGTTTACTAATACTATTTGGTTCGTAGGTTACTTTTTCAACCCAAGATACTGCTATAGTTCACATTTCAAGGAGACGAACGAGCTATTAGATGACGTGAAGAGCGTCATCCGACGGTTGCTTGGTGACGACGACCGGGCTATTATCGCTTGCAACAAGATGTATGATTACAGAATGCGGAGTTTTCACTTTGGAACGAGCAGAGTTGAACGAGCTGTGATGATACTAAGTCCGGGTACGTAGAAATGTTTTTCATCACTTAATTAATCAAAGCTTACTTAGATAATAATGTACGACATTCAATTTATGCAGTTGATTGGTGGATGGACCATGGTAAAGTACCGGGGTATGAGGACTTGGAGGACGTAGCCATCGTGTCCTAAGTCAAACCACTTCGGCTTCGGGCTGCGAGCGAAATTGGTCTACATTCAGTTTGATTCACACAAAGCAAAGAAATAGGTTGACATCAAGGAGGCTTGAAGACCTCGTGTATTGTCACTACAACATGAGGTTAAAGTTGAGGAATTTGGAGAGAATGAAGCAGAACCAGATGGAACAAAAGAGTTGGATAGCACAGGCAGCGGGACGTTCGGTCGACGAGCCGCAAATTGAAGAGGAGGACATCGATTTGGATCAAATTTTCTACGAGAAGAACTCCTTAGAAGCTTGGGTGAACGACCGAGAAGGGTTGGGAGAACCGGAGTTCAACCCAGAAGACCGACAATGGGCTGAAGGAGTGCTCGACGATGTCCCTTTGGCCGAAGAATTCCAGATCCCTCCATCTCTAACAAAGCGCCAGAGGACCGGAGAAGGAACTAGCCATGGTACGCAAAGTAGGCGAAAAGGTAAACAAGTTATGATTGATCCTTTTGATATTGCAGATGCTGATACGGTTGAAGACGATCGAGAAGATACGCCGGAGCCGAACATCCGAGTGCAGTACCAGACGTCCGAGGATTCGTCGTCAAAGAGTACAAGCGATGATGGTGCTGGATACGGGGGCACAGACACTATACAAGTACAAAGAACCTCAGATCCTCCCATATCTCCTACCACGTCGCTACGTTTTACCGGCGAGGAGCAATATACTCATGCGACCCAGATACCGATCATGGTAGAAGGCCGCCACAAGGTAGAGGAGGTCATCGTAGCCATGGAGTTGGAGCAGAATACCACGATGCCTCCGACTATGTGTATGATTCATCCCAAGGCTCTTGGTTCCCTACATATGATCAAGAGTATTGTGGAATGAATTATGTGGAGTCATCGGATACTTCGATCCAATCGACCTATAGTTATGGTGACTCGTTTGGATCAAGTCTTAGGATAGTTTCCCGAGGGTCAGACGAGTATGATCGTCATGTGTACATGTATCAAGCCTTGTACTCAACCCAAATGACATGGGGAGAGTACATCAACTACCTACAAAGTGTAGAACACATCACGTTGGAATAAAATTGATGCATTATTTGTTTAAATCGTGTCATTTAATTTATCCAATTTTTCTGTATTTTTTCAGATTTTTTTTCGCATTTTTCTTATTTTTTTTGAATTTTTCAAAAAAAAAAAATATTAAAAATTGGGGTCGCGACCCGGCCGGTCTGGGGGTCCCGCGACCCGGTCGCGACCCCCGACCCAACCCTCCTTGGTAAGAATAACTTGATAGACAGTTCGGTAAGATACCGATCAGGTTTTCCTAAATTGGTCAATTTAGTAAACTCATTCCAATAATGAGCACTTTTGTGTGTATCTCAGTGTCCCCACACTGATGACCAATGAGATCAGTCATTCTCATCATATGAGAAGACATCACACACACTAGTCTATCCATATTCTTGATGTCCCGTCTCAAGGATCCTATGACTAGGAACACTTAAATCACATACCTCTAGATGATCGATCTTATTATCATAATCTCATCATGATTCAATCATCATTGTATGTGATCAAGGACTTTATTACGATATACGCTTCTAATAAAAGCTAGTAACGAAGTTTTGCCTATTTAATTAAATGAGATATTCCTAGAAATGTTGAATCATATCATATATGATTGGCTTGTAAGGCATACATTTCTATCAGTGCTTCTATCGATGACTACAAAATTAGACAAAAAACATTCTCTCTTATGTTTATCTGGTTCATATATATATGGTGACAACTCAAAAATAAAGTTATTTCAAAAATGAGAACTTTGTGATGCATAAGGTAGATGAAGTTGAGTTTGGAGAAGACTCATGGAAACAACCTGATCTTAATCTCCACATGGTTATATTGCAGTTCTAGGTGTGGAAGCGTTGTAGGCAATGACCACTTGTCCTACTATTAAAGAATTGTTGTTGCTATGTATAACAGGAATTAGAAAGTTTGATGTGTGTTTGGGTCTCTCTACGATGCTTATTTGTACTATCTTTCTATGAAGGAACATGAGATGGGTACAAGATGGGATAAAGTGACAATGTAATTTACTATTTAACTTTGTAATTATTGAGTAATCTCCAATTGTTGTAGGCATGGAATGTTGGGTCAGGACTTGGGCTCGACTTGGTCAGTTTTTGGGCCAACCGATTTGATCAGAATCCGGTCGGTATGACCTTGCGTTAGTGACTATCAAGGTCATATGACCTAGATCTAGGTCATGCAAGCTTGTGATTTGGTTAAGACTCGGTCTAACTAGGTTGCCAATGGTCACATGACTATTGGGGGGGGGGGCTTTGAAGCCCCTCAAGGGGTCACCCGTTCCCTTATCTCTCTACTCTTTTAAAAATCAATTCTTCTTTCTTAAGTACTTGAAATTAGTTTATTTTGTTGTTAGTTAATAGTTCATTTGTTTTGCAATTAGTTTAACTTTGTTTAGTATTTAGTTAAGGGTTCATTTATATTTTAATTACAATTGCTTAATAATTTTGTTGTTATTACTTTAAACTTTTTTAAAGCATCATTACATACCCGTTTCACTACCTTCAATATGTCTTCTTTAAGTTGTGACACACAAATTTCTGGCATGTCCTATAATGATCTATTCTAGTTACATTGCAGCTTGATCTCCATGGCATTGAAAAAGTGGTGTAAATATTTTGATAAAGTAATGTATGGGAGTATTTTCCAATTAAAACAACATCATGCTAGGATGAAAAGCAACATGCTCTCATTCACATGGACTCCATATGAGACAAGAGCTCAATTTTGTAGGCACTTACAAGTGATGTGATGGAGCAAGCGAAGGGAGCATTGAAGTGGCATAAGGAAACCATTCGGGAAGAAATTTTCGAACTGATGAGGCATTTGGTCCACACATACGGGACTAACCAAGAGCGCTTGAGTTTACCTCTAGATGAAGTCTTTGACGATGATACATTGTCATTACTCATAAAAGTAGTTCATATCAATATCCTATCTTCAATACTTAACGATTGTCCTAAAAAATATGACTTTTTTCGAGTGGACAAAGACATGCATTGACACATTAGTCGATACATAAGTCAAAGTTTGAAAAGTGGTAGTGAATGTGGAATTCTAGATTCCTCTTTTTGTGGCAAAATGATGGAAGACCAGAGTGTCCTCTCGCCAAGGTAAGAAAAGTAAGGGTAAAGGGAAATTAGTTTTAACTGACCTCCTTCCATTGCATATGTAGAAACGATCAACAAAGAGTGAGATGACACATAGGAGCTCAACATCTAAGTACAGCACTAGACATTAGAGGATTCACCATCAAAGAGCAGTGATGATAGATTAAGGAAGGAAGAAGGTATTGGCACCACTTCTAGTGGAAGGACGAGAATCGATCCAGAGATCTACCCTACAACCACACACCACTTCACATAAGAGGAACATTACATGTATGCCATGCAAGACACCGACCATAGTGCGAGGTCACAAGCTGGAGGTGGAGGAAATCAACACACACAAAGAGGTGGAGATCAATACTACAGACACTTCACCTTAGTTGATTAATTCCAAAACTCTTAGTTTCCTACATATCACCAAGAGGATTATTAGATGAATTATGGATCCTCATCAGACATTTTGACACAGTTCATCTATGGCAGTTATTGTGGTTCTTAGGGATCATTTAGGGCTACGAGGGA
Source organism: Cryptocoryne crispatula var. balansae (assembly GCA_036172225.1). Taxonomy (NCBI): domain Eukaryota; kingdom Viridiplantae; phylum Streptophyta; class Magnoliopsida; order Alismatales; family Araceae; genus Cryptocoryne; species Cryptocoryne crispatula. The sequence goes on from CM069920.1 coordinate 21,835,387, forward strand.
ATGGCAAATATGTACATCATGTATACTTGTAGAATGGTATGTACTCAACTCAAATGACATGAAGAGATTACATAAAATATACAAATAGAGTAAAAAATATAAAGTTTGAATAAAATGAATACAATTTTTTCTAGTCAAATTACTTTTTTCACATTTTAAAGATTTTTTGACAATTTTTACAATTTTTAAAATTTTTAAAACTTAAAAGAGAGGGTCCTCAAGGAGGACCCCACTTTCGTTGATTTCATGTCTTATTCTCAGTGACAAATTCAATCGAGGACTAGAAACAATCTACAAGAAGATTTGCTTTGGGGATGACAAAATGATGAACAATGTTTGGTGACTAGGAGAAATTGGTCATCATAATTAACATCTTTCTGGCAAGTTTGGGGTAATGTAGCCATAATCTATGTTTAATTCCATTATCATGTTTATATATTTATCTTGTTTGTTGATTCTTGCTGGATACTAAGATTCTTTGCGAGTTTTAGAAATCATGCAACTTTTATATTATGATTTTAATCAATAAAATTAATTCTCTCTTAGGCTTGAAATTTTAATTTATACAATATTCGTATTGGATTTTTTTTTAAAAGTTATGATAATGCTACCTTTCATTTTATTTTATGCAACAATTATGAGAAAACAAACTAGAATTTAAAAGAAAGAGATAGAACCATTGGCTTTTGACAACATACATAATTATGCATAAAACAATCATGTTGGTCAAGAAGGTAATCATGAATTCAAGTTGAATCTTTCCGACATCAATTCCTCTCAATGTAAGTATATTTATATATTTAAGTTTTTTCATACTTTTTATAAAAACTAACATTCTTATTTCAAATTATGTTGGTATTTTATTTATATTCTTACATGAATTATGTAAGACGTTAATGGGGTGTTTGGTTGCATGATATTTTTTGTACACTTTCATGATAAAAAATGTATTAAAATAAAAAGTGAACCAACTCATGACATAAAATTATCATGTTTGGAGGGATGTGATTACAAAAAAAAGTAACTACCACACATGACCAAACAAAGTGGGGGATCACAAGAAAAAAGAAAGAGGTGAGACCCTCTTTTTTTGTTTAAGAAGAAAATCACTTTTAAAACATAAAATTATCATGGTTACCAAAAACCTCTTTTAACAAGTTTTCTTACAATTTTTAAAAATTAAAACAAAAACCTTCATTATCATGCAACCAAACACCCCATAATATCAATATAACAAACTACAACTTGGAAAAGAGTTGATATAACAACTAAGATAATACGTGACAAAATTGTTGTAACAACTAAGGTATACATGACAAAATTTATGTTCTATAACCAATAAAAGAATTAATTTTCATATACAACACTTGAGGCTAACATACATTTTATTTTTTTGTAAAAATAGGGCAAGTAAAAGGTACATAGTTGGACTAAACAAAATTTTATATTACGCTTTTAAAGTATCATCTTTTAAACATAATCTTATGTCCTTGTAAGAAGTGCAATAATTGTCTTTTAATACTTAGAGATGATCTTGTATCTAAATGTTTTACCATTGATTATACTTGTTGGTACTTTCAAAGAGAAACAACTATTCAAATAGAGTTAAAATCATGGATGTATTAAAGATTTTAATCAAAGACATGACATGCAGAAAATGGTAAAAGAACATTGTGTGAATCTAATACAAGGCAAAGATGGAGCTTAAGTAGATATTGATCAGCCAATTTACATTAACTTTGAACCGGGCAAGCTTTTTACTCTCTAGAAGGATGCCAATAAAGGTTTATATTTTGGTTGATAGTTATACTAAACTTTCCTTTCAAGTCGTATTATTTTATTTGAAATGACATAATGGGTGGAGTGAATTACATGTGAGGTACAAGAAGAGAGTTCATCATTGGCTATTCATTCCTCCACATCAAGTCAAGAACTATAGCATCATCTATTTCAGTTAAAGCTTAAAACACAACTTTATATGTTAAATTAAAAACTCATGAGTGATAAATGTTGATAAAAGAAATATTCAAAATTTAAACTTTAATGGGACAACATCAAAATTGAGGTATACCTATGATTTATTATCTTTTATTTCTTCTAAAATTTGAAATAATATTTTATTTAAATGTTTACAACTTGTAAGTGCCTCCAATGTTGAATAGGAAAAAAAGGGTGAATCATTTTTATGATGTAAATATAAATTATATTTTTAAATTTTTCGTTTTATTATGTGTATATATTGATTATAATTTGATAAAAATTTTAGGCTAGAAGCATGGTCTATTTAAAAAATGTTACAATAATTGGTGTTGTTGTTTGAACTATTATTGTATAGAATGTTTTATAAAGGTTGAGATTACGAATTGGGATATAAATATTAGGAAGTAGCCATAGATGATGTATTAGTTTGTGATGGACCTCTTTCAAGACTATATGAGCATATTAAAACTATTTGAGATGCAATGGAGAAAACTATTGTGTGACCATTTATTCTTGAATGTTCGAATTTTTTTTCCTTCTTAAAATTGAATGTAGTAAATTTTACTATCTTTTTTATTGTAGGTAAACATAGTATAAAATTGGAATACTACACTTGAGGGGCTATTCAGATGATATTGACAAAATTAGTTAAAAGTTCATGTTATGCTACATGTAATTCTTTTTAGATGTATTAGGATGAATTTGGACCTTTTAATGTTTTATAGTTATTTTATTAGATGTTATGCACAATGATTTGAATTTCTCTTAAAGTTAAGTGGACGTGCATAATGCATTATAAGATTACTTATATGATGCATAAATAGCTATTAGTAAACTTGTACTTTTTGTAAAGTTGTAAATTAACATCTTTCATCGTATATGTAGGAATAGGTATATAATGATTGTGATTGTAAAGAGTAATATATCAATTTAAATATAAATCCAAACAAGTTTAATTTAATCATCAAGAAAATGGATTTTTTATCCTTATCATTAAGCATCATTTATTTTTGTCACTAATATCATACTTGTAATTTAGTAATCTTTTCATTTGCTATTATAGTATACAATCAGAGGTTTGATAGAGTTTGTGCTGACTTCATTCGTATTTATAAAATTTAGAATTTTTCATAAAAATCTCTTACTTTTATAAATTACTTTCATATCTCTATACTTATAAATCATACCTTATGTGTGTGACTTACTAGGTATAAGAGTCCATTTGATTGATGCCTAATTAAAAAAATACCTTGTAAAATAAATATGTTATCCGATAATAGATTTAATGACCTTCTCTTCGAAAAAAAAAGATTTAATGGCCTTTTGATTATTAAGGGTGCAAGTCACAGCTCATGATCCTGAATGATTTTGGCAATGATCTCATCTCTTTTGAGCTTTTCTATCATCAGTTACCATACAAATATAAAAACTTGTCCATCTAATGTCCTAGTTGGATAGGAGAACTGCGCCAATTATCAACTTCTTAGTATACTAACACTACGGGGTCCTATACTTCAAGATCGGATCAATTGGAAAAAATTCTTTTCAATAATCATATCTATCTCATCTAGGAATTTAGAGTACTATTTCACAAGATATTCTCTCCCGCTTACTAAGAGTGGAACGACCTTTGTTATCTGCTCAATTATTTTTGTTAGGTTTCTCTTGTACCTAATCTATTAATTGTATCAGACATCAAATTGATTGATCCATAAATCACAAGTCAAAGCACAAGATATGCCTGGAACAACATCTTTGACAATTGAGGTGAAAGATTTGACCGTGTAACTGTAATGATAGAATATATAGATAGATAATTAGGTAAGATATCATTTAAAGTTTTTATATCAACTGTTTTAGCCAAATTATTTCTCTAATGAGCACATGTATGTGCATTTTAATGCCTTCACACTAATGACTAATGAAATCGGCTATCCTCATTATTTGAGAAAATATCACATATACTGATCTATCTAGATCCTTGATGTTCCATCTCAAGAATCCTATGACTTGGAACATTCAGATCACATACCTTTAGATATTTAGTCTCATTATCATGATCTAATCATCATTGTATATCATCAATAACTTCATTATGATATTTACATCTAAGTAAAGCTAGTAACGAAGATATGTCATTAATATTGAATAAGATATTTTAAGAAATGTTTGATTATATCACATATGATTGACTTGTAGGACACATTTTTATTAATATGTGTGAAAGTGATGCTAGAATGCAAGAAAAGGGATGGGGGAATGATCAAATTTTAAAATTCATTGAAACTCCTTTTGGAAGCACCTTATGTAGTAGGTGCTTTGCTCTAGTAGTAGCTAGACATCTAGAAGCCTCTATTAGCACAAGCACGAGGCAAAAGTCGACCTTCTCTATTTGTTTGATGGCTGCGAGGAAATAAGGGGAAGATTCTTCCAAAGAGGCTGAGATGAGATGAGAACAGTCGGACTTGAAGATGGTATTGTCTATAACCTTTCTCATGTTGGAGGTCTCCTCTTTTTTATAAAGGAAACCCCCAAATCTAACCCATTTCGCACAGTATTTGGGTTTGACTTCCATTTGATAGATGCATATTATCATTGGGGCACTTCTAAATGGAAGCGTCCCACTAACAAGGTGCTTATCAGTTGAAAATAAATTATGACATGCGGGCGTACAAAAGACTATGCTAATATCGGTATGGTTGACTAAATGCATCATGTCAATGGGGTGCTTTTAGTTAAGGGTTAGATTAAATATGTAGACACAATGTTGTCATGGAAACCTTACTATTAAAAGAACCTTGCCAAGTGAGCTACTTCTAGTCAAGTCGAGTAATGATTGTGTGGAGATCACATTGTCAAAGGACCTTACCATTGAAAGTGCATTGTCATATACGGCATTCCAAGTTAAGGTAAATGACAATGCAGATGAACCTAGATGGATTTTGCAAAGACTATGTGGAGGAAAATCCTACCAAATAGAAGCATCCTAGGGTGGGATGCAGGCATCCTTTTGTGGAGTGATAGCGTCCTAATCCTAGGCACATTTTTGAGGCATGTTAAACTAAGCTTATGGTAGATGGAAATCGACTAGTTTGAATGAAGCATCAAACATTATCCATAAAAGAAGACTTTTAAGATCTACAATTAGGCTAATTTAGAGTGTTCGAAACTTGCCTTGCCTTGGCATTAGTTTTACAAGGGAATGACATGGAGTAGAGTGAAGTGAGTATAATGGAGTGCAAAGAGGTGCAACAGAGTGGAGTGATAATGGACTGAAAAGATGATGTCAATGTGTTGATTTAGACACAATCGTTAGATCCTGATTAGGCAACGTGAATGTCACTAGGTCCCAAGATTACCATTTTGTTATGTTAGAACCATCTCCCATTGTTGATTAGTAAGGAAATGCATAGTAGGCACAGGGTGATAAAAACTAGTCCCCACATAGTGGAGATCTCCAAGTCATGGACTCTTGAATTCATCTTTGGTTAGCAATCCTAGCTATGTGATGTGCTGAACCAAAATGGGCTAAAAAGATTGAGTAAAGTAGAATTTCAAATTGTCCACACTTAGGTTTTCAAGTTCATTGGGTTTTAGTGGGAACACTAGTTTAATTTGGAATGGAATAATCTCTTACTTTGCTAGAATCATCATCAAAGCTTGGTGAAATACCAATTGTTTGAAGGTCCAAGAATCAAATTGAGAGGTATGAAGGGATGACTATGGTGGGACATAACAATGGGACTAGATGCAAACATGGTGTAAAAACACGGTGGGATGGATATAAACAAAATTCCAAGGTGAGAAATTACAACGGCAACTATATTGGGATTTGAACATTGCGTGTTACGAATGTGGTGGCAAGGATATGGCCATAATGGTACTAGATGAGGGTACAAGATTGCTACAGTTGGAGATAAGACACAATTGGATGCAAGACACAATGAGATGAACACACGGTGGGACATTAGAAGGTGCTATGGTGGGATGAGGTAATATTGTTATGGTGGGACATGCAATGCATGAAAATAATGCCAGCAAGGTTTAAAGGAATGCAAATTTATCACAAACATAGTCGGAGATATAGATTGCATAAAATGGGTTAAGATACCTAAATGTGAACCATTGTCCCCATCTGTACAATTTTGGCTTATCTACAAGTTTAGAAATTGGTTGAGCCATCATCAATTTTGTTAAAGGGGGTTATCAAGCTCAGTCTCCTAAATTTCTGGTCTTCGACATCACGTAGAGTACATACATAAAATATAACACTCCTCCAAACATAAATTTTTATTTTTTTTGTATCGCCAATGTAGAAGTTGCATGAGAGAAGCTGAATAAATTTGTGAGAGATGAGAAGGTATCTTAATAAAGAATGATGCACTCACATAATTTGCCACTATGATCATTAATCACATCCATATGACATGTAGTTTTACTCTAATTGGGAGGGTGGCCGTCGGTGTCAATGAAGGAAGAGGCGAGATTTGGTCGGGCCCAAAACAATCTAGTCAGACTAGGTCATAAAAGTATTTTTTAAAAAAGTAAAACTTATAAAAAATTCAAAAAAATAAAAATACAAAAATCTAAAAAATTAAATAAAAATAGCTAGAAAAATATTTAATTCTATTCAAATCTTACATTTTTCTTATATTTATGCATAATTTATTTACTCTCCCCATGACATTTGGAAAGAATACATAACATCGAACATATATATGTGATGATTGTATTTGTCATTGTCTTGTACAATCATCCTAGGATAAGATCCCAATGATTCACCATAACTACCATATGTGGAGTGCATGAGTATCCGATGAGGATTAATATGTAGGTTGAGTCATCCCATAATCCTCTTGGTGATATGTAGAAAAAACCAAAAGTCTTAAGATGAATCAATTTCATAAGGCTACTCGTAGTATTGACTGTAGCCCCATTGTATGAGTGTTAATCTTGACCACCTTGCCACCGCGCACCATGATCAGTGTCTTGTGTTAAATGTGTGTACCATTCTTCTTTAGTAAACTACATTGTTGTAGAGTATGTTCTAGGATATGTTGACTTCGTTGGCTCAATAGTGGTTCCTTCTACTTTCAATGTTCCATTGCTACTACTTTTTAAAGTTGAATCATCCAACGTCTAATATTGGGCTTGAATGTCCGACTCTGGTATGTCTTATCATCTCTTGTTGATCACTTCTTAATCGACAATGTCCAATTGATTAGTTACAACCTATTTACGTTTACCCTTTCATTTCTTACTTTGGTGATAAGATTCTTTAATCTTTGATATTTATGCCACTAAATGAGAGATATGGAATTCCATGGATAGAGGCATATTGTCAAGTTCTCCTTGACTCCATTCTTGATGTACTAGGTTGAACTCAAGTTTGTCTAATCCGTCTTGATCGTTCACCCAAACTTGCATTAAATTTTGCTCGTCAAAGGTCTCCTTCAAATTAATGTTGGGTTCTTATATAGTCAATGTCTCACTTCGCCATTCAAATGTTATCTCTCTCCACTTTTGTTTCTCCTTCTAGTTGTCTCTCATCCTCTCCAAATTATTCAGCTTCAATCTCATGTTGTAATGACAACACACCAATTGCTCTAGTCTTCTTGACTTTATCTCACTCATCTGCTTTATAAGGATAAAATTAAACGTTGACCAATTTATTTCACATCCTAAAACCGATGTGGTTTGGCTCAGAACTCTTATTGCAATGTCTGTCAAATCTTCATATCTCGGTGCCTTGCTGTGGTCCATCCACCAACCAGCTGCATGATATCATTGTATGTTAGAAGATAACTAAAATAACTTCATCATCTATGTAATAGAAAAAGGATGGTATGTACCAAGACTTAGGAGCATAACTACTTATTGTACCCTTAGGCCCCATTTAGTACAAGGATAAACTTGATGAGGATAGGGATAAGTCACTCCTTGTGGTTATCTTTATCCCCATTGTGTTTGGTTTGAGTTAAAAAATGTTTAAGGGATAACCTTGTCCTATGTTTGATATGATATTTGATTGTTAATTTTGAAATTAATATTGATATATATATAAATTATTTGACTATGAACACAAAATTTAAAATTTATATCATAAATAATGCATGCAAAACATTCCATGTACTAGATGGGATGACTATCTTTCGAAAAAAAATTAGAGATAAAATATCCTATGTACTAGATGGGATGACTTATCCCTCACTTTATCCTCATTTTTTGGGATAAACTAGATTGAGTTAATCCATGTTAAGTCCCATTTTATTTGCAAAACAAATAGGGTATTGAGATACACGAGATTTATCCATGATTATCCCCATACCAAACAAAGGCTTAACGTCTCAAAGAATTACCTCATTTTATAGTCACCCATCTTGTTGCATACTATAATTGGTTGATCATCATCCCAAGCATTACGTAGATTAACTCTTCATCACTATCTAGAAACTCATTAATTAGCATGAATATTAGAATATAATAATATCTAAAATAAAAAAAAACTGACATGGCAAGTAGCAACATATCCATGTCAGTATAGAGCATAGCAATAAAATAAGATGTATGATTTGACTTAATCACAAGCATGTTACATGTATTGAATGATACAATGTGCGTTCCCATCAATGGTCGATAACATGCCATCACTTGTTAAAGTTTGACACCGACATTGTTATTTCATCTTTAGCCCACTCAAGTGCATTATATAGATAGCCCATGTTTGCTTTCCTATCTCTATGTACTATCTTGAGAACTTTGACTAATTGTAACACTATATGAAGGGTCTTCTTTAAAATTTGCCAAAAAGTCTTTACTCTCTAAGGTCTCCTCAACCTTTCTCTCTTTTTTCTTATCTGAAGGACTAGTCCTAGCATTCTATGTAGCCTATATTGATGAAAGTATCATTTAGGTAAGGTGATGCCTCTGTTATATTATACTCTCCAAAGAAACGTAATGAGAAGCAAACTAAGTTGCCATAAGCCTTACGAGCTCTTGACCCTTGTACGCTCCCTCATTAAGTTAAGGATAAAAGTATGGTTATATATGAAAGATGACATGAATTGGGATACCTTAACTACTTGGTCAATTTGAGGATGCTTGCATATATCCTCTAACATCAAATCTAATAAGTGGGCAGAGCCCGTGCCCAACATAAATGTGGTATCTTAATCATCATCATTTGTCCAACTACTTTATATGCATTTTTGTTGACTGTTACTACTTGGACAACTTAAACCTCTTCTATCTTTTCTACAACATCGTCAATTAATTCAAGAAGATAGGTTGCATTCTTTACATGTTTGGATGCATCCATAGACTCCTAGAAGATGATTTCGGGTTGACAATATACTAGGAAGTTGATCATTGTCTTCCTAGTTATACCTATGTATAAAAAATATGAATAAGTTTTAAATTGTAAAGTTTATAAAGGTAACTTATCCAACTGTCCATCATCAACGTGCATCATATTTCTTGCTATATATATTCAAATGACTTGACATATCGTTTAATATATTTTACATCTATTAGAAGATAAATATTGTATATCTCTTTCAAAATCAATCTCGACACTTCCTTATTAATGTCAACTATGGTGTTGATCATGGATTCATAATATGACTCATATGTAGTGTTTGTGGTTATGTTACTATGGAAGAACCATCTCGATATCTTTTACCTAATCTTCTCCTTGCATATCTACAAATTCTTCATTACTAATATGATAAACATTTGTTTTTATCGTAGACATGTGATGATGGGATCCGCAAGACCACTACTAGGTCACCATCTCTTGTGAAATCATGAATTTCCTCATCTTCTTGTGTGTTTAATCCTTTCACACTTTCTCATCCACTCCCACTTCCTACCACAAATGACTTGTAGCTTGTCTCCATTTCCTATAGTAAGTCATATGTTTGTTACATTAATAATTAGATATTAAAAATTAAATACATATATTGATATGATTTAGTAAACTTTAATGGCAACATACAATCATCAAAAGCTTCATCTCGAGTGAATTCCACGTGCTGTTATCCCTTCCTATAAATGTGGACTGAATGCCTTGAGGGTTCAAAATTTTGTTCCCATTTTTTTTTGCTACTTTGAAGCTCCATTTCTTTGTTTCAATGCTTGTAAATGCTTACGAAATTGAGCTCTTATCTTAAGTGGAGTTCATGTGCATAGTGCAATGTTGCCCTTCATCCCGGCAAGGTGATACTTCAACCAGTAAGTCTCCTTGTAGATTTTTTTTTTACAACATTTACATTGAACTTTTCTCCCTACCATGGATTATCAAATTGTAATGAAACCAAGCTGGATCATCTTAGGTCAAACTAGTCATTTAAGTGTCACGATTTTGAGAAGACACATTGAAGAAGAAAGTTTAAAAAAGACAACACTTAATTAGATGCTTGAAAGAGAAATTTAACACTAATTAAGAGCTTTAGAAAAAGAGTTTTAGAGTGAGAGAGAGCTAAAGAGAGAGTGAGGGAGGTGTCAGGGAAAGGGGAGGACTCTTGGGGGCCTTTGGGGGCTTAGAAAGCCCCCTTAATGGCATTGGACTAGCCATTGGTGACCTGGTCAACTGAGTGACCGACTAAGTCACATGGCCTGGATGGGTCGAGTGCATAGGGTCGCTGGCCTAGGGTCACAATTAAGTCAATTGTGATCAAATTCAATTGTGTCGAGTGACCTGGCTCTACCTAGTCAAGGCCCTACTTTCCATCATCAATGTCATTATGAACTAAATGGCAAGGATGCAGACGCCACTAAACTTTCAAGCTATTGCCCATACAAATGCTAGTTGTAGATGAGTTTTATAAGACAAAGGTATCCTTTTGACTCCCTAAGGAACGACCGAAGAGTGTTGGAGAGCTTGGTTATTTCTTGGGAGGAATCAACAAGAAGTACTTGCATCTAAGCGTTATCCTACATTGAAAGCGATTCGTTGTGATGTAATACTACATATGAACTTTTTGATCCTCTGTACTATCTTGCTCATTTCTGGTAGAAATATATGCCATCACCATTGTAATAGTTGTCTTATCATATGACAATGTTATCTATTTTCTAAAACAATGTTTCTCTTCTATGTCAAGAATCTAGATGCTTTTGACTTTGACTATGATGCTACTAAAATCCTTCTCACATGTGATTCTATCAAAGACATATATCTTGGAGACTAAACCGTCAATATGGTGTAACACCTAGAAATCCACCAATGATAGCTTGTGGGCTGATGCAAACACATGTTGACCTTGTGCAAAGTGGAATGCTTCATCATTGCCTTCGAGCTTTCATTATGACCGAGGTTAAGTGGCCATTTCATTATGAAGAGGTGGTTCTCGTTGCATTCTTGCACTTGATGACTTGTTTGACAAACAATTGGATAAATGATTTATGAATGTTGGATTAGTGTTTGTATGGAAGTGCCCATGTCTAAAGCACATGCATCTAGTGGAACTGGCATTTCTAAATTTCATTCATTTTATCCACTTTTAAATGAAAAATGTAATTCTTGTTGTGGTCTTCACTGATTAGCTGGTTTTTTGTGGAAGCGCTTGCACAGAGGACGCGGATGCCTTGACACCCATGAACCTTATCTACCCAAAATTTTTTAAGGGAAGCATCTAGCATAGTGGATGCTAGCGACCATTGCAAAGAACACTTCGAATTTTTCCAAAATTTTGAAAGACTTCAATCTCTTATAGAAAGATGTTGTATGGTTTGCACTTTGGTGTTTTTATGGGTTTTCACTTTCCTGGTGTTTTTTGGGTGACTTTTTCATAATTTTTGATTTTTTGCACCTTTGTATTGCCTATGTATACACTATTTCGAGCTCGCATTTTCCACCTTTTGTAAGCACCCGGATCGTTCCGGTGAGGTTCGCGTGCGTGTGAACACGAATGAGTGTGTGTGTGTGTGGTGGAAGTGTGTGGTCGCCAGGAGCCGAGGGCTCCAAAGTGTGCTTGAGTATCAAGCAAGTGATCTTAGGGGAAAAGGGAGTTTGACCGTCGTACCTTGGGGATGTGAACGGGGAGATCGTTAGGTTCTAACTTCTCCTCTCTCGGCCGGCCGAGAGGGGAGAGCTTTAGGAGTTCTTTCACCCACGATCGGATTGAAGCTCCGCTCCGATCGATTTTTATAAGAATGTCCTGCACAAAATATGAAGAAAAAAAAACAAGTAAAGTTCATTAGCTCTGGCATGAGTACAGCATCATGTTTGAGAAGGGCTTTGAATCATGCAAAAGGAGATGAACTAACCGGATTGGGACGGAATCCCAACCCCTATTTTTGGTAGGTTTTAAATATATATATGTGATGCAAAAATGATCTAAGACATGCTAAATAACATGGTGAACGGTGCTAAGATGAAAAAGGAAGGCAAAAACTCGATTAAACGGACGATCGGAATCCAAAAATGACAAAACAGGCTTCTGCCCTTCCTGGTGCCCTGTATATAGGGCGCCAGCTGCAGGTGCCCCCCTTATAGGGCGCGTTGACCAAGTCAAAGCGCCCTGTATACAGGGCACTAAGTCTGGTCCGAATAGATTTTCTTCCTCTCTTCGTGGCGCCGCTCCGGAGTGTTGGGTGGCTTCCGGGACGAAGTAGGGGCTCCTCCTTGTAGACAATACTCAAATGAAGCCGATGGAAGAGGGTTTGGGTGCTGGATGTAAGAGGGGAGACGGATAGAAGCTCTCAAAGTTGGAGAAAAACCATTTTTCTAGGTGACAGAAACGAAGGTTTTTGGGTTTTTGGTGAGCGAATTTGGATCGATTTGGAGGCTTTTGGAGGGTGTAGATGGCTTAGAATCGTAGTGTTGGATGAGCTCTAGGGTGGCACGAAGTTGGAACCTCCTTTTGGTCTCAAATGGGGGTCTATTTATAGCTCAAAAAAGGGCACTTTGGCCATTTTCGAAAAACAGTGCCATGTGGCATAGCGCCCTGTATATGGGGCGCTAGCATCATGAGGTTTGTCAGGTCGACAAGATAAGTCACTGCGGGGGGTCAAATCAGCCTGTCAAATCGATCGGATTTGGATCCAGGCGCCCTGTTTATAGGGCGCCTGGTGCCCTGTTTATAGGGCGCCTGGTGCCCTATAAACAGGGCGCCTGGTGCCCTGTTTATAGGGCGCCTGGTGCCCTATAAATAGGGCGCCAGGTGCCTTTATACACAGGGTACCGCCCTCTTTGAAATGCGCCAAAAACCTTAATTTTTCCGGAAAACTCGGTTCCCTTGAAAGGTTACTCAAATATTCTTCATGAAAACAAGAATTTAAGCTCTCCAACTAGGCCAAAATTGCGTGTCTACAGCTTGCCTCGCCTTGGTGTCGGCTTTGTAGGGGAGTGACACGAATGAAGCGTAGGCGAATGTAGCGAAGCGTAATGAGGCGTAGTGGAATGAAGTGGTAATGGACTGAAATGGTGACGCCAAGGTGTAGATTTAGACACGCCCTCATTGGCCTAGTTGAGTAGAATAAAACTTTACCGGACTCCGAGATTGCCTTTTGTCTTATCGAAACCTTCCCTCTGGTTGATTGGTTAAAGAGAAGAACAGTAGTGAAAGTAAATAACTAAAATCCCACGTGGGGGAGAATTGTTACCGGCCAGGACCCGAACTGCATGGTGTGCTGGACTCGGTAGAAATGCAGTAAATTGCGAAAAGTAAAGAGGAGACAGCCAATCAACCAAGGTTGGGTTCTTCAAATTCATAAGGTTTTACTCAACAATACCGGTTCAGTTCGACATGGAAAAACTTCTTGTTTTGATGAAAACATCGTTGAAACATATTGAAAGCCGATTTTTCGGAAAATCAAGACCTCCTCTAGGGGCTATAAAAGACCATCTTTAAAAAGGTTCATGATGGGACTGGAAGGAGGTTATGGCAGGATTAGGAAGCGGGGAATGGTTATGGTGGGATGATGCATGTTGGTGTATGAAATGATGCATGCTGGGTTTAAATAAATACAAATAAGTATAAGAAAATAGTTGAAGATATTGGTTGAACTTATGAAGAAACCGTCGTCCCCGCATATTCAACTTTGGCCTATCCGCAAGCCTAGGGAATGACTGAGCCCTCACTGATTTTGTTGAAGGGGTTCTCAGGCTTAGCCCCCTCTAGACTTGAGGTCTTCAACATCTCAAATATTATTTATTTTGATAGATGCAATACTAAATGCAAGTCCTAATAGGGGTTGGGGTAGTCCACTTTTGTTTTTCAATTTTGGATTTTTTTGTTGTTTTTGCTTCCTCTAAGTGTCTGGGGATATGAAGCTGGCATGCCTTCTCCTATTCCTGCATTCACTTGAGAGAAGATATTAGAACTTTATTTTGGCTTAGTCCCTTGCAAGGAGAGGGCAAAGTTGCCTTGATCTTTTGTCAAGGGACATAGGCCTTTATCAAGGTAAAGATAACAGAAAAACATAAGTATGCACAAAAGGAAATATGCAAGACTGAAATGAAACATGAATGCAAAGGCAACTAATCAGTTTAGAAAGCAAATTTTTAGGTGTTTTGAAATTTTTGATTTGTTTGGGTTTTGATGGTTTTATAATGTTTTTTGATGTTTTGGAACTTTTATGATTTTTTTTAGTGTTTTGAATTTTTTTTTTTTTAGGATTTTTCGACTTTATAAAGTTGTTTGGTATTTTTGAAGTATTTGATTTTTTTGTTTGGTGTGAGGGACACGATCATTTCATCTTCTGCTTTGCTTGCCATAGGTGCTTCTCATTGTTACTTAAGAGCTAAGAATAGACATCACGTGTAAGAAAGTGCCTAGCCTGAGATCTTCCGACCTTTTGCCTTTGATAGGCTATGGTCCTTCTTGGATTTAGTTGGTCAACCCTACCCGCAAGGATAAAGAGGGAAGTGGATTGGTGGTAAGTCCTTACTAAGATTCAGGGGTGTCGAATTAGTTTCTCTACTGGTGCCCACGTTGCCTGTTTGGGGTTTGACATCCTCGGGTCCTTCCTTCTAGCCCTTTTCTTTGATGGCCCACGTTCGGACAGGTCTTTCTTTTCTTTTGCTTGATTTTGACCTGAGGGGTTCATTGCCCATCTTTTGGAGCCTTTTTCTTGGGCTTTTGTTGGTACACATTCAGACAGGTCTATTCTTTTGCTGACCTGAGGGGTCATTGCCCATCTTTTGGTACATTTTCTTCTTTTTAAGAGGTCAGACCTTCGGAGGCATTTTCCTACTAAGGCAATGGGCATTTTCGATACTCCTTATTCTAACCCCTTTCATCTATTCTGGACCGAAACGAGAAGAGAATGGGATTGGGTTGACCTTTCTTTGCCAAGCGTTGCCTAGCTTTCTCTCTGACTTCCGATCATCGGATCTCAAAACTAGGCGTGTAGTGTGTGCAGTATGATGCCTATCCTTATTTCCCTAAGTGACAAGTTGGTGCACCGAGCAAGCAAGCGTTAGATGTTGTCATTATTCCTCACACCTCTAGATTTTATAGATTTTTTGTGATTTTTTTTTGTTTTAAGGGAAATATTTTTTGAGGTATACACCATTCCAGGGATGAGCTAGTTCTTCTCCTTCTGCATTAGTCAGCTTATATGAATTTCCAGGATAAATAGCAGAAATTACATACGGACCCTCCCAATTAGGTTGAAGTTTGGAGCGGGGACCGCCTGGCTTAACGAATATTCTTTTAAGCACAACCTCACCGACTTCAAATTTTCTCTCCACCACCCTCTTCTGATAAAATCTTTTAAGTCTATTTTGGTAAGATCTAGCATGTTCGGCAGCGGCCAGCCTCCTTTCATCCAAGAGTTCGAGTTGCGCGAGAAGAGAATCTCGGCATTCATCCATTGGGATATCTCGATCGATATGGACTCGAAGGGAAGGAATGATTACTTCGTATGGAACTACCGCCTCCATCCCAAATGCCAACGCATATGGGGTCTGACCCGTTGGGGTTCGAATAGAAGTGCGGTAGGCCCATAGAGCATCAACTAACTTATCTGGCCAGTCTGCGAACTTGCTAGACTTACAAGTCTTCTTAATGATTTTTATCAGGGTTTTATTGGTGGCTTCTGCCTGACCGTTGCCTTGAGGATAATATGGAGATGAATGATGCAATTTGATGCAATACCTGTTGCAAAGGTCACGCAGCTCCTGAGAGATGAATTGTGGTCCGTTGTCGGTGACGATGTCGCCTGGGATCCCGAACCTGGCAATGATGTTGCGCTTGATGAAGGTGCAGACTGTTGATGCCTTGATCTCTACATACGCTTCCGCTTCTGCCCACTTGGTGAAGTACTCCGTTGCAGTTAGGATGAAGGATTTGGTTTTGTTTGTGGAGTTTGGGTCACCAAGGGGTCCGATAACATCAAAAGCCCACATAGCGAAAGGCCATGGGGCATGAATCGGATGAAGGGAAGATGCGGGAGAATGAATCTTGTCGGCGTGTAGTTGACATTGATGGTAGTGCCGGACAAAGATCGAGCAATCCTCTTCCAGAGTAGGCCAGTAGTACCCCTGCCTGATTAGCTTCTTGGAGAGGGCTTGAGCATTTACATGGCCCCCACATACTCCGGAGTGTGCTTCTTTAAGCACCAATTCAGCCTCTCCTTCATCTACGCATCTTAAAAGAACACCGGCCAAGCTCCTTTTATAAAGTACTCCACCTAAGATGGTGTATCTCTGGGAGACCCTTCTTATGGCTTTCTTCTCTTCGGCAGTTGATCCCGGTGGATATGTCTGATTCTGACAGTAATTCGCAATCTCATGATACCATGGTTTCTCACCCTCTTCTAGTTCCTCCAACTCAATCAAAGATACTTCCTCCTTTTGCTCAATGTACTCTTTCCTTTCAAACGCTTCCTTAACCTTCAAGAATCGTGCATCTTCTACTGCCAGAATGGTACGTCGGCGGACATAGATCGTCCTAACTTGTCTGCCTAGCGGGACAGATAGTGAAGATGCCAGAGAGGCAAGAGCATCGGCAAGAATATTTTGAGCACGAGGAATGTGAATGAATTCGAGTTTGGAGAATAGCTTGATGTAACAAGAGGTGAGTTCTTGGTATGGTCTGAGCCCGGGATGAGATGTGCGGTATTTGGCCAGTACTTGGCGGAGTATCAACTGACTATCACCAATCACCCTTAGTTTAGTGACACCATAGAAGTGAGCGACCTCCAGTCCGGCCAACAAGGCTTCATACTCAGCTATATTGTTTGTTGCTGGAAAATGGAGCTGAAAAGCTTGTGGAATGGTGACACCTTCGGGAGACAGAAGGACAATCCCTATTCCTCTACCCTGGGAGTTTAATGCCCCGTCAAAATATAGAGTCCACAGATTAGAAGATTGAACGGACATCAATTCTTCATCGGGAAAATCTGACTGGATAGGGTCAAAGGTTGGGATAGGATGATGGGCAAGGTGTTCAGCAATTGCGTAGCCCTTGATTGCCTTCTGTTGGGTGTAGGTGATGTCAAATTGGGAGAGAAAGCTCTGCCAGCGCGCCAAACGGTCAGTCAGGACAGATTTTTCAAGAAGAAATTTGATGGGATTCATGCGAGCAATGAGATTAACCTCGTGGGCTAGAAAGTAGTGTTTAAGCTTCTGGACCACCCAAACTAGGGCGGCACAGGTTTTCTCCATGGTTGTATACCTCTGTTCACAAGGATCAAAGATTTTGGACAGATAGTATGCTGCTCGCTCTTTCCCTTCATCATCTAATTGTGCCAATACTGCTCCCAGAGATCCTTCCAAGACTGAGATGTATAAGATCAAGGGTTTGCCGGGAATCGGAGGTTTGAGCACAGGTGGGCTTGACAAATATTTCTTTAAACCATCGAATGCCTCTTGACATCTTGAATCCCATCTAAATTCGGCCTTCGCCTTGGTTAACTCATAAAAAGGTTTACACCTTTGGGAGTGTTGTGAGATAAACCGGCGAACAAACTGTAGCCTACCAATCAACCCTCTCAGTTCTTTTAGGTTCTTTGGTGGAGGCATGTCAATAATGGCTTTGGCCTTGTTGGGATCGATTTCGATGCCTCTCTTGCTGACAATGAACCCAAGTAACTTTCCAGATGATACTCCAAACACACACTTCTTGGGGTTCATCTTAAGCTTATATTCCCTGGCTCGTTGTAAAACCTTCTTCAATACCTCAGCATGCTCATCATGAGTTCGAGATTTGACCACCAAATCATCCACGTACACTTCTACAAACTTGTGCATCATGTCATGAAATATTGCCACCATGGCCCTTTGATAAGTTGCTCCGGCATTCTTCAATCCGAAGGGCTTGACGACGTAGCAATAGGTTCCCCAAGGTGTAGTGAATGAGGTCTTCTCTTGATCCTCTTCTGCTAGCCGGATTTGATTATACCCCGAGTATCCATCCATGAATGATAGGGTTTCGTATCCAGCTGTGTTGTCAACAAGGACATCAATATGAGGAAGGGGGAAATCATCCTTTGGACACGCTCGGTTTAAGTCCCTGAAGTCAATGCAAATTCGAACCTTTCCATCTTTCTTCATGACCGGGACTATATTTGCCACCCACTGTGGATAGAGGACGACTCTAATGAATTTTGCTTGGTGTAACTTATCGACCTCTTCCTTCATCTTTAACGCTACGTCTGGGTGGAATCTTCTTAACTTTTGCTTGACCGGGGTAGCCTCGGGTTTTAAAGTCAGTCGATGCTCTACCAATGACTTATCTAACCCTGGCATATCTTCGTATGTCCAAGCAAACGTGTCCTTGTATTCTTGTAATACCCCTATTAGGTTCTGTTCTTCTAAAGGGGGGAGGTTGGCACTGATGAGGATATTCTTAGGGTCTTCCGGTGTTCCAAGATTAAGCTCCTTAGTCGGTTCATCCACCGTGGCTGATGGTTCTTTGAATCTTCTTAAACCAGATGCATAAGCATCAGTCAAATCCTCTTCTTCATCCTCAGTGTCAGGATCCTTTTCCGATACAACCTCGTAGACCCCTAAAGTCGGATCAATATTGTTTCTCTCCTCATATCGGATTTCTCCCATCTGGATTGCATTCTCTAAATACTCCGGTAGCTTGGCACATTCTAAGCTTTTTCGGGCTAACTGATGCAAATATCTTCCTGGAACTCTTCTACCTCTGATTTTTGTTTTGCTTTTACTGGAAACTAAACCTAAAGAAGAAGAAGGTAAGCAAGGGGAAGAAGAGGTGGATGGAGCGGAATTTATTGATGAAGGGCAGAGGAGATCGATCAGAGATCGGGCGGCCTCCTGATTCGGGTCATCCTTAGGAGCGAGTTGGGATGTTTCTTCGAGCGAAATTTGGGTTGAGAAAAGGACGTTTTTTTTTTTTGATCTTTTGGAGAAGTACTAAACATGAACACCGAAGGAGTTTGGTTGGTTGTTGTTTCCAACGTGGGTTGGGATATTGACAGAGAGGGGAATGAATCAAGCAAAGACGGGTAAAGAGGGCATCCGTCTTTGCTATCTGGTGGATCTGACAATGGATTTGTCGGAGGTGAGTCTGTTAGATCCGAGGAGATGACATATGGCGAATGCCCTTGATTTTGACTGCCAGAAGGCTCGTTGTGGAATGATTCATCACTTGACCCTTCTTCGGGAAACAACCATGATATGTCCAGATATGTTTCATCTTCTAGGTTGTCCACCTTCTTCCTCTTTGCTTGTTCATGTGGTTCTTGCTCTTCAATCATCTGTATTGTTTCTCTTTTGTTGAAGAACTTGTATAGACATCCCTGGAAGTATTTTTGGCCGGTCTTTTGGTCATTATCACATGTCCCATCGTACCCTATTCCGTTTCTTGATGTTGTCTTCACCAGCTGGATAGGTTCTGTGATACCCTGCAGTTCTTTCCCCAATCCTCGGCCTTCCTGATATCCCAGATTCTCCATCATACGCCACCCAAGGGTTTTGGCGTCATCCTTCTTCTTTCTCCAGACTTGCCTGGACTGCCTTCCATCCCTCGGTAGATCGAGGATCGTGAATACCGGTTGGTTTGGCAAGCCAGGAGGGAGTGTAACCAAACAATCCACGGGCATACTTACCACCTTGACGACTTGTCCCTTGAAGGGAAATTTGATGCATTGGTGATTGGTTGAAGCTACGGCCTCCAATGCTTCCAGGTAAGGCCTTCCCAGGATGGCTTTGTAAGTTGGATCCATATCCAAGACATGGAAGTCGACAGTAACGACCCGGGGTCCGAGTTTGACTTAAAGTGTGACCATGCCATGGGCGGGCCTCTTGGAATTGTCGTATGCCGTTACAGTGATTTGTGATGGCCGAATATCTTCCTCTGGGATTCCACACAACTGTAGTGTTTCTGGTGGCAAGACGTTGATAGATGCGCCGGTGTCAACTAGACAAGATTCAACATCTGTTTCGTTAATACTGACAGTGATGCATAGTGCATATTTTCTTGCATCTGGTTCTACCAATTCTTCTTTGGTGAAAGTGAGAGCAGGGTGTTCGCTTTTTGGGGTCAGGACCGATGCAATTTTCTCGGGGGGAAGGGTTTCATTGACCATCACTCTTTGTAAGTATTGCTGAAGAACTTCTTGATGGGCTTTGGACTTTTTAATCAGCTCCAGGATGGAAATCCGTGCAGGGGTTTTGTCGAGATGCTTCAATAAATCATATGATGTCCCCGGCACTGGTTCTTCTGGGTGCTCTTCTTCTTCTTCTTGTGACCGCCCTGGTTGACCGGTCTGGGGGAAAATCCTTTGAAACATACGCCCGCTTCTAAGCACCGTGGCAAGTTGAGGGGCTATGGTTGGCGTAGTGGGGGTAGACGGAGGATTAGGTCGGATGATGGGAGGCCTAGGTAGGGGTGTGGTGATGATAGTTCGGGTTGTAGGGATGCAGGTAGGTTGTGGTGGTATGGTTGTACGAGGTGGGACGATGATGGGTCCTAATGGAGCTGGTATTGGCGGAGGCTCGACCGGGCGGATCAAGGTCCTACCCGGTTGGAGTTGTACGGCTGGTGGCGTTATGGTTGGCTGGGATAGAGTGCGGATAATTGGTGGTTGGCTTCTTCTGGTGGGGATAGCTTGCGGTATGGAGTGCACGGTTCGGTTAACATGGCTTGGAGGATTAGTGTTCATGAAGGAAGCTGGTCCCTCGATTTGCCAATTCTGGCCTCTATCACGGGGTTCATCGGTGGAAGTCAGGATAGGGTTTACCCTCTGGTTTTCTGGTGCTGTTGCGGGTGCATGTGCGGGTAGCGGGTTCTGAATAATCCCCAGACCGGATTCTTGTTGTTGTTGTCGGACTGGTGCCTGCTGCTGCTGTTGAGGCTGGTTCTTTACTACTTTGATGTACTCTCGCCCATTTGACCCCAGTTGATACTTCCCTGCTCGTGGAGATCGTGGATATAATCTTTAAACTGAAAGCAATTCTCCACTGTGTGCCCCGGGTATCTGTGGTACAAACAATATTTGTCCGTGTTGGCATTTTGCGGCCACTCCAGCTTTTCTCTTGGCAATGAAATCTGCCATGCCGCCATAAGAGCGTTAAAAATGTCTGTGAGAGAGTACGGTAATGGTGGGTAATGGTTTCTCCTAGGCCCTGGTCTTCGTGGCACGTAGGTGGCGGGGGGAGGTGCTTGGTTATAGGTGGCTGGTTGGCGTGGTGGTTGAGGTGCAAAGGTTTGTACGGCCAGTTGCCGGGGTTGCTGGGGGACTGGTGCTTGCATTTGTTGTTGGGGGTACTGGTTTGGTGTTTGGTGGCGGAAAGGTTGGGGTTGGACTTGAGGGCGAGGTGCCAGTTGGGTCTGGCGGGGGTTTCTATACTGGGGGTTTCTGTATTGCGGTTGGTGGTTGTTAGGCGGGTTCCCTATGATATTGACATGTTCATTGGTCACCACGCCTTCGGTTACAGGCCCAGCGGAGGTGGTGGTTGTCTTTTTAGTGATTCGGGGCCTAGGGTCGAAGAGGTTCATGATGGGAGAGTCTCGGAGTTGGGTTTGGATGTACCGTGCTCTCTCATAGAGTTCGCTCATCGTGACAGGGTGATGTAATGCCAATACGTTCTTCAGAGCCGGAGTGGCATTGGTGATGATCATCTTGACTTGTTCTGATTCTGACAGTGCATTTATTAACCTTTCTGCCATTGCCCTCCATCTATCAGCATATCTTACAAAATCCTCATCGTTCCGCATTTTTCGGCCATGAGATCTGTAATTGAATAGGTAGGACCGACTCGATCTTGGTATCTTTGCAAGAACTTTGCTTTGACGATATCAAAATTGCTAGCCTCCAAGGGGTCAAGCGAATAAAACCATTCCAACGCGGAGCCCTCTAGTGATCTCCTAAATAGGTATGCAAGGGCCTTCGGATCGTTTTGCCACATGACAGACTCGTAGAGA
Organism: Cryptocoryne crispatula var. balansae; assembly: GCA_036172225.1. Taxonomy (NCBI): domain Eukaryota; kingdom Viridiplantae; phylum Streptophyta; class Magnoliopsida; order Alismatales; family Araceae; genus Cryptocoryne; species Cryptocoryne crispatula. The sequence goes on from CM069920.1 coordinate 21,857,712, forward strand.
AAATCTTTGATGTGTATGAAAGGGTTCCCATTTCCATTATATCGGCGGTAAATGGGCATTTCAGAAGGGGGAAGATGAAATACGGGGAGAGAAGGAAGGGATATCTCAGGAAGAGCTCTTGTGTCGATCAATCGCTTGAGCTCCCGATATTGTTCATCCATCCTATTGATTTTGTTGAGCATGGCCTGATCAACGGAGGATTCTCGGACAAGAGGAGGGGGAAGGACAGATGCTTGATTTGCCGGCATGGCCACCGGATAGGCTGAAGCGGCCGGGCAAGGAGGATATATTGAATGGTGCACTTGAGGACGTGCTTGATTGAAATGTGCGGAAGAGTAAACCGGTGGCCTAAGTGGTGTGGTGTTGTTTGGGTCCGGGTGGTTTAAGATGGCCACCGGATGGGGTGAGTTTGGAATCAAGGGGCTGTAAGGAATCAATACATGATAGCGGAAAATTTTTGATTCCATAAAACCATGATCTTTGCCTTGATCGATGCCGAACGAGTAAAACCGGGAACCGAATATGAAGTAGAACGAGAGTACCTCATGGGATTTCTCAAATCCCTCACCATGGATGAAGAGAGGACGTTCCTCCTTGCTGAAAATCGTTCAAGTGTCCGGTCTCTAGCGGTATTCACACGATCTGCTTCAATAGACGAGTTCTCTCTTCCTTCGGGCCTCCAGAAACCTCCCAGATCCAAGCTTGACCATGGGAGATCACCTTCTAGAGGAGAGAGGAGGGAGAGAGGAGGCTTGGGACGTGCTCCAGCCCTATGGCTTGTTAGGGTTTGGCTTCATAAGCCATTTATTTATAGAAGATGAAATTTTTCACAAAAACCCAAAACTTCTATAAAATTGCGTCCATGCCCTCATCTTATTGACCAGATCTATTGTGTGTGACCCACTAGGCCCAATAGTCAATTTGGTTGAAGCCTTAATTAATTTAAAAGAACAATTTCTTTAAATTAAATCAAAACCGTTATCCGATAACAGTTTTTACGGCTTTCTGATCATAAAGGGTACAAGCCACATCCTATGATCTCAAATGACTTTGGGGAGTTAAATAACATCCATTGAGCCTTTCCATCATCAATTACCACACGGATTTAAATCCTCGTTCATACAATGTCCCGGTCGGTCAGGGGTTCGGCACTGACTGTCAACCCCTAAGTATTCCAACACTATGAAATCTTGTACTCATGAATGGATCAACTGGAAAACTCCTTTTCCAATTATCCTGTCTACCTTGGCCAAGGATTTAGAGTACTATCCATAGGACATTCTCTCTCTCCTACCGAGAGTGAACGATCTCCTATTGTCCGCTCAATTGCCTCCACCGGGTTTCCCATATACCCAATCCATTAACTGTATAGGACCACAATACTAAGTGATCCATCAGTCAATAGTCAAAGTACATAGTACGCCTGGCAAGACATCTTTGGCGACTCAGGTCAAAGATCCAACCGTGCTATTGAGATGTAAGAATAACTCGATAGACGGTTCGGTAAGATACCGATCAGGTTTTCCTAAATTGGTCAGTTCAGTGAACTCATTCCACTAATGAGCACCTGTGTGTGTATCTCAGTGTCCCCACACTGATGACCAATGAGATCGGTCATTCTCATCATATGAGAAGACATCACACACACTAGTCTATCCGGATTCTTGATGTCCCGTCTCAAGAATCCTATGACTAGGAACATTTAGATCACATACCTCTAGATGATCGATCTCATTATCATGATCTCATCATGATTCAATCATCATTGCATGTGATTAAGGACTTCATTATGATATACGCTTCTAATAAAAGCTAGTAACGAAGTTTTGCCTATTTAATTGAATGAGATATTCCTAGAAATGTCAAATCATATCATATATGATTGGCTTGTAGGGCATACATTTCTATCAATCACCCACTTGCACTAAAGCCAATCACCCATCTGGTTGATCTCTATCAGCTCAAGGTGAAGCTCAAACACTCTTTGAGTATTTGCTTCAGTTAGTGGATCTGTAATGTTATTAACGGAAGATACTCTATCTTTAATTATATATCTATCAACTGCATTCTCTCTGATTCTATGGTATTGCCATAGAAGTTTGAAACTTCTAATGAGACTTTGGCCCTACCCCATTGTTTTCTCAAAACAATACACTTTCAGAGAAAGTTGGGACAATCCCATAAGCTAGATGAACATCTTCATCTAGTCAGCTTCTCAAGCAATATACAGTCATTATTCAATCTACTTTAGATTAGTTGTAGAATTAGCAGTGTTCTCTTGCATGGAACTCTTCCAGCTCACTGCACCACCATTATATTGACTTATTATCAGACTTATCTGATTAGAAGCTTGTGTTCATAAAACTACAAGACTTCAAGTCTTATCCTCCATACATTAGAGATATATTCTTAGTGCTTCTCAAGTACTCAACGACACATCTCTTAATTATCCTGTGACTCTCACAAGGATTTACTTGATGAATGCTCATAACACTTGGAGCATCAATGAAGTCATGTACGTAGCATCACAAATGTGATAGGTCCTATTGCAAAAGCATAAGGGCTATACTAATGTGATCTCTTTATCTCTTAAGAAGTCTACAAAGACATCTATTTAAAGAAATCAACTCCACACTTCATAGGTAAGAAACCTATCTTGGAGTTTACCATGTCAAACTCTTTGACTATGGTTTTTATGCACATGAATTGGGTAAGGCCAAGAAACCTTTTAGATCTATCTCCATAGATCTTAAAACCCATATTAAGTTTGGAGGATTAATTGATAACTAGGCTCACTAATGATAACATACGTACTTCGTTCTTAATGAGTAGTATGTCATACATATATCATGTCAAGAAGATAATAGCACTCCCACTTATCTTATATGAAAATACAAGGCATATCTTCATTCTCAATGAAGTCATAAGATTTAATCTCATTAAACCTTATCTACCATCTATGGGAAGTTTTACTTGAGTCCATAAATGGACCTTATGCACACACAATTTGGATGGTTTGGAACTTGATTCCCAAAGGTTGTATCATATACACCTGTTTCTCAAAATAACATAGAGAAACACTATCTTAATATCCATTTGACATATCCTATAGTCATAGTGTGTAACAATCAAATCCGAATGGATTAATTCCATGGCATAGGTAAAAGGTCTTATCATAGTCAACTATTTGACATAAATGATATCCCTTTTAACTATCCTTACTTTGAAGGTCTCTACCTTCTAATATACTTCAATCTATTCTTTAGTGATCCATTTATACCCTATAGATACTAAATCCTTAGGTGGATCAATCAAGTTCTGAACTTGATTAGAATAGATAGAGTTTATATCGGATTTTATTATTTCTTCCCATTTTGAATCAATATCTCATATTGCTTCAATATAGATCTTAGGATCATTATCCTTTTATCTTATGTCTCATTTCTTCCATCAAAGATATGTCTCACATATCTCTTAGGTTGATTGGACATAAGAAGAGATCTATGATTTGCCCTTGTATAAATATAAACTAGTACCTTAATAATAGTGTCCATGGATTGTGGGACTGGAACACCTTCCATTTATGCCTTGCTCCCACTGTCTTTCTAAAGGAGGGACTCTTCCTCTAGAAATATGGAGAGATGAGCAACTCATACCCTTCTCCCTAAGGGAGGCATTAATATCCTTAAGTTTCCTTAGGATATCCCACAAGCCAACACTTTGTAGTCTTATCTTCCAACTTGATAGGGTTATACTTCTTTACCAAGCCAGACATTCTGAAACCTTAACTTGCTTAAGGTCAAGCTTTAATCCCTTTCCATATCTAATATGGAATAATTGGAATAGACTTGAAAAGTACCGATTTAAGATCAAATGTCTATATTGAGTGCTAACCCCTAAACAGACAAAGAAGAATTTTGCAAAGGTTGTCAATGTCCATATTATGTCCTACACAATATGGCTTCTCATTTTAGCTGCTCAATTAAGCTAAAACGTATAAGAGGTGTCCATCAAAATTAGATTATAGTATCCTTCCTTTATGTGTGAATTATTACTTAAGTATCCCCTCTTTGTTCTCATCAAAGAGTTCTAATACTCTTTTCATTGATATTTCCTCTTCATTCTTAATCTCAAATAATTCCTCAAAGGTTTTGGATTTGTACTTCATAAAGTACATATGTCCATACCTAGAGAAGTCATCTTTGAAAATTAATGAAGTTGAAATATTCTCCTCTATTTTTAATAGATATGGGCTAACATGCATCTAGATGCATGAGTTCTATAAACTCATTAGCCCTCTCTCCATGTCTAACAAATGAAGAGTTGGTCATTTTGCTTAATAAGATAAGACTTACATATAGTTAATGATTCTAAATCATTTACCTATATGTTACTATCCGAATAGTACTCCATAAGTCTTTTCTTATAAATATGACCGTACTATTAAACAATAGATTGATCAAAATCAATCTACTTCGCCTAATGAGGATTTTTCACACATATTATAAGAGCATACATATCTTATATGAATAAACTCTTTATTATGCTCCTACTAGTAAGGAATCAATACATGATAGCGGAAAATTTTTGATTCCATAAAACCATGATCTTTGCCTTGATCGATGCCGAACGAGTAAAACTGGGAACCGAATATGAAGTAGAACGAGAGTACCTCATGGGATTTCTCAAATCCCTCACCATGGATGAAGAGAGGACGTTCCTCCTTGCTGAAAACCGTTCAAGTGTCCCGTCTCTAGCGGTATTCACACGATCTGCTTCAATAGACGAGTTCTCTCTTCCTTCGGGCCTCCAGAAACCTCCCAGATCCAAGCTTGACCATGGGAGATCACCTTCTAGAGGAGAGAGGAGGGAGAGAGGAGGCTTGGGACGTGCTCCAGCCCTATGGCTTGTTAGGGTTTGGCTTCATAAGCCATTTATTTATAGAAGATGAAATTTTTCACAAAAACCCAAAACTTCTATAAAATTGCGTCCATGCCCTCATCTTATTGACCAGATCTATTGTGTGTGACCCACTAGGCCCAATAGTCAATTTGGTTGAAGCCTTAATTAATTTAAAAGAACAATTCCTTTAAATTAAATCAAAACCGTTATCCGATAATAATTTTTACGGGTTTCTGATCATAAAGGGTACAAGCCACATCCTATGATCTCAAATGACTTTGGGGAGTTAAATAACATCCATTGAGCCTTTCCATCATCAATTACCACACGGATTTAAATCCTCGTTCATACAATGTCCCGGTCGGTCAGGGGTTCGGCACTGACTGTCAACCCCTAAGTATTCCAACACTATGAAATCTTGTACTCATGAATGGATCAACTGGAAAACTCCTTTTCCAATTATCCTGTCTACCTTGGCCAAGGATTTAGAGTACTATCCATAGGACATTCTCTCTCTCCTACCGAGAGTGAACGATCCCCTATTGTCCGCTCAATTGCCTCCACCGGGTTTCCCATATACCCAATCCATTAACTATATAGGACCACAATACTAAGTGATCCATCAGTCAATAGTCAAAGTACATAGTACGCCCGGCAAGACATCTTTGGCGACTCAGGTCAAAGATCCAACCGTGCTATTGAGATGTAAGAATAACCTGATAGACAGTTCGGTAAGATACCGATCAGGTTTTCCTAAATTGGTCAGTTCAGTGAACTCATTCCACTAATGAGCACCTGTGTGTGTATCTCAGTGTCCCCACATTGATGACCAATGAGATCGGTCATTCTCATCATATGAGAAGACATCACACACACTAGTCTATCCGGATTCTTGATGTCCTGTCTCAAGAATCCTATGACTAGGAACATTTAGATCACATACCTCTAGATGATCGATCTCATTATCATGATCTCATCATGATTCAATCATCATTGCATGTGATTAAGGACTTCATTACGATATACGCTTCTAATAAAAGCTAGTAACGAAGTTTTGCCTATTTAATTGAATGAGATATTCCTAGAAATGTCAAATCATATCATATATGATTGGCTTGTAGGGCATACATTTCTATCAGGGGCCATTGTGAGAATGGCCCGGTACTGGTGCGCCGGGTTGGTCAGCTGCTAACTGGGGGGTAGAAGTGTGGTGACCACCCTCGACATGGGTGTGACTGACGGGAGATTTTCCTTTCAGGATGGCCTCGATGGCTTGTAATTGAATTGGGTCGGCATGGGCGAATGCCTCCCACAGAGCATCTGGGCGGGGTCGGGGTGAACTGGTTTCAGGGAGCATCTCGGGCTCATTAACGGCACATACGGCATCCGGCTGGAGGTAGGATTGGTCGTACTCCAACTGCAACGGCTCGTACTCTTGGTCCGTCATTCCGATGACTCGCCCTGATCTCAAGTTCATAAATGGAAAGGCAAGGTGATAAAAAAAACACGAGGAATCCCTTTTTTTTTAGTTTTAAAAGCTTCTTCCCTTTTTTTGGTTTTTGGTTTTTGTTTGAACAAACAGGTTATCAAGCAAATTAACCTCAAACAAAGATTTCTTTTGGGTTTTTGTTAAGTGTTTTCAAATTTTTTGTTTTTGGTTTTCAATTTCGATTTGCAAACAAGTGATGGCACAGACTTAGAATGATTACCGAAAAGTTTTTTTTTGTTTCAACCTTAAATTAGTGGCTTGTTAAGAGAGATAATGTCCACTCAAATAAATGGGTAGGACCCTATGCTCTCACAACGCCGAGCACTCTAAGGTTGTCACTCTTTTCACAGCGATAGGTAGTAGGTACTCCGGGTTTTGGGATAAAATGGTACAACCAGCCCAATCAGTGAAGAGGGAATCCTTCACGTCTGGGGACTTACGGAGGCCTTGATGGAAGCTACCCAGTCCTTCCGAGAGGGAATCCCCGGAGGAGGAGTTGGCAACCACCAAGAGGGGTGTTTGGATGTGTGAGGCTTTGGGAGGAGAGAGCCCCCCTTCTCGGATGACCTAGAGGAGCCGAACAAACTCCAATGCAAACTAGATGCAAGAGAGATATCAAGGAATGAGAAGCAAACAAGAAAAAAATAAAAGCATGCAACAATCAAGGAAATATTAGAAGACAAGTAAGCAAGACAATGATGTAAGGTGAGAGCAAGTACTAATTCACTAAAGATGCTTTAAAGGAGAGCTTAGACTTTTTAAAAGAAAATATGCAAAGATGCTCAGCAAGATAATGCAAAGTGCAAAATCAAAGTAAACCGATTAAAGCAAGTTTAAAATTAGATGGTGTCCTTTTTTTTCTTTTAAAAGAGAACCCACGGAAAGTAAGTAAATCGGAGGAAACTAAGTGATGTTAAACCGAAGCAAGTAGACAAGTAAGCAAGTGAATGGGAATGCTAGGAAAATGTAAGCACTCAAGCAAGAGCCAAAGCAAGGATGAAAACGTCGGACATTCTTTTAAAGGATGAAAAGAACTCACTCAAGCAAGAGTGGTCCCACCGTGGTCGCCAAAAGGTGTAAGCACCCGGATCGTTCCGGTGAGGTTCGCGTGCGTGTGAACACGAATGAGTGTGTGTGTGTGTGGTGGAAGTGTGTGGTCGCCAGGAGCCGAGGGCTCCAAAGTGTGCTTGAGTATCAAGCAAGTGATCTTAGGGGAAAAGGGAGTTTGACCGTCGTACCTTGGGGATGTGAACGGGGAGATCGTTAGGTTCTAACTTCTCCTCTCTCGGCCGGCCGAGAGGGGAGAGCTTTAGGAGTTCTTTCACCCACGATCGGATTGAAGCTCCGCTCCGATCGATTTTTATAAGAATGTCCTGCACAAAATATGAAGAAAAAAAAACAAGTAAAGTTCATTAGCTCTGGCATGAGTACAGCATCATGTTTGAGAAGGGCTTTGAATCATGCAAAAGGAGATGAACTAACCGGATTGGGACGGAATTCCAACCCCTATTTTTGGTAGGTTTTAAATATATATATATGTGATGCAAAAATGATCTAAGACATGCTAAATAACATGGTGAACGGTGCTAAGATGAAAAAGGAAGGCAAAAACTCGATTAAACGGACGATCGGAATCCAAAAATGACAAAACAGGCTTCTGCCCTTCCTGGTGCCCTATATATAGGGCGCCAGCTGCAGGTGCCCCCCTTATAGGGCGCGTTGACCAAGTCAAAGCGCCCTATATACAGGGCACTAAGTCTGGTCCGAACAGATTTTCTTCCTCTCTTCGCGGCGCCGCTCCGGAGTGTTGGGTGGCTTCCGGGACGAAGTAGGGGCTCCTCCTTGTAGACAATACTCAAATGAAGCCGATGGAAGAGGGTTTGGGTGCTGGATGTAAGAGGGGAGACGGATAGAAGCTCTCAAAGTTGGAGAAAAACCATTTTTCTGGGTGACAGAAACAGAAGGTTTTTGGGTTTTTGGTGAGCGAATTTGGATCGATTTGGAGGCTTTTGGAGGGTGTAGATGGCTTAGAATCGTAGTGTTGGATGAGCTCTAGGGTGGCACGAAGTTGGAACCTCCTTTTGGTCTCAAATGGGGGTCTATTTATAGCTCAAAAGAGGGCACTTTGGCCATTTTCGAAAAACAGTGCCATGTGGCATAGCGCCCTGTATATGGGGCGCTAGCATCATGAGGTTTGTCAGATCGACAAGACAAGTCACTGCGGGGGGTCAAATCAGCCTGTCAAATCGATCGGATTTGGATCCAGGAGCCCTGTTTATAGGGCGCCTGGTGCCCTATATATAGGGCGCCAGGTGCCCTGTTTATAGGGCACCTGGTGCCCTATAAACAGGGTGCCTGGTGCCCTATAAATAGGGCGCTAGGTGCCCTTATACACAGGGTACCGCCCTCTTTGAAATGCGCCAAAAACCTTAATTTTTTCCGGAAAACTCGGTTCCCTTGAAAGGTTACTCAAATATTCTTCATGAAAACAAGAATTTAAGCTCTCCAACTAGGCCAAAATTGCGTGTCTACACCTTTCACCTTCTCTCTCCTCATGCCATGCTTCCTATGCTTGGTGTGCTACATATGCCAGTAAAAGTAAGATTTTGTTTTGTCCCTAAAAACTTGTAGCACATTATTTTCTTTTTATTTTTATGTAACTTTCCAAGATTTTTGAGGAGTTTTGACTAATCAAAACAAAACATCAAAAGTGTGTGGTTAAAGTGTCCTATCATTGTGGATCTGAAGAGGATGAGACGAGGAGTGAATGAGATGAGATTGCTGTTTGGGTGTGGTCACTAGAAACTGGGTTGGTTTCAAGAAAAGAGAGAGAAAAGGAAAGAAAAAGAATACCTTAAAAAATGAAATGATTGACCTACGTGCATATGTGAAGGGGAAGACTATATAGGGGTTCAATGGAAGGGCCAAACAATAGTGTTGTAAAGAAGATTATCTAAACTAAGTAGAATCTCCAACTGACTAAAAATAAGTATTCAATGTCATAAGAAGCCTCCTTGGGGCACCAAACTTAATTAAAAATAGAATAACCTTGTGTGACAGACAACATCCATGAGAATGTTGAAGGGCTCTGATCGATCTAGAAGACTAGAGATAGTGTGGCGAGCGATAGTATAAAATAGTGGAAAACATGACGTGATAGAACGAACAAAAACATTGGGATTAATGAAAGAATCACGGTGGGGCACAAGGTCTTGGTGAGAAAAACATGACGGAGTATGGTATATGATGTAGGGAAGGTGATAGGTCATGGTGGGGTGAATATGGGACACATGTTATCATGGTAGAGCACATTGGAGAATTGTATGGTGGGAGAGAAGATTTGGGTATATGATATGCAATGAAATGATGGGCCATGATGAATTATAAGGTGTTTGGTAATATTTTTTAAAAAAGATACAATCTTATTTTTAAAAATAAGATCATTTTCTATCTTAGTATTAATTTTAAAATTACAAAAACTTAACTCTTCGGCAAAAACGTCATGATTTTTAAAAAAGATGGAATAGTGTTTGACAAAAATTTTAAACACATGACTCTTGCGAAAGATGCCATGGTGCTATAGCCATCTCCCGAGGACCCCCTTTGTAGCGGCCCCTCAGTCGTGGCTCCCACCCCCATACTCTCTCTGTTAGACCCCCACCAACCAACTTCTCTATGACCCCCCATCCCCGCAGCTCTCTGCCACTGCCCCACCTCTAGACCCCTTACTACAGCCGTCTGCCATGCCCATCACCCGCCAACCTCCCCCTATGTGGAAGCCCCTCAACCACACCCCCAACCTCTAGACTCCATATGTTAGACCCCATCTACCTACCTCCCTATGACCACACCCCCACAGAACCCACTGCAGCACCTCTCAATTGTCGCCACCACCCCTAGCTTTCCTACGACTCCCACCCCCGCAGCCCTTTGCCACCCCCACCTCCAGATCCCTTGCTGCAACCATCTGCCACACCTATCACCTGCCAACCACACCCCCAACCTCTAGACTCCCTCTATCAGGTCCCATCTACTTGCCTCCCTATGACCTCACCCCCGCAGCAACCTGCCGTAGCCCCTCAACCCTGGCCACCACCCCCAAACCACCTCTTCCAAGCCCCCGCCCTTTGCCACAACCCGTTGGGAAAGACCCCCATCTCCATGCCATCTACCGCACCCCCATCTCCAAATTCCTGTTGTAGTCCTCTACTGTGCCCCCACCTGCCAACCTCCCTGTGACCTCTTATGGTTCAGCCCCTTTGCCGCACCCCACCCCTAACACCTTTGTCAAACCCCCATCCATTGGCCTCCCTACAACCCCCACCCCCACCACAACCCACCACAACCCATCAGCCAAGGTCCCCACCCCACATCCACTCTGTGGCAACAAATCAGTGGTACGCAGCGATGACTTCTAGTCCCCCCTATGCAAACCATTCGGACAATGTGAAGACATGGCGAGGATGATGAAGTGAAGAAGTTTGCTGCCCCCGTATCTTGGCGATAGCAGTCGAAGTTGTGGTACGAAGAAGCAGCGGCGACGGGAGCTTTCATGCTCCAGGCGTTCTCCTCATAGAAAGGTGCATAGTTGCCCTCACAAGACGCACTGCTTCCCTCGCAAACAACATTCTTTAGCCTCCGCATCTATCTAGAAAAAAAAAGGTCCTTCCTTATTTTGATTTCAAAAGAGCTTTATAAACATAGATACAGAGTTTCTAAGAAAAAGAGAAGAACAAAAAACTATAGCCAAACACTAGACCTCTTTTATTTTTAAAATTTAAGTCAAAAATAAAGAAAAAAAAAACGTAACCAAACATCCAATTGGGGTAGCAATTAGAGAGAATGAGCCAAACGAAACCTAATGCGTGTAATGAATATGACGCAATATGTGTATGCAAGATGTGTGGTAGTTTAAAAGAAACACAAAGAAAGGTACATAGAACAAAGTTGAAGATATTGATGGCCCGATAGGTCAAGAAGCCTTTATAGGAACCATCATCCCATCGTGTAATTTGGGCCTATCTACCAATTCTAGAGTTCTTTTCAATCCATGATTGTTTTCATTGAAGGGGTTCTCAAATTTGGATTTCCTCTAAACAGACAATCTTCAACATCAAATGTGATAAACAATGTTTTTTAGAATAGTTGATAAGAGCCTATGAAAGGTAAGAGGCAATGTTGAGATGACTTCTTTGATGCCATTGAGCTAGACGTCCTCCCTAAAGAAGATATGTGGTTGTGTAGATGGAGGATACGAAGATGCTGCTTGCAACAATGATAACATGTCTTGCTATCTGTAAGTGTAGATTAGAAGATTCTGCCATCACCTTTGTTTCTCATATTAGAGGGGACTCAAGATTATGATTGGTGTTCTTCTCATTCAAGTAATCACTCAATCCTACTAGAAGTGGCACTTCTTCAACCCTTGAGAATGTGGTCGATGCCGAGTTCTCCTTGTTCAAGTAGTCACTCAATCCCACTGGAAGTGATAGTTCACTGGGGGCTATTACTTAAGAATGTGGCAGAACTATCTTGAACTACTGTGAAGTCTTATGAGGTTAAAGGTACAGATGCCATCACCCTCTTAGCAAATTCTTTCCCTTGAACTCAAAAACACAATCATCACCTTCATACGGGTCTTGACCCCTGTGTTTGAATGTTAAGCAATTTCTAGCTTGAAAGTAGTGACTCAATCCCTACAAAGAGGGATAGTGTTATGAGAATGCCATGAAGTAGGATTTTGAAGAGCTTGTTGTGTGGGGGTAGATGTGCTAATTGCTGGTCATCAAGTTGAAAGAGGAAAGGGTTGTTGACCTTCACAAAGCTTCCCTCTGAGTGAGGATGAGGTGAGTAGGTGTAGTGGTGAAAAGAAATCCAGTGAGGGTTTCAAGATCATGCACACATTAGGTGTTCGTCTTACAAGAATCTTCATAAAATAACTTTGGATGATGCGTTCAGTTTTGCTAGACGTGCATGTCTTCCAAGCAAACATGTTGTCATATTTTCAACACATAAGTACACTGGTCCAGACGCATTCAAAATTTCCATAACTTACTCCTATGCTTTTACTTCATTAGCCACCACTTAATGCTTCGTTTTTGCCTCATTTTCCCTATAAAATTGTGGGACAATTTTGTGGGCTTCTTCCCTTATTGTCTTAGACTCTTAAATCTCCTCCTTTTCTCTTCTTCTTCTTGCCTTTAAGCTCAAGTATCTTGCATGGTGGCGCTAGAGACTCAGCACTTTTCCAAACTCCTAGACCATGTGGGGAATCGTGTGATGGCTGGTCAGGTAGATTTCATACTCTTGTTTCCTTAGGCCTTGCCCCACTTCTTCTTTTCTTCTTCTTCTTCCTTTGATCTTTAGTCATCCCTTGCTCTTTCTATTTTTTGAAGAAAGATGGGTCCGAGTAATTCATCTTCTTGAACTATATGCTTCAACCTTAAAGATGCATCCATGGTATGGATGCGCCATTTATCTGGGGAGGATGCGTGTGTAATAGAACGCTAGTTCTTACTACTTTTTCTAAACTTTTGTAGGACCCTCCTCCTTTCTCGGGGCCTATTTGGCTCTTTCCATTGGCGTGGATATCCCCACAATTTAAATCACTTTTTCCACAGATGTTGGAGATCATGTATGGTTGGGTGTGCCATACTCTTCTTGTTCACATGTGCCTCATACCTATTTACCACTAAAACCTGACAATGTTGGGTGCCTTGCTCGAGAGGTGGCATCCCAACACTTAAACTTTTGCCTTCAATAACTTTGAGTGTTCAATTCTACTAGAGGAGGTAGATGTGTTATTGGAGCTGGGTTGCATCTTGTTCTTCCCTCCGACTCCTCCTCCTTCCACCTTGGTGTTTGTGGAGAGCTTCATGCCAAACAAGGAGGTTTAGTTGGTGGTATAGTTGGGTGATAGGATCAACATTGCTTGGTAGATGGACTAGTCCATTATAACTTTGTAGGGTGCAAGTGATGATGGCCTTCTTTTGATCCCTACTTTAAAGGGTGCATCAATGTGCCTTAATTCTGTGCTCCTTTTTTTGATTAGTGTTGAGCTCATCTAGCCATTCCAATTGTCGGGTATCATGGTTGTTTGAAGTGATGAAAGGATTGGTTCTACAATGTTAGGTTTCTTGAACCAGGGTTTGACTGGTGCTAGTGAGGGTCACCCTTTTTTGGGTAGCATGCTCCTACAGAGCATTTGGGTAGATTGGCACTTCCAATTTGTATTGGGTAGTTCAACTATGACAACTTCCTCCTTGTATCAGCAAAGCCCTATTTCAACTCCTTTTTTAAAAAAGAGCTGCGGATGATGACTAATTTTACACAACAATCTCATCATTTGCGGATGAGGCAAGACTGGCAAGAATATTTCAGCAGTGGCATCCCTCCTTGCTTTCCTAGTCTTCCTCAAGCTATACATGGAGTACCTTTCAGATGTTTTGATGAATTTGTGCCTAGTGACCGATAGTGCATTTATTTTGTATAGCCCATATAGAGACTTCCTTGTCACAAAGTTCCTCCTATTTCTTCACCGAACTTTGTGTGGTCGAGGTGCTTTGGTACCTCTTGGGAGTGATAGAAATGTATGCCCTACAAGTCAATCATATATGATATGATTCAACATTTCTAGGAATATCTCATTCAATTAAATAGGCAAAACTTCGTTACTAGCTTTTATTAGAATCGTCTATCGTAATGAAGTCCTTGATCACATGTAATGATAATTGAATCATGATGAGATCATGATAATGAGATCGATCATCTAGAGGTATGTGATCTAAATGTTCCTAGTCAAAGGATCCTTGAGACGGGATATCAAGAATCCGGATAGACTAGTGTGTGTGATGTCTTCTCATGTGATGAGAATGACCGATCTCATTGGTCATCAATGTGAGGACACTGAGATATACACATAACTGCTCATTAGTGGAATGAGTTCACTGAACTGACCAATTTAGGAAAATCTGATCGGTATCTTACCGAACTATCTATCAGGTTATTCTTACATCTCAATAGCACAGTTGGATCTTTGACCTGAGTCACCAAAGATGTCTTATCGGATATATTTTGTACTTTGATTATTGACTTATGGATCACCATCTTGATGGTCCAGTATAGTTGATGTATTGGGTGCAAGAGAAATCCGGTGAAGGTAATTGAGTGGACAACAAGGGATCGTTCACTCTCGGTAGGAGAAAGAGAATGTCCTGTGAGATAGTACTCTGAATCCTTGGCCAAGGTACTTAGGATAATTAGAAAATGAGTTTTCCAATTGATCCAAACCTAAGTATCCCATAGAGTTGGAATATTCAGGGGTTGATAGTTAGTGCCGAACCCCTGACCGACTGGGACATTGTATGAACGAGGATTTAAATACGTGTGGTAATTGATGATGGAAAGGCTCAATGGATATTATTTAACTCCCCAAAGTCATTTAAGATCATAGGATGTGGCTTGTACTCTTTATGATCAGAAAGCTGTAAAAACTATTATCAGATAACGGTTTTGATTTAATTTAAAAGAATTATTCTTTTAAATTAATTAAGTCTTCAAACAAATTGACTATTGGGCCTAGTGGGTCACACACATTACATCTGGTCAATAAGATGAGGGCATGGACGTAATTTTATAGAAGTTTTGGATTTTTGTGCACGTCCCTAGCAGTCTCTCTCCATCCTCTCTCCTGTAGAAGGTGATCTCCCATGGTCATGCTTGGATCTAGAAGGTTTATGGAGGCCCAAAGGAAGAGAGAACTCGTCTATTGAAGCAGATCGTGTGGATACCACTAGAGATCGGACACTTGAATAATTTTCAGTAAGGAGGAATGTCCTCTCTTCATTCATGGTGAGGGATTTTAGAAATTTCATGAGGTACTCTCATTCTACTTCATATTCGGTTCCCAGTTTTACTCGTTCGGTATCGACCAAGACAAAGATCATGGTTTTATGAAATCAAATGTTTTTTACTGTCATGTATTGATTCCTTACAGGGAGGAGCAGAAGATCAAAGATGTTGTGAAGTTGTGAAAGATGAGCTAGCTCATGACCCCTCTTTCTGATGGTGTTGAGGTTGTCGTGCCTTCCTTGACTTATGTTGTAGGGTTGAGGTAGTTTCTATCATGATATTGTACTACCCCTTTTCACATTGTGTTATCTACGGCATAATATGTCTTTCCTTTGTAAACACTTTGTTATTTCTATAGAAATTTCTCTTTCTGATGCCTTGTGTCAATGTGTACTTGTGCCCCTGTGAGAAAAAAGAATGAAGAGAATGAGCAATTTAAAATTTAGTAGGGAATGAAATACTCATGGCAAAGTGCTAGTCAAAATGGCCCTTTTTGGACTTTTGGCACATGGCGCATCTGATACAGTAAACACATGCATTTAGTTAAACGGATGCATTTTTCACATCATGACGCGTCTTCTTATTTTGTTCTTAAGAGTGGACACATATGTCCATTCGAGTAGGCATGTTCTAGTATCGACAAGCTTTCCTTTCTTTAGTGTTTTCTTAGCCCATAAAAATAACCTAGAGCAGATCCTTAGCTCATCTCACTTCTTGCAACCATTTTTCAAGGATGTTTTCCTCAAAGAGAAGCCAGAAGATCATGCCACATCCATTCTGTGAGGTCCCAGGGCATCTTCGAGGTTTCAATGCCATTAATTTGATGAGTTTTTAAGTTTCTATTGTTGTTAGCATCCGTAGATGGGACGCATGCATCCTCCTTTCTTGGACGTGTTATTTTCCAAAACCTTCAATTTCATATGCTTCTGTCTTGCAGGACTACCTTAACTTCCCAAGTCCTTGGAGGTATGGCCTAGTACCATGGTTGGCTCCTCTTGTGACTACCTCCAGCTTGCTCCTCTTGCCATTATGTCACGTTGGTGTATCCGGGGTTTGTTGTTTCATGCTGCCTATTACTCATATTGATTTTGCGGCATTGGGTGCTTTGGTTGAACTACAACATCCCAACACTCGTATATTTGTGTTTAACACTTTTGAGTGTAGCAAGAGGAAGCATAGATTCTTCTTAGCTTTCAACCCTTGGTGAGAGGTGGCGAGGATAGGATTTACGTGCCTTTAAAGTCCGTTTCTTGCCTTGCCTTTCTCGATGAGTTCATGGCAGAAATTGAAGTTGTGTCCTTGTTGTCTGGCGGTCAAATTGTTTTGCCTAGGTTAGCGTAGTGGTCCATGACAACCATGAAAAATAATAAGAATGATGATGGGCTCTTGAAATTTGACATAAAGGGAGCCTGGTGCCGTATGATTTCTTGGGGAGACTGACATATTGAATCCATAACCACTTTCAGGAGCATATGACATGGTGAGCATGTTGACACTATAATATTGGCTTTACTTGTAACATGTCTAGGACATCCACCTTTCGGGAGCATCCTTCTATTGATGTGTTGGGTAGATTTGCATCTCAAGTATGATCTTGATAGTGATGGTAGTACACTTTCTATGTTCTTTAGGTGGAGTCCCCTATTAGCTATTCGCACGAAGCTTAGACTGAGTGAGCGAGCGAGTGACAAATGTGCCCTTTTAAAAGAATATCCTGAATGATGTGCTTATTTTGCAGCCATGTCTTATGTTGGTTTTACTTGAACTCCTGGGCCTACGAGGAAGAACATTTGTGTGAAGACTGAGAATTTTCTCGTATAGATAAAAGAAACTATTTAATAAAGATAATAACTGATCTTTTGAATCTTATAGATAAAAAACAGTTGATGAGATGTGAGAAAACACATCGAAGTCAAACATTCAAATTTAAGTGAAATAATGCCAGATATCAAATTATTCGACTTCGAAGAGTAGCAACGGAGGATTTGAAAACAATGGCGCAATAGCTCCAAACATGTATAAAAGTGAGCCAAAATCTTCCTTGGTACTACCGAAGGATTGATAGCTGACAGAATCCAGAACGTAAGTAGACACCGTAAATTCTGTGCTACCTAAGAAAAAGATCAGAGTAGAGAGTACCCAGCTTGCAACGTTGAATGATTTTCAGAAAAGAAAGGCAGGAGGGATAGTTAAAGACAACGACTGGTAGGAAGATCTGAAACCAATACTGATGGGGACATTTTTGGGTTTTCTTTTACTTATGTCCCTACAAGGACAAGTTTGTAAATAGAAGTCTTAGAGGGTGCTTTTTTTTAATTAGGTCTCTTCTCCCTCTTTAAAAGAGGACCGGATGTACATAGTTCAGTAAGCGATTGAAGAATTTTTGGAAGAGGCCTTGGCCTGGTTCTCCCGTGTAGGGGCTCTGCCCCGGTTTCCCTTCTCTCCACCCCCCCCAATGGCGATGTCTCGCTTCCTCTTCCACCCTCCGGGCCTGGTAAATGGCCACTCTCCCTCCCTCCTCATCCTCAGGCCTCCGTGCCATTCATCCTCTCTTCCCCTTCTCGGTTCCCCTTCGACAGCAACTCGACGGAGGTTCTCGCCTTCGAAGTTCTTCATCCCCGATGACATCGTAACAGTGACGACAGTCCGGCGATCCCTGGACATGTCCGCCTCCTGCTGCCAGTCTGCTCCGTTCGCACGAAGAAGAAGAAGGAAGATGGAGTTGCGACAGAAGAAGAAGATGGAGTTGCGGGAGGAGACAGTCCGGCGATCCCCGGATCTCCTCCTCCTGTCTCGGCGACGCGGACCCTCCCTCCGGCGATGTTCCTGGCAACGGCGCCTCCGCCAGTGCCTCCTCCGCCGGCCGGACAACGCCGGACGTCGCGGCCATGCCTGGTTCCTTCCCCCCCTTACGGTCTCCGTCTCCCCCGAGCTTGTGGTCGACTTCCACATCCGCGCGGCTCCCTCCGGACGGCACGATGTGAACGGCGTTGGCGCCGCGAGCCCTCTCCTGCCCCTCTGCACCGCCGCCTGCTGCGGTTCTGTCCGGTCGACGCCGCGAAGCCTCCGCGAGGGCGACGGCACCTGCTCCGCCGCGGGAACCCGTCCGGACGAAGGCCACGACGCTGCGGACGGCCGCTGCGGTCGCGCGCGACCCGGACGGCGCCTGCTCCCGCCCCCCCCCGCTACGCCGCTGCGCACCGCTGCGGCCGCCGGACCCCTGCGCACCCCCGCTCGAGCCCGCCCCTGCGCGAGGTGTTTTGTCGCGGCCCGCTGCCTCGCGGGACCGCCGCGATTGCCGCCACGTCGGCGGGCGGTCGACAGCGCCGATCGGGCCACGCGACCACGCGGGAGCCCCGGAGAAGGCACCACGACCCCCCCCCCCGGCGATTCACTCGCGCCCGCGAGCGCGGGCGATGCCCGACCGGCCTGACGGTCCGGTCCGCAGCCCCAGACCGGCTTCAGACCGGTTCGACCGGTTCCTGACCGGTTCATGCCGGTTCAACGCCTGAACCCGCCGGTTCAGCCCGGTTCAGTGTGTTTTGGGCCGGTTTAACCCGGTTCAGACCACCTTGGGCCCGGTCGGACCCGGTTCGGGTCCGTTTGGACCGGTTTGGGTCGTTTTGGGCCTATTTTGGGTTACTTAAATTCTGTTTAGGGCGATTAGCGCCGGTTTTAAGTTGTTTTCGTTCCGTTTTGCCCGGATTAGCCGGTTTGTCCCGCATCAGTTTGGTATCAGAGCCCGGAATCGACTCGTTCTCACGAGTCGAGTCTTGGGTACGTCCGAACCGGTTTAAAAACTCGAGGTCGAGTTTTCTCCCGGTCGGAGAGAATGATGGGGACATTTTGAGTTTTTTTTTAATTGAGTCCTTAACTGGACTAGTTTGTAAATAGTCTTCTTAGGGAGTCCTTTTTGTTAATTGTTCTCCTCCCCCTCTATAAGAGGAGGACCCATGTACATACGGGAATCAAGCAATACAGTCAATTTTTGGAAGCCCTTCGGGCGTTGGTTCCTCCCGCGTAGGGGCTGCGGCCCCCTTTCTTCCCCCACCCCGGCGATGAGCGCCGCTCCCCTCTCCCACCTCCGGCGTGAGGCCGGCCTCCTCTTCACCTCCGGGAAGGTTCCCCGGCCTCCCCTCCACCTTCCAGAACCGGCGAGGTGCGCCGATCTCTCCCCCTCCTCATCCTCCGGCCTCCGCGCCGTTCCCCTCCTTTCCCCTTCCCGGTTCGACAAGGCTGCGCCGGCATCGACCATCCTCTTCCTCCTCCTCTGGCTTCCTTCCTCCATGGCGGACAGTCTCCGTCAGTCCCCCTGCCGATGGCGGCGACTCTCCCTCCCTTCGTGGATGCAGACGAAGGAGAAGAAGAAGTAGAAGGAAGAAGAAGAAGACGTGAAGCGGGAGGAGGATCCGGCGATCCCCGGGTCCCCCTCCCACCGCGGTTCCCTCCCTCGGCGGCACCTCCGTCCCCTTCTCCGTCGACCGCGAGAGATCCGACCGGCCTCCGCCAGCGCCTCCTCCGCCGGCCGGACAACACCGGGAGTCGCGGCCATCACCGGGCGGTCCTTCCTCCCTCCGCGGCTGCAGCTCCACCGCGAAGACACCGCCCTCCGCTCCGCCGCGGGAACGCGTCAGGAGGAAGAAGACGATGGCGCAAGGCGTCGGCGGCGTGTGCCCGACTGGCCCCCCCCCTGCTCCGCCTCCGCGAGGACAACGCCCTCTGCTCCGCCGCGGGGATCCGTCCGGACGAAGACGACGAGCGCGGGCGGGTGCGCTGCGGGCCTTTTGTCGCGGCGCGCGTTTGTCGCGGGACGGCTGGGATGGCGCCACGGCGACATCGGGCGGCGGCGGGATGGCCGGCCACGCGACCACCCCCCCGCACCAGCGCGCGGACGCCACGACCCCCCCCCCCCCGTTTTCGCTCGCGCGCGGCCGCGCGGCCCGCGGCCAGACCGGTCGCCAGACCCGGTCCAACCGGGTTCAATGCCGGTTCAAGCCGGTTTGACCCGGTTCAGTGCCTGAACCGGCCGGTTCAGTCCGGTTCAGGCCATTTTGGACTGTTCTGGACCCGGTTCAGGGTGGTTCGACTCGGTTCGGCACCATTTCGGGCCTGTTTGGACCGGTTTGGATCGGTTCCGCTTCATTTTGGGTTACTTTAGTTCTGTTTAGGACGATTAGCGCCGGTTTAAGTCGTTTTTCGTTCGGTTTTGGCCGGATTAGCCGGTTTGTCCCGCATCAAATACGGTAACTGGATAGTGGTCTTTCCTGTGTTTTCCTGCTCCATCCCTTCGATAAAGCTCTTCCCGTATGCTCTTTACTGCTTTTTAATGACACGCACCTTCAGGCTGCTTTAAAAAACTGACTTGGTGAAACAGAATTGCCATATGCGTAGGCAGCTTCGTTAACTAGGTGCAAATCATTTGGATTACCGTAACTTCAGATGTATCATGTATGTCATAAGAAGGTAAGATGACTTCTGATTCTCCTGTATGATACCAAAGATGGCATAGTCTAGCGCCATATGTTTCAGAGAACAAAGATCCAACTTTATCACGTGCCACAGTAAAAATTCAAAATCCCAATATCAGAAATTTGTCTGCAACGGGACGGAAATTAGTACTGTCAAGCCTAAACACCTGTTTCAATCACATATGCCTCATAAGTCATAGCAAAAAGTTCTCAGATAACTTTCATTTAAAATAAAAACACAAGCAGGATTTATAATCATTCAGCATCCTCAATTTCTTCATCCTCTGGTACACCACGGAGATACAGGACGTTGTTACACCTATAAGAGAAAAGAAAATGGACAAAATATTAAATCGGTTTGGTCCATAAGCTTGTTAGGCATACTTCTTTCAATGCGAGAAAAGTTTCGTAAATGCATAGTAGGAAGTAAAACTACAACTCTGTAGCATACTAGCATTATATCTGGTCCATCCTATCTATTCTTTATCCAGAAAAGAAAAAAAAAAGGTTAAGACCATACTTCACTGAATACAATAAAAAACATCATTAAAGTGCATCCAAATTGTAGGAACTAGAGGATAAAACAATAACCCCTGGTATATAGACTAAATTTGCAGCATTCACTCACACAGAATTGTTCTGCTCTTAGCAAGCACAACAGAGAAGGAAAACAAACAAATGAAGAATAGAACATAGCAGTACATGACTATTAATTAATTACCTGATAAGAATCTCCCCAAGGTTTCCAGTAAATTGACCTTCGATATATTCCTCAGTATTGGCCAGCTATAATAAAGAAAAGGCTGATAAGCATACTGCTAAATAGCTAATCATAGATATAGATAAAAAGGGGAGATCCAAGTTTTAAAATGAAGTTACTACCTGCAGATTCATGTAAGAATCAACTGACACAAGAAAACCTGGAAACAATAACAAAGGGCAAGATGAACCATACTTCGTCTATAATTCTCACAGATAATATACAAAACACATATATCTATAGACTAGCTATATAATTAAAGAAAACGCCAAAACTCTAGCCTGGATTCATACATGTACATTGTTAAAAGAAGTCACAAATTTCTTCATGGTTCTCACTTCTCACCTTTGTATTCCATTCCCCACTTTAGCTTCACAATCACAGGTTTGCCAGTCAGATTGTTCAAAAACGGTTTAGGATTAACAGGAATTGTCTGAAACAAAGTGTTAGAAAAGTGAGATATATATTGGTACTATAGTATAGCATAAACAAGAAAAATAAAAAACTGATGAAAAATGCAAGTCCCTAAGCAATGATAATTGGATGCGAAAAGACTCCCAATTCTTGGAGGATATGAATTGACAGTTGTGTTCGCAGGAGAGAGAAACATAATGTGCTAATTAATCCTTTGTATGAATTAACTCACCACTTAAATCACTCATCAAGTTGTACAAGTCTCATATAACATTTATCCCATAAAGAAATGCCAACATGATCTCCTACTCCATCTCATAGAAACCATATAAAAGAAATCTCAGATGAAATTTTAAAAAATTTAGGACACCAGTATGACAGTTCAAGCGCATTTATACATTCACAATGAGACCAAAACTGGTTCTAGATCAACAATAACAATCAAAGTCAGGACTAACAAAGTCAAAATGCCTGAACAAATTATATAGCGTCTTTCTCTGTGGAATGCCCAACGGTTGAAAAAACCAGAAGGTGAAACTGAACCAGCAATGACAAACTTGTGCATGTCTAAATTTGACCACTGGACATGCCTCACCCCCCCCCAAGACAAGTTTCCACTGCAGCAATTCTTTTAAGCTGCTAATGATATTTCATACAGTTTAGCAAACAGTTGGCAGATATCTATACCATCATAGCAAGAATCAAGTCCGATTTGACTGGAGTGCAGAATCCAGTTTAGGTGTTCACTATTCAGTTCAACCCGAAAAAACATAACAAAGCAGAATTTTGGTTCGGTTCAGTTTGGTTTGAAGTAGCAATTGGTTTGCTTTGGTCTCAAAGGTCCTTCAAATCAAATCAAACCGGTAAACCGAATAACCTGAATTTTTGAAATAATGTTGGGTCTATGCTATCATAGGTGAGCGCCTATGTGGCAAGGCGAGGCCTCAGCGCCTCACTCCATCAGCTATTGCTTTATTGGCCGCCTAGGTGGCCCAGGTGACGCCTGACTGCCTCACCTGATCCAGACCTGACAAGGCCCAGATCCGGAACTTCAAAACCTCCCTCCCTTGCGGCCTCTCTATCCCCGATAGCCCGACGCCCATGCCCAGTCACCCCCTCCTCCCAATAGACTTCCTCCCTCTAGAGCCCTAGGTGGCTGTTGTCGCCATTGCTGCCGCAGCCGGAGGACACTGCAAGAGAAGACACCGCTGCCGGAGAAGGAAGGAAAAGCTCCCCGTGCTAAAAGGAACCTGTGGTTCCTTCCCCCGCTGGTGTATTTTTTTCCTTTTTGTTCTTATACACATCTCTTTCTCTATTTCTTCCGGTTTTCATCTAATCTGTTATTCTTATTGACAACACTGGTTTGTTCCTCACACCCGCATTGGTCTCATTCCTTTTTTGGATTTACGCAATCCCTCGAGGTGAGTTTGATAGTATTCCGGTTAGATATTTTTGTGGTCTAGAATACTGGTTAAATTTTTTTCTGGTTCTAGTATCGCGGATATATTTTTATGTTGTTGTCTTTTTTTGTTTGTTTGCAAACATAATTATTAACTTGAAGCAATCATTTCATTTTTATAAGTATTTTTTACAATTGTTTTATTGTTTGCTAATAATTATATGTTTACTAAAATTAATATAATTTTAATATATTAACATAATGTGTGTCGTCTCAAGCACTTGAGGCAAAAAATGAGGCAAGGGTCCCTCACCTCTGGTGCCTCACACCTCTAACAACATAGGACTGAGGCCTCAAATTTCTATTGATGCATAGCCCATATTAGATTACCTATTTATTTAAAATTAAATATATTAACAATATTTATATATCTTTTTCATGTAAAGATAAATATTTTTGGAGTTCTAAAGGTAAAATGATTTATATATATGAATAACCCTATATTTATAAAAAATGATTTAAAATAAACTAAATAAAATTATATATAGACATATTATATATTAATAAAATATGGTTTAAACCAGACAAAGAAAATTAGTTTGGTTTGGTTTGAGAAGTATATTTTTTGTTTCAGTTTGGAAAGAAAATCCTCAAAAGCCAAGCCATGAACACCCTTAATCCAGTTAAGTCAGCGCTGCATGGTCTGAATATCATCTCAAACAACCATTCAGTCAAGCACGATGACAATAACCTAAATTTATTTGCTGACCGGGGCAGGTGATTGCAGAATCACAAGTAACCACCACAGGATGGTATTAAATCCCTAGAAGCTGTATAGAAATAACTGATGTCTCCTGATTGAACTGCTCAGGTGGGAAATTGGTGAAAGAGGTTGGGCTTCATCTGGCACACCTTACATGGTGATGCCAGAGGATGCCTGGACTGACAGCCATGAAATCAGCCAAAGCAACAAATAAGATTGTCTAGTTGTATATATGCATGTATTGGTATTAAAAAAAGATAAAAATACAAATATTTTCTTCCAATTTTTTAAATATTTTGTATTTTGAATTAGATTTTGGTTTAAAGATCAGAAATATTATATCAACTAGCAAATTAAGTAATACAAAAGATGAAAACTTTTATGCTGATCCTTCTGAAAGCACTTCTAGCCTAAAGAAAACCTGCAAACTGTATGCTCTTTGCATCTGATTACTTATGCACCTGTGCGTGAATTATGACTAGGATCAATGTGTTTTTATGTGTCAATCATGTAGAGCTGCATTTTGCTTCTGCAACTAACTGTATACACAAAGGTGAAAAGCCAAAACCACACAACTTCATTGTTTAGCAATCTGGTGCAGCTAGGCCTCAATAATTCCTACTTGGGACTGTTTTCTTACTTTGATTGTCACGCTCCTTCTCTGATGTCCTTCTAATATACATTGTACATTGCCTTACAGGCATTTAATCATCTGGCATACGTCTTTGAATTATATTAACTTCTTGTTTGTCATATTGTATTCCAAGCAGTGATAGAGAGACAATCCGCATATGTTTCTTGGTAAGAACTTCTTGATGATGAAGTAATGCAGTTTAAGCAGTATACAATGATATAAGCTCATAGGTAAAACACACCATTACATAATTTAGAGATACATCCATTTATCCACATTGATCACATGCCGCTGACTTCTGTTAAAGATGAAACTACTTATTCTAAACACATGGCTGGTAAACCATATGGTATGACATTATAAAATAATTGCTATCAAAGAAAATTGCCTTAGTTGCCTAGGTGATGAGGCGAGAAAAGACAAGTCAAGGACTAGGCACCTCATCTTGGATGAGATCATTTCTTTCGCCTGGACCACCTCATGTGCCTTAACTGCCTCAAGGCTGACCCAGACCAGGTTAGAAACCTGGCGCAAACAGAACCATCAAACAGGTTAATAACTCTGCCTCAGTCACAACCAAGCCTGCATGGTCCATATATCTTCTTCCTACCAAGCCAAAGTCCAGTACCCTAGCTGCCAATGATAGACATCATCATCCTAGTATGAATCTCCATGTCCTATCTATCAATTTTCTTTTCTAGTCTCTCCCCCCCCTCTCTCTCTCATTCTGTTCATTACACATTGGAGAGTTGCCTTGGAGCTTCCTCGCGAGATGCTGCCCCCCCCTCGCGAGGACAGTAAAGTGGGGATTGGTCCTACTTATCCTTCTCCTTTCTGACTCTCTATCCCTCCCATGTCCCAACCCTCTTAGGTCTCTCTTTCTCTCTATTTTTTGGTACAAAATTTTGCTGATTTTTATGTTTCTGACATACTGGATTTCAGTTTTAAATTTATGATGTTATCAGTGACTCCTAAATTTACATAGAAAATAATAAAATATAAATATATATTAAACAATATACTTCGCACCAAGTGTCTTAGGCAAGGTGACGGCGTGACGCCCTCCTCACCTCAGGTACCTTGGGCCTCACACAACATAGTATAGATTATTCTGCATAAAAACCATAAGTAAAATACATATGGTAACAGCCTCCATAAAACCGACATAAACTCAACTCTGTTAAGAGTTTCAAAAGTAATAAATCAGCATGTTTATAGTCTACTTAATTCCATGGTTCTCCATGAATTTACATTGGTTTTATAAAAATGTGATTGGTAGAGATAAAATGAAATAATTCACTGCATTTGCACTTCATAGCTTTGTCTAACGCCTCTTCGTGGTATGTGGTACCATACAAGTTTATTGATTAAAATTTTCAGAATCGCTTATGCCATTGGGAATACAGCAAACACAATCAGTTTTTCATAAAATAATGAGCCTATTCCTGAAGCAGCCAACAACACTACACTTCGCCGTCAGCGAAGGTAGTGGCATGTCGTAGACTGCAGGATGCTAACTCCTTCACTCGACAGCAACTGCTACAGAACTAGTTCCTGACAAGATCTACTAGACGAATTTAATTGTTAAAAATTAGCATCAAAAAACAAAACTGCTATTCCTCATCAAAAACAGGACATAAAAGGTGAGGTATCAAAATTCCTTTAAATTTGACAGCTGATCAATACTGTTTAACATAGCTACTTTTCCTGCATTGCTATTTGACAAAAATGTTACCCTTAACCGAGAAATGGCGAAGGACAACTTTAGAACCAGCATAAATATCAGAGGGGAATCTTACTGCCATGGCGTCGACTGTGCTAAGGATCGTCCCTTTACAGTGACACTGCAGTGGCGAAATGAAAGCACTTCGGCAGCTACAAGAACGACGAGTCTAAGATTTCGCAGGCGCAAATCGAGGTGGCAGATTCACCCGACAGGATACCGTCGCCGGGAAGCCTCGACCAGGGGGCACTGCGACGAGGGCTGAGAGGTCGGCTACCGTGGACACTGGACAGATTAGGGCGTTTCCAAAATCTTACGCCCCGCGGAAGCGGGTTGACTCAGCTCGGCTGTCTAGAGTTCGGATTTTCCTTCGGTAGCGTGCCACGTAAAGTAAAATGTGAAGCTTCACAATTTTCTTTATTCTTCAAATCGTCACAATTTTTATTTCAAAAAATATTTATTTTTATTTATAATTTACTTACGTTTACCACATTTTACCTCCACTCATTTAACATATTAAGGCAAGTAACTCGTATTTCAACACAATTTAAATTATATAATATTTCTACACTTACAACATTCCATCTTCACTTATTTTATGATATTAATATAAAGAACCCATTTTTTTCTACACCATATGCAACGACGCTCCTAAATTCATCTTAGAATATCAACCAAATTTGTAAGGTTCGGTAGTTTAGAAAAATATATATAGCAAAACGTTAAAAAAACCAAAAGATGTGTATAAATTTAAAACTCATTATATTTAGTCTTGTCAGAAATAAATAAATAAATAATGATTGAATATAACATTATAGTAAACAAAATAGGTTACAATTTAATAGACCCAGCATCAAATATTTATTTTTTAAAATAATTTACATAATTATATAATGAGCTTGAGACATAAATACTAACAACTTAACATCTCTCAACACTATCACTTGAATTAGAACTAAATTATCAAAACTATCATAAAAATAAAAAATGATCAAATTCTTTATTGTTTATTATTTTGAGGGACATAAATAATAAAATAGTACGATGAAAAGAGTGACTTTTTAATTGCCAAACCAAAGCTAGAATGCACAGGTTTGAGTTTCAAATAATGATGACAAGTCTTGGAGTTATAATACCAAATTTTAATTTTATAAACTTTGTTTGAAAAAGTGTTTGACATCACAAAAAATATAACTTTATGAAGATTTTCTTTTCGGATAAAAAAGGTGAGATTCTTTTTATCATGTGCCTTATGGTCTCCCTCCACTGATTATGTTATCACATCTAGTTAAACATGACAATTTTACATTTGTAATTATCTAAAACTTTGTTTTAATATATACTTTGCAAAAAAATGCATAATAATTTATTTTAAAACAAAAGGCTAAAGTATTTTTTCTTTAAGTTCAAATTTACATTCAACAAACTTCTGTCCCGACAATCTGAAACTCGGAAGACTCAACAATGTCTTTTGGGTTGCATAGGCCAGTTTCTCATTCAGTACATGTATTGAACACCTATCGGGGCGCCACAATCATCCTCGTTTTCAGGTAATACAACAACCGTGAATCCGCTCCTGCTACACTGCTCAACCCATCTCTGCCGCCTGTATCACAATGTCTTCTTTTTTTCCATTCTCTCTTTGCCATCACCAATGCCATGCTTATCGTCTCCTCTGATGAGGACGACAGCAACATTGTCGCCAACTATTCTACACCTTCTGTGTGATTCCCCTTGTTGAAGTCTTGACGTGACAACTCCTTCATGCCTGTCTACTCTTCCCTCTTCACACCCATCACCACCCAAAGGTTGCCATTGAACAGTTTTGCGTTTAGGAATTGATCTCCCTTTGGATGCCTCTCACCATCCTTAGTTGAAGATCTTAAGTGGTTTAGTCTCACATTGGATACCAGAGAGAGTTTTTTTCTTGTTTATTAAACCTAATCCTGGTTACATCAATGCTTAGGATTTGGGTTTTCCACATAGTATCAAACATGTGGACTTTATATTCGCTTGGCATTGTCTTATGTATTCCAATCATGACTTTGATAGTGGTTGACCGAGAGGTGAAATGTTAAGTGGCTTAGTTTCACATTAAATACTAAAGGGAGTATTCTCATACTTATTATATCTGATCTTGATTATCTCAATGTCTTGGAGTTTTCTATGAAAGATGAACCCGCTACTAAGAAGTCCACGAAAGGTTGTGGCCGAGAGCAAACATAATAACCCTAGGTTCCTCATCTTCTTCCCCGATGTATAAAATTAGGTTCAAACTTATCCCAAAATAAAATAGAAATTATTTATATCAACCTTTATCCGTAGTTCAAGGGATAAACTGCATTAAAACATTTTTATTAGTTAAAGCATACCGGGTTTGTCCAATGATTTCGAAACCAAGTAGTCAGCTCAAACCCCCACTAGGTGCCTCTAGGTCCACTCAGTCATTGTTTCGGTCTTTTCAATTGCCTTCAAGCTTTCCAAATATCATTGTATCTTTCCAGTCGCGACCATGGTTTTTCCAAGTATTTTGGGTTATCTTGGCTCGTTTTCGATCATTTCAAGTCTTCTAGGTTATCCCCGCCTTTCTGGTCATTATTCTGAGTCTTCCTAGTTACCCTCATCTTTATGATCATCATTCTGAGTCTTTCCCGTCACTGGTAGCTAGGTGCAGCCAGTATGCCCTCAACTTGTTCCCCAAGTAGGGGCATGCCCTGCACGCCCCCTGTTTCTTCTTTGGTTTTTTGCGAGTGCGCCCTCAATCCAAAGGTACCCCCTATGCACCCCTATTATGGGGTGCGGACGGTCCAATGCATAGGTTACTCTAACCTTCTCCGATTTGAGATTTTCCAATTTGGCTTTTGGTAAGTTTCTATAGAGGAAATTGTGATTTGGACTGCAGCCCCAACTGGGGGGTGCAGTCAATTTGGAAGTTTTATTTTTTAGAAAATTTCTAGAAAGTTCCAGGTAGAAGATAGAACTTTTAGCTGACCACACCCTCAATTTGAGGGTGCAGTCAATGTACCCTCACCTTGTGAGTGCACTGTGTGCACCTCCGGTTGAGGGGCACGGCCTGAGTGCCCCAAACTAGGGGCACTGTTGTCTATCTTACCCAAATTTGGCATGTTTTCATTCTCCTATAAATTCAAAGGCATTGTCAACAAATCAACATCCCACCTCAAGTCATCCCCGGCATCCCAATATCGTCTCCAGGGACTCTCCCACATCCTACATCATCCCGATTGCGAGAGATCAATCTCGGAAGGAGAAAGGAGGCTTGGTTCTTGTTTATCAGTATCCCCGATCTTCATCGGCTTCCACCGACTCCTTGGGATGCATACTGAAGATGTCATCAATGTATAAAAGCTGCCTCTCTGTGTACTAGTTTGTTTGTAACAAACGAAATTCGATTCTGACATGTTGTTTTTCCATGGAGAGCTCTTCACCAAAGTTACACCACTGACTTGTGTATGTTGTCTACATCACCTCTT
Source organism: Cryptocoryne crispatula var. balansae (assembly GCA_036172225.1). Taxonomy (NCBI): domain Eukaryota; kingdom Viridiplantae; phylum Streptophyta; class Magnoliopsida; order Alismatales; family Araceae; genus Cryptocoryne; species Cryptocoryne crispatula. The sequence goes on from CM069920.1 coordinate 21,887,605, forward strand.
TTCATCTGCTTCTATAGGAATCTCAGGACGCGTCCTAGAAAAGTAGTCAACACAGAAGTCTTTCTCTTTGAGTCTTCTTTCATTTGCAACAAACAACACTTGATTCTTACTTTAGAGCTATTTGTGGTGGGCTCTACAATAGGGTCACGCTACAAGTGTGTAGTTGCAGGCCAATTCCCTACATTGGCGCCAGGCTTCACCAATTTACACCAAATTAGACCATATTTGTTTTCATTTTCTTCTAAATTCATACCTCAATGTCTTCCGTTGCCTTTTCAATATATTTTACATATTTTTTGCATCATATAAATCTGATAAAAATCATAAAAAGGGTTAGGGCTAGGGGTGGACACTAAACGGCTCAAAACCAAAAAAACCAAACCGAATCAGCCTATTCGGTTTAGTTTGGTTTGGTTTGAACCACTTCCGATTTGGTTTGGTTTGGGAGTCCACCAAACCTACTCAAACCAAACCAAACTTCCAAATCGATTTAATTAAAAAGTATAAAAAATCACTATATTATTAATAAAAAATATAATTTTTATAATAAAATAATATTTATTTTGATTATTTTTAACTTAAAACTAATATATATAATTTAATTATTTTAAATATTTTATTTATTTTAAATTTAAATTGAACCAAACCGAATTGAAATCAGTTTGGTTCAGTTCAATTCAAGGGTTTGATTTGGTTCAGTTCGGTTTGGTAAAAAAGTGGCCCAAACCAAACCATGTACACCCCTGGTTAGGGCTTGCCCCAATCCGGTTAATTCTAACCCAATTGCACTTTTCATGTTCTTTCCTTTACATTCATTACACTTCTCTTAATTCTAATAGTTCCTTTCACTTGTTTACTTTTTTGAGTTGAACAGAACATCAAATAAACGATGGTTAAGGATTCTTCTTCATTGGCCAACCGAAAAATAAAAAGGTTGAACTCACGCACACATTTCTGACTAACATACACACTGTCATCTCTAAAGTACTCTATACTTCATTCCTTTAATTTTAGAACCCATGGTTCCTGGTGACCACATCCTTTTACTTTCACCCCATCCCCTATTCTTCTTCTATCTTCTTTTAATTTTTTTTCTCATCCTCTTCCCACACGACTTGAACCATCTCTCTGATGTCCAAGTGACACTGAGGGCCAAATATTCAAGGATCAAGGTGAGTGTGGGCCGAGGTGTGATCCCCTCTTTAAGTTTTCCAAGGTGCCAACCTAAACACTCTTTTTAGAGTCAACAATCACACGTAATGATGATTGAATCATGATAAAATCATAATAATGAAATTAATCATTTATAGCTATGTGATCTAAATATTTCTAGTTATAAGATCTTTGAGGCAAGACATTAAGGATTTAGATAGACTAGTATATGTGATATTTTCTCATATGATGAGGATGACCGATCTTATGGCTATTAATGTGGAGACACTGAGATACACATATATATGCTCATTAATGAAATGAGTACATTGAACTGATCAAATTAGAAATTCTGAATGGTATCTTACTTAACTATCTACCAGAATTTTCTATCATCATGGTTGTATAATTGGACCTTTAACTTAAGTTGCCAAAGATATCTTACTGAGCATATGTTGTGCAATGGCTATTGACTTATGGATCATGCAATTCGATGGTCTAGCACAATTAATGGATTGAGTACAAGGAAAACACAGTGAAAGTAATTAAGGTGACAATAAAAGATCGTTCACTATCAATAAGTGAGAGAGTATACTCAATGAGATGGTACTCTAAATCTCTGTCCATGTTAGAGAAAATAATTGGAAAAAAAACTTTCTAATCAATACGATATCAGATATATGATTCCAAAGTGTCGGTATACTAAGAGGTTGATAGTCAATGTCGTACCCCTATCCAAATGAGGTATTTCTTGAACGAGGGTTTATATGTGTGGTAATTAATGATAGAAAGGTTCAATAGAGATAAGATCATTCCCAATGTTATTTGAGATCATGAGATATGACTTGTACACTTCATAATTAGAAAGTCGTTAAATCTATTCTCTGATAATGGATTTAATTTAAAAGAAAATTTTCTTTTAATTAGATATCAACCAAATAGACTATTGAATTTAGTGGGTCATAAAAAAAACTAAACCATTAGTACGGGTGCAAGAGCATAGTTTATAGAAATTATAGGTTTTTATAAAAAAATTTGATTTCTAAAAATAATAGGGAATTAAGCTAAACTTTGACAAGTCAAAAGTGCAAAATTTGTGATCAACCTTCTCTAGCACATTTTCCACCTTGGAGGATGTCGCCAGCTATTGAAGCTTGGTTCGGGACAAGTTGGAGGGTCCGACATGCATGTGAACCCATCTATAGAGGAAGTTTCTGCTATAAGCCACGCACTTGGGCTACTTGGAGAGCATGAAGTGTCGTATTCTCATTCTTCTCTGGTTTTAAGGGATTGGTTAAATAACGAGAAGGTATGCTTGAATCTCTTCGAATATGGTTTTTGGTTATGTTATTCGGTTTCAATTGAGATAACTACAACGAAATCCAAAAAATCATCACTTCCGTTGCCTATGGTATGATTCCTTACAATCCCCACAAGTGGTTGGAGGGGGATGAGTAGGTAGTGAGAAGAGATCATGTTGGGCAAGGGCGTGGAGGGTTGAAGTGTTAGGCTTTTGTAGCCGCTTACAAATATGGCGGCTATCCACATCCTAGATCTTGTTACATAATGGATCTAAATACCTTGGAATCACGTTGGATGTGGCCTTGGCCAACTAGCCCTCCTAGGCATTGTTGGAGATGACGACGAACCTGACCTTGACTTCCACGCATAGTAGCTCCCCAAAGAGAGCCCCTCCAAGCTGTTAATCCCCAACGAGGATGTTGACAGGGTGTCCTTATTCTCTAATATAAGGTCCCAGAGCCAGGCAGGGAGCTAAGCTGGTGGTTATTACTCCACCTCTTACATAGATGGTCAAAGTCCCAACTACTAATCATCTAGTAGAAGGGCATGGTCAAAGAAGTTATAGGTGGGGCAGATGATACTAGTGGAGAATGTAAGGAATCAATACATGATAGCGAAAAAAAAAATTTGATTCCTTAAAACTATGTTCTTTGCCTTGATCGATGCCGAATGAGTAAAATCGAGAATCGAATATGAGGTAAAATGAGAGTACCTCATGGGATTTACAAAATCCCTCACCATGGATGAAAATAGGACATTCCTCCTTACTTAAGACCATTCAAGTGTACGGTCTCTAACGGTATCCACATGATCTACTTCAATAGATGAGTTCTCCCTTCCTTCGGGCCTCAAGAAACCTTCCAGATCTAAGCTTAACCATAGGAGATCACCTTGAGGAGAGAGGAGGGAGGGAGGCTTCTTGGGATGTGCTCTAGCCCTATGGCTTGTTAGAGTTTGGCTTCATAAGCCATTTATTTATAGAAGATAGATTTTTTCATAAAAACCCAAAACTTCTATAAAATAATGACTATGCTCTCATCTTATTGACCAGATCTAATGTTGTGACCCACTAGGCCCAATAGTCAATTTGGTTGAAGTCTTAATTAATTTTAAAAAATAATTTATTTAAATTAATTTAAAATCGTTATCTAGTAACAATTTTATGGCTTTCAGATCATAAAAGGTACAAGTCATTATTAGGAATTGTCCTAAAAAATTTGGTGCATCAGAAGCGACGATTCCTATGGATTCATTTAGAACCTATTTTAATCAGAACCGAATGACAAAAACTGAAAACTAATCAAATCGGGTTTAAATATACCTTATAGGGATTCATATAATCTCATGGAGAAGAAGGAGATGAGTTTCTCAATCTCTTCGAACCGTTCAAATGTTCGATCTCCAATGGTATCCATATGAACTTCATCCACAGGAGGTTCTCCCTTCACGCTAGCCTCGAGAAGTATTCCCAAATGGAGCTCCATCACCTATGGACGTCTTCTAGAGAGAGAAAAAGGTAGGGAGGAGGCTGAGGATGTGTTTTCACCCTTGGCTTGATAGGGTTTGGCTGAAACCATTGATATTTATAGAGAATTTTAAAATTTTTCATAAAAATTCAAAATCTCCATAAATTACGCCCTTGCCCATGTACTTATGGATAAGTTCTTATGTGTGTGACCCACTAGGCCCAATAGCCAATTTGGTTGAGGACTAAATAAAATAGATCAACTCTATTTAATTTAATTAAATTTGTTATATAATAACAGATTAATCGGCCTACTGATTTTGAAGAGTACAAGCCACATCCCATGATCCCAAATGGCTATGAGGACAATCTTATCTTCATTGAGCCTTTCCATCATCAGTTATCACATGAATATAAACTCTCGTCCATTCAACGTCTCAGTCGGACATGAGTACGGCATCGACTATCAACTCCTTAATATATCGACTCTATAGGATCCTGTTCTCGGAATTGAATCAATGGGAAAACTCCTTTTTCAATCATCCTATCTACCTTGGTCAGGGATTTAGAGTACTAACCCATATGACATCCACTCTCATTTACCAAGAGTGGACGATCTCTTGTTGTCTGCTCAATTGCCTCCATCAGGTTTTCTTGTACCCGATCCATCTTTATACTAGATCATCTATACAATGATCCATAAGTGAATGGAAAACACAAGTTCCACCTAACAAGACATCTTTGGCAACTCAAGTCAAAGATCCAACCATGCAACCATGATGATAGAAAACCCTAATTGACAATTTGGTAAGATACTATTTAGGGTTTTTAATTTGATCAATTTAGTGAACTCATTCCACTAATGAGAACCTATATATGTATCTCAGTGTCTCTACACTATTGACCAATGAGATCGGTCATTCTTATCATATGATAAGACATCATATACACTAGTCTATCCGGATGCTTTATGCCCCATCTCAAGGATCATAAGACAAAAAACATCTAAATCACATTCCTCTAGATGATCAATTTCATTATCTTGATCTCATCATGATTCAATCATCATTACATATGAGCAAGGATTTCATTATGATATACGTATCTAATAAGAGTTAATAATGAAGATTTGCCTAATTATTTAAATGATATATTTTTAAAAATGTCGAATCATATCATATATGATTGACTTATAAAGATATACATTTATATCAAATTTTATGATCCCAAATGACTTTGAGGAGTTAAATAACATCTATTGAGCATTTCCATCATCAATAACCACATGAATTTAAATCATCATTCATACAATGTCCCGATCAGTCAGGGGTTCGGCATCGACTATCAACCCCTAAGTAACCCAACTCTATGAGATCATGTACTCAAGTTCAGATCAATTGGAAAACTCATTTCTCAATTATCCTAAGTACCTTGGCCAAGGATTTAGAGTAATCTTATAGGACATTCTCTCTTTCCTACTGAGAGTGAACGATCCCTTGTTGTTCGCTCAATTGCCTTCACCAGATTTCTCTTGCACCCAAGATATCAACTATACTAGACCATTAAGATGGTGATACATAAGTCAATATTCAAAGTACAAGATATATCCGATAAAATATTTTTTGTGACTCAGGTCAAAAATCCAACCGTGCTATTGAGATGTAAGGATGCCTAAAAGACAATTCGGTAAGATACCGATCAGGTTTTATTAAATTGGTTAGTTCAGTGAGCTCATTCTACTAATGAGCACCTATGAGTGTATCTTAGTGTCCCCACATTAATGACCAACGAGATAGGTCATTCTTATCATATGAGAAGACATCACAAACACTAGTTTATCTAGATCATTGATGTCCCATCTCAAGAATTCTATGACTAGGAACATTTAGATCACATACCTTTAGATGATTTATCCCATTATCATGATCTCATCATAATTCAATTATCATTGCATGTGATCAGGGGCTTCATTATGATATTCGCATCTAATAAGAGATAGTAATGAAGTTTTGCCTAATTAATTGAATGAGATATTTCTAAAAATGTCGAATCATATTATATATTATTGGCTTGTAGGGCATACATTTCTATCATAGAAGACATTGTCAGCAATTACAATGTCGAGCCCCGTGAAAGAAGCCATCAATAGTAATGGAAAACTTAAACCCCTCCTCCTCTTCTCCTTCATCGTTGTCAATGCCATTGGGCCCTTCATCCCCAACATCTTCTATACCATGGAGCAGTGAAACTTCTCTGAAATCTAGTCGCATCTCACCTTTCGAGGCTGTTCTAGGAAGACCTTCACCATCGATAGAGGTGGAGGAGCTTCTCTTGGCTGCGGATGAGTGGGATACCAAAGGGGAGGAAGGGCGCAAGCAATGGGGATATTGTGTACAAAAAGGTGGGTGAGCAACCACCCTAGGGCTTTCATTTCTATGAATCATGACTAGACATGGGTCATGATTGTTTGATCCAAAAGATCAACGCTCGGATTCACCTTTGCAAAGGTTTATGAAAATTGGTATTTATTGAAATCGATATTAGGTGATTATGATTCTAATTCTTAAAGCTTATTGGAAATTTGATTCTAATTTTGATTTTGATAACTTATAAAAAAATTTATCGAACTTTCATTTAGTGATAAGCTAATCGCAATCGGGTCCATTTACCAGAATATTAGATACCATTTGCATTCCTATGTTCTATACACTTAGCGTTGAACGCTGCCAACTGTTCCTTGTCTATCCATATGCCATGCCTTGCCTATGTTAACGTCATTTCTAGATTCTCTCTTTCCCCTAATTTATTCCCATGGTTATTCATTTCTCTCTCGTGAAAAATATTCTCTCATATTTATTCCCAAGTCAACCTTTTTTTGAAGGACTAACGTAGTGGGGGCACTCTGCTTGAAGAACTATCGTGATGGACTGTCTTGGGCTTGAACCTAAGAAGGGCAACCTCCAGAGGGAGATAACATCCACTACACATGTGACAAACCCCCAAGCCAACTTTCCCTCACATGTTAACATTTTATCATTTTAAAATAATTTTCTTTAACATTTATAAATATGTCCATGAAATGAAATTTATTTTTTATAATGTTATTAAGCGAGCTTCTCATATGTAATATTTAGTACTTTTTGTTTAAAATAACATTATCGTATTCAATCAAAAAATAATATAATATAATATAGTATATTTAAATTAATAATATTTTTAATAAGATTATCATATCATTTGATTAATGTATTAATTATTATCTAAAATTATTTGTAAAATGATTATTAATTATTATTATTTTTAAATTTTACTTTGTAACTATTAAATTTTATTTAGTATATTTAATTTTTACCTTTATATGTTAATTAATTATCAACAAATAGTGTTCAACTATTCATAATTAAAATAGTAGTTCACGATTTATCAAACAATCCTAGTAATTAAGTTATAAAATGCAACATTATGTAAGAAATAAATCTTACATCTCAATATTATCAAACACATCCTATGTCCAAATGTCCGGAACTTGTCTAACCTTGACTTTAATAAGATTAACATGTGCAGCCATTATATGCAACATGACACTCTTGGATTTCTGATTCCCATGTCATGTGTACCTCATTAGACTACATGTGACTTGTGGGTAACAATATTTTTTAGATGAATCTAGAGCATCCATTGATATAAATATCTTAGTTGTCCCTTGGTACATCACTATCTAGGTGTATCTTGAGCTTAACTTACTATATGTTAATGTTACATATATTATATCTTGTGTAAATCTTATACATGTGAGATGCTTTGTTATCCATCTAATACAAGCATGATGTATACTTAATTTCTACTTCTGATATAAGTCTATTGCATACCTAGTACCTACCTCATAAATATGCTTGATATATGTTGAAAAAAGAGAATTTGTCATGTAATAAAAATTGATCTTGACTAGTTATATATGATATGATGTAGATTTTGCTTATAGAAGTTTATCTATGCCCATTTATATATCTATCCTATCGATGAGAGAAAGATTGACATCTATTGAGATAAATGTGATCCATAGTAGTTATTCTAAACTTTTTCAAATGATCATACTTAACACAAAAAATGCGATGTATTAGAAATCGAAAAGTCTATTAAAAAATAGATTATAATAAGAATTATTCTTACGTTCATTGTATGTAATATTTTGATTATCAAAACTCTCTCTTCTTTAACTTTTATATATGAGATTATTTTTTTTGGCTACAATGGGGTCATTTCCGTGTTCCGTTATTTTAATTGTGTTGTTAGAATGTGGTTGATAGGATCATCTTCCTAATTGAACATAGTAGTGGGAGTCTTTTTATTGCTCCACATCCTTCAAAAAATTGCTTAGCCTCGAACATGACCAGGTGGGGCACATGAGTTAAGAATGGGGGTGGCTAGTGGGGGGACATGGAGAGGGGCGACAATGAGTGTGCTGTTGATCCAAGGGTGGCTAGGCAACTATGGCGGGTATGAGCTAAGAAGTGTGGGGGAGACAAAAGGTGGGTGGATCAAAAGTGTTGTTACAAGCAGTAGTGTTTTTTAAAATAAAATCACTAATGTAAATTTACAATTTCTTTAGAAGTTGCACCTACCTATGCATATCTTAATAAAACACTCAGTCCCCAATCAGAGGTTGCTACAATCCCTAGGCCACTTAAGTGATGGTCCAATATCAAGTTACTATGCCGTTACATGTTTGAGTTGTTACTAAAGTAGTGATTTAGTAAATGTTCAATAGTGATTTGGTAAAAGTTCATTAATAGTTCAATACTTCAGGAACATGTTACCAAATCATTACTAAACTGTTACTTAAGTTATTGAATTGTTACTAAAGTGTTATTAAGTCATTATCGAACTGCTATTTTAGTAATGGTTCAGCCATTTCAATATCAATTTAGTAGCACGAAATTAAATCGTCACTTAAATAGTCTAAAGGATGTGAAAATTTCTAATTGAAAGACTGAGGTAGTTTTCTTCCCAATAATCGAAGATGATACGCACTCCAATAACTCGTGTTGAAGGTGTTATAGGGTGTTTGGTAGCCCTTTTAATATTGATACAACCTCTTTTTTGAAATCAAGATCACTTGATGTTTCAATTTCAATTTTAAAATTAGAGAAGCACAACGATTTTGTGTTTGACAAAACTGTTACAATTTTTAAATTTTATAGAGTGATGTTTGGTAATGATTTTAAAATCAAAATTTCTATCACACACATTGAAAATGTCAATATAAACAAGAATCTCACCATATCCATACCATATGTATTTAATATCAACTTAGAGGTTTGAATAATGAATCATATACATCAATTTCGCCATTGACATAATCTTTCCACATTTCAAATGCTATTTGTTATGTAATTCTCTTCCAAGTCGACGTTGTTATGATGATCTCCCAATATAAAGTGCATCATGTCAAACTCTGTCTTCTTTGCATTGGTGATCTTACATGTTCGTCATATATATATGTTGATAAACTGCATCCAATATATTAATTCCACATGAAAATTATAACACACATATGTAATAATAATGATATTAATAAAAAATGATTAATTATGTCCAACCATTTATTAACTAATAAGGTGCCTATACGGGTGATGCAAAGGCTGTCATCTATGCCCTCCCCACTCAAGATAGCCGAACACCAGGCGTCCTCGATGATAAACTACATTAAGGAGTCGTTGTCATTGTTGTATTGCTCCTTGTCCATGCCAGACGATGATCCCAATGACAGCTACTCCGACAAACCCCCATGATCTCTGCTTAGCCCAACCCCTCAAGCCCCTAGCCCTAGTCCCTATAGGCCCATAGTTCCCTTTCGATGGCAAATGCTTCAATGATGATCCTAACGAACCCACCTTTGCCAGCCTCCCCACCGTGACCGGAAGCCAAAGCTGCAGTTCCCAATCTTGCAGTCCTAGTCCCACAAGCCCCCAGCCCCTATCTAGAAGTTGGAGCCACATGGCCCAATCCTGTGTCCCCCCAGTGCTTTGTCGTAGCCCCTAGTCTCTGCGTCCCCTCACCCCCAGATCCCCTCCATCCAACGACCCACCCTCTCCCCCCAACGTAGCAACACCCCAAACATTTTCGTTGTCTGCCATTCCTTACGGCTACCTCCCTGCGACGACCCACAACTATCGACCATAAGGGGGGATTCACTGCTAAAGTCCACCTACCGGTAAGGGCACAAAGAAGGCAAGGCAGCCCCTCGCTAGGCCCCATGGCTGTTGGCCACATAATGAGCCGAAAGTTGCAACCATTGGCACCAGAGGGAGAGCGTCCCCAAAGCCCTTACTATGTGATGACGTTCCCACAACCAAAGCCACTGTGATTGCTCACGTTCTAGCCCTCTCTGCGATGACGAGGCAATAAGGCCATCCTCTCGTAGCTACCCACAAACCTCGAGCCTCCTCTATGATGAAGACCTCCCCCAGTGCAAATTGATCAAACAAGACAAAGATGAAGTGAACATACGGAGGCGAAAATAAGAATGCGATAATACCTTTGTGACGACGATTGTTATCCGTGCATGAAGAAACCCTCCTCATGATGTCCTCCTTCAAAACGGCACATTATTTCTCTTGTGAACAACCACCCTCCACCTTTATATCGGGAATAAAATAGGTCTTCTATTGTTTTTATTTTAAAAGAGTTTTAACACGTACTGATATTTTTAAAAAAGAGGAAGCTCTTAAAAACTTTAATCAAACACCTCTATTCTTTTGTTTTAAAAATTATGTTAAAAAGAGAAAAATATATAACCAAACACTTTATTAGTAACTTTTGTGAGGGGGGGACAAAATTATGTGTTCTAGTTTGAAAATTAAATTATTACTTGGATTAGTTTAAAGTTTTTTGTCCTATTTTAATCACTTCGCGGTACGCACGACGTTATGCTGCGCTGCACGACGATAGACCTTCAAATGACGTGGACCCGGTGACTTGACGAAACAGCGCCTCCAAACACGCGGCGCAATAAACATCCGCGGTGGCCACTGGCCACGCCGCCGCCGCCGTCTGCTTGCCTGCCGGCTATATAAAATCGTATCGGCACCGCAGCACCGGCGTCCACTTCCATCTCGGTGCCCCGACTGAGTCGACGGCGATCCTGAAGCGTCTACCGGCTCTACGTCTTAGAACTTGGAGCTACTCGTACCGGTAATGGTAACAGATGGCCTCGGCGGCAACGCTGAGCAACCCCGCCGCCGCGCCCGGCCCAGATGGCGTCCCCGACAACCCGCCTTACGGCTGGCTCAGCCCACGAATCTCCTTCAGCCATGACCTCGCCGGCGACCATAACCTCCCCGGTTCGGCCGCATCCCCACATCGATCAGCAAGGAGGGCGTACGATGACGCCGATATGGATTTTGAGTTCCGCCGGCTGGACGATCCCGGGGCAATGGTCACCGCAGAGGAGCTCTTCTCCGACGGAAAGCTACTTCCTCGGCAGCTAGCACCGACGTGCCCGGCGTCGCCGCCCGTCCGTTCACCGGCGCCGGAGTTGGCCCGGCAGCCGAAGGTGAAGGATGAGCCGCCCGCGTCTGAGACGCACGCGGCGTTTTCACCGAAAGCGCCGACCTGTACCAGCCAGTGGAGAGAGCTGCTCCGACGGAGAAAGGCGGCGAAGAACGCCACAGAAGCTGCAAGATCGGAAGCCCAGAAGTACTCTTCATCCAGATACGCCTCTTTTTCGTCAATGGCGGCGAGGACGGTATCCGCAACATCGAACGCCGCGGCCGTACCGCGCTCGCTGAAGCATCTCCTCTACAGGAGCACGAGGTCCACCTCTTCCTCCGCCGCCGCCGGCGACGACCGGCCTCGTCTGTCCCTCGACGCCGACAAACCCGTCGACGCGCCGGCCACCCAGTACAGCAGCCGCCACAGATCTCGCACCCGCGTCGTCACGACGGACGGCGGCGTGATCCTGCAGCAGCAGCCGTCCGAGGGAGGCCGGACGGGGCGTCCCTCCGCGCGTAGGGTCCCCGGCGAGAGGAGTGCGTCGGTGGACTCGCCGCGGGTAAACTCAACGGGGAAGATCGTCTTTCAAGGACTGGGAAGGAGCTCCAGCAGCCCCAGCTCGCTCCACGGCGGCGGGGCAGCGGCCCGGGGGAGGCACCGCCGTCCCGAGGGCGTCCGGGTAGCTCCCGTGCTCAACGTCTCCGCCTCTGTCTTCGGGCTCGGCCAGCTCTTCGGGTCCGCGCCGCAGAGGCGTGACCCCTCGAGCCGGTTGGCATCCTCCGCCGGCGCCGTCCGGACCGGCGGCACCGGGAAGACTGACAGATCTTAGACGGAAAGCGCCGCCGAGAAGATTCAAATTTCACCCTTCAAGTGGGCCTCCGCTCGATGTAAGACCGTGAAAATCGGTTTAAATTTGTGGAGGCATGTGTACAATAACTTTGCTGGTGTGGTATCAACGCTTTCGTCTGAGCGCCGGGAAACACTCTAGCTTTGTCGTGAAGTATTTGAATATGTATATTTTGATTTTGAGTTCGAGTTATCTCAGAGTCCGACCAAGAGGGTATCCTCTGCTCAATACATAAATAAATAGCATGCACCATAATTTAAATGTTGGTTTAATATTTGAGACTTATCTTTGTTACGACGTGGATCTTACAAATATTTATGTTGGGGGAGAGAGTAGTACTCTCTCCACCAAACTCTTGAGATGACTGGAACTCTTTGAATTTGGTTCATTTTTTTTTTTTTGCTTTGCACATTTTTATAACCGGAGACTAGATGACATTGAAAGATTAACTTGATTGCAGGAAAGTCAAGGTGCAAAAATAAAATAAAATAAAATAAGTAATGGAATTTATAGAACACCTTAAAATCAACGGTGTTCAAATACATAGATTTTCGTGGTTCGGTTGAGTTTAACTTTTGATAAGATTTTTCAAATCAAATCAATCCAAACCAATCATACCCCTCAAACCAAATCGAGTTAAACCAAACTATTTTCAATGTGATTCAACGTAAAACACATTCTATTAAAATATAGTAGTATACGTTGTTCCATTTGTTTTGATTCATATCATATTTTATAAAAATAAAGTATTCAAAAATAAATTGTACATAATTCATTCATTCAATAAATGTTAAAATACTATTTTTTACATGAAAATTAAGTGAGAGTTTAGTAAGTTCATATAAATATTCAATGAAAATTTTTTCTGATCTGATTTGGATTGAAAGACGCTTGTAATTGAATCAAACATATCATTGACACAGCTCAAATGAAGTCAAATCAAATTATTGAGTTTGTAGATTGAACCTAATAATAAACAACTCTATTAAAGAATACTAAAGGACAACAAATACTTGTCTCGTTGTCTTTATATATAATTCGGAATTTAAAAAATATATATGCTCTTTTTTGCTTCCAATTTTGTCTGGATGACAGTACTACTACATTCTCAAGGGAACAAAATTAAAGGATAACAATACTATTTATGCACTTTCACAATAAAATTTAAATTAAAACAAAACTTAAGATGGTTAAAAACATAAAATTTTTATGTTTAGTGAAATATGTTAATAAAAAGAGCAGAGATCTTGTATACTATAAAAGGTGTAGATGACGGTAAGGAAAACAAGAGATCTCACCATTTTGTGTGGAAGAAGAAATTTATCATGAAAAAATATTTTTGTAATGGTTGTCACATGCCTTCTCCGTCAAATTTCGTTAAAATAATATACTTTACAGCAAAAACACAATTTATCATCCAACCAAACATCTCTTAACCCTTGATTACCCATGATTCAAGGCGCCTGAATGACTGCTTCCTTATCGTAGCAGCTTGCTACATGTGAGTGACCATGTGCATTCCTGTCACACCACTTAAACTAATGTTGTGTTTGATTAGCCTTGACCAACCTCTCCTCTCTGATTTAGAGGTTGGTGATTTCGAGCTGTTTGATTTTAGTCTTAATCGTCTCTAACCGTATCACTTACATCTCTTCATATATCTCTTAAAAACACGTTGTTTGGTTTAATTTTGTTTTTTTTTCAAACGTATTTTTTTATAAAGGTTAGAAGAACATATATCTTATATATCTTCGAGTGAATACTAATTAACATAGAAATCAAACAAATTAAGTGCTTGTGGGTTGTAACCAACACAAGATCCAACATGGCACGACACTGATAATCAAGCAGCTGATCACCAAGCTGATAGGCAAGCAGCCAATCACAGGCTAGGAAGTTTATGGAACTGGGTAAGGCTGCCTGTGCACAGTGGCTGGGTCGCAGGCGTCTGTTTGAAGCTCCAGCTGTCCACCCTATTAATGCACCATGTTCGCATCACATGGAGTCTACTGTCATTGCAGCCTGTCCCTTCGCTGTCCTCTCTCTCTCTCTAGATATATACATAGAGCCAGTCTGTGCATGTGTGAGTGTGACTCCCAAGATTCGAAGGAAAGGGATAGTTGAATAAGAGGGTGTCGGAAGAGACATATGGCCCATCATCTGATAAGACATCATCAGCCAGAATTTCAACCACTTAATTTAGCAGATTTATTTATAAAGGTGATTTATCTTTTTCTTCTGTTTAAGAAGTAAAGATGGTTTATCAAGGAGACGTGTTTTCACGTTCAAAAGTCAAAGGTAACTTTTCTCCCATTATATACTTGAAGCCAGGGGTGTTTGGTTGCATTATAATAGAGATTTTTATTTTAATTTTTAAAAATTATAAGAAAATTTGTTAAAAGAGATATTTGACAATCGTGACAATTTTATGTTTTGAAATGACTTTCTTCTTAAATAAAAAAAGAGGGTCTCATCTCTTTCTTTTTTCTTGTGGTCCCCACTTTGTTTGCTCATGTGTAGTAGCTACTCGTTTTTGCTATCACATCCCTCCAAACATAATAATTTTATGCTATGAGTTTGTTCACTTTTTATTTTAATACAATTTTTTATTATGAAAATTTACAAAAATTTATCATGCAACCGGTTTGGTTCAGAGTAAAATTCTTTAACTCAAATTAAACTATATACAAACTCGTGTTTAAAATTCAAAATCAATGAAAAATTATTTGTGAAATTCTATATTTAGTTTATTTATGAAACTCAATTTAAGTTTAAATTTATTTTTGAATTACTTAATATATTTTAATTATTTAAAGTCATATTCAATGTTTAAATGAAATTAATCACTTAAATATGAAAATTGACCTCGTCTATCACCACATGACTTACAAGTGTGGTTATGGAGTTTGTTTTAAACTCTTTTGCTTGGCATTGGATCTTCACCTATCCAATATGGGACTAAAAGGAGGTGCCGACAGAATTGGCCAATCGGCTACTGTTATCTTCGGATGAATGCAGGACAGCAGGGGCATTCATGTCAATCTGCCCAGTCAAAGGCAGTGAGCAGAATCGGGCCAATTGACCGTGTGAAGCATGCATATAAGGTTAGTCCCATATCGCCTATTCAAGAGTTGATAATTTTATTTATATACTTTCTTCACTACTCAATCAAAAACATTAGGTGTGGACAGACCTTGGTGTTGGCATCAACGTCAAGTGTAGGGTCTTCGGGTTCTCAATTTGGTTTGGGTTTAATCGGGTTGGAGCTTTTTAAACCCGAATAACCCGATGCACTTTCTCAACCCGACCCAACCCGACAATTTCGGGTTGGACCGGTTTGATTTCTTGGGTTGACCTGGTAGGTGAACACCCCTAGCTGGGTACGTAGTACTTTGTCAACCAAAATGACAGTTTAAGAATAGGATCTTAATGCCCCTTTGAATGGTAATATGCATACGGTATAGCAAAATATTTTTCTCGAGAGAGTTGCTCCCAGCACCCGTATCCTCGTAAGAAAGTTTCCTATGCAAAAGTTTCGTCGAGTAGAAACATGGGTACGTGGGTAAGGTGGGTAACCATTGGCTCGTAACAAAAAAAATTAAAAATGAAAAGATAATTAACTATCGTCGTTCGACTTATATAACTGGTTAAAAATATAAAATTCTTCATCTTTTTGACTTGGTTAAATAAATAATTATGACTTCTACAAAAGAACAAAAAACACTTTCTCTCTAGGGATTTTCAAGTGTCTCGGCTACCTTGTTTGCGATGTGTTTTTTTAGGTGATCTTCATATGTTGAATATCTTTGCATGTAATTAACTCTCTATACCTCACGCCTATATGTTTGTAGGATGTTTGGTTCAACGATAAATTGAGTATTTGATATAATTTTATAAAAATTTGTTAAAAGAAGTGATTGACAATTATGACAATTTTATATTTTTAAAGTGATTTTTTATTTGACAAAAAATATCTCACCTTTCTTTTTTATCTTGTGATTCCCCATTTTGTTTGGTCATATATGATAGTTACTCTTTTTTATTATCACATCTCTCCAAATATGATAATTTTTTATCATTTTTTATTTCATAATTTATTTTAATACACTTTTTATTATGAAAGTGTAAAAAAATTATTGTGCAACCAAACGCCCCATTAGTTTTGGCATAATATAAATAAATTTTTTGCAAGTCAAATAGTGCCCTAACTTCATAGTTCATAATTTACTGTGTTTCTGAGCCAAACTATCTCTTTGACAACACATAGTGCAGTAATATTGTTGTTTCTATTGTTGACAATTGAGTCTTGCAACCATGGTAGGCTGGGTCGCCCGCAAGTCAGGTCGGGTCAGGTAACTTTTCGAGTCAACCGGCCTAGAACCGACTCGGCTGGGTTGACCTGTGAGTGGCTCAGCACGGGGTTGCTCGATTTGGCTGGGGGTCGTGTGGTTGGCAACCTAGCTAACTGGGTCACTAAGCGACCAGTCCATTTCGGCCAATCCATTAGGGGGCTATGAATATTCCCTAAGAGAGAGCCTTCTTTCCCACCCCTTCCAACACACTCTCTCATTCACCCACTCTCATTCACTCACCCTCTTACTCTCTCCAACTCTCTTATTTTCTCAACTCTCACTCTCTCACTCTAACTCACTCTTTTACTCTCTCAACTCTCTTTCTAGTTTATGTCGGTGTTAATTATCTTCTTAGTTCATTTGATAATCTTGATTTTTAACTGTTCTTATCTTTTTAGTTTCAGATTTAAATTTTATTGTTAGAATTTCAATGTCTTCTTCAAGCCGTGATACTTCCCGCTTGACCCAAAATGACCCAGTTTGTCTCCATTGTACGTTGGTATCAATAGAGTAAAGAAAAGTGAAGTGTACGTAAATATTGTGATAAAGTTTTTTACGGTGAAACTTACAAGTTGAAGCATTATCTTGCCAGTATCAATGAATACGTTTCATTGTACACATAGACTCCACCCGAGGTACGTGCACCATTGGCACCACTTCTAGTGTAAGGAGAATCAATTTGGAGAAGCTCCCTCCGCAGCAGCAGCACTTCGCTGAAGAAGAACATTATACCCACCAAGGTAACATGGGTATGTAGGAGCAGGGCTTGAACCATCACAAGATTCTTAGTGTCCGTCATATTACAGAGAGGGTTATGAGATGACCCAACTATATTTTGATAGTTCTACTGATTTCATATATGATATCTACGGTGGATCATTTTCATTTTAACTTAAGATGATTATACGAGGTAGTGATGAGTATAATCAATTTGTGTGTGTGTGTGTATATATATATATAGATATATATATATATATATATATATATATATAAACTATGATATCTATGGTTATGGTACTGTCATATCTCTAAGAGAGCATATTAGGAGATGGGTGGAAGTAGCGGGCGAAGCAGCTCTCGCCATTAGTAGGACTAGGAGTCGATGAGATTGACACAATGGTGAAGGAGAGGAGGAAGTAGAGGGGGATTTTGTGAGCTCGAGGGAGGATTTTGGGAGAGAGATGGTTTTTAGTGAGGGGGAGTGGGGATTTTGCGAGCCGAAGTTGGCATTTTGGTGATGGCTACGAGCACGGAGAGGGTTTAGTGTTTTAAGATATGTCTATTTTAATTGGATGATTGAGATCGATTTATTTAACATAATGTTTAGTTATAATCAAATAAGTAGTATGTAGGTATTGATATATTTATTTACCTATTGATCAAGTAAGCAATGGAACAAGTAAAAAATACATTTATCTAATAAATAAATGTCGATAAATAAAAATAAATAGGCTGGTAAAACACAAATTTCTTGTAGTGTAGTTGGAAGGGATATGCACAATATATTATCTTAAGGGGTGCTTGCTTGGTTGACAAATTACGTTTCTCTTTTTTGCAAATACATGTTTTAGTAGCAAATTTTTAAATAAAATTTTTAACAATTATTAAAAAATAAAATTTTTTAGATAAAAAGTCCCTTTTGTGATCCCCATTTTTCTTTTAGTTATACATGGTTTAATGGAAGGCTGGGTCACCACCAGGCTAGGTAGGGTCGAGCAACCGGTCGAATTTTCACCCGACCGACTTGGTGGCGACTCGCTCATGCTGACCCACAGCCAACCCAAATGAGTTCACACGATTGGCTGACCAGGTCACCAACAATATCATGACTTTTTTTTTCTTTTAGGAGGATATGCTTTCCTATGCTCCTCCCGCAAGAGGCGTTGTCCCTCGGACCCCCACGACTTAATCGCACAGGTTAATCTACGATTCCTAGGCACCTATTTATTGATAGTATAATAATATTTTACTATCACTTAAACTACGACATATGATTAAAATTTATAATTATAAATATATGATGCATACTTAAAAATTATAAAATTATTTCTTAACCATCTTTACCTCTCAAATCTCTCGTGATTAACTTTTTCCTAACATATACAAATACAATATAATAAAAAAATTATATTTTCTTGTATACATGGATAAACACTCATATTCAATTATAGCAAAAAAATATAATTATATTTATGTATATATATTTTTATGTATACATAAATATATAATATAAAAAATATATTTCTTATTTTTATATAATTTTATTTTTAGTATTTTTTTATAAAAAAAGAATAAATCCAATCTTGTTCTACCCGAGTCATGACCTAGTTTGACCGGGTCAAATTTGGGGCAAACCGACCCGAAGCTAACCCCCAACCCAGATTTCCTTGTGATCTTAATGGTTTTGTTATCAAATCTCAGTAACATGACAATTTTATGTTTCTGATTTAAATTTTATTTAAATATAGACTTTATCGTAAAAGTGTTTAAAAATTAAGATGCAACCAAACAGCTTATCACGGACGTTAAGATATTTTTTGTTCTGAGGTAGACAGCCGCTTTCTCAAAATCTGACTCTTTGAGGAAAGAAAATGGCGGCGTGTTTCTTAATCTTGCTTTGTCCTCCATCCAGTCTTATTGCTTTTTTTTTAACAAACAAGACCATATATATATTCAAAACATGAAAGAGTACAAAGATGATAATACAACACTGAACTTAAACCACAAGAAACACACAAACAACCTAAGAAAAGGTCGATACGAAAGTATCTTTTCTACGGAACTCAAACAAAGCCACAAATCGACCAACACACAAAGGTGTTTGTAGGGTCGAACAGCAGATAAAATAACTCCATAAAAGGAGTTTGACAACTGCCATGAGACCGGTTGATCACACCAGTAAAATGTGGATATCGCCCAAACTCTCGGTCTCACGATAAAGTAAGTGGCCATGGAGAGGACCAGAAAAGAAACCTTTAAAAAATAAGACCACACGACACCAAACAAAAACAAAAAACCTAACAAAACACGCCTACATATATAAGCCGGACTCCACATTTCTAGCGCAACAAAAAGAGACAAAGACCTAAAAAACATTTTTAGGTAGAGCGCTAGAAAGGGGAGTGTGGGAGGGAGGCAGTATAACGTAGACGAAGAGTAAAGAGACTCTGAACTCTTAAAGAACCGGTAAAATGGAACGTAAGATGAAACTACTCAACAAAAGTGCTGGAGGAGAGTCTTCAAGTGCCGGATGCAACTGGCAAGGGTTTACCGAAGAGGCCGCCGGAGGCTGCCGGACAACCCCTGGTCCTCCTTCTGAAGGGGCCGCCGCGGGGGGTCGACACCGGCGTGGGGTTGCCGAAGGGCCCGCCGAACAGGTGAAACCACCGGCGCGGGTTTGCCGAAGGGGGACGCCGGACGGGGACGCCGCCGGTGAGGGCCGCCGGACGAGGAACCGCCGGCGAGGGTTTTGCCGAAGGGGACCGCCGAAACGGGGTGCCGCCGGACGGGGGGGTTCGCCTGCGCGGTAGCCGAAGGGGCCGCCGGACAGGGGGAAGCCGCCGGACAGGGGGAAACCGCTGCCGAAGGGGCCGCCGGACAGGGGGAAACCGCCGGCGAGGGATTTGCCGAAGGGGGCCGCCGGACGGGGACGCCGCCGGTGAGGGCCGCCGGACGAGGAACCGCCGGCGAGGGTTCCGGATGCTTCTCGCCTCCGAGGGTGCCGCCGGACAGGGGGGGTTCGCCTGCGCGGTAGCCGAAGGGGCCGCCCCATCCAGTCTTATTGCTGCTAAACGGATATTATAATAGAGATGACGTTGGAACCTTGTATTTTGATTAACTAGGTTGCTTCAATTTTGGTGCACAAAAATACTCTGGGCAAACTAGTGGGTTGTTTGGTTTCTTGTTACAAAAGTATGTTTCTGTAAAAAAAAACCAAACAAACAAACTTGTTAAAATAGTGTTTGATAATCACTACAAAATATGTTTATATAAATGATTAATTTTTACACATAAAATAGAGGTAAAAGTTTCTCGTGGTCTCTCACCTTTTATAATTATACATGGTCAATTCTATTTTGGTTACCATGTCTCGCCGTGCATTGTAATGTTATGTCTTTATTGGGTGTTTGGTTACACAATAAATTTTTATATATTTTTATGTTAAGAATTTATAATAGAGTAAAATTTAAACTGGTCAATGACATAAAATAACCCATGATATTTGAAAAGATGTGATAACAAAAAAAAGAACGAGAACTATCTATGATTATAAGGAACGTGAGAAATCACAAGATAAGAAAAAGAGTATAGTTTGTACATTTTCATCGTAAAAATGTATATTAAAATAAAAAGTGAACCAACTCATAACATAAAATTATCATGTTTGGAGAGATGTGATAATAAAAAAGAGTAACTATCATTCAAGACCAAACAAAGTGGGGGACCACAAGAAAAAAGAAAGAGGTGAGACCCTCTTTTTTTGTTTAAGAAGAAAATCACTTTCAAAACGTAAAATTGTTAAGGTTATCAAACACCTCTTTTAACCAATTTTCTTATATTTTTTAAAAATTAAAATAAAAATCTCTATGAGAACCAAACACTTCTTAAGTTATAATAATTCTCAAGTATCTCCTTTCACAGATTTTGTCGTAAAAAATATATTTTTGTAATAAAACTCGAGTTGCCCAGCAACCAAACACCCCATTAGTTATAATAAATTTTATGTAATGATAATTTTTCATCGTGAATTAGAAATTATTGTCCAACCAAGCACGACATAAATAAGAAATTTTATAGATTAAAAGATCAGATTCGCCAGTATCAAACCATTCCCGCCGATCAGATGAACCGGTGCGTCACCAAGTCACAGCCGATAAACATCCCTACAATGGACAGAAGAAATAAAGCACGAACCCAATCACCTTGATAAAGAACTCATGCCACCATTGTGTGAAATAGTAGCTACCAACCGTGAAAATTCATTTGTTGGAATTGACAACATGCATGAATCGTTCCGTGTAAATCAAGGAATCTGATCACTTGCCATATTGCAAGAAGAGGGTTCTTGTTGGAGTATGTTAATGGTAGTACGGGTAAATCTAAGAATGCTACGTCTTATATATAAGATATAACTGCTAGGAAAATAGGCAAACTTCAAAGCTCTCGCTGCATCGGATCAGAGATAATGTGATAGGCCTCTGCTGCTTACCGTACTAAATAATTATTCTACTTGTTATTTATAAAATAATCAACTGCTTTTCTTCATAGCCTAGATTTTTGAAACAGAGGCGCCCAGCTCTTGGTCGAATTACAGACGGTGGGCGTAGAAGGTGAGAAAAAAATAGAAAATTCAAGGTAAATGGGTCATCCGGTCAGGATCGGGTCGGTTAAGTTCAAACCAACTTGCATCAGCCGAAGTCAAGACCCAGATCAAGACAAAGTTGGTCAAGATCGTAATAAAAAATAATAAAAATAATAATTTTAAAATATCTACCGGATTAGAATCTCTGGGTCGGAACTGAGCCGGTTGACCTAAAAAATGACCGAGTCAGATCCGAGTCACTATCTGGGTTGCAACCTCACGTTCCATACTAGTTTACAGACTCAAAACGGTCACAAATATAGCCTTTCAAGAGAAAAATATATACACGTTTGATCGTAAGACGTGTTTTCCAGAAACCTTTTTTTTTGGGAGGGGGGACCCATTTACCCAGAAATTCAGTTTATATGTAAGCACAGATAGTTACACACAAATTCATGAGACTAATGACAGCCAATGAATAATCTAGCAAACTCTCATCCGAGAGATTTGAAAGGGCTCCTCCCGCAGCGTGCACCGGTTTCAGTCAAGTAGCTCTCGGGGCTCCCCTCGGCCGGATTGAGCGCAGTCTCCATCTTTCGACCACCTTCCGTCTTGGGCAAATGATAAAGAGCACCACTGATAGCCTTTTTGTCACAATGGAAGGGGCTCAAGTAAGCGGCAAATTCGGGCATGCCTCCCAAGTGTGATAAGCCCTTGGTAGTCATGGGCGCATGGGTTGGCAAGGGGGAGGCAGCTGACGGTGCATCTTGGCGGTGCGGCTCTTGAAGGCAGCTGGAGAAGCAGGGCACCTGCACATTGCCGACTAGGTTGACTGGTGCTTGGTCGAAGCTAATGGAAGTGTCCATGAGGGGAGGAACTGGTACAGAGCCGGTGTCGTCGTAGCAGTTCTCCATGCTGGTCTTGGAAGAGAGAACTCTGCTCTTGTAGAAGACCCTACACAACACCCAGTCTTCCTGTTCAACAGTGTAGAAAATGGAAGAGGGAGTCATCATCAGGGCTCGACACTAAGATATATACTGTTTTTTGGTCTACACTCGGATATATACACGCCAACATGAATCGAGTACTCTACATGTCCATGACGTTGGAAACATTAATTTAGTTTTATCATCTGCAGGTAACTGTACAGACGAGAACATTACAAAAGGGTCCTTTTACATGTGCAGTTTACTCATGCCTAAGGAGCATTAAGCTAATTTGAATGATTAGAGTATTTATTGTAGATGTTAGGAGTATCAATAACAAAATGGATGCAACGTGGACACATACATTAGAAATCATGTCAAGTTTCTACATACTACAAATTTCAAAATTGATATTAATAGCCAAATAGCTGTTGAGGATCCATGTTAATATCTAGTTTAAAATTATTATTGATAGAAGCGTTTACTATTATTATCAAACTGGCAGTAATGGATGAAAAGGACTTGACGGGAATCCCTTTTTTCTTTTTCTTTTTTTTTTTGAAGTGAAAACATTCATAGATAAAATCATTCTAGCATGTCCTTGTTCTCACACAAACAGACCGGAAGCAGAAGATCTAGACTTAAAATGCCCATTTCGTAAGATGGTGGGCTGAGTAATTACAATCAACTAGCAAAAATTACAGTAAAACAAGAACTTATGCACTCAAGGACTGGGTGATAGCATCAACAAGAGTTTTAGCATCTCTCCACAATACTATTATAGCCGGATTGAGAAGCCCAAGTGCAAACTTTGGCCAAGGCCTCTGCCTCAAGAATTTAAGGGTGGTCCAACATTGACAGAAGCAACTTCTATAAAATAAGTCCCCCCTGCTTCATTTCTAACAAGCATAGCAACAGCTCCAGAATCCTCACTTAGCTTCAGTCATAGCCCAATTGATGAGTTGTGTAATAACATCTAGCCTTCCACACTTGCCAAATAATTGAAATGCTCACGACTCCCAAGTGTCCTTTGGATAGATTGTGGAAGGATCTACGCTGCTAAAGTTCAATGCTACAAAAGGGAGAAGCTAACCATACAACTCTCTACTCCGTGGGCATTTAAAGAAAAAATGATCCAACGACTCCCGCTCCATCAAGCAGATGTTGCAGGATTGGTCGATCTGTGGGTATCTCTTGTGAATTTCATAATTTAAGTAGAGATTACCTGATAGCCCCTTCCACAGAAAGATACTAGTTTTATGAGAAATAAATTTCCCGACGGTCGGGTGCCACAAAGTGTGCCAAATATCAATGATTTGAAGAGCTCAAGGAAATACCCATGTCATTAAGGAATCTATAAACAGACTTAGTAGTGAATCTACCATCCAAAGTAAACGACCAAATAAAACTATCTTCCATCAAATTGTTGTAGATAGGAGTTTTAAGAATGCATTGAACATAATGCACATCAAACTGATACATAATAGTGGATATTTAGCATTAAGCATGTTGGTCCACAAGCGAGTTTTATCATGCAAGAACACCCAGAGCAGCTTCATACTTATAGCTTGATTAAGAATTTTGAAATCCTTGATCCCCAAACCACCAAGATGCTTAATCTCTGCTTATTAGAGGACCATTTAGAAAGTGAATATTTCTTTTACCTCATGCCCACCGGAAGGATCTTTGCATAAGTTCCAACTTGCTCAATCTTTTTGCTGGCAATTTGGGGATTGCCATAGTACGTAAGAGAACATGGCTAATGGTTGACTTCATAAGGGGTGTTCTCCCGGTGGTAGATGACAAATTTGCCTTCGTTGGCGTCAATTTTTTCAACAAAAAAGAGGACCAGGCCAATGCCCAGCTGGTCTGATCCTTAATTGGTCCAAAACAGGCCTTAATTTGGCCCATTGGCGCACCTCAGCTGGGCCGGCCCCTATTTTGATTTAATTAAATGATTTCTCAGCTCCCTTGAAGGCCCATTTGCACACAGCCCATAAGAGGAAGGAGATTGTGCCGCGGTCAGCCCAATTGGCCCAGATGCCACTTAACAGGCCACATCAACACCCAGTTAGCAGCCATGTCAGCTGTCAGCTCAACCTGCCACCTCACCCTTGACCCATTAATTGCATGGGAGAGATCAAGGAACAGCTCAATACTTAATGCCATGGGAGAACTCAAAGGTCAAGTCAAATATTGAATGTCCTAAGAGAATTCAAAGAGTCAAGTTTAATTAAAACTACCTAGGACCATGGATTGCAGAATCGGCGGAATCGGTCCGATTCCGACCGATTCCGGAATCGGATCGGTGGATTCCGATCCGATTCCAGGCGGAAGGACCGATTCTAGGAAGTATTCCGCGGAATCGGTATGAATCGCCTGGAATCGGTCGATCCCGTCGGAGGACCGGGTCAACCGGCACAGTTCGATTCCCGGTTCGATTCTGGACCGGGAATCGAACCGATTCCGGCCCTTTTAGGGCCGGAATCGACCCGCGGGGGTCGATTTTGTCGATCCCGCGGCGGCAGAAGCTCGATACGGCGATTCCGGCGCGATTCCGGCAATTCCGGCCTCGATCCCAGCTGCCAGCATCGATTCCGGGCCGATTCCGTCGATTCCAGCAAGGATTCCACCGATTACGGCGATTCCGGCGGCGATTCCGGCGATTCCAAGCAACGTCTTCAAGGGATTCCTGTGGATGAATGCATTGGTTATTTTTAATTTTTTTTATAACTCATTTCCTATTTTTTTAAGATTTTTCCTGAATTTTTTGATTTTTTTGACGAAAAAAAAATTCAAAAAAAAAACCCGATTCCGGGTCGATCCGGAATCGATTCTCTTCCCAGGAATTGGCCGATTCCAGCCGATTCCTGGAATCGGAATCGACCGATTCCGATTCCGATTCGGATTCCGGAATCCTTGCCTAGGACAGACCAACAGCTACCTTACGTACTCCACCTGGTGTCCCCCGATATCCCACCTGCTCCTATAAAAGAAGAAAGGCGCCCAGGCCAGACCAGCTGCTGGAGACGCCGACAGGCTGCTGGATTCCAGCCCCAACTGCACACCTGCTCCAATCCTGTCCGCAGCCAAAAAAAGGGAAGAAAAAAAAAGGAGTCCCATTGGCACCTCTTCCCCTTGCTGGAGGGGCCTCTTCGGCTGTATTCTTCATCCCCATTCCATCCAACATCAAAGAAAACAGGTGGGTCAAAGTAAATATATAATTATGTAGTCCTTATGGACACTCCTCCCACCTCCCAAATTTCTCTTCTGAATCCCTCTCATGAACTGAACCGGCCTTAATTGACATCAGCAACCCAAAAGACCATCTAAAGCCTGGTCGGTATTTGCATGATTCAATAAAAAAACTCCTTGACACCCCCTGTCCGGCCCCTAAAATCAGACCCATTTTCAGCCCTGTTTGATCTTATTTGTAACCGCCTGGGGAGCCTTTACATCAGCTCATCCCCCACCCATTTAAAATCCTCCATACAAGCCTCCAATCTGACACCGGTTTTGACCCCCAAAACAGGTCCTATACCGGCTTTGTTTGAACTCCAAAACCAGGCCAATTCTGGCCTCCCTTCAAGCCTTACACAGGTCCCTCAAGGTTCCTTATGACGGCTCACAAAAATAATCAAGTCAGGTCCTTTTTTTCAGCCTTACATGACCTCCTTCGACAGGTCCTAAAATCCCCATCTGGCCTATCTACGACTGCCTGAGCTGGTCCTATTCTCGGTCTGTTACAGCACCCTTAACAAACCCTATTTTGACCTCATCCCGGTCCACTAAGATGCCCTGAAGGACAGGTCATGTCCAGACCCTCAAGCAGTCCCAAATTTCCATGTTAGGACCCCCTCGCTGTGGCCTACTCAAACAGCCCCCCTTGAACTATCCTTTGATACCCCCTCAGTTCAGTCCCCTTTGTGACCCATCTTCAATCTCCTTACTGTCCATCCCAGGCAGGTCCTACTTGACCTCTTTTTGATCCCCCAAAATGCCCCCTCTACGGCTCATCAAATCAGCCCCATTCAGACCCCATACAAGTCCTGAAAACAGGCCATTCTAACCCATCTCCGGTCCAAGAAAAAGAAAGCCATTTCCAGCCCCTTGTCCGGCCCTTGCTCAGCTCCCTGTCTAGGTCCATTTCAGCCCCAAAACAGGACCCTGTGCAGGCCCGTTTTGACACATCTAAACTCTCCAAAACAGGCCCCTTTGCAGCCAGATTTCCCTGCCCCCTTTGTGGCTCAACTGAACTAGTGAGGACACTAGATTTTGGCCTCGGTTCAGTCAAGTATACGAGCGATGCAGGAGAAATTTGGATTCCATATGGCTTGGAGATACTTACCCATATTTTCTTTAGTCAGGATATTTTTTCTAGAATTTTCTAAGGTGTCTACATCATTTTTTAGACATTTTAGAAATGGTTACGTGTTTTTCTGTTTTACCTGATTTTCTGATGTAAATAGTGGGCTGGATCCTATATAAAGGACCGGTCCCTCACTCTTCAGCGCATGATACATTGAAATGAAAAATACATTGATTTTGGCATTCCCGTTTTACCCCTCACTATCCGGGGGATCTTCTTAAACCCTCAAGGGTTTTTCTCTCTCCCCCAATCTGCGCGAACGGCTGGTTCGCCTGACCCCGAACTCCTCCCGATGGCGAGTCCAACGGCGGCGGCGTCTACCTCCTCCGTTCCCCCTCTTCTGATGGAGATCTCGGCGTGAGCCTTTGGAGAGTTCTTCTCCCCTCTCCTTGATCTACTGGTTCGCCTTCTGTTCAACTACCGTAGGATCATTCCCTTGATCCCTGCAATTTTCTCCTTCTTCATCTACTTGAGGATAGCTCATCCTCTTCTTCCGGATTTAGTCTTGGCGAGCTCCTGTGAAGACTTCTCTTCACTCGCCTGGATTCTTTCCCGTCTTGGTGCTGCTGTGCGGATCCTACGATGTCAGCGTTATTGGTAGCCGAAGTGTTCTTCATCCTTGCTGGGAGCTGAGCCTTCGGTGTTGCCGATTTCGCCGGTTGTATATCTGTTGAACTCCGATCGCGGAAGCTGTTGAATATTTCTACTCCGAGGCTATTGGTCGATGACGAAGGGATCCACGTCTAAATCTCTGGTTAGACTTTTCGATCCCCTGGTTGTGCATATAATGAAGGTCAGTGCTATTTTGTGAGCTCGTCCTCCCTTTCTACTCTGGATCTTCGGATCTATACTGGTGGGAATAGCTATATTCGATCGGATGTTTCCCTTGGTCTTCGGATCAAGCTGGTAGCTGTTTGTTTCCCTTCGAACCCTAGACGGCTGTGCAAGTGCTACTTATGGATTCGTTTCCAGAGCTCTACTATTTTAGGAAAACTGGTTCCTGGTCCTTCGATGCTCTTTTCATTCTGCAAT
The DNA here is from genome assembly GCA_036172225.1 of Cryptocoryne crispatula var. balansae. NCBI lineage: Eukaryota > Viridiplantae > Streptophyta > Magnoliopsida > Alismatales > Araceae > Cryptocoryne > Cryptocoryne crispatula. The sequence continues at coordinate 21,915,846 of CM069920.1, forward strand.
CGATCAATCTTTTGAAGATTCAACATCAGTCTGAGTTTCATTGCTGTGTCGGTTACTTGGATTGAAAATGTCTGGATTCTACTACTGTGTTTACTGTGGAGCTAAGTCTGAAGAAAACTGGTCCACTTCTCCAGTTTACGTACACACCTCTCAGATCTGCTTAGCTGACTTATAATTTTCTGAAGTCATCGGGATTATTTGATACTGGGACTGGTCCTTACTCCAGTCCAAGGGTTCTTACTTTCCCGAGCTGGATTTCCTGCTGCGTTATCTTGATATGCTCTACGTGAGATTCCGACTGGTCCTTATTCCAGTCATGGTTTGATATCTCTATTGTTACTATTGGACTTATTGTGTGAATCGTTGGACAGATCTGTTGAGTTTGAGCTGAAACCGATATTTGGTTAATCATCTGGGAGTCGATTTGGATTCATCACAGTTTCCTACATTTACCTTAGAGCTATATAGATGTCAGATACATGTATCTGCCTACAATATTCGTACGGAAGATGATGATGATCGCTGATTTGCCAGAACCTTGGTAGATTCTTTATAGTTGCCGGTACTGGACTGAGTCCACTACAGGAAATGATTATAATCCGATCACCTGATTCGTACGGAAGATGATGATGATCGCTGATTTGCCAGAACCTTGGTAGATTCTTTATAGTTGCCGGTACTGGACTGAGTCCACTACAGGAAATGATTATAATCCGATCACCTGATTCCTAGGCTGTGATGATGTTTTTCTAAGCCTTCTTATCAGTCGATACTCATTGTGGAGATCAAGAATGATGCTGACCAAGATCAAGCTGGCGCAGATTGTTGGTTATCTGTCAACCTGAAGATAAGTATTCTCCTAATTGAAAGTTGTAGACCTCTTACCACCCTGTGAGGTGTGGGTTATCAATTAGTTTTGTACTTATTTGATAAATCGTTGTATTAAAGGGGAATACCTATCTCTCAGCTGAAGATAGTCTTCCCCACACTCCGGTGTGGAGGTACTTTCTGTCTCCTTCTCCTTGAATGGTTTTAATACTGTTTTCTCTATTATCTAATTCGTGATGCCATGCCTAGTGCGGTTTAGGTCCTAGCTTTAATTCTTGTTGTTGTTGGTCATTTGGCGAGATCATTAGAGTGGACCTAATTCATATAACTAAAATCAGTTGCATTAACTGTTAGGACCGAATTTCGAAATCTATTCATATTTTCAAAATTGGCGATTCTCCCTTATTCTTCTACCCCTATTCTGATTCATTAAAAGAGAAAGCAACTTTAGTGGAAAATTTCTTAATTAGAACACTCTAAAACTGAAAGACCTAGAACTCATTTGTGGGAGTCAGATTTTAATTTGTGAGTGTTAGCCTCAAATTTTAGTCTGTAAAACCTGTCCCCCATCAAGCTGAACAGACCCCAAAACGGGTCATGTTTACCCCCCCCCCTAAAAGAAAAACTTGAAGTCCCTTCCAGCAGCCCCCTTGCGGCCTTCAAAGAAGACAGCAGCCCCTAGAGCTTTAAAAAAACAGCACTGCACAGCTCAACAAGAAATGCAGAAATCTGCCATTTGCAACATCGGTGGGTGGGGGTGATGTCTCAGACCCTTTTGGAATCCGTACGACGGGCCGATCGTTTGTCCAAGTGGACCTTCACCTTACCGCCAAGCTGATTGAAGAAGCAAAGAATGTTGAAGTCAAGTAGGCCCTTCTGGCCCAAAAAGTCCAATACGGGCCCACCAAGTCCGAGGAGAACCGAAGACCGGCTATGAACGCTGATGGAACTCAAACCGGCCTAAACGGCCTTGACAACAAAAAATAAATAACAAAATCAGAAATGCCAAATGTCAAATTAAAATAAGGAGTGAAACACCCTTCCACGGGTACTCCAACTTTTGGATGGCTCCCCCGGGCACGCTCCCGGAATGTTGATCCGGACGATGACATGGGCATGCCCCTATAGTCGGCAATTCTTCCCGTGATGTGGCCTACTAAGCACTTGTCATTATTAGGTGGGTAAATTCCATATCGGTTAAAATATGCTGGCATGCTGTCGTAATGCCGAAATTATTTCAACCTTATGAAAATTTACATTAGGGGAAGGAACACCGATCTTTCTACCAGGTGTTGTATTTAAGCCACATGTACACTGACTTATGAAGTGAAATGTCATCCAAGTGCCAACTCGGAATGCATGAAACCAAGTATCAAATAGTAGCCCAATGAGCCGGATGGGATGCAAATCCAAATCAAGTAAAACGCACCATAAACCAACACAAAATACAATGTATTCAACCCAAAACACAAGAAAAATCAGATTTTGCAGCAATCTGAATTTTTAATAAAAACACCTAATCTGATAAGGTTGAACCCATAAATTAAGTGACAATTAAATCAAATCATAAACAACATATAAAATGTTAACAGGAGACATTGAAAATCAATATTAAGCAAAAAAAATCAGACCTTCACAGATTCTGAAAACACATGTAAAAATCAGATTTTTACAATCTGAAAATTCGCTTAAAATGCATAAACCTTGTCAAACATAATTCTTAATCAAACAATAAGAGATTAAGTTAAAAAAAAAACTAAACCAACAACATTTCAACACCCAAATGAATAAAAACCAACCTAAAAACAAAAAAATCAGATTGTTAACTAAATCTGAAACCTTAAAAATTAAATCAATCAAACCAAATCCTACAATGTTTAAGACACTTCAAACTCATCAAAATTGAAATCAAAACAACTTAAACCAATCAAACTTAACTTAAAACAAAATCAAAACAAACTGAAACCAAATAAAAACAAATCAAACAACTTCACTTAAATCTGAAACTCATAAAACTAATTTTAAACCAACATAAACCAATCAGGCAACTCATAAAAAAATAAGTAAAAATCAACCCCAAACAGTTGGTTTGCATCTCATCTGGCCCAAAAAGCCGCTGTCCTTTTGAGTTCATTACTTTTCTATGGATGTGCACACTTTCCAAAACAGGTTGATATAACGGTTAATCAAGGGCATTCGAGCCGTTGCCCGATATAAGTTAACGCCAAATATTTGTACCATCCAACAAAAATGGTCAAAATCAAATTTTCAAAGAATTCAAATCTCGGTTCTAATATTTTTAAAATATCACCGGACTATCTAATATTTTTATAAGATATCACCTATTTTATGAGATAAGTCCGGGACATCCATGTTTTCCCCAAAACATAAAACTTTTTTTCAAAACAGAAAACAAGGTTCACACAGCCTTCCAACTTGCCAACTTACTTTGACACCCACGGACCATGTTTTCTAAATGACCGGCTTTGCCACCATAAGAGTTCATAGGAATACCCAGATAGAGATCCTCCTTGGATGAATACTAGAAACAAGTGATAAGACTAAATCTACTGCAGGTTCAAGCCAGGACATTTTTGTTGAAATAGATCTTGGACTTAGATTTGTTGATAATTATGTGAACCTCTTTTTTACCCGTCTGTTCTTAGAAAGAAAGACATCTCCGGACTTTTCTAGAAAAATAGGTGATATCCTAAAAATATTAGGTAGTCTAGTGATAGTTTAAAAATATAAGAACCGATGTTTGGGTTCTTTGAAAATTTGATTTTTGACCCTTCTCCGCCGGATGGTGCGAGTATCCGGCGTTAGCTTACATCGAGCAACGGCTCGAACGCCTTTGATTAATCGTCACGGCAATCTGTTTTTGGAGACATGCACATCCACAAAAAAAGTAAAGAACTCAAAAGGGCAGCGGCCTTTTGGGTCCGATGAGATGCAAACCGATTTGTTCGGGTTTGTTTTATTTGTTTGTTGGTTGACTTTTGGATTGACTTGAAAGTCGGTTTTGTTGATTTTTTTTGGGTTTTGAATCAATTTGTTTGATCGATTTGTTTTGTTGTTTGTTTTGTTTGGATTTGGCTTTTGATTTGTGTAAACCTCTTGTTTACATGTCTGTTCTTTAGAAAGAAAGACATCTCCGGACTTTTCTAGGAAAATAGGTGATATCCTAAAAATATTAGGTAGTCCAGTGATAGTTTAAAAATATAAGAACCGAGGTTCTGGTTCTTTGAAATTTTGATTTTTGACCCTTCTCCGCCGTATGGTGCAAGTATCCGGCGTTAGCTTACATCGAGCAACGGCTCGAACACCTTTGATTAACCGTCGCGGCAACCTGTTTTTGGAGACATGCACATCCACAAAAAAGTAAAGAACTCAAAAGAGCAGCGGCCTTTTGGGTCCGATGAGATGCAAACCGATTTGTTCGGGTTTTTTTTATTTGTTTGTTGGTTGATTTTTGGATTTTGAATCAATTTGTTTGATTGGTTGTTTTTAACGTTTGTCTGTTGTTTGTTTTGGTTTCAGTTTGTTTTTTTTTTGAATTTTGTTTGATTCAATTTGTTTTGGTTTTAATTTTGATGTGTTTGAAGTGTTTTAAGCATGTTTGAATTTTTGATTTGGTTGATTTTCTGAATTTTCAGATTTCTGAATTTTCTGGTTTTGAGTTGATTTTGATCCATTTTTGGGTGTTTGGAATGTTGTTGGTCATTTGGTTTCTTTTAGGGGTTGATCTTTGTCATTTATTTGAGCAAGATTAGGTGGATTTTAAGTGAATTTTCAGATTGCTAAACCAGATTTTCGAAGTTGTTTAGAATCTGTTTTTGGTAAATTGTTCAAATCTGATTTTTTTTGTTTGCAGATCGTTCTTCGAGCATTTTTTTCTTTGTTGTGGTTTTTTTATTGAATTGGTGTTGTCTTAAATTAGGTTCTAGATTTGCCTTAAATCCGATCCTCACTTAAGGACTGATTTGGGATTCCGCCGAGTCACAAAGGGGCTGGAGTGTGATTGCCAAAAAGGGCAAGGAAGCAGGCCACAAAGGGGCTTGTTTGAGGGAGTTTGGATAGGATGAAAATAGACCTGACTGGGGTATTCACCCGGACCCAAGAGGGAATCCCATCTTGGGCTGAAATGGGCCAGCTCAGGCCTGCACAAGGGGCTCTTCAACCGGGACAGATTTCATTTTTTTGAGGCCAACAGAGGGCAGCTTAAAGACCTAGTTAGGGAGTCTAATAAGGTGTCTTTAAATGGACCGACATGGGCCTGCGCAAGTGGGCCTGATCGGGGTGTTCTGAATGGGGCTGCAGAGGGGCTGTTTACTGCAGGTTTTAGGAGCAGGTTTTCAATCTGCTTAATAGGTCTGCAGGTGGGACGAATTGGGTCACAAAGGAACCTGTTTGTGGGCTTGGATGAAGACCAGGAATGGGCCTGTTTGTGGGCCTGGTTTAGGACTGCTCCTGGGCCGGTTATGGGCCTGAACAGGGGCCGGTTATGGGCACCTGCAAGTGGGGTGCAGGTGGCTGAAAATGGGCCTGGATATGGGCTGAACATGGACCGGTTGTAGGATGTCTACAGGTGGACCGAGCAGGCCTGCTTTGGGACCTGAGCGGGGGAGTGTTCGACGCCTGCAGATGGGCCTGCTCAGGTGGCTGAACGTGGGTTGGCCAGACCTGGATTCGAGGGGGAAGGGACCAAATGGGGTGTAAAAGAAAGACCTACGTGAAGGTCTGCAAATGTGGCAGGGGAATCCCATTTCAGAACCTGATTTGCTTTATTTATTTCCAAATTGTTTGAAACCGGTCTGCTTGTTTTAGGCTTATTTCAATTCTGATTTTTTTTTTCTATTGAACTTTCAGATTTGTCCATATTGCCTTTTTGTTTGGCGGTTTGCATCACACCTGGCCCATTGGGCCGCCAATCGGTGCCCATTCTCATGCATTCCAAGTCAACATTGAAGATCGCTTTTCATTTTATATGTGATGAAGTACAATGATGTAAAAAGATAGGCAATTCTTCCCCCAACATAGGTTATTCACCAATTTTGGAAAATTCCGGCATTACGACAACATGTCGATCATTTCCAACTTAGTGAAGTTTACCCATCCAAAATAGTCAGCCTTAGCATAGCCATATTGGGGGAAGGATCACCGGCTACGGGATGCATGCCCGCGCCTCCGTCCGGATCGACAGCTATGGGAACATGCCCGCGCCCCCATCCAAGGTGGAGTTCCCCGCTAGGGGTGAAGCTCCTTAGTTTAATGTTGCTTTCGCATTCTGTTTTTTATTTTTTTTGTTTTATTTTGAAGGTCACTTCGGGCCGGTCCATGTTCCACCGGTGTTCAAAGTCGGGCTTCGATTTGCTTGCATTGGATGGATAGCTTCTTGGAAGCCAAGCCGAATCCGTGAAAGGGCCGTTGAGGCTCACTCGTCCTTTGATATGTTGAGGGGAGAACCAGACCCGTGAAAGAGCCGTTGAGGTTCATCCCTCCCTTGATGAGTTGAGGGGAGAACCGGACCCGTGAAAGGGCCGTTGAGGTTCATCCCTCTCTTTGCCGGTTCAAGTCACAAGGGGCCTGCTGCGACCTTCTTTTTCTTCATTCTTTTTGCACTGCTGCAAAGGAGCTGCTGGTGGGCTTCTTGGGAAGCGGATTGGACCCGTGAAAGGATCACTAGGTTGAGCCTCAATGGGGCTGGAACCTGGCTGCAAGGGAGCCGAAAATGGTCCTGTTTCGGGCCTGAATTGGGTGCCGAACATGGGCTGGAAATGGACCGGTTTGGGGTCTGTTTAGAGTGCCTGCAAGTGGGCTGGAACCGGGTCACAAAGGGACTGGTTATGGGCTGTATATGGGCCTGTTTGGAGGTCTGCTGGATGGGCTACAAAGGGCCGAAAATGGGCTGCCTAAAGCCTGTTTTGGGCCAGCTTTGGGTAAGCTACAAGGGGCTGGAAGTTAGCCACGTGAAGGCTGCCAGACTTGGGCTGAATTGGGGACAGTTCAAGGCCTGGGTAAGGACCAGGAAATGGGCCTATTATGGACCAGTCTGGGGTCTGCTGGATGGGTTGAACAGGTCCTGAATTGGACTAGGTCCTGAATTGGACTGGGCAAGGGCCAGATTTTGGGCCTGATATGTGGGCTCGGACTGGGCCTGTAGAAGGGCCAGCAGGTGGGCCGGACAGGGGCTATCCATGGGCCTGGATTGGGGGTACCTGCAAGTGGTTTAAACTGGGTCAGATAGGGACCGGATATGGGCTTAACCTGGGCCTGCAGGTGGGCGGTTATGGGCCTGATGGTAGGTCTGGAAATGGGCCGAAATGGAGCTCTTTTGGGCCTTGATTGGGGCTGAAACCGGGTCACAAGGGGACTGGTTTTTTTGCTCCAGACAAGGGCCAGAAAGGGCCAGATTTATGGGTTCAGCTCAAGGGGATTACAGTCCAATCTAGGGGGGTTTGAATAGACTGAAATGGGGCATTTTGTGAAGGTGGATAAGGACAGGAGATGGCTGGTACAATCGATGGAAAGAAGGCCCTTTAAAGGGCTACATGGACATACCCACGATCTCTTCTTACCTTGTCTTCTTCTTCTCCTCTTTTCCTTCTTTCTCCTGCAGGTGGCAGGCGCAGGTGCAGCAGCAGGTGCAGCAGGTGGCAGCAGGTCGGTAGATGAGGTAGCAGACCGGCAGCCTGTCGGCGCTTCCAACTCCCCCCCCCTGAAGCTGGTGCGCCCCCTCCTTTTTATAGATGCTGGGGGGGTAGCAGATGAAGGGGCATCTGGTGTGTACATAGATGGCCTTTGGCCTTCCCCATGGAGGTTACTCCATTTAACCTTCTTAATTGACCTGCTGGCCCTTGACCTTCCCCCTTCACAAAACTGTTCAGATTGATGGGGAGACAGGTGGCTGGCGTGGCTGGGTTGCTGAGGTGGCAGAATAGCCAGTGTGGCACATTCACACCAGGACTGTTCAGATATGGCCCTGATGTGGGCCTGCAGGTGGGCCTGATTGGGTGGGCCTGCAGGTAGCCGCGGCCCAGTCCCCCTCCTCTGCTGTGGGCTGTGCACAGGGCTCTTCCATGGGCCAGAATTTGCCTAATTATGGGCTGGCCGACCAGAACACATATTGGGGTGCCCAATTGGGCCTGATTTGACTCAATTATGGGCTATCCACCCTACGCTTAAGTTCATTTCTTCTTTGGCCCAATTGTCTGTTTTTTTTTTGAAAAATATTGACGCCAACAATAACCTAACCAAAAAGCAATTCATATTCTCCAAGGATTTCGAGAAGATGACTAATTTCGCCTTCCTTAGTCTTCCAATAAATGACAAGGTCATTCGTGAACATCAAGTGAGTAACAGTAGGCCCTCCCCTGGGGGTTACCACTCCTAAAATTGTCTAGTTATAAACAACCATATTGAACATGAAGGACAGAGGCTCAACACAAAGGATGTAAAGATAAGGGGATAGGGGGGCCATCCTTGACAGATCCTTCTAGCTGGGTAGAACTGATCTCTTATATGCCCATTCAAATTAAGGGAATACAAAACAATCTTGCTACATTGCATCATGAGATTTGGGAGGAAAATCCAAATTTGAGCAACATAGAATCAAAAAAAATCCAACCTAAGCATATCATAAGCTTTATGAATATCCAATTTGACCATAAAATAGCCAACCTTGCCCCTCTTCCCATAGGAATCACTTTCATGTCCTCATTCAATGCATGATTGTCAATGATGAAGTCATGAGCAAGGTTTTCAATGTGACATAGTACCACCTTGGCGCCTTGGCGATAAGGCGAGGTGTTAGGCAACATTTTTTTATATGATAAAATAGATAAAATAACAAAAAATATGTGTAAAAATAATACAAAATAGCTTTGACAACATGCAAATCAATTAATAATGTGGGAAGTGCCTAGTTACATTGATTGAATAACTTGACAAATTAGTTAAATTTACTATTAAATTCTATTAACTATTAGTAAACACTTAAGAAATTATTGAACCATAGCTATTATTTCATCAAAATGTCTATTTATAGTCAAATTAGCTATTAGAACTAGTTGTTTTTACTTCAAAACAACTTAATTAAGTGATATTGACACTTAATTAACATTATTTATCATTAAAATATATAAAATAATCATTTAAGATGATGGGGGCCTAGGCACCCATCGCCTTGCCCCCTTTGGGGGCGCCTTGTCGCCTCGGCCACACCTTGAAAACTATGGTCATGAGTAGGTGCTTAGTGATTCTATGGAAACAGACATTTTGACAAATAGAGGGTGACAATAAAATAATGATGAAAAAGGAAGAACAATATCAATGAAACAAGATGCCATTGACAGATCCATGAAAACAACAGAAGAGGGGAAGGAGAGATGGAAGCCTTGAATTGTTGTCAACAAACACATGCAAAGATTCCTTGCCAGAGATGACATCTCAAGCAAAATGCACTACTAATGGGGTGTTTGATTATATGATAAATTGAGTTTTTTTTACAATTTTATGTTTTTGTAATAAAACTTGCTAAAAGAGATGTTTGACAACCACTACAATTTTATGTTTTTAAAGAGATTTCTTTCTTAGACAAAAAACAGAGGGACTCACCTATTTTTTTGTCTTGTGGTCCCTCACATTGTCTGGTCATATGTGATATCCACTCGTTTTTGTCATCACATCTCTCCAATTTTATGTCATTGACTAGTTTTTATTTTATTTTAATATAATTTTTTACCGTGAAAGTGTATAAAAATTATTGTGCAACCAAAGACCCTATAAGTAATTATTTGACCCCCACTAGATTATACTTGTTCCCACTAGTTTTATTTTCTCGTCTAATCTAGCCTTTTTTTAAAGTGGTTTATATTATCTAAATGCTTTCACACCTTATTTATTTGTTGTTCTTTCATGCAACTGCTGATGATCTCATCCATTGACTACAAAAGCTTCCTAGTCTATATTCCATTGAGAAGAGATACCATGCTGGAGAGAAGTCTCTCTATGTCAGGTGCAAAAGAGATGTGTTGGCAAGTGTATTAGATAACACATCTAAAATAATGTGTGTGGTTCCTAATTTTTATGTCTAAAATATGTCTAAAATGGAGAGATTTCCCTGTTATATGCCGTTGGAAGAGATCTCTTCTCATACTCCATAAAATCTCACTTGGACAGAGCAGTCAGTGGGATCCATTGTCTTGAAAATGTCACCACCTAAGATTTCTTAATTTAACGGGTGTTTGGTTGCACAAGAAAATCTTTATACGCCTTAAGGTTAGAAATTAATATTAGAATAAAATCTAAACTAGTTAGGGCCAAACATAACTACAAAAGGTGGCCACAAGAAAAGAAAAGAGGGTCTCACCTCCATTTGGTTCAAGGAAGAAATCTCTTGTCAAACACTATTTTTAAGAAAATTTGCTTACAAAAATATAACTTTGTAACAAAAACTCAAACGTCTCGCGCAACCAAACTCCCCATTAGCTTCATCTTCAAACACCATATATTTTGTCAATGAAACAGGCGGGTGAAGACTGATTCCGTGTCGTTGCCATTGCATTAATAGCTATCCACTACAAGTATATATATTTCTACCAGCCGGCCTCTCGTGGCAGTGAAGAGGTATCCATGGCGACGGGATCAACGTACTGTTCTTCCTATGTGTGCTAACTGTTGAACTATTTCTCTTGTCTATTTATATTTATACACACATTCGCCGTGTCATTATGCATATAAAAGCAAGCAGAGGTCTACTATGCAACGGTTAATTGAGTTGCAGAAGAGAGATTAACTAAGAGACGGAAAGTTAGAATTACCATGAAGGAGGAAGAGGAAGGATTGGAGTCGTCGGCTGCCGGGCCCTCCATCCGGAACTCGTGCATGACCCACTCGGTCTTCTTCCCCCTGGGAGCCCTGCCCTGGTAGAACACAAGGGTTTTCCTCATGCCTACCAGAAAACCTCGGCGGGGGTCGACCACAGGTCGGTCCTTGCCGGTGGCCTTCCAATAGCCCGATTGCGTCGCTCGGTTCGTCCGCTGTCCCGTCGCGTACTTGCGGTCCCGCAGGCTGTAGAAGTACCATTCTTTCCCACCGACACACGCCGCATCTGATCACCAGGGAGCAGAACAGAAAGGGAAACAGCCAAGAAACACTTCAACGTTCACGGAAACTTTCTTTGCATGCAGACAATATATCCACAAAGTAATCAGGAGCTACCGAATAAATGTTTTAGTTTTGAAATCGTGGTTCCGAGAATAGCATGTAAATTGTAGTTAGTGGGGTGTTTAGTTGTGCGATAAATTAAAATTTTGTTATAATTTATATTTTTGTGATAAACTTATAGTTCGATAATTATTACAATTGTATATTTTTAAAAATTTTCTTTATTAAATAAAAAAAAGTTTCACCTCTTTCTTTTATCTTATGGTCCATCATTTTATTTGATCATATAAGATACCACTCTATTTTGTTAACACCATGGAATGCTGAGTCAAGACCGATCGACATACTTGAGGTCGGATTGCACGAACAGTGGAGCCTATATAAGATCTCCAAGAGATCTCATTGAATTCTATCCCTCATTTTTCTTTACTTCTCTAAAACTCCTCCTCCTCCTCCTCCTCCTCCTCCTCTCTCTCTCCACATTTTCAAACTCTCAAATTTTTTTAAGTATTTTTCGTTACTTTTTAATTACTTGTTTAATATGTAGTTAGTATATTAGTTTATTTAGTTCATTAGTAGTTATTTTTAAATTTATTTTAATTATTTATTTAATTGTTAATTATTTTGTTCATTATCACATCTCTCCAAATTAGATAACTTTATGTTATTGATTAGTTCACATTTTATTTCAATACAATCTTTTATCGCTAAAAAAAATGTATAAACATGTATTGTGCAACCAGGCGTCAATGGACCAGCCTGTCTCACAAGGCTAAAACCTTGTCCAAACTATACTGGGCCGGGTCAAGTTAGCCCACATTATATTATTAACTTAATCTAACCCGTAAAAAATACCAACTTGACCTCACTCCATGTGACCAAAATTTTCTACTCCATAACATATTATTATCAAATTTAATAAAATTATTTTTAACATAACATTATAAAATTGATGGTAATTTAACTTATACAATATCTTAATAAATATAAAAAACTCATTAAATTACGTTGAGAGCCATTTAACCTGGTTGGATTCATTTTCGCCGGATCAAGATCACCCGGCCAAAACTTCAAAGTTCAAACTCCAAAACTTAACTTCGGGCAGACTGTATGTACGACTGCGAAAGAGCAGGAAGGACAAAAACAAAAATAAAAAAACTCAAGGGTGTGCCTGTGAATAATATTATTGCCGGAAGATGCTCCGGCGGCCGCCGCCTGCGGAATATCGCCTTCGTCCCCACGATGGCGCTGACGCGCCGGCATCATGGGAGCCGGCCGGCCGCGCCGAAGAACGCAATAGCAACAGTGAAGAACAGATAAGTCTCGCCGTCGCACGGGTGTGTCCCACCGTTTGCTCCCCCTTCCCCCAACCCCACCACGGAGCCCCCCGGCTTTATTAATCGCATCGGTCTCCCCCTCCGCCCTCGTCGATCGCCGCGGTGTCCGGACAAGAAGTTCGGGCCGGTCGACATCCCTTCGACAGTGCAGCTACTGTCGTGCTCGAGAGACCCGTGCGAGAGCGGCGCTGCCGTTCCTATATCTTTGCATAAATTAGGCCGGGTGTAGCGGTCTCTGAAGCAAAGAAATGTTTCTCTCGTGAAATTTGGATCACCTCAGTCTCTGGACGAAACAAAATCTCGTAATCCTTGGCGGAATGATAACACGTGGTGCTCAGAAGACGTAACAAGAATATATTTTAGTGAGGATGTAAAATGAATCTTACGTCGCTCAATGGTGAGTTAGTAGAAGGTCAGAGTCTCGAGAGTCTCGATCGCTTTGTAATGAATTGATAGAAGATCGGGAATGAGTTCTCAAAAGTTCGACAGTAACTTGAACGAGTCTTGATAGTAGATCTTCGAAGACTCGATAATAAATTAACACAGATTCAGTAACAGAGTCTTGAAAAGTCGAAGAGATGTCGAATCATCTTTAAAGTGCACTATCACTTCATCTTTCACATATCACACGTCGTCATCTCGTTGAAAAATATGAAAACTCTCTTCGCTCGAGGACTGAAATATTGATCCAAACTCTCTCTTTCCCGATCGACTTGGCTGCACTTCTTTTCTCGTTCACTGAAATTCGGCGGCAAACCCTAACTCGAAAGCGACGGCAACGGCTGTGTAATAACCAATAGCAGTGGTGGCCGGGGGAGTGGCGCCTTTCCTTGTCGTGGCAGCCTGGCAGGGAGGCCGTCATTCTCTCTTTCTGGGCACAGCCAATCGATGACACAGAGAAGATCAGGCCGAGGAACAGGGAGGTATGGTCAAAATTCCTTCTGCAGGTCTTCGTCAGTGCTGTCAGGAAGAGATATATCTTGCCAAGAGGTGCAAGTTTTGCTTCAAAAACTTGTTCTCCTCCCCCTTTGCACGATGAGATTAATGTTAATCCCCTCCCAAAGGAGAAATATGCTTCATGGGTGTTTTGTTGCATTATCAAATGAGTTTTTATTATAAAAATATATATTGATAGTAAAATTTTCAAAAAGATATATTTGACAACCATTAGATATTTATAAATTTATATAATTTTCTTTCTTTAACATCAAAAGAGGTTTGACCATACATGATTCCCATTAAAGATTTATATATTTGTGTTAATGTTTTATTTGTTAAATTTAAATTTTGAAAAAATGGGATGTAATAATTTTTTACTCTAAACAAAATAATATCTCATAACTATAAATCAGATATAATCAATATGCTATGATAAATTAATTAATATTTTATACTCATTTCAAACATTTATATAAATTTTAACGATTTTTACTTTAAACAGATTAATAGTCTATAATTATAAATTACATGTTAATAAAATAATTAATATACAATAATTTATTTTAAATATAAATTTTATAAAAAAGAGATGTAATATTTTCATCGCTACATATAATATACTCTGTAATCATAAATCAGATATAACATTAAATTTTAAAATTTTGTAGCATATTTAAACCTTGATATAATAAAATGTAGTAATTTTATCTAAGCGTAATAAAATTATAAATTATAAATAGGTTAATATTTAACACCATAATGTGTGAAATTTTCAATTTTATTTTTTTTCTCTTACCAAAATAAAATAAAATCAAATGATAATTTGGAAAAACCTTATATTTTGTATTAAAAATAAAATAATAAATATAAAATTATTATTAAAATTTGATCTAATATCTTTAAAACTTATTTTATTTTTATTCTTTATGTAAAATATTTTAATGATTTATATATTATTTATTATTTTGTTATATTTTAAATAGTTGTTTGAAATCTCATATTTGTTTGAAATGATTTAAAAATCTCAGAAGTAGAAAGAACTCATAAAAAATAAAATAATTTATGTTTTGGGAAATGCAAAAGAAGTTGTATATTGATAACTTATAATAATTCTGCTTGCATATTATATAAATAAAAATGCATAATAGAGCAAATAAAGCATTGTTATAGGGATCCAGGCGCACGGCACGTGGTCAAAATTGGTAGGAGTCGTCAAAATCGTGGGTGCTTTTAGAATACTAACAAAACTTGACGGAGTTAAATTGATAAAATGCATCACTGCATCAAAACATAGGACAGACAAATGGAGACGACTTGACAAAGATCTCCTCTAATAAGGGATATTAGCAATGACTAGATGGAAACTAACACCAATTATACATATACCGGCGATAGCTGAAAGAAGGTCCTCATAACTACGACGGCTTAAAATTATCACTAGAAAGGTAATTAGTGACAACTTAAGTCATCGTGAAACTCGAAAGAATACGAAAACTCAACTTAACTATGATTTTATAAGGCCGTCGCTAGGGATTCCAAGTTGACTATTTCACGGTTGAGTGTGATTGGCGACACCTATCCTTAAAGGTACCATTTACGGTAGTGAGTTTCAAAGTTTGAAACCGTGTGTTCACTTTCCCTCCTCTTCTCTCTCTCTCTCTCTCTCGCGTGCGTACTCGAGCAACTACCAAGCTTCTCATCATTGCCACTATCACCCCTTGCACCATCGTCGTTGGCCTTTTTCGTCACCATCATAGTGGCGGATCCAGAATTTGTGCGTAGTGAAGTCACAAAATAAAATTAGTGAAGTCATTCCTTTTAAAAATATATTAATATTAAATATATTAATAAAAATATAATATTTTATTATAAAAATTCCAAATTTTAGTAGAGTCACTTGATTTCACTCCCCATAGCCTAGATCCACCACTGCACATCATCTATCGCCTTCTCCCTTGAGCTCTCTTTCTCTCTCTTTGCACTCCGGCAACTCTCTCTCTCTTGTGAGAGCTCTATCAGCGCCACTATTGATGCCACTACCACTAGTTGCCACCAAGGCCACCAGCCACCATTGCCTACCTTGTGCCCAGATCCCCTCCTTTAGGTTCATATAAGTCCTGTTTTCTTATTATTTTAAGTGTGAGAATAGATGGAATGTGATTTAATGTGTGGTGTAGAGTTTATATAAATGTTGATTAGGGTTTATATGTACGATTTCATTCATTAAGTTTATATTCGGGATTATTAACCAAATGAAATATTTAAGTCTAGACTAAAATAAATAAAACTATGTGTTTATATAGAAAGCGAAGGTAAAGCGAACTGAATGAAACAAGTCATTTAGTTCATCTCAATTCAATGCTTAAAGCAATCAGTTTAGGTTAAGCTGAATTAAATCACTATCTCATTAGATTTGGTTCATTTTATATTTTGTCTAAATGGAGTCAACCAATAATGAGGTAATTTCCTTAGCTTATTTAATAATGAGTTAATTTAACTTAAAATTACTTTTTTTATTTGGTTTAGGCTTAAGAAAATTCATTTCTAAGGCCTTTCGATTCAAACCAAACTAATAAATAGAATAAACATGTTTGGTTTGATTTTCAAGGCCTTTCAATACAAACAAATTGGTAAATTGAATAAACTATTTTGGTTTGATTGCTAGTACCTCCACGTTTTCAAAAGTCTAGAATTTGATGAACAAAGTGAAGAAGTAAAATAGTCAAATCGAGAATCAAAATACGATGATTGATTCTTTACAATAACATATGTCTAACCAACAAAAAAAACTTAATAGATACAATCGAACGACTAACACAACAATTGTTAGCTGAGATTGATCAAAGACTCATCTCACTGATTGATTCATCAAGTTTGAGACCATCTCTGTGACAAAGAGAAGAGGATGATGAAGACGATGACAATGAGAGTGAGGAGAATCAACGAGACAACTTTTGAAAATGATGATTGTGAGACAATCATACGTGTGTTTAATTTTTTGGACACTACAATATTACTTTTCTTCTATTTATATGCAACGTGGTTTGTCTATGATGTACTTGTACTTTTTGATTTGTAAATTAAGTATAAAAGTGTAAATTATATTTTTATAGTTGTGCTTAGTGGATATGTCTAAAATTATGAATGGTTTTTTTTTACTTTGTGATGTAGATGAAATTTGTGATCGTGGAACATAGATTGTAAAAGAAATATTAATATATTTTTTGTTATGTGAATATGCATGAAAATATACAAGTTGGTTATATGATACAGTATAGGTGTTTTTATTTTACCTTGTTAAAATCATTCTTTTCTTAACATGACTTATTGATGACGGCTAAGAGTCACCGGGGATAACTTAAAATCATTGTCAAAACAATCACTTCAAGTCCCAAACCAGCCATCGCCAGAACACTATTAGCAACAACTGACAGTCGTTGATAGTTCTCAGTCTCTTATAAGAAGAGAAGTTGACGACAGCTGTCAGCCATTGTTACTTACATCAACGGTTGTCAAGTCGTCGATTATACTCTTCTTATAGATAACTCTTTCTAGGCCATTGTCAATATCGTGGGCAACAACTTTAGTTGTGACAGTTCTAAAACCGTGACAAAATGATTGGCGATGGCTTTGGTGGAAGTTAGATTTCCAATATTAGATAAAAGAAGTGACCCAAAGAAAAATCTACTTTGTCTGTTCAGAGACCCATCACCGAAAATAACACCACTTATTCACAACCAATCCACACAGGAAAAAAATTGGTTCCTAATATTGTTCACTTTTTTCTCAATCTTGTTGCTGGATCAACAGAGAGAGAGATGGGACGTCTTCTCAAAGCTATATCCCAAACCTAATTAACCATCCGATTTGTGGCAAAGAAAACTGGAACAGGTGAACCGTCTAATCTGGATGGGAATAAATCAAAGATTTATTTGGTTTTGGCGGTGGATGAATTGACCAGCGCCTGACAGCTAAGTGCTTGTTACGAAAGATTCACCGGCGGCGGCAGGCTGATTTCATGTCCTGCAGGCTAGGGGTACTACGTACGTATCAGAGGAACTACGAAGGAAATTCGCCTAGCGGACGGTTCAATCTGCAGGATCTCGATTAGCTAGATCTACATATATAAGCAACGACGCGAGAGCTTGAAAGGCACCAGAGAAGTGTCTTCTTGCCGAAGACGAACGTACTCTCGTAGAAAGACAGATAGAGCGAGCGAGCGAGCTGATGAATGAACCGAAACCTAAAATAGTACAGATTTCTGTAGTTCCTCGCAAAACCATGCCTGATTAATATCAATAACTAAGAAAGACCTCACTCCAAAATCAGGCAGAGCATCATATAACAGGAAGGAAAAGCAAGACATCGGGTGGGGCGAAGGGAGGGGGGGTTGAAGGGATGGAAGATTTAAGAGACTAGATAAACTCACCCGGTAAGTCCCAGGGTTCGCACTTGTTAAGATCGACGTCGATCATCAACGGCGCACTGCCGTCGCTGCTGACCCTCCTGGCGAGATAGTCACCGACGAGCTCCTCGTCCCTCGGATGGAACCGGAAGCCCGGAGGAAGCTTTGCCTCCATCATCTTGAGAAAGCTCATAGCGGCGGAGGAGGAGGAGGCCAGGAAGGCGGCAGAGTGAGATAAAGAGAGGGGGGAGGGGGAGGGATTATAAAGACAGACGATATGAATAAGAACCGGAATTTTCTACTGTGGAAAAATCTCGCGGCATCTTTAGGTACAGTTTACCACATACATCGTGATTTATATAATTAATGGGATGGTATTCCGAAGACAGAAAAAAAAGCCTTCTAAACACGATGGAATCATTCTGAGTGGAGAGGGATCACAGAGGTATTAACTGCTGCCTACGTGAAAATCCCAAAGGGGGCGTACGTAAATATAGTTAAAGGAGGGAGGGTTAGAGATGGCGTCCGCATATGTTTATGTTCCTGACACGCCCCTTCTCTCTTCTCTGCCGCAAGCGTTGACACGAATTATTAAAGGGAAAATTATCACCAGGTCCATTTAGGAAAATCGGTTTACCAAAAACTCCGTTGACCACTTTTTCATCCCCTTTAATCCGTTGACTACACATTGTATTACCATTTGGTCCGTTTTGCCAAGCGACTGTCCAGGTATCCCCATTTTCCCCTCCCGGTGTTCGCGAGTCGCGACCTCGCGTTTCCCCTTTTCTCGCGGTGCCTCGCGACCTCCGGACCTTTGCCCAACAGCAGCGAGCGGCCTGGCCGCCGCCGCCGCCTCCTTCCTCAGGTGCTGATGGAGTTGAACTGGTCGCATCGCCGGCGGATCTCGCCCTGCCGCCCGGTCAAGACGCCGTAGACGCTGAGCTTCTCCATGGCGCGCACGAAGTCCCGGAAGAAGGCGTCCTCGTCGTCGGCGTAGCGCTGCACGAAGGGCTGGGTGCGCGGGTCCTCCGCAAGGGCCTGGTCGGTGGACAGCAGCTCCAGCCCCCTCCTCAGGTTGAAGACGGCGATGGTCGGCCGGCGGGCGTAGCCGGCGCACGCCTCCCGGATGGCGTCGGCGAACCTGGGAGTTCGTAAGCATCTTCTTCAACGTGTGGGGGGTAAAACAGACTTTTCAAACCCAAAATGGAGTGGGTGTGATGGTATTTTAAAAAGATGGACTTAGTGACAAAATGGTTTTCAAAACGGACCTATCGTGAAAGCAGTAGCCCCAAAATGGACCTAGTGTGCATTTGCGCATTATTAAAATGGAGCAATGGATCACCCGCCGGACGTCCGAAAAGAGATCTCCAATAATAAGAGTTTAGGATCACCTTTGTCTCTTGGTGGAGAGAACTTCTCTGGTCTTCAACAGAGTGACAACACGTGGTGTAACAAAAGATAAAACGTAAGTGCACTTTAATGAAGACATAAAGTGAATATGACGTCGTTCGAAAGTAAGTTAGTGAAATTTTTGTAGTAGGTCAATAAAAGTTTAATAATAAGTCTTTCGAGTTTTGGTAACCGGTCACGATAGTAAATTCTCAAAGACTAAGTAGTAAGTTATCACATGTTCGGTATCGAGATCTGAAATCGAAATGACATTTTGTCGTGTTTTAAAATACACTTCTATTTCATCTTTCGTGACATCGCGTGCTATTAATACGTTAAAAATTGAGAAGTTTCTCTCTACTGGGGACTGGGACTGAGGTGAACCGAACTCTTGATATGCAAGTCCTTTTCTCCATCTTACCAACAGCGGTGCCCAATCTGCTGTATAAGCGAAGCCCACCATTGGTCCAGCGAAGCCCACCATTGGTCGTAGATCACGATTGTCGATAAGCTCGAAACATTAAAATATCATAAAATATTTCTTAACTATAGCAATTCATTACTTAAATTTTTTGACAGAATTATATGTTTTTTATTTTCACACAAAATCATATAAAAATTTTACTTTTAAAAATACTTAGAGGTTGCCTGCTTTATTGTATGATATTTATTTATGTTTAGGTCAGTGTAAAACAATACGTTTAAGAAAAGTATGCAATTTAGTTAGAAAATGAAATTCAGACCAGACTAACGTTAAACTCGAGCCTGACCCAGATTTTCTAATTTGACCTTAAACCGTAGTTACATGAAAATATTAATAATATGTTTGAGGTTCTGAGGTTGATTTTATTAAAATGCATACATTGATACTCTACCCTTCATCTCGTGTTGCGACAATGTCTTAATCATAAATATCATATTATTACCAAATATGAAATTTATATATCTATTGTAATATCAAAAGTAACTTTTTATTATGTATAATATTTTAATCAAATAGAATTTTACGGAATGTTTGGTTACATGATAATAAATATTTTTATTTTATTTTTTAAAAATTGTAAGAAAACTTGTTAAAAGAGATATTTGACAATTTTGACAATTTTAAAATTTAAAAGTAATTTTTTTAAGTAAAAAAAGAGGATCTCACATCTTTCTTTTTTTTCCTTGTAGTCTCTCACTTTGTTTGGTCATAAATGATAATTACTCGATTTTATTATCACATCTTTCTAAATATGATAATTTTACGTCATGAATTAGTTCAATTTTTATTTTAATATAATTTTTTATCATAAAAATATATTAAAAAATTATCATGTGTCCAAACACCCTATTAGACGTTTCCGTATGCTATGCTAGACCGTGTACGTGAACGGTGATTGATGAGGTGCGTATTCGTTATGATCTTCAACTGTGTAAGACGGTTGGAAAATGACACGGGTAAGGTACCGTGCCAATCTCTGCTATATAATTCTAACTTAAAAAATAATGAAAAAATTTAAAATCTTTGTTGCTTATTTTAAGTCAAAATAATATAATTAATACAAACGTTGCATCTAACTATAATAAAACTGAGCGCTGCAATTCTTTGAACGTCAAATGAACGGTGAATAATTCATTATCTACAATTTTCACTCTTGAATAAAATTTCATCGTGCAACAACAGTTTCCTGAACAGTTGTGCCATCTAGGCTTGCTTTCCTTTTAAGTTTTATGCGCATATATATATATATATATTATATACACACAGTCATGCTGACAACAGACGTGTGCATATATATATATATATATATATACTAGTTAAAAAAATGTGCTTCGCACGAGTACCTTAAATTAAAAATATTTTAAAATATTTATATATAATATAATATATCAACAATTTTAAATTTATCTAATATTCATCGTACATATTAAATATCTAAGCACTATAAAACAAATAAATTTGAAGTTCTCTATTTAGACAAATTAAAAATTTAAAAAATCACAAAAAAATAAAGATTCTATTATAATTTATTTTTTTTCAAAATTGATTTACATTTCTAAATTGATGGTATTTCAATAAAACTTAAATGTTAATTTTCTGCATAGAATATGTATTCATGAATGTGGACAATGGACCAATGGTTACACATATCAAACTCATTGAAAATAGTAAATCTTATATTTTAAAATGATTTGAATGCTACATTGGGAAGACGTGTCGTACAACATTATTTTGACTGTTGACCTTAACGAGAGCACCAAATCCATAGGTACTCCATTGTTCGTAACAATTTCATAAATCTTCCGGAGTGAAATATTTAACGATATCCCTCCCAGCAACTGATTGTTCAAATCTTTGATAGATGTCTGACATTTTAGAAACAACAGAGATTATCAGAATAAGAACTTTATTAAGAGTGTACATAAATGTGCAGATCTATCGTGAATAGAATAATGAAAGAATAAATTTATGGTAAGAAAAAAAATATTGCTACCTATAGATCTAAACATGATTCATACATTAATTAATTTTAATCTAAATTCTGAACAGACAAATAGAAGAACAAAACTGCGAACAAGTTCACAACTACAACTTAAAGATATGGACATGAAAAATATAACATAGGCCAGCACTGACTGATTTTCAAAGAAAGAAAAGTGAAAAAAATAATAGTAAAGGAAGGCCAAAATTTAGTATATTTAGTTTTGGATTTGGTTAAAAATCTTCGCACGTGTATAGCATGTGTACCGTTGGATTTTAAAGTTCTTCAACTAAGAAGAAATCTAAAGTTCTTCAACTAAAATCTTCGCACGTGTAACGTTAGATTAAAAATATTTATAAATAGCTAAATATAATATAAAATACCATAAATTTTGTGTTGATAAATTTATCTACTTGTAATTAAGCGAATAAATTCAAGAATGCCTGTTTAGCTAGAATAAAAATTTAAAAGTAAAAAAAAATGTTCTGTTGTAACTTGTTTTTTAGAAATTGGTTCCTTAATTAATCTGATCAATCGTTCGACACCCTAATACCAAAAATTTATTAAGCATTTATGGAGCAGTATACAAGAGCAAGAATCTAAATGTATAGAATGGATTTCCCAAAGTTGGAACTGGGCCACATTTCAAACCCGGAGAACAATTTATAATAAGAACTATTTTTTACTTATTTAGATTAAATATATTTTTAAATAGTTATATATAATATAAAATATCATAAATTTTGTGTTGATAAATTTACCTATTTGTAGTTGAACATTATAAAACAAATAAATTTGAAAACATTTGTTTAGATAGATTTAAAATGTCAAAAGTCAAAAGAATAAAAATTCTTTTTAAATAACCATACATGTGTAATATAAAGCACCACCAATTTTGCATTGGTTAATTAACGATTCACTCTTGATAAATAAGAATTTTCATGGATAAAAAGTCATTAAAACAGAAAAGTGTGAATTAATATTAATTGGGAAACAGACTAAATCAAACATATTAGAAATTAATTTTTAATAACAAGAGGGTAAAAGAAAAACAAGCCATAAATTACATTGGTCGTGAAAAGATGACATCAATAAAAGTTGTCAAAACGTTGAATTTTACAAGAATTTCTTCACCGAACAATGTTCCAATAGAAACGGTAGAGAAGCATTATATAATATCTATATATATATATATATATGCAGCAAAAGGTTATACACGTGGTTCCTGGAGAGACCTTAGGCGTCGTTTGGTATCGGGATAAAATTTATGGGGATAGGGATAAACCAATCCTTGTGGTTGACCCTATCCCCATTATGTTTGGCTTGACTTAGGATAGGTTTAGGGATAATCCTATCCTATGTTTGGTATGTTAACAATAAATTCGAGGATAATTTTAAATTTTTAAATTTTTATCTTTATTTTTTATATTATCTTATTCTATTATGCATAACATATTTATAAATATTTTAACTCATTTACACATTTATATAATAAATTTAAAATATTATTAAAATATATAAATAAAAATAAGTTTAAACGCGGACGGAGCTCAGTCCGCCCTCTCTCCGGACGAGAACCCGACGGACGGAGACGAACGGTGCTCCCCGCGGAGCCGCTCCCCGCCCCTCCTTCCCGGCTAGAGGTGGGCATAAAACGGTTCAAACCGAGAAATCAATCCAAAACAGCTCATTCGGTTCAGTTCGGTATGAGACCTCTTTTGATTTGAAAAATCTCTAAATCAATTTAAGTCAAATCAAATCATTTAAACTGACTTAATCAAAAAAATATAAAAAAAATATTATAATATTAATAAAAAATTTATTCCCCACGGACACGACCGACGGACGGTGCTCGCCGCTCCCCCTCCCGGCGGACGGAGCCCCCCCTCCGGCAGACAGTGCCCACCCGGCGGACGCCGCTAGCTCCCCCGCCGCCCCCCCCATCCGCCGCGACGACCTCCCCCGAAGCCCCGCCCGCCGCGACGGAGACCCCCGCGCGGATTCCCCCCCCCCCCCCGCGGCGCCCCCTTCACCCGCCCCCCCCCCCTCCCGGACCTCCCCCCCGCGGCGCCCCCTTCACCCCCCCTCCCGGAGCGCTCCCCCCCGCGTGGATGTCCCCCCTCCCCGGAGCTCCCCCCGCGGCGCCCCCTTCACCCCCCCCTCCACGGAGCGCTCCCCCCGCGCGGATGTCCCCCCCTCCCCCGGAGCTCCCCGCGGCGGCTCCCCCCGCGGCGCCCCCCCCCCCCCCGCGCGGATGTCCCCCCCTCCCGGAGCTCCCCCCGCGGCACCCCCCTTCACCCCCCCCTCCCCGGAGCGCTCCCCCCCCCCCCCCGCGGCACCCCCCTTCACCCCCCTCCCCGGCGCCCCCTCCCCCCCCGCGCGGATGTCCCCCCCTCCCCGGAGCGCTCCCCCCCGCGGCGGCTCCCCCCGCGGCGCCCCCCCCCCCCCCCGAGCGGATGTCCCCCCTCCCCGGAGCTCCCCCGCGGCACCCCCTTCACCCCCCCCCCCCCCCCCCGGACCCCTCCCCGCCGGACGGAGTTCACCCTCCCCCGCGGACATTCCCCGCGGACGGAGCGCCCTCCTCCCCGCCGGACGGACCCCTCCCCCCGGCTGGAGCTCCCCCCGCGGACCCCCTCCCCGCCGGATGGAAACCCCCCCCCCCCCGGCTAGAGCTCCCCCCGCCCCCTCCCCGCCGGACGGACACCCCCCCCCCGGCTGGAGCTCCCCCCCGCCCCCTCCCCGCCGGACGGAGCGCCCTCCTCCCCGCCGCCGGACGGAGTTCACCCTCCCCCCGCGGACATTCCCCGCGGACGGAGCGCCCTCCTCCCCGCCGGACGGACACCCCCCCCCCCGGCTGGAGCTCCCCCCGCCGGACGGAAACCCAGCCGCGCGAGGATCGTATCCCCGAAACATGGACCTTATCCCACTAAAAAGAGGGGATAGGTTATCCATGAATTTAACCCCATTTTCAAGGATAAACCGGATTAAATTAAACCAGGTTAAGATGAATGTTATTTGTCTACCAAACGAAGGATAGGGGATAAACCTGGTTTATCCCACCTTATCCTTATACCAAACGTGGCCTTAGTGTCATAACATCTTGGGAAAAGCCCATGCAAGTGATGTCATTTACAAGAAATCAAACAACTCAAGTAGACAGAAAGAGGTACGAAGAGATGAATAACATTTCTAGGACGATACAAAAACGTCCAATTTTGGCACAGTTGACTGTCTCTTCACTTATAACGATATTTAATTTTCTTTTCACGGTAAAGTCAGTTACTCTTGTCATCTCTGTGATGGATAGCGCTCTTATTGTGAATTCACACACTGTTAAGTACATTTTTTCTGATGCAGAACCATTCATGCACACCCAGGCAGTTGTGCAATAAGTGTGCAAGTTGTGTCTTGCGTGTCATGCGGGGTGCACAGGTTGGCTGGCCGTGTAACAATTAATTTATGTCATATTTTTTAAGTAATCCAAAAAGGTGGACACAATGCAATTAATTAATAACTAAAAGCTGGCACAAAGGTGTTTGATAGACTAAATGAGTTAGATACAGCAATAAGACAACCCAAAATCTTTTTGATTACAACAAAAGATATTACAAGTAAGGTTAACGAATTACTGACTGCTTAGGGCCTGTTTGTTTGAAGGGAAAACATCACGCATGCGTCACTTTTCCCGAAAATGCATTGCAACAACTCATTTGGTTGCACGTAAAAAGTGAAACACGTAAAATGTTTTACGTTCGCCTCGTGGTAATCCCGATTTTGGCATCGGTTGCGATGTTGCGGATGTCATTTTCGGTGAAAAGTATATATTATGTTTATTATTTGAAATTAATTTTTAAAATATGTAGATAAAAATTATTTTATTCTTATGTGTTAAAAATTAAAAAATATATTTTTGAAAAGCAATTTTATCATACGAACTACTTATTCAATAAATTTATTAATAAAATTTTAACTGAATTTTAAGTTTGCAAAATGTTTGAATTACTTTATTAATTAAATTATTTTATATAGAAAACACAAGAACACTATGGCGTACTATTATGTAGTATATATTTTATTTAGTTGCCAGATTGTAGGTTTACAAAATATGAATTCGAGTAAAGTAATTTTTTATGAAAATTTTTAGTGTTAAAAATATTTTATCATATACTTAATTTGATAAATATTAACTTGATATTTAGTAATTATATCTAAAAACTTCAATAAATAAGATGAGTATGCTGTAGTAAAATTTTACTTGAAATTTAGGAATATAATTTATAGATATTCAAATGACTGGAAATAATTTAGGAAAATGATTTTAAATTAAAATTAAAATATTTTATTTTTAATACAATTATTTTACTGATGTATAAATAATAAACTACATTTTTAATTTTTTTGAAAAATAATTTCATGTAAATAATTTACTTAATTTATTTTTGCATCAAAATTTTATTATAAATAAATAATTTTATTACAAATATAGATAAAATTATTTTGGTTGTTACGATGTTGGAAGTACTTGATAAACTTTTCTAGAAAAGTCAACCAAATAACCATTATTGTTCTCAATTTCCTGGAAAAGTTCATTCCACGAAAGACTTTTTCTTGGATTTTGATTTTACATGTTACCAAATGGACCCTTAGTACCAGTATTTTTCTAATTACCAGCCACCGCCCAGTCTTGGATCAGTCAATCAGCTTTGAGAAGAATTTGCTTCAGATGATAAAATTTGTTTAGAAAATTCTCTCAGTTCTTGTTAGCCATGTAACCAAGAGAATTGCAGATAGACATGCTTCCCAATCTACTTTGTCTTAAGGGTTTATGAGTTATATTACTCCAGAGTTGCAAAAACCTTTTTGTTGATTTGTACCTCATATGGAACTATGTAAGCAAGCGCCTGAGAAAGGGCATAACAAAGAACTTAAGTTATTCCATAATGGAGTAAAGGATTCATACTTTCTATGCAGGGACCACAAAGCACAATTTGCTCCCGATTTATTTAATCTATATTCATTATCCATTCTAATAAATGTCAGTAACATGCCCATGCATTTTTTTCATCAGAAAATCTGAAATTTAATAGGGATGACATCCCTATCTGATGCCAAGTGACCTAAGAAAATTATATTTCAGATGATATCATAAATAATTGAGTGGTTGGAGCAAGGTTAACACAAAGTCTTCTGTTACGTTAATAGGAAATGCTTCTCAATGTGTGTGTATCTATATCTATTTCTATATATACGTATGTCAACATGTATATGTATGTATGGCACAAGTCTATGAGCATATTTTTTAGTATGAACACTTTGTTTGCCCACTTTTGTGTTTTGATTTTCAAGTGTCAACTGTCATAAATTTTTTTGGTAGTGATTGAAATGTATTCTTTGGTATGAAACATTTTGTAAGGCTACCTGTACATTCTTATCACAAGTATTGACTATGCTATCTCTTTTCTTTTTCAGTGGAATCTCTTGGTGTGATGAATCCCTTGCTCTGGTATATGAATCGTGGTATAAAAAATGCCAGACAAGAACATGGGTTATATCCCCTGGCTTCAAGGACATCAATCCTCGCATTTTGTTTGATAGGTCTTCTGAAGATGCATATTCTGACCCAGGATCTCCTATGATGAGGAGAACCACTGCTGGCACATATGTTATAGCAAAAGTAAGAAACGAAGATGATGAAACTTAAATTTTATTGAGTGGAATTGGGGCAACCCCTGAAGGAAACATCCCATTTCTTGATGTATTTAACATGTAGGTTTTCTATGTTCTTTTTTTTTTGCTTGCACACTTCTCATGCTTCGCATCTGATCTTTGATGATCTTCCCTACAGTAATATAGGCACGAAAGAAAGAATATGGGAAAGTGACAAGGAAAAATATTATGAAACTGTTGTGGCATTGATGTCAGATCAGACTGATGATGATCTAAATCTCAGTCAGTTGAAGATTTTGACATCAAAGGAGTCAAAGACCGAGAACACTCAGTATTATCTACTGACATGGCCTAAGAAGAAATCTTTCCAACTAACAGAATTTCCACATCCATATCCTCAGCTTGCATCACTGCAGAAAGCATTGATTAAGTATCAAAGGAAGGATGGTGTTCAGCTTACAACAACACTTTACCTCCCTCCAAATTACGACCCTGCAAAGGATGGAACCCTCCCATGCTTATTCTGGTCATACCCGAGAGAATTTAAAAGCAAAGATACAGCTGGCCAAGTTCATAATCAATGATGATGTAAAGATTGATGCATGATAATCAATGAAAATGATCTTATTAATGAGACCGTTTATACCCAGAAGAATATCCAAATGAGACCTTCAACATGACAATTATTCAATCCATGTTTCTGGGGAAGTTGTAGAATTACGACCTTGTGTCGAATTTATAATCTCATTGTTTTCTTGGAGTTACACTAATAGTTCCCTTTTTGACAGGCAATATAATTCAGGCAGCATTATGGTATGGACTTATTATACATTTTAGAATCTACCCTATCATATAGTCTCTATCTATTATCATGGTTCTTGATGAAGGCTGTTTGTGATCTACACAGAGCAATCATCTTAAACAGTGGAGTCCAGGAAAAAGGATCATTCCATGCCGCAGCTCTGATTTAGTTATAGCTGCTTTTTACAAGAAAATTATGATCTTTGCTTTTAATCCATATCATCACTTTAGAAGCTTAATGACAAAAGGCAGATTGATTTTTGGGTTGATCTCTGCCTGTTTCTTTTTCTTCTTGTACCATCTCACCAGGACTGATCCAAGACATAATTTCTCTATATATTTCTATCACATTTATCTTCACCACCAACATGGTTTTCCAGTGTTGGAGAAGCTTGCTTCTTTTCTACTGCAGTTGATATCTCAACTTTCTCGGAGGACCTTGTGTTCTGCTTTTTCACGCAGACAGTAGCATTTGTGGCATTTAACAAGGTTCATATTTAATGGATTAGTTGGATTATGAATGATGCAGCAACATTTATTAATCCAGATTTTTTTATAATGGATTAGTTGGATTATGAATTCTATAAGCACAACAAAGTTCTCTGTTGAGCTGAGCTGCAAGTCCTTCGGTTAATTTGGCTGCTGGAGAGGACTGTGATACAAACTACGTTCTCATATTCTTTTTGTTTTTGTGGGACAAGTATTGAACACTATGTGAGAGACAGCCTACCAACGAGGACTAACTGAAAAAAAGTTATACGGGTTCAAACAAGGAGCATGTTTCTAATTTAAAGTTTGTAGATGATACACTTTAGTTTGCTTCAAAGGATGAGAGAAAATGAATCAACCTCTGGGTCTTGCTTTATTTGACAGAAATCAATAATAATAAGTGTGATCTGATTGGATTGAATGTGCATGGGCTCTAGGTGAGCATTTTGCAGAAGATGTTTAGCATGCCTAGCTCATCATTTCACTTGCTCTCAAGTACTTAGGCTAGGCCTACGCCGCCTACCTTTATCAAATAAGGGTACAAGGAAAAGAGGCTGAAAATTTTAAATTTAGAAGTCCAAAATAAGCTACAGGGCTCAAAGAGTAAGATGTTATCAGCAGGGGGAAGATGGGTCCTTTCCAAATGTGCTGTCCCACTTTACCTATTTTCATCCTTAAATTTTGAAAATGTTTACAGGAAGCTGCCAAGTATTAGGGCGAGGTTTTTTTGGCAATGTAAGGAGGGCGGAAAGGGGCTCCACTTGGTAAGATGAGACCATGTTTGCCTAGATATCAGGGAGCGAGGAATAGGTCTTCTGCCGTTAGAAGTAATCAACAATGTTTTGTTAACTAAGTGGTCATGAAAGCTAAACCATATGAGGATCTCACCTTGGGGCATGATTATTTACTCTAAGTATGGCCAGAGAGACAAGGAAGGTTGGATCACTTATTTCCATCACCAAAGTAGGGTCTCTAGCATCTCAAAAGGGATCCTCAAGAACTGAGAGCTATTATTGTTGTCCACAAGCATAACCATAGGGAGTGGAAAAAAACACTATTCTGGGTGGACTGTTGGGTGGGTCATGAGAATCTGGCAGATAACTTCCCTAGGCTATTCAGGTCCACTTGTAATGTGGAGAAAACAATTCATTCAGATAGGGGCTCGTCAATGTGATGTGATATCAAATTCAGAAAAGATATTAAGGATGAGGAAATTGCTAATTTCACATATATGCTGTACGTGATTAATCCGTATAGGTATGCACAGGAAATGGAGAATAATTTACTTTGGCTACCTTCTAAGAACAATTCATTTTCAATTAGCTCTACTTATCATAAAATGAACAGAGGTGTGGAAGTGGCTTTATATTAGTACCATTACTTTCTTACATATTAAATGAACAGAGTCATAATATTTTGTACCATTTCTTTCTTGCATATTAATGAATTGGGGCTTTACCACCTTTACAAAAACAGTTAATGTGAGACCGAGAGATTTCAGAACTATTTGATTCGACATTAGTCAATTCAAAACTGCAAACAAGCTTTCACGGAGAACAAAAAATGGAGAAATGGATACATGAATTAAAGGAACTTCATAGAACAAGAAAAACCAAATCATAAAATTAGATCTGAGAATCCAGATTCAAAAAATCATAAGTTTGAAAGAAACCTAACCAATTCTTGCTAGATGAGGGGCATCCACACAACACCCCCATATCAAATCAATTATACTTTATTTATTAAAACCAACCTTAAACCAGTCATCCAATCCTCCCAATTTCAACACAAGTAGGTGCCAGGCCAGTCATCAAAATCAGTCAAAATTTGGTTTATAAACCAGTACCAAAAACCAGAAAACGTGGAAATCTGAATGTTGCTCAGACTAGCTGGTGCAGAGGACCAGAAATAAGGAAGTTGGAACCTGAGAACTTTAGCCAAGGGTCCCGCGGGGGCAGACTACTTGAAAATAAATTATTTATTCTCTCTCAAATAGGATAAATGTCACAAACCTATTAATTCGACACCAAATTTATAGAAAACATTTATCATTAGACCTATGAAACTAAGTATATTTTTACATAAGATACATACCTTATCAAACAATAAAGCTAATAGGTTGGGCATGAAAAAATCAAACTGCCAGACAAAGAGGAACAACCATACTAATGAGCATAAGGCCACGTCAATGCCTTGTAAGTGGAAACCAATGTTGAAGATAACTGAACCAAAGATTATAATCACCTGGAATCGTACATACCAATTTCAACAAATAATTATACATAAAAGAAAGTGAGAAGCAAGTGCATTATGATGTGGTACCAACCGGCTATATGTCCTCCAAGGAAGGACTTGACGATGTGCAGTGGCGTCGGAGGATGCAAGTGGCTGTGCAGAAGATCCAAGGCTGTTGACGTGCAGAGACAGTCTCAAACGTTCTTCTAAAAAGAATAGTTGGGGGCACGGTGAGCATTATTAATATCTATCAATGTATCTATGTACATACAAGAGGGTCGGGATGGAGGAGGATTCGGATACGTACCTAAACAGAGTAGGGATGGAGGAGGACTGTTATTTACGGCAAGGGTTCTTGCCCTCGACTCAGTCCCACATATATCTGGACTCAGAAAATGCCTCCGTTGGTACTATTATTTAGGAAAGGAGCATCGCTACCAAGTCGGGATTGAGGTCGGAGGAAGCAGAGAACGAAAAAACCTTCCATTGCAGTTTGTAAGTGAACTGGCACGATCTGCTTGCCTCCGAGAGATCGCTGCAGCTGGCAGAAGATCGCCTCCTGTGGAAGGGAAGATTCACGAAGCTCGTAACGGCGAAAAAAACCTTCCATTGTTTCCAAGTCCGACGGGGCAAGTGGGAAGCTGGAGGCCGACGGGGCTTCATGGGGATGCGCGGGCGCTAGCAGGTGCTGGCGTTGACGCTGGTGCAGGGACGCCAAAGCCGCATGCACACGGGCGTGGAAGGCGCGAGGAAACTGCTGGCGGCTGGTGGGAGAGGCATCGGGTGCACAGTGGCTGGCGCATAAGGGGGTGACCAAGGTGGCGCCATTCGCACGCAGATGATGACGATGCGACTGCATTGTGCTTGTGAGGCTGTAAGAGAGGGAGAGGGAGAGACCGGGGAAGCGGATGGCAAGAGAAAGAGATAGAATCTGATGGGGCTTGCGTAACTGGTGGGATGTTGCGAGGAGAACGGGGGATAGGGCATGGGGAGAAAAACGGCGGGGTGGGGTGGGGGCGGCGAAATAGGCAAGAGAGGAGGAGAGCGTAACGGCGAGAGGGGGAGCATTACAGAAACCGGCGGAAGAGTGCCTCGTGTGGAAGGGAAGATTCGCGAAGCTCGTAGCGGCGGTCACACGAAACAATGGATCCATCGGACGGTCCAAAATAAGAGGATAAAATCGGACGGTCACGTACGAGAGGACGAAAAATTGGCACTCGCGCTTCTTATATTAAGTTAGATTAGATTAGATTAGATAGATTAGATATATATATATATATACCGACACGGAGTTTTTGTCCCAACATAAAAGATCGGAACAGTAGAAGAAAATGAGAGATGTAAAGTCTAAATTACCCACATAGATATAGGTGTAGAAATTGACTTTAATGGGGTGTTTGGTTGCTTGATAATTTTTTGTACATTTTCTTGATAAAAAATTATATTAAAATAAAAAGTGAACGAATTCATGACATAAAATTATCATGTTTGGAGGGTTGTGATTACAAAAAAGAGTAACTACCACACATGACCAAACAAAGTGGGGGACCACAAGAAAAAAGAAAGAGGTGAGACTCTCTTTTTTTGTTTAAGAAGAAAATCACTTTTAAAATATAAAAATGTCATGGTTACCAAACACCTCTTTTAACAAGTTTTCTTACAATTTTTAAAAATTAAAACAAAAACTTTCATTATCATGCAACCAAACACTCTATAAGCAAGAATAATTTGAAAATAGGTCGAGTTTAAACAAGTAAAATGGGTAAAAGCAATACTGCAGTAATATAAAGAAAAATTTTAATATTGATCTTGTTACTATAATCAATGCAGCCTTGCCAGAATCATCCTCTCAAACATGAACAAAGACTGAAAGCAAAAAATTTGAAGTAGGGCTGCAAATGGGTAGGATTGGTTCCGGAGACACCTATATCCCATTTCAATTCTAATAATGGTTAAGGTCTTTTGATTTATATCCTGATAATTTTAGAATCACTATGTTTTAATTTTATCTGATTTTTTGACATTGAAATCATAACCGAATCAAAAAATTT
Organism: Cryptocoryne crispatula var. balansae; assembly: GCA_036172225.1. Taxonomy (NCBI): domain Eukaryota; kingdom Viridiplantae; phylum Streptophyta; class Magnoliopsida; order Alismatales; family Araceae; genus Cryptocoryne; species Cryptocoryne crispatula. The sequence goes on from CM069920.1 coordinate 21,948,619, forward strand.
CTTAAATATACATCACGCATTATTTTTTTGAAAATAAGTTAATAATTTATATATGTACTAAAATTTTATATAATCTTTTTAAAATTTTATTTTTATCATTCTATTACTTAATATATTATATATTATATTATATTTATATTTATTTCAATTATTTATATTTATGTATTTTTATCAAAATTAGATAAACTAAAATAAAAATAGAATCAATTAATTTTAATTCTAATCTAAAAAGTTATCGAAATATCTGATTTTGATTTGGATAACTCATATAATACAACTTAAATTAATTTGGTATGCTGTACAACTTATATTATGTCATTTTTGCGAACTATGTATATTGGGCATTCTTTAAATTTTAATTTTTGTACTACAATTACTATGTGGCCTACAATAAATTTTAAAGCTACAATTATTTAATATAAAATCCAAGCAACCTAAATTGGGAATGTGGTATTATTTTGTTTTAAATATTTCCAAGAATTAAGTCATTTTTTCCAAGTATGTATGTTGGGTATTCATTAAATTTTATTTTTTTGTACTACTATCACTACGTGACCTACAATAATTTTTAAAGCAAAAGTTATATGATAAAAAGTTTCAAACAACCTAAATCGGGAATGTGGGATTGTTTTATTTTAAATATTTTCAACAATTATGTCAATTTTGCATAGTATGTACATTGGGTATTGTTTAATTTTAATTTTTGTACTACTATCACTATGTACTCTAGAATAATTTTTCGGACCAAAATTATTTAATCTAAATATATAAATTGTAATTAAAAACCCTATAAAATGTTTTCTTACAAAAGCGTAAAATTACGACACAAAACTAATTTTTCATGCAAAACAACACTTTAAAATTATTTAATCTATATATAAAATTTGTAAACAAACACCCTTTAAAATGTTTTTTAAGCATAAATTTGTAACAAAAACCTAATTTAACATGCAATCAAATACCACATTTATCAAAACATACGATTTTCGAATGAAGAAGAATAAAAAATAAATTTATACCTAATAATAGGAGATCCGGCCAATAAGCCCTAGCCAGGTTCGGTTGCTCCGATGGACGATGGCAACAACGGCGATGTTGGCAACCGGTAGCGGTGGTGGCGGGGGTGACACTCGACGACGACAACAGTAGGAGAGGCGGCGATAGTAGGGAGGTAGTGGCGCACTCGATGGCGGTGAGGGAAAAGAGTCGAGTGAGCAAGAGGAGGAAAAGAGAGGTCAAGTGAGATTAAAAGGATAAGTTATTGATGACGGCTTAGAAGCCATCGCCAATAAGTTACATTGGCCAAGTCGTTACCAAGTGTGTAATAAGTTACATTGGCGATGGCTTGCATTGTCGTAAATGGTTGTGACCATTGAATGGTTTTTTTTTTTTTTTTTTTTTTTGCATTTGCGACAATGGTGACCGTAGCGAATCTACTTGTTAGCGATGGCTCTACAAAGCCATCACCAGTTTACATGATTTTTGCAATGGCTTTAAAATAGCCATCGAGAGCACCATTATCGGCAATGGCTTCAGAAGCCATCGCCAATACCCTCTTTTCATATAGTGACTTGTCCAATAATAATATCAAATATCATATTAAACATACCGGGAGAAACCTTGTCACAAGAATATCTCATATCTATCTCTGAGTACACTTCAGCTACCATTTTGTAGTGTTGCATATGAAAATTGATAAATATGAAATGATTAGTCTTTCTAATTAAAGAATAGAAACATTTACGAATACAAGTTTCACTTATCTCTAACTTAGCTTTTGTTCTATCCTATAGAGATCTATACAAGCATTGTATAACTGATAAAGTACCCCACAACATTTCATTGTCATTGGATAATTGTCCTCCATGTTGGATGTGGCGGTTAAGGAAATATCTTGTAATCATTCAACCATGGCATCAATGGCGCATATAATGCTTAAATTAAAATAAAACAAGCACAAACACACTTAAATACTTGTTGCATATACATCATGATACAATGTCCTATCCCATCTTATATCAATTATTTTCTTCTAGTTTTTGTATCCTCTTGGAATCTTCTCCTAGATTTTCAATTTTGCATAGTCCATTACATCATAAGAGTCTTCATCTGGTTTCAGTCATCTAAGTGAATTAACCTCAAGATAACAATAGTAACTCAATAATAGATAAGTAATAAGCAATCCTCTTCAAACATTGCTTGTTCAAGATCCAATGCTCCATCTTCACGAGAATTTCCAATTGATTCTCCGTAAGTTGTCAACCATGTAATTATTGTATGCTTTTGCATTTATAAACCTAACCAATGCATGTCTATGCCTGTGCAAAATCTCCAATGCAATAAAATTTGTAACAAATCTAGTAAGGCTAGGCTTGATCAGATCATGTCCCTCAGTATGTTCTCTGATGAGGTGCAGTAAATGAGAATGTGAATAGATAAATGATGTGATCACTTGAGCCTTCTTGACTAGTGTAGAGATTGAAGTCTCCTTGCCTATATCCTCCAACATAAGGTCAATAGAGTGTGCTGTACATGGTACCCAGAAGAGATGATATCTTTTCTCTATTAATTTGTCCATGTTGTCTTGTACGATAGTTCATTGTTAGCCACAAACTGAACAACATTTTCTTCACCAATCTTCTCTACAAAATCATTCATCAAAGAAAATGTGTAGTTGACATTCTTGATCTTACCCAAAGCATCAATTGATTTTAAAAAAGTTGTTCTTTTTGAAGAATAAACTAGGAAGTTAATCATGCTCTTCTTGGTGATGCCTATCCATCTATTACACATAACTATGCAACCTCTCTTGCTCCACTCCACCCAACTTGAACCCTTCTATAATCCATGTCTTTAGATCCTCCACCTCCCCATCCAGGCCACTATCATAAATAAACTTGCTAGTTGGGATTTGCAATCTTGGTCTAACATTAGCAATGGCATCAACCATAGTATGAAAGTATGAACTGGTGAGTGCATTTGTTGGGATGCCTACATTAAGGTAGATAGAAAAATTGTTATTCCCTTCACTAACAAATAATGATAATCAAATAACATATAGAACAAATTTAATATTCATACATGCATGTATAAACAAATTCACAATATGCCTCACTACTCTCTTTGCAATTGTTCATGTTGCTTTCACCCCTTTCATTGTTTGTTTAATAGTCTTCTGTGAGGCATTTTATTTTCTATACAAATGTTCATCTCCTCCTACTGGTTTGGGGGTCTAGTGTGTCGAAGAAGATCAACGATATGCCCCTCTCCTACTCTCATACCATATCCTCACATGTTGTAGATTGTGTCGACTGTGATCAATGAAAGGTAGGGTCAACTTCGGACCCTCTTGCTCCCCTTCTCCTCTCATCATCCTCTTTTTGTGTATGCTTGCTTGCATGCCTGGCACTATTAAGTTCAAAGTCTGTGGAGAGAGTCTTCACTATAATGTTTAGCTTTAACTATTGCGTTCCTTTTCTCTCTAAAAGTTGGCACATCTTTCCTCCTTCTCCCTAGAAGCTCATTATGCAAATCTTTTCTTTGTTTGTTCCTAATCTCCCTCTATAAGTTTTTCCTGTGAGGTAGTCTCTAATGTCTTCACTAATCTCCTTAGACACATTGCCATATTTTCTTACAATTCCCACTAACCCCAACAGTGTATTGTTTTAGTCGGTACACTCTTCCATTCATCTCCTTCCACACAACTTGCATTTAACCTTTTTCCTACCCACATCCATGATATGTCCATGCTCCCACCCAATACTATGCAATGCAGGTACATTGCCTTTGCCATGGTTAGCCATTACTTGTAACTACGAACAAAAGAAATCAAATATAGAATTAAACAACTAAGTTAAATAATTAAATAGAGGATGAATAGGGTCTATTTAGGGGGTGGTCGAGAAGAAACAGTCTCTTAAGGGGTTGTTCAGGCTATTTAAGGAGTCGACGAAAACTAAACAACCCGCTTTCAGCTTGTAGAGGGTTGCTAAGACTTAAATAGCTTCCAGTGGCTAGATGGGAATAAACCAACCCCTTAAAGAGTTGTTCGGTAAATTGAAAGGGGGTGGGAAGGGGATAAAAGACCTTAAACACATTTTTAGAAGATTCATAAAGAATAAAACTCACAAATGACAAGAAATGATGAATTGTGAAGGAAGAATCACCACTACAAACACCTCGAATCATTGGAATCATGGCTACAATCACTGAATCACTAGAGAATCATCGAAATCGCTTGGATTACTACTGGAATCACTGGATCACCGTCAGAATCATGTGGATCATCATTGGAATCACCAACTAATTAACCGCCAGAGTTGCCTCGAAGCTGGTGGAATCGCAAGGAATTGGGACCCCTGGGGGTGGTGGCAAAGGAAGTGGTCCTTCAGGTTTGATATGGACCTTAAACGACCGATATTGTTCTATCATTAGGACTTAATTTGTCCTGACTGAATCAGTTAGATTAATTGATTCTGAGTTGAAATCGGTCAAATCGGATTGATCCAAGTTAATTTGACCAATTCACATTAATTTCTTCAAAATTTTAGTTGGAATTGGTCATTCAGGTGGGAATCAGATCGATACCAACTGATATGATTCCAGAATTAATTGATTCTAATCTGTTATGGCGGATTATGTAAACCATGATATAAACAAGTTCTATTACATGTTGTATTCTTGTATATCAGGCGTGTGAAGCACATATCGCGAGTATCCATCAAATTGCATCGAGCATGTACCATGTATGTTTCAAGATATTCTTTATTATGCAATTCTCTATCACATATATAAGACTTGCATCATATCTAATACATAGAGTAATAGCAATATAACTAGCCTAATTCTGAAGTACACTTATGGGGTGTTTTGTTGCATGATAATTTTTTGTACATTTTCATGATAAAAATTATATTAAAATAAAAAGTGAACATAAAATTATCATGTTTGGAGGGATGTGATAACAAAAAAAAGTTACTATCATCCATGACCAAACAAAGTGGGGGACCACAAGAAAAAAAGAAAGAGGTGAGACCATCTTTTTTTGTTTAAGAAGAAAATCACTTTCAAAACATAAAATTGTCAAGATTGTCAAACACCTGTTTTGACAAGTTTTCTTACAATTTTTAAAAATTAAAATAAAAACTTCCATTATCATGCAACCAAACACCCCATTAGATAGTGACGTACCAAGGAAAATTATGATATTCAACATTGACAAACGCTCCAAATTATTTGAATATCCATTACTCACAAATAAAGCTAGAGTTGTCCATTGAAGTTCAGGTTACACATAATATGTAGTGTCTGTAGTTTTTTGTATGTCATGTTAATTACATATTCTGGTTATCTTATTTTTGTAGGAGTTAATTATCTACGAGTTATGTTTCTATCAAGATGTAGTAGAACTCTGACATGAGAAACTTATTCTCTCAACTGAGGATATTAATATTAGTGTGGTCATGACCTTAACACTCTTCTATTTTCCAAGACTAATGGGGTGTTTGGTTGCATGATAATTTTTTGTACATTTTCATGATAAAAAATTGTATTAAAATAAAAAGTGAACCAACTCATGACATAAAATTATCATGTTTGGAGGGATGTGATTACAAAAAAGAGTAACTACCACACAAGACTAGGGCTGTCAAATGATATGGGCTGACCCAACAGCCCATCCAAAAGCCCGCCCAATGGCCCGTCCAGGCCCTCTAAAATATTAAACGGGCTTAACACCATGGTTGCTCTGCATCTTATGGTAGCCAGCGGGTTGGCCCAACGGCCCGTCTAAAAGCCCGTCATGGGCAGCCCCTCGCCTCACAGTATAATACGTAACAAAGGCACAGTTGTGTCCTGGCCGTGTACGGTAGATAACATCATTACGTATATTTGTAATTATCATGAGATTACGGGTGCATTCGTTCTCGGTAAAAGTTGACACATCATCCAAAAATAATTTGGTGGTACGCAGGTGGCAATTTGAGAGTCAATATAAGTTAATTTATTTTGACTATAACAAAGTGAAGATTTTGGCATTTGTCAAAATGAGCTGTAAATCAATTTTTGGGAGCACTCAATTATGATCATAGTACTTAAATAAAAAGTGAAACTAGTATATATTAAAAGTCAATATTTTAAATAAAATATTTTTATAATAAATCATGTTGAATAAAAAATTGATAAATTTTATATTATTTTAAAAAACTTTTAAACTTTAATTAAAATAAATACATATTTTATTACATTTTTAAATATGTAATTTGTTTAAAGTATGACTTATAAATAATATTCTATTACATATAAGTTTTAATTATCAGCCTTTAAGTTGTTCTAACTTAAAAACAAACTAATTCAAAACTCATGTAATTTTATTATATAAAAAAGTAAACTTTATATATTTTTTAAAATGATATATAACTAAAATATTTTTATGAAAGTGCATTTAAATTTATGATAATATTTTTAAAAAATATTTACACAAGTAGTTACGTGATGCTAATTGTTTTTTTATTTTTTTTAAAATTACTACATGAAAAAAATTTATTTCCAATCGATTTGTAAGTACTTTTCCATAACGTGTAAAACACTTGTAATACTTTTCTTTTTTTGTTTAATTTTTATGTTGTTTGGCCCATTGAGCCGTAAATGGGCTTTTATGGCCCATTGGGCTTAAGCCCATTTACATCGATTACATTAAAATTGGGTTGGGCTTGGGTTGTTCACATATGGGCTAAGATGGGTTTGGGCCGGGCTGGCCCAAGCCCGTCCACTTGACACCCCTACACAAGACCAAACAAAGTGGTGGACCACAAGAAAAAAGAAAGAGGTGAGACCCACTTTTTTTGTTTAAGAAGAAAATCACTTTTAAAACATAAAATTGTCATGGTTACCAAACACCTCTTTTAACAAGTTTTCTTACAATTTTTAAAAATTAAAACAAAAACCTTCATTATCATGCAACCAAACACCCCATAAATTATGATTAAGACATTATATATTGGTATACTGTATGCACATTCTGCTAACTACACATATATATATAGTAATGGTGATGAAGATAATTTAATTAGTATTTACACGTTGGGTATCACTAATTCTTACTTTAAAAAATTTACTATACTAATGCATATCTCCATGGCACGAGCGCTATGCAGACAAGTTTAGAACACCTGCATAAACTAATGGGGTGTTTGGTTGCATGATAATTAAGGTTTTTATTTTAATTTTTAAAAATTATAAGAAAACTTGTTAAAAGAGGTATTTGACAATCATGACAATTTTATGTTTTGAAAGTGATTTTCTTCTTAAATAAAAAAAGAGGGTCTCACCTCTTTCTTTTTTTCTTGTGGTCCCCCACTTTATTTGGTCATGTGCGGTGGTCACTCTTTTTTGTAATCACATCCCTCCAAACATGATAATTTTATGTCATGAGTTGGTTTACTTTTTATTTTAATATAATTTTTTATCATGAAAATGTACAAAAAATTATCCTGCAACCAAACACCCCATAAGTTTTATGATATTAAAGAAGATTTTTTTTCTTTGCTTTCCTCAAGATATGTGCATCGACTGTAAGTCGTTGGGTTGATCGCTATCGAGCTGCTGTTAGGCAGATCACGTTGATACAGAGAGTCTTCGGTTGGTTGACTGAGAGAAATTTTTAAAATTTTCTCATTACAGAGAAATGTGAATTTATAATATTTAACGACGAATCTCATTTTAGATATGGATATATGTAGATCCTCCGTAACCCTGGAAATTGAAAAACTCTTCTTATAGTTGGTCAGCTGAGAGGGGATTCGCACTCGGTGAACGCGGACACGGCACGGCTGCACAAGTTGTCACAGGTCGGAGAGTTTCAAATCATCTCAGGCGTCCATAGAAAGAAAATTTCTCAGTCACCAAATCAGAGATAATCATGTATTTTTGGTCACCTAGTAAATTTTTTATCTGATTATTAAATCTCTGATTATTAAATTGCTTCTAGTGCATATAATTATTATTCTATTATTTTTGAGTTATTAACTTATTCTAAAATATTACTAAAATGTGAATATAGTTACCAAAACAGTATAATAATTTATTAGAGGAGTTAGTAACTCAAAAATTGTAAATTAATAACTATACGTAACTATAGAAATAATTTAATAACTTGATAAAAATTTTGCAAAGTGGTCAAGAATACGTGACTCTCTCTCTCTCTGGTTGGTGAATGAGAGAAGGCGCCTGAGGTGATTTGGATTCCACGTCGGGTGGTACGCATTCCCGACCGACGGGGTGGGGAACGGCAACTGCGGGCGAAGAAGGGTAGCGAGTGCGGGGGCAGCAAGCAACCGGGCGATGGTTGCAGGCCGGTCATATCATATGTTGCTGATCGAGGAGCCGGCAAGTGGTTCCCAGCGCCATAGCGCTGTGAGAACACCCGCGTTCGCTGGATGCACGCTCTCCCGGCGGGGAGGGCCCGGGTTCGACGCATCTTAAAAAGAAGTTCACTTAAGAGGAAATACGCCATGAGCGGGGTGATGCCCAAATGGTGCAGTGCGGAGTGGTTGGAGTAAGCTAGACGAGAGTGGAGTTGGTGAAGGGTGGCTGGTCCGCCAAGGTGCGGACAGGTAGAGTCGGGGTGACTGGTGTCGTGCGGCGGTCGACGTTGCCGGCACAGGGGCACTGCACGTCCGCTGGGGCAGCACTCAGCCTTACCCCCGCTATTTTGCCGTAGGTTGGTTGTTGTAATGCTCAATGCCTGGGTTGCTTATACTGTTTGTCGAAAAGTACGACGGTTAATCTTTTAGGACAATTCTACGTTCTTGTGCTTACATATTTGCCTTATTAACCATTCACCGATCTACGGACAATCCTGATAAAATGACATCAGAAGTTGGATTACGATGTTCTTATTCCATAATCTCATCAGCATGATTCAGATTTATGAATTGATTGTTCCCAGGTGTGTCCACTTTTATTCGTCATAACTTCCGGGTAAATTGCAACATAGTTTCATCGAGATTGAGCTCAATATATGTGATGAAGGTTAGTTTAGACCAGATGTAAATATGTCATGACCCGGAAAATACAAATGCACAGCGAAATAAATCCGAAAATCGGGACAGTTTAGGAGAACAAATTAAAACCTCATCGCCAAATCTGAACAATTTAAAACAATATGTACTGATCCGATTAAACTCAAATTCCACGAAATGGCATAAGTAACCACAACCAAACAACTAAGAAGGACTCAACACATAGTCCAACCAACATCTATAAAATCAAACCAAACAAATACCAAACCAATATCAGAAGGGAAACTCAAACAACCTAAAAGATATATGGTGATCACTCATCACCAAACTCCTCATCCTCAGGGTCCTCGAGTGGCTCTGGATCACCTCCAACGTCTTCCTTGTAATCCTCTCTAAAGTCCTCCTCAGGAAGAGGCTCCTCGAAATCAGCTGAAAAAGTTAATAACGGGAAGGGGTGAGTCACCAATGACTCAGTAGGTCTTACACCCGAACTACCCTACTATAATAATTATTTCTATTGATATACAATACATATTAAGCCTAAAAATCAGATTATAGTACATAGGATTTAAACTAATTATATATCTTCAGTTAAGTTATTACAATGTCATTCTACTACTCCATATGATAACAAGACTCTATATGCACTAAAACCAACACATCCTGCACAATTAACTATTCTAGGTATGCTCATAACACATACACCTGACATAAAACCAAGGACACATCTAGAACACTAATATCTATGCCAAAATGCACAACTAAACATATGTCTGAGTAAATATCATGCTCCATTTGAATAATGTAGCTACATCACAAAACTAGCACCAGATTTACCATCTAGTAGGAAGTAACATATAGTAACTAAATCCCATAGTACCCCTAGGCAGGGGAGTACTTAGGATAAACCGCGGTATCCGGGATCGAAGGATGCTCCGGATTCAACTAATCTCCGCTGCCCACGGGCCACTAACATAGTCTGGTGAAGTACATTTCCATCACAATGCAGCTCACTGCATTAACCACATTTCACAGAATGCAAGCATATAAATAACTCAGACAGTAACCATGAACATGAAATTGGCAATCCAAACATGAAACACATAGATGAACACCCATGGTTCTATGCACCACATATTTACATGCCACACCACAATCTATCACAAACTAGATGCATATAAGTAGAATCATGCAAGTTACAACCTAAACATATCAGTCACATGTTTAAACATAACTATTTATCACATAAAAGAAAATAAACTAAACTTTACCATCACTATGCCTAAACCTTACATCGGCTTTTTATCAAATCGGGATATACATGTTTAAGATTTACCGTGATGCAAACATACTAAACTAACTAGGTTTAAACACATAAAAATCTATCATGATGACTAATATACATGAACAACTAAATTATTCTAAACATGCACGGTTAGGCAAGCTAATCTAAACTCTATCTAATCATGCTAATAAATCAAAAATAGCCCACTAATTACAATCTATTAATCATGGTGATCTAAACATAATTTTTACAATTTAACCATGTATATAAGGATGCTAAGAATAGCCGAGACGTTTACCTTTATGGCGACGATGAACGGCACACAGAATTTCAAAGAAAGTGAATCGGGTGACGAAACTGCCGCGGTCATGACGACGACGAAAAATCGAGCCGGATAGGTGGTCTCAAAATCTGTTGGTAGAAGGAAAATCATGAACTAGAGAGATGAACAGAGAGGCCCATAGGAGAGAGAATGATAGGAGAGAGGAAGAGAGGGGTACCATGGAGGGGGCCTTGGCGCACGACGAGCGTGGTCGTACGGGCGGCTGAGCGCAGGCGGGGGACGCGCGGGCTGACACGCGGAAGGCGGTGGCGGGCGGCCGCGAGTGCGGGCGGGGCGACCGACGTGGCTGCGGCGGTCAACGGGAGACGTGGGCGGGCGCACACGGGCGGCCAAGCGTGGCGGCCGAGGGCACGTGGCGACGGCGGCGGTCGCGAGGGTGGGCGGCGGGGTGACGCGGCCGGCGGCCGCGAGACGGCTCGCAACAACCGCTGCGCGGGTGGCGGCGGGACCGAGGCGGCGGCTGCGTGCGCGCGGCCGGGGTGACGCGGCGGCGCAGGCGGTAGAGCGGCGCTGGCAGGCGCGTCAACGCGCACGCGCACAGCGGAAAGAGAAGGCGACAGGGGGGTGCGGCGGCGTCGTTCGGAAGGGGAAAAAGGTAGGGTTCGGGAGAGAAAACGGCACGATGGGTTTCGGTGGGGGAGGGAGTAACCGAAGAGGAGAAAAAAATAGGGAGAGAAGAGAGTAAAATAATAATAAATATTTATTAACTAAATTTTTTTCTAAAAACGGTGACGTTACAATCTACGCTCCTAACAAAAATTTTCGTCCTCGAAAATTAAATTATACTAACCGAATAGTTGCGGGTGAAGACGCCTCATATCCTCCTCCACTTCCCACGTCGACTCTTCCGACGAGTGATGCTTCCAAAGAATCTTGACCATCGGAATTTGCTTTCTCCTCAATTGCTTCACCATCCGGTCTGTGATCCGGATCGGCCTCTCATCAAAGCTTAAATTCGGTTGTACGTTGATCTCCTGGAAATCTATAACATAAGTCGGATCTGATATGTACTTCTGAAGTAGAGAGACGTGGAAAACCGGATGTATCCTCGCCATTGCCGGGGGCAAAGCCAACCTGTAAGCAACCTCACCAATACGTTGCACAATCTAAAACGGACCCACATACCTTGGGTTAAACTTCCCATGCCGACCAAACCTGATAACTCCCTTTGAAGAAGAAACCTTCAAGAATACATGGTCACCCTCCTCAAACTGGACAATCATGCGCTTCAGATCAGCATAACTCTTCTGGCGACTCTGAGCAGTAAGCAACTTCTGGCGAATTAAGCTGACCTTCTCATTACTATCCTGCACCCAATCTGGCCCAATAAGACTACGATCTCCAACCTCTTCCCAGCAAAGAGGTGATCTGCACGGCCTCCCATACAATGCCTCAAACGGTGCCATGCCGATACTGGAATGAAAACTATTATTATAAGCAAATTCAATGAGCGGCAACTACAAATCCCAACTGTCCTGCCATTCCAGTGCTTCAGCCCTCAACATATCCTCCAATGTCTGAATAGTACGCTCAGATTGACTATCTGTTTGGGGATGATATGTCGAGCTAAATTTGAGCTGAGAGCCCAGAGCATCCTGCAAACCTTTCCATACCCTTCCAGTGAATCTGTGATCTCTATCAGATACTATAGAAACAAGCACACCATGGTACTTGACAACACCATCAAAGTACAATCTCACCAAGCTCTCAGTTGGTTGGGCTTCCTTAATAGGCAAGAAATGAGCTGCCTTGGTGAGTCTATCCACCACTACCCATATGGCATCACACTGCTTCTTGGTTTTTGGCAAACCAGTGACAAAGTCCATGGTGATATGCTCCCACTTCCATTCTGGAATCTCCAATGGCTGAAGTGGTCCTGCTGGCTTCCTATGTTCTGCCTTCACCTGTTGACAAATCAAACATCTGGATACATAGTCAGCAACATCTCTTTTCATGCCTTCCCACCAGAACTGCCTCTTAAGATCTTGATACATCTTGTTTGCCCCTGGATGAATAGCATACTGAGATCTATGAGCTTCTGCCAATATATCCTACCTTAATTCTGCATCATCTGCCACACACAACTTTCCCTGGTGCCTGATTATACCATCTTCATACTTGGAAACATCTGACCTTCTGACTAATTCTTGCATTGCCTGATTCCCAGCTTGAGCTTCTTTCACCCTGTCTACCAAAGCTGAACCAATAGAAAGTTGTGCCAAGAAAGATGTTAGGTTATTCACTTCTCTTCTGGGTGCACAATCAATCAACAATTCCATACCTTCCCATGCCTGGTGCAACTGCATAGCCATCATCTTTTTCCTGCTAAGTGCATCAGCTACTACATTAGCCTTCCCTGGATGGTAGTTTAGGCTAAAGTCATAGTCCTTCATGTACTCCACCCATCTTCTCTGCCTCAGGTTCAGGTCCTTCTGAGTGAATATATACTTCAAACTCTTGTGATCTGTGAGCATTTCAAAAGTTTCACCATATAAGTAATGCCTCCACACCTTTAAGGCATGAACCACAGCTGCCATCTCTAAGTCATGAACATGATAATTCTTCTCATGGGGCTTCAATTGCCTGGAAGCATAGGCAACAACCCTATCATGCTGCATAAGTACACAACCCAAACCAACCCTAGAAGCATCAGTGTAGACAACAAAACCTCCTAAATCAGAAGGTAGCACAAGAACAGGTGCTGTGGTCAACTTCTTCTTCAAGCACTGAAAACTCTCATCACACTTCTTTGTCCATTTAAATCCTCCTTTCTTGGTCAGAGCAGTCGATTGGGCTGATATGGAAGCAAACCCCTCAATAAACCTGCGATAGTAACCTGCCAAACCAAGAAAACTCCTCACCTCAGTGGGGTAGGTTGTTCCCAATTCTGCACTGCCTCCACCTTGCTTGGATCAACCTGCACACCTGCCTCAAAAATAATATGACCCAAACAGTTAACACTTTTGAGCCAAAAGGCACACTTACTGAACTTAGCATAGAGTCGATGCTCCCTCAAAATCTACAAAACAACCCTCAGGTGTTGACAGTGTTCATCATCACTAGCAGAATATATCAAAATATCATCTATAAAAACAACCACGAACTGATCCAGGTACTCTCTGAAAATATGGTTCATCAGACCCATGAATGCTACAGGTGCATTGGTAAGGCCAAAAGGCATCACCAGAAACTCATAATGGCCATACCGGGTTCTGAATGCTGACTTGGGAATATCCTCTTTCTTGATTCTCAACTGGTGGTAACCTGATCTCAGATCAATCTTAGAAAATATCTTGGCATTTTGTAACTAATCAAACAAGTCATCTATACGAGGCAAGGGATACTTATTCTTAATAGTCAACTGGTTCAGCTTCCTATAGTCAATACACAATCTCAAGGATCCATCCTTCTTCCTGACAAACAACACTGGTGCACCCCAAGGTGACACACTAGGGCAAATAAAACCTAGATCTAGCAACTCTTCCAATTGTTTCTTCAGCTCTCTCAACTCTGCAGGTGCCCTCCTATAAGGAGCCAGAGAAATAGGGGCAGCCCCAGGGACAAGATCAATGGCAAAATCAATGTCCCTATGTGGTGGCAAACCTGGCAACTCATCTGGAAACACATCTACATATTCATTAACTACTGCCACATGCCCCAATGCTAGACTATCTCCTGACTCCTCCACTTTGGTAAACACAGGCCAAATAAGCCTCACATTGGGCACCAATCAACCTGGAAGACTTCAATGTAGAAATCAACATCTTGGACCTGCCATAACTAGGACACTTATAGGAGAAAGTGTCACCCCCAGGTATCTGGAAAATCACCATCTTCTTGAAGCAATCTAGGATGGCATGGTGATGTTCTAGCCAATCCATCACAAGAATGACATCAAACCCCTCCATCTCAATCACAAACAAACGTGCCCTCAAGATATAACCACTAATATCTATATCACACTGGGGCATGCAATAAGACACATCTACTGACTTCCCAGATGGCATACTGACACTGACTGGGCTACACTCATTAACCTCATGCTTACAGTACTTGAACATAAATGTAGCAAATCGAAAAGAAATAAAGGAATCTGTAGCACTAGAATTAAATAATACTCTAGCATGGTACCTAGCAACTAAAAGAGTACCTTCTGCTGCATTGGCTGCCTCTGGAAGATCCTGACGCTCCATTGCAAACACCTTGGCCTGGGCACTGCGTGGTGGTGGCTGTGGTGCTCGCGGTGCTCGTGGTGTTACAAACTGCCTCCGTGGGGGTGCTGGTCGCTGAGGAGGTGCTGGAAGAGAAAGCTGTGGACGGCGAATCTCCTCATTGTTCTGAGCTGATGCTGCCGGTGGTGCTGCTCCCCTACCTCTGCTAACATGTGACCCTGCTGGCCACACCCAAAACAAGCCCTAGTCCTACGATAACAAGCACTGCCAGGGTGGTATCTCTCACAAATGCCACATGCCATGTCAACCACTGGCATCTTCCTCTTATGATCCACCCTCTGTTGGGGTAGAGCACGTGCTGGTGCCCTCTAATACTGAGAAGGCTGCCTGTATGCTCCCAAACTCTGCTCCACCCTGCAAGTTGCCTCATAGACTGTTGCTAGACTGCGCCAGACCTTGGAAACCAACCTGTCCCTGATAGCTCCACAAAGTCCATCCACGAACTTCTTGGCTCTCTCGCGTTCCTCCTCGTACATGTTGGGTGCATAGGCCTCCAGCTCAACAAACCTACTCTCATACTCCATCACGGTCATGCTGCCCTGCTCCAGAAGTAGGAACTCTCGCTTCTTCTCATCTCTGATATGCATGGGGATATACTTATCCTTGAAGACTCTGACAAAGTCTTCCCAATTGATCTCAGTCTCTATCACCTCAGCATAACGGGTGCAGAGTAAAGACTCCCATCAAGCTCCTGCAGAATGAGATAACATATGTGCAGCAAGGCGGACAATGTCCTCAGGTGGACACTGCATGGCCCTGAAGATCTTGCCCACTTCCCTTAGCCAGTTCTCTGCCACTGCAGGTTCCCTCTCGCCACGAAAAGCTGGTGAACTCAGCCTCTTGAACTCCTCTAAGGTGATGATCTGCGGTCTATCTGCTCTGGCATTCGCCTGTTGTGCCCTACCCTGCTGGGCCTGGTTCTGAACCTGATCTGTCTGAAAGAGCTCGTGAATGGCACCAAGGATGCCAACTGCATCTGGTACCTGACCTCCACCTCGCACAAAGTCCTGTTGGCGATGACTTTGTTGGTCCCCAATTATCTCTGGCACATTCCGTGCATCACCATTTACACGCCTACGGTTGTAACCCCTGGAGGCCATCTAGTTCCAAGAAACAAACATCCAATCAGATAATTCCAACATATATCTTCCAATAGGACAATATATCTAAATTTTATTTGGAATCCAAAATCAACTTGATCTAAATCAAACATTGTTCTCCAAAATCCAAATAATGCATCCGGGCAGATCCAGAAGGATCTTCAGGCCGGAAGAATGCTCTGATACCAACTACTGTCACGACCCGGAAAATACAAATGCGCAGCGGAATAAATCCAGAAATCAGGATAGTTTAGGAGAACAAGTTAAAACCTCATCACCAAATCTGAACAATTTAAAACAACCTGTACTGATCCGATTAAACTCAAATTCCATGAAATGGCATAAGTAACCACAACCAAACAACTAAGAAGGACTCAACACATAGTCCAACCAACATCTATAAAATCAAACCAAACAAATACCAAATCAATATCAGAAGGGAAACTCAAACAACCTAAAAGATATATGGTGACCACTCGTCACCAAACTCCTCGTCCTCAGGGTCCTTGAGCGGATCTGGATCACCTTCAACGTCCTCTTCGTAATCCTCTCCAAAGTCCTCCTCAGGAAGTGGCTCCTCGAAATCAGCTGAAAAAGTTAATAATGGGAAGGGGTGAGTCACCAATGACTCAGTAGGTCTTACACCCGAACTACCCTACTATAATAATTATTTCTATTGATATACAATACATATTAAGCCTAAAAATCAGATTATAGTACATAGGATTTAAACTAATTATATATCTTCAGTTAAGTTATTACAATGTCATTCTACTACCCCATATGATAACAAGACTCTATATGCACTAAAACCAACACATCCTGCACAATTAACTACTCTAGGTATGCTCATAACACATACACCTGACATAAAACCAAAGACACATCTAGAACACTAATATCTATGCCAAAATGCACAACTAAACACCTGTCTGAGTAAATATCATGCTCCATTTGAATAATGTACCCACATCACAAAACTAGCACCAGATTTACCATCTAGTAGGAAGTAACATATAGTAACTAAATCCCATAGTACCCCTAGGCAGGGGAGTACTTAGGATAAACCGCGGTATCCGGGATCGAAGGATGCTCCGGATTCAACTAATCTCCGCTGCCCACGGGCCACTAACATAGTCTGGTGAAGTACATTTCCATCACAATGCAACTCACTGCATTAACCACATTTCACACAATGCAAGTATCTAAATAACTCAGACAATAACCATGAACATGAAATTGACAATCCAAACATGAAACACATAGATGAACACCCATGGTTCTATGCACCACATATTTGCATACCACACCACAATCTAGCACAAACTAGATGCAAATAAATATGATCATGCAAGTTACAATCTAAACATATCAGTCACATGCTTAAACAGAACTATCTATCACATAAAAGAAAATAAACTAAACTTTACCATCACTATGCCTAAACCTTACATCGGCTTTTTATCAAATCGGGATATACATGTTTAAGATTTACCGTGATGCAAACATATTAAACTAACTAGGTTTAAACACATAAAAATCTATCATGATGACTAATATACATGAACAACTAAATTATTCTAAACATGCACGGTTAAGCAAGCTGATATAAACTCTATCTAATCATGCTAATAAATCAAAACCAACCCACTAATTACAATCTATTAATCATGGTGATCTAAACATAATTTTTACAATTTAATCAAGTATATAAGGGTGCTAAAAATATCCGAGACGCCTACCTTTACGGCGACGACGAATGGCGCACGGAATTTCAAAGAAAGTGAATCGGGTGACGAAACTGCCGCGGTCACGACGGCGACGAAAAATCGAGCCAGATAGGTGGTCTCAAAATCTGTTGGTAGAAGGGAAATCGTGAACTAGAGAGATTAATAGATAGGGGCGATAGGAGAGAGACTGATAGGAGAGAGGAAGAGAGGTACCGCGGAGGGGGCCTCGGCGCATGGCGCGCGCGGCGGTGCTCGGCCGGGCGCAAGACGGCGGCTGGCGGCGCGGTGGGCGCGCGTGGGCGGAAAAGGTTTCGCGGGCGCGACGACCAAGGCGGCAGGGGGGGTCAACGCGGTGGGCGGCGGCACGCTACGGCGAGGCGGCTGGACACACGGTGGCTACGGCGGTCCAGGCGAGTGCGTTCGCACAGGCGGCCGAGTGCAGGCGGCGGACACGCGGGCTGACACACGGAAGGCGGCGGCGGGTGGCCGCGAGCGCGGGCAGGGCGACCGAGGCGGCTGCGGCGGTCAACGGGAGATGTGGGCGGGCGTGCACGGGCGGCGGGCGGCCGAGGGCGCGTGGCGACGGCGGCGGTCGCGAGCGTGGGCAGCGGGGTGACGCGGTGGGCGGCCGAGAGACGGCTCGCGACAACCGCCACGCGGGCGGCGGCAGGACCGAGGCGGCGACTGCGTGCGCGCGGCCGGGGTGACGCGGTGGCGCAGGCAACAGAGCGGCGTTGGCAGGCACGTCAACGCGCACGCGCACGGCGGAAAGAGAAGGCGACAGGGGGGTGCGGCGGCGGCGTCCGGAAGGGGAAAAAGGTAGGGTTCGGGAGAGAAAACGGCACGCTGGTTTCGGTGGGGGAGGGAGTAACCGAAGAGGAGAAATAAATAGGGAGAGAAGGGAGTAAAATAATAATAAATATTTATTAACTAATTTTTTTTTTTCTAAAAATGGTGACGTTACAAAATACACATACCGAACGCAGACACAATTTGATGCCTTGTATATTCACAAATATAGCACGTCGGATTTCATACTTATTTTTTCATCATCATGTCCTAGGGAAGGTTATCTATACGTCATAATTTAACACGAATGTCATGAGCTTTAGCATCAGCTAGAAATTCCTCATACCCTTCACAAGATAGATTGGTTCAGTTGAAAATCTTATTCGAGCTTTCTGATAATGTCCCCCAACATGATCAAGGCAGTACTTGAGACCATGGTATGCCGGGTCGCGACCCGGGTCGCGACCCGGCCCCGACCCGGTCGGGTTTAGGCCCGACCGGCTCGGTCGCGACCCGGTCGGGGCGACTCCCCCAGCCGGGTCGCGGAGTCGTGGCCGGGTCGCGCGAGTCGCGCGACCCGGCCGACCGGGTCGCGCGACCCGGCCGGGTCGCGCGACCCGGTCTGGCAACGGTCATGTGACCGTTGCCAGACCGTTGGCAACGGTCTCAAGACCGTTGCCAACGGTCTTGGGGGGCGCAGCCCCCCCATTCAGCCCCTTGGGGGCTATTTAAAGCCCCCAAGGGGCTCTCCTTACTCCCACCCCCCCACTCTCACTCTCAACCTCTCATTTGTGCTCTCATTGCTCTCATTGCTCAATTTGTTTTTCTCATTTACTTAATTATTTCATCAAGCATTTCATTAGTTCATTTAGTATATTTATTTAATATTAGTTCCATTGATTAGTGGGTTAAGTAGTTTATTCTTTTTAATACTTATTTGCTTACTTGCATAGTTAGTTAGCTAGAAGATTAGTTAGATATTTAGTTTAGTAGTTACTTAACACATCATTAGTAGTAAGGAATATTAATTACTTACTTAATCCTATATTTAGTTAATCATTCAATTTATATAAATAAAAATATACTTACATTAGTAGTCACTTATTAAGGTTATTAGCTATTTAAATAATTAATTACTTACTTAATTAATTATTTACTTAAAAAATGTCTTCTCCAAGCCAAACAACCCAAACTACCGGCGCGACCCGGAGTGATCCAGCTTGGTTGCATTGCAATTTGATCTCCATGGCGGAGAGAAAAGTGCAATGTAAATATTGCGACAAAGTAATATTCGGCGGTATTTATCGTTTAAAATTTCATCTTGCTTTCATGAAGTGTTATGTTCTTCCTTGCACACGGACTCCGCCAGAGGTCAGAGCTCAATTTCGTAGGCACCTACAAGCGATGGAGCAAACGAAGGGAACTAGCAAAAGACATAAAGAGACCGTCCGAGAAGAATTGCAACAACCGGGGAGACGATCCGTACACATTTACGGAACCGGACAAGAGAGGCCGGATATTTTTGGAGACGAAGAGTACGAAGGTATGGGAGGTGTTACTCATAAACGTTGTTCATTATTCTATTTTAAAGGATAATTAAGTAGCCTTGATACTTAAATGTTTTTTAAAAAGATGAACTCTCACGAGGGATGGAATCAAGTCGAAGATCATTCGCCGAGGAAGACTTCTATAGACATACCGGCCGAATGATGGGTCAAGGGTCTGGTGCTGGGAGTGGTCGAGGTAGCGGAAGAGGATCCAACAACCAACCGCAAGATCAGGTTCATGATCTCACACAAGACGACGACCCGGCAGTAGGTCCCGTGGATCCCGTAATCACCAGACCACGACAACGTCAAACAACAATCACGACGGCGATGAAGAACCTCAAATTATGTAAGGATAGGATTGGCCGGGCAACGTCAAGGTGGTTCTTTCACCACAGCATTCCGGCAAATGCCGCGAAGGGACCATACTACGAGAACATGATCGACACGATCGCGTACGTCGGGAGGGGAGTGCTTGGTCCAAACCCAAAGGAGATATACAATGTATATCTTCCTATGGAGGTGCAAGAAACAAAGAAGTACGTGCAGTCATTTGAACGCATCTGGGAGGAACGAGGTTGCACGTTAATGACCGACGGATGGACCGGTAATTAAATTTTCGTTTACTCATTCATATTAGATGTATTAACATTCTTTTTTGGTATAACTTATTTATCATCTTATACTTAACACGTATTACTAGGAAGACTATGATCAATTTCCTAGTGTACAGTCAAGCCGGCACGGTCTTTTGGAAGTCGGTTGACGCATCGGGACGAGTAAAGAATGCGAGTATCTTTACCAATTGATAGATGGAGTGATAGAAGAAATAGGAGAGAGCCGGGTAGTTCAAGTAGTCACGTACAACGCGGCGGCATACAAGGCGGCCGGTCAGATGCTTATGGTCAGAAGACCACAGTTGTATTGGGCACCCTGTTCCGCACACTCTTTAGATTTGATGTTGGAGGATATATGCAAGGATCCTCAAATAGACAGGGTAGTTAAGCTAGCCCAGTTTATTTCTTCATTTATTTATAACCACAACTTTGTCCTTGCACTTATGAGGGAACACACCAAGGGGCGAGAGTTGTTACGGCCCGGTGCAACCCGGTTCGCCTCCCACTATATTTCCTTAGAAAGTTTATTGAGTCAAAGGAGAGCTCTAACTCAAATGGTCATTTCACCGGGTTGGGGTAGTTGGATGGCTAGATGTAACCCATCGGATAAGAGAAAGGGGAGAAAAGTAGAAGAGACAATAGAGAGTGGAGATTTTTGGAAAGTTGTAAAGAAGACGTTAGACATCGTCCAACCCATAGTGAAGGTACTAAGGATAGTTGACGGAGATAGAAAAGCAGACATGGGGTATTTATATGATGCGATTGAGAGAGCCAAAGAAGAAATCTCCAAGACCGTGTCCGACTTTGCCAAGTGGTGGGATATTATAGATCGTCGCTGGGAGCGTACATTACATCAACCCATACATGCAGCAGGTATATTTTCTTAAACATTTACTAATCTTTTTATTAATCAAAGTTGTGTATAACTTGTTTACTAATACTATTTGTTTCGTAGGTTACTTTTTCAACCCAAGATACTGCTATAGTCCACATTTCAAGGCGACGAACGAGCTATTAGATGACGTGAAGAGCGTCATCCGACGGTTGCTTGGTGACGACGACCGGGCTATTATCGCTTGCAACAAGATGTATGATTACAGAATGCGGAGTTATCACTTTGGAACGAGCAGAGTTGAACGAGCTGTGATGATACTAAGTCCGGGTACATAGAAATGTTTTTCATCACTTAATTAATTAAAGCTTACTTAGATAATAATGCACGACATTCAATTTATGCAGCTGATTGGTGGATGGACCATGGTAAAGTACCAGGGTACGAGGACTTGGCGGACGTAGCCATCAGGGTCCTAAGTCAAACCACATCGGCTTCGGGCTGCGAGCGAAATTGGTCTACATTCAGCTTGATTCACACAAAGCAGAGAAATAGGTTGACATCAAGGAGGCTTGAAGACCTCGTGTATTGTCACTACAACATGAGGTTAAAGATGGAACAAAAGAGTTGGATAGCACAGGCAGCGGGACGTTCGGTCGACGAGCCGCCAATTGAAGAGGAGGATATCGATTTGGATCAAATATTCTACGAGAAGAACTCCTTAGAAGCTTGGGTAAACGACCAAGAAGGGTTGGGAGAACCGGAGTTCAACCCCCAAGACCGACAATGGGCCAAAGGAGTGCTCGACGATGTCCCATTAGCCGAAGAATTCCAGATCCCTCCCTCACTAGCAAAGCGCCAGAGGACCGGAGAAGGAACTAGCCAAGGTACGCAAAGTAGGCGAAAAGGTAAACAAGTTATGACTGATCATTTTGATATTGCAGATGCTGATACGGTCGAAGACGATCGAGAAGATACGCCGGAGCCGAACATCCGAGTGCAGTACCAGACGTCCGAGGATTCGTCGTCAAAGAGTAGCAGCGATGATGGTGCTCGATGCCGGGGCACGGACACTTTACAAGTACAAGGGACCTCAGATCCTCCCATATCTCCTACCACGTCGCTACGTTTTACCGGCGAGGAGCAATATACTCATGCGACCCAAGATATCGATCATGGTAGAAGGCCGCCACAAGGTAGAGGAGGTCATCGTAGCCATGGAGTTGGAGCAGAATACCACGATGCCCCCGACTATGTGTATGATTCATCCCAAGGCTCTTGGTTCCCTACATACGATCAAGAGTACTGTGGAATGAATTACGTGGAGTCATCGGATACTTCGATCCAATCGACCTATAGTTATGGTGACTCGTTTGGATCAAGTCTTAGGATAGTTTCCCGAGGGACAGACGAATATGATCGTCATGTGTACATGTATCAAGCTTTGTACTCAACCCAAATGACATGGGGAGAGTACATCAACTACCTACAAAGTGTACAACACATCATGTTGGAATAAAATTGATGCATTATTCATTTAAGTCATGTCATTTAATTTATCTAATTTTTCTGTATTTTTTCAGATTTTTTTTCACATTTTTCTTATTTTTTTGAATTTTTCAAAAAAAAAATATTTAAAAAATAGGGTCGCGGTCGCGACCCGGGTCGGCCTGGGGGTCCCGCGACCCGGTCGCGACCCCCGACCCTACCCTCCTTGCTTGAGACTATATGCAACCAAGGTGAAGTCAACACTCCAAAATGTCCATATCTTGATGTGAAAGTTTCCTTTTTCAAGGCAAAGCTTGGGTTTCTCCAATCCCTGCAGATTTCTCTCTTTCTCTGATTTTCTGAGTTCTGAAAGCTGGCAACTCTTTCTAACGTTTTCAAGTTACAGGTGGGAGATTTTTCCTTATAAATTTTCAGTTTTAGAGAAAAATAATACTTTTCTTAAGGAAAAAAGATTCTATAAGGAAACGATCTTCGACCAATTTGATAAGAAAGATAATGCACGGAACACTACCTATCACGATTTATGACAAACTAGAAAATCTTCACTACTGACAAGATATACAAAAGGCGACCACTACCTTATAACTTGCTGACATTAACAAGACCTACTCTACTCCAAGACATAAAAAGTTGACTACGGCAAGCAAACTTAAAGTGAATAGTTAACAATGAATAAATGAACAAATGCAAACATTGTAGGTCTTTGATGTTGACTGAAATTTATACTGCAAATAGGTGCATTCATTCTTGAATTTCTTGGTCCTAGATACTGCAGTCTCGCGTGTAGAAAATTTTATAAAGGCTGGGGTAATTGTTAGGATAATGCCTTTTTAACGTTAGAATAAATGAAAACCTATATATATGCTTAACATCAAAAGAAATGAAAACCTACATGCTATTTATCGATTCCGGTTTTTCACAATATGCCACTCCCACAAGCTCCATGTAAAGGCCAGACTAGCACAATCCTCACCCATAGGTCGATTTCATACAGCTCCTTGGACACTTTATGTTAATAACACACAAATTCATCGTGAAGCCATTCATTTAAGGCAACAACACTATAAAGCCTAAGCTCATGAAGAATAATCTTTGTACCAACATGGTGTCCTAAACAAACTCTGTCGGAGGTCCCATGACACTATCCCGACATCATATTTCTCTCGATTCACCATGGTCGCAAACATTTCACCATTAAATACTTCTTTCTGTACCACGGTTTTCAGTGGCAGCGACAAGCATAAACTGAACATCTTAGCAGTTACACTCATGTAATGGAATTCTTAAGAGTCGAATACAAGTCTGTCTCCCACTATAACCTCAAGGTACTCTTCTTACACCATACCGAAATGTTGCTTTCTTGTATCCATGGCCACCTCTGGACAGCCTCGAATCCTAGGGCATCCATCAACAACTGTGAATTCAAGAAGGTGGGCAGGACCTTACTAGCCTACCACTAACCCGAAGGTGCAGTGATGCGGGACGGGAAGGGAGGTGCCGCCATCCCCGCGCGCGTCGGCGGGCCCGAGGAGGATGGACCGAGCTGATGGGGTGCTGAACCGATCCTGAACCGTGCTGACTCGCTTAAAACGGAGCTGGAAACTGCTGAACCGGGCCCGTAAACCACCGAACCAGACCTCACGGCCGCTGAACCGGGCCCACAAGTGCTGAACCGGTCCAAAACGGCCCTGAACCGGCCTTAGAAGGGCTGAACCGGCATTGAACCGGGTCCAGGAAGGCTGAACCGGCCCTGAACCGGCTCCTGGGTGGGTGAACCGGGCCTGAACCGGTCTGAACCGGCCCCTGGAGCGGCGAACCGGCCCTGAACCGGCGGTCTGGGCTCTGAACCGGGTCGAACCGGTCGGTCCTCGTTGAACCCTGCTGCACACGGACCGGACCCGGGAGACTTGAGCCGGCGTGCGAACCGGCGGCGGGCGAGCTCGGCCGGTCGCGTGGCCGGCCGCGACTTACCCCGCGGGGGTGTCGTGGCAACGCGGAGTGGCGCCGCGCGACCGCGCGACTAATCCCGGGGGGGGTCGTGGCGTGCCGCGGCGAGCCGGCCCGAGAGAGAGAGAGGGAGGACGGGAGCCCGCGGGGTCATGGCGGCTCCTCCGCGCGCCCCGACGGCTGAACGGGGGGGGGGTCGTCGTCGTCCTCGAGCGCGGCGGTCGCGGCGGCCTCGGCGGCGGCGGGAACGGAGGGGGACCTCGGCAGCGGCGGCCGGAGGCTCTCGACGGCGCCGCCTCTTCCTTCTCTTCTCTCCTCCTTCGTCGTCGTCGGCTAGGTCCGCCGGAATGGGGAAGTTTGGGGTGTCTTCGACGGTCGACGGAGGCGGGGTTGGGGTCGAGCTCGCGGCGGCTAGCACGGTGGGAGGGAAGGGGGTGCGGGAGGTTCCGTAGGGGCCAATGGTCTGTGGGAGAGGCTTGTGGGGGTAGGGAGGGCGTCCAGGGGGTGGTGGTCGGTTTAGGCTCGCGGGGTGTCCCCGCGGGTGCGGACGGAGCCGGAACGGGGAGGGGGTACGTCGCGGAGGGGGCTTCCCGGCGGGGGAAGGGGGGGGGGACCGTAGGGTGAAGGGGGCTGCTGAAGGGGTCGAGGGGAGGTGAGGGACGAGGTGGGAGGTCCCGGACGGACCTAGGGCGGCGTCGACGGAGATGTCGACGCAGGTTGGAAAACCGAACGGGATAGGGGAAGAGGGGGTACCGGACCTAACTCCGGAGGTGGGGAGGAACACCGGGAAGGGGAGGGGAGAACCGGGAGCACCCGGAGGTGAGGGAACGACGCCGACGTCGTCGGAGGGGAACAGGGGGGGGGGGGAACGGGAGGAGCTTCTCCTTGGCTTCAAACATCCATCTCCCTTCATTCAAGGACTTGGGCTCTTTAAATAGAGCTGGACATTACAAGATGGACCTCTAAAAACCCTAATTACATATATGTCCTCTAAAGGACTAAAATAAAAGAGAAGGACTCAAAGGACTCTAAATACTCAAATAAAATGCATAAAAATAAAAATCTAATACTACAAAATAAAAGAAATAAATACGTCGTCTCCTCGGAGCCGGGAAGACGCTATCTCGAAACAAACGGACGATCCGGTCCGTACGGTCCCCATCATTCTCCCCCGGTTGCGAAAAACTCGTCCTCGAGTTTTGTAGTGCCGTATGATCAACATGGTCACTACGGCGAGGACGGCGGTAGGGCAGCTCGGAGTGATGATGAAGCGGGACCGGGAAGCTCCAAGGTGACCGCAGAAGGTGACCCAGACGGTGTCGTAAGTGCTGTCAAGCTCCAGGTCTAGGTACTCTGTCGAGTCAACTGTACGCGGATCCTCTGGAGCCGACCTCGGTGGTCGGCTCTGTCGGCGGCTCCATAACTGTCTTGTCAACTCGGTCGGGATGGCTCGATCGGTCTCGGCCTCGACAAGGTGTCGCGCTCTATCGTCGGCTCGAAACGGTAACACGCCAGGCTGCTCGGTCGGCTCACCTCGATGGCTCATGCGCCTCGGCATCGATGGTGCCTTCGCTCGTACTCTGCGGCAAGCTCTGGACTGGCCTCATAAGATACCTCGATAAGCGTGTCAGGCTGCTCCTCAGGCACAGGCCACTGGGCATAAGTGTTGCCGATACAGATCGGCTCTCTCAGTGCTCTGTACTCTTTGGGCCGCAAGGTAAGCTCTCGAGCGAATGTGTCCAAATCTGCCTGCCGATCAGCTAACCACTCTGAACCCAGGATGAGACAGTGCCCGTAGGGAACTATCTCGCACCAGACATCTTCTACATACCGCACTGTCCATGGTCTAAGTCGGCCTCTGACAATACGAGCAAACTGGATGTAAGCTCGACCATCCTCGACCACCTGATAATCTGGAGCGATCAACTCGAAAAGAGACTGCGAGATGACGCTGCGTGAAGAGCTGGACAGAAATGCCGTGGTGTGCACCTCCACCGGTAATGTGATGTCGAAGCTGAAATGTCGATGTCCCGCGCAATGTAAGGATCCCGACTCGTGAAAACAAGTCGGCGCCGGCTCTGATACCAAACTGATGCGGGACGGGAAGGGAGGTGCCGCCATCCCCGCGCGCGTCGGCGGGCCCGAGGAGGATGGACCGAGCTGATGGGGTGCTGAACCGATCTCGAACCGTGGCGACTCGCTTCAAACGGGCTGAAGAACTGCTGAACCGGGCCCGTAAACCACCGAACCAGACCTCACGGCCGCTGAACCGGGCCCACAAGTGCTGAACCGGTCCAAAACGGCCCTGAACTGACCTTAGAAGGGCTGAACCGGCATTGAACCGGGTCCAGGAAGGCTGAACCGGCCCTGAACCGGCTCCTGGGTGGGTGAACCGGGCCTGAACCAGTCTGAACCGGCCCCTGGAGCGTCGAACCGGCCCTGAACCGGCGGTCTGGGCTCTGAACCGGGTCGAACCGGTCGGTCCACGCTGAACCGTGCTGCTGCCCGGACCGGACCGGGGGGGCTTGAGCCGGCGTGCGAACCGGCGGCGAGGGCGAGCTCGGCCGGTCGCGTGGCCGGCCGCGACACGCGGGGGTGTCGTGGCAACGCGGAGTGGCGCCGCGCGACCGCGCGACTAATCCCGGGGGGGGGGGTCGTGGCGTGCCGCGGCGGGCCGGCCCGAGAGAGAGAGAGGGAGGACGGGAGCCCGCGGGGTCGTGGCGGCTCCTCCGCGCGCCCGGCCGGCTGAACGGGGGGGGGGTCGTCGTCGTCCTCGAGCGCGGCGGTCACGGCGGCCTCGACGGCGGCGGGAACGGAGGGGGGACCTCGGCAGCGGCGGCCGGAGGCTCCGACGGCGCCGCCTCTTCCTTCTCTTCTCTCCTCCTTCGTCGTCATCCGCTAGGTCCGCCGGAATGGGGAAGTTTGGGGTGTCTTCGTCGGTCGACGGAGGCGGGGTTGGGGTCTGAGCTCGCGGCGGCTAACAGTGGGAGGGAAGGGGGGTGCGGGAGGTTCCGTAAGGGGCCAAGGGTCCTGTGGGAGAGGCTTGTGGGGGTAGGGAGGCGTCCAAGGGGGGGTGGTGGTCGGTTTAGGCTCGCGGGGTGTCCCCGCGGGTGCGGAACGGAACCGGAACGAGGAGGGGGGTCTGTCGCGGGGGCTTCCCGGCGGGGGAAGGGGGGGGACCGTAGGGGTGAAGGGGGGCTGCTGAAGGGGACGAGGGGAGGTGAGGGACTGAGGTGGGAGGTCCGGACGGACCTAGAGCAGCGTCGACGGAGATGTCGACGCAGGATGGAAAACCGAACGTTACAGGGGAAGAGGGGGGCCGGGACCTAACTCCGGAGGTGGGGAGGAACACCGGGAAGGGGAGGGGAGAACCGGGAGCACCCGGAGGTGAGGGAACGACGCCGACGTCGTCGGAGGGGAACATGGGGGGGACGGGAGGAACTTCTCCTTGGCTTCAAACATCCATCTCCCTTCATTCAAGGACTTGGGCTCTTTAAATAGAGCTGGACATTACAAGATGGACCTCTAAAAACCCTAATTACATATATGTCCTCTAAAGGACTAAAATAAAAGAGAAGGACTCAAAGGACTCTAAATACTCAAATAAAATGCATAAAAATAAAAATCTAATACTACGAAATAAAAGAAATAAATACGTCGTCTCCTCAAGACCCGGAAGACGCTATCTCCAAACAAACGGACGATCCGGTCCGTACCGGTCCCCATCATGCAGCACCCGTAGGCTCACACCCAGCTAGATCTTCGCGATTCATGGCTTGCCACTGTGTTAACCCATAAGAGAAATTTGCGATATTGCTCAGTGCTTCAATCTCATGAAATTATCCACTTTAATTTGTTGGTTGTATTTGAGAAGAAAGTTGTCAACTCAAGAAATGGAAGTTCAATGAAATCAAATTGTCAGATGAGATTTCATAACTTGGGCAAAATGTATGCTGAAGTAGTCAAGAATAGAAGATGTCAAAAAAATCAAAGAAAATGTCAAAATAACAATAAGTGGTGGCAACAAAAAAATGGTAACAACAACAGTAAAACACAAAAAAATAGTGTTGAAGTAGTCAAGAATAGAAGAAATAAGAAGAAAATAAATAAAAAATAAAATAAAAATTTGGGAGAGAAAGAATATTGAAGAAAAAAAGAGTGAAAAACTAGAAGGAAGGAAAATATGAAAAAGCGAAGAAAGAATAAAACTAAATAAAAAATCAGACAAGACAAAAATGGAGAGATAAGAATACAAATAAAAAAGAGAAAAAGAAAGAAAGTATAAAACTTTCATCAAGTGAAGTTTTAATTCAAGAAGTCTTTGTTAAATGGGGTATGCCTTGAGAAATTGACCTTAATCATGACAAGCAAGTCATTTACAACCAAAACATGATTTTCTTTAAATTTTAAGAGGGCTTAAAGTCCTCTAGCCAGTAACCCTCATGGGCCTAATTATCATTAATTTACACCTTGGGCCTATGTATATACATATGACCCTTGATTTCATAAATTTCATAATGCTCGAGATTTAAGGGGTCAAAATCACCTCCAAAGGGGTCATGAGAAATATCTTTTGCTAAGGGATTGTGAGAGTTATTTTGGGTGATTGGCCACTTTCGCTTCTAAATGGAGATATTAAATTCCATTATACTCTCATATTTTTCACTTACAACTAAAAAAAAGCATGGCCTAATTTGAGACAAAAGTGTCCGGGGACATACTAAAAAACAAGAAGATGATGGAATAAATTTGAGAACAAAATGCCCCTCTTCTCATCTTATAAAAGAGTGAGAGGCTTCATTCTTACACAAGCAAGGGAGGGGGAAAGGTGCTCTAGATTGAAGCTCTCCAAGGCTCCAAGAGAGGAAAAGGAGCAAGGAAAAAGGAGGAAGAAGTTCCAAGAGAAGAAACCAAGAAAAGAGGCCCAATAAGCACAAGAATGACCTAGAAGCTTGATGAAAGAAAATACAACAAACTCTAAGAAATTTTTAAATCCTAAAAGCAACTCCGAAGAACATACAAGCACATTATGCTACATCAAGGCCAAATTGACATCGTCAACATGTGAAAACTCAAGATGCCTCAAGGCCTAGTTACATCACCTCAAGACCCAATATGCAATGAAGACATGGGTCATCTCCAATGTTGATTAAGCCAAAAGAAGTCCAAAAGCATCAAGTGAGAGAGTCAAAGCATGAAAACCCATCTCATGATGTCAAGCCAAATCAGAAGAAATCAAAGCCAAATTAGCTCCAATCAAATCAAGCCATGTACTTACCCAAAGCCTATTAAGCCATGGAAGGCCCAATTTGATAAAAGGTATGTCTACAAGCCAATCATATATGATATAATTTGAAATTTTTAATAAAATCTTTTTGAATTAATTAAGAAAATCTTTATTACTACCTCTTCTTATATGCATACATTGTAATGAAACTCTTGATCATATGTAATGATGGTTAAATCATGATGAGATCATGATAATGAGATTAATCATTTAAAGGTATGTGATCTAAGTGTTTCTAGCCATAAGATCATTGAAACATGATATCAAGGATCCGAATTGATTAGTATATGTGATGTTTTCTTATATGATGAGGATGACCAATATCATTGGTCATTAGTGTAGAGATACTAAGATACACATGAAGATACTCATTAGTGAAACGTGTTTACTGAATTTACCAATTTAGAAATCCTGAATGGTATCTTACTGAATTATCAATTAGGGTTCTCTATCATCAAAGTTGCATGGTTGGACCATTGACTTGAGTTGTTAAAGATGTGTTATTGAGTGGATTTTGTGTT
Source organism: Cryptocoryne crispatula var. balansae (assembly GCA_036172225.1). NCBI lineage: Eukaryota > Viridiplantae > Streptophyta > Magnoliopsida > Alismatales > Araceae > Cryptocoryne > Cryptocoryne crispatula. The sequence continues at coordinate 21,979,378 of CM069920.1, forward strand.
TTAACTATTGACTTATGGATCACCAATTCAATGGTTCACTATAACGATAGATTGGGTACAAGAAAAACTCAATAAACGTAATTGAGCAAATAATAAAAGATCATCCGCTCTTGGTAAGTGAGAGTGAATGTCATATGAAATAGTACCTTGAATCCCTAGCCATGGTAGAGAGGATAATTTGAGAACGAGTTTTCTAATTGATCCGATTGTGAGTACAAAATCCTATAGAGTTGGTATACTAAAGAGTTGATTGACAATGCTGTACTCCTTTCTGACCAGGATATAAATTAAACGAGGGTTTATATTTGCGTGGTAACTAATTATAGAAAGGCTCAATAGAGATAAGATTATCCTCATAGCCTTTTTGGATTATAGGATGCGACTTGTAGCTTTCATGATCGGTAGGCAGATAAATCTATTATCAGTAAAAAATTTAATTTAATTAAACAAAATTTTTATATTTTAATTAGGCCTCAACCAAATAGGCTATTAAACTTAGTGGGTCACACACATAAGAATTTATCTATAATTATAGGGACAGGGGCATAATTTTTAAAGAGTTTGGACTTTTATGAAAAATTACAAATTCTTTTTAAATACTAATAGTTCCAGTCAAACCCTATCAAGACACAAGTGAGAATCACCTCCTTAGACTCCTCTATACCTCCTCCTCTCTTTAAAAGATGTACATGGGTGAATGAGCTCTGTTTGGGAAAAGTTCTCAAACTTGGTGTGAACGGAGAACATACTATGGTTGAAGTTCATGCAGATACTGCTAGAGATTGGGTGCTTGAATGATTTGAAGAGCTTGATAAGTTCTTTCTATTTCTTTTTAAGGATTTGATGAATCCCTAGTAAGTATATTCAAACATGTTTTATCAGCTTTCGATTTTTGTTGTTCGGTTTTAATCGAAACAAGATCAATATAAACACATAAGAATCGTCACTTCCATTGCACCAAATTTTACAAGATAATTTCTTACACAATTTGCCATCATCAAGTCAAGTCATGCAAAGTTCATCTCAAGAAATGTCCAGCCCAATTAGAAGAAATCAAAGTCCAATCAAATGAAACCATTGACCAACTCAAGGCCGATTAAGCCATGAAAGGTCCAATTAACCATCATCATATAATGAAGTTGTCAAAGCATCCGAAACTCATCTCAAAAAAAGATCAAGCTCAATTAGAAGATGTTAAGGCCCAATCGGGTTCTAACCAACTCAAAACATGGACTGATTCAAGGCCCATTAAAATGGAAGTTAGGCCCATTAAACAATATGTTAGCCAAATCCTCAAACAAATTACAACAAATGAAATCCAATATTTTCATGAAACTAATGAGGACCCATTAATTTGATAAGGCCTTGAATGAAGAAATAATGATTAATAGATGAAAATAATTTATCAAAATTTTATTAATTCACTCTAGGTAGGGAACATTGATCAATGGATGTGAAGATCCAATCAGATGACCAGTCAAGCACCCGATCAGTTGACGAATCACGCAAGGGTCGATTGCCAAGTCAATACTCCATTTGTTGTAAAATGAAGACCCAATCCGTTGATAAGTCAAGCACCGTCTGGTTGCCAAGTCAAAGACAATTCGATTGCCAAGTCAAGACTCAATCGGTTACCAAATGAAGACCCAATCGATTGCCAAGTCAATATTTAATTGATTGCCAATTCAAGACCCAAGTTATTTCTGGACGAAGACCAGATTGATTGTCATATCAAATACATGATTGGTTGCAAGTGAAAACCTAATCAATTCTCAAATGAAGACTTGATTGATTGCCAAATCAAGGCCCAGTCAATTGTCAAGTCATGACCCAACTAGTTGCCAAGCAAGTCAATGGTCAACAACATCGATTAGGGTCAAACTTGGCCTACTTGTATCAAATCAAACCAATTAGGCATCATGTTGGAATCAAATGAGAGTTGATCAAAGTCAAAGTAAGTTGACTAGACACAAAATCAATGGTCAACATGAATTAACTGGATAAAGCTAGGCCAACTTGGTCTTGAACCAGATTAGTCGGGCACAAAGTCGAAATAAAATGAGTTAAAGAAAGTCAAAGCAAGTTTACCTAACATAAAGTCAACAGTCAATAGGAGTCAACTTGGGTCAAATCATCCAACTAGGTATCAATTGGATTAGTTAGACAAGTCAGGATCAAATGAGAGTTACCAAAGTCAAAGCAAGTCAATCGAAAAAAAAGTGAATGGTCAATAGGAGTCAATTAGAGTCAAACCAAACCAACTTAATATCAAATTGAACCAATCAGGTACTAAGTCAAGATCAAGTGAGAGTTGGCCAAAGACAAAGCAAGCTGATCGGACATAAAGTCAATGGTCAATAGGAATCGATTAGGGTCAAATCCGGCCAACATGGTATCAAACTGGATTAGTTGGGTACTGAGTCAAGATTAAATGAGTTGACTGAAGTCATAGAAAGCTAACCAAAAATAAAGTCAGCTATCAATAGGAGTCAATTGGGGTCAAACTAGGCTAACTTGGTATCAATCTGGATTAGTAGGGCACTAAGTCAAGAACAAATGAGAGTTAACTAAGTCAAAGTAAGCAAACCAAACTTAAAGTCAATGGTTAACAAGAGTCAATTGAGGTCAATCGAGTGCACTAGGTATCAAACTAGACCAATCGGGGATTGAGCGAGATAAAATAAAAGTTGACTAAAATCAAAGCAAGCTAACCAGACACAGAAAATGGTCAATAGGAGTCAACTAGGATCAAACTGTGCCAACAAAGTATCGAATCAAATTAGTTGGGCATCGAGTTGAGTTGACCAACGAAACATAAAGGCAACAACCAACATATGTTCAAGGTGAAACTGAGCCCACTCGACAATAGACTGGATCAACGGGGGATAGTGCTATGCTTAAATAAGAGATGACCAAAGTCAAAGCAAGTCGATCAAAAACAAAGTCAACAATCAATGAGAGTTGACCAAGGTCAAACTCAACTAAATTAGTGTCAAACCAAAATAAAATGAAGGTTGATTAAATTCAAATTAGGTTGATAAGGGATAAAAGTAACAATCAATAGAAACTGACCAGGACCAAATTGGATTATTCGGAGTTCATCAAGATAATATTAACAATCAACCCAACTGATTGGCAATCAAGTCTACATCGATCATCAAGCTAGTTGATCAGTTTGTTAAATCATTAAAGACCCTTTAATTTAGTAAAACCCCAAGCAAGAAATGTCGATTAGTGATTAAAATAATAAATCATCAAAATATAAAGATTTACCAAAGGCCATTAACTCGGTCAAGCCCAACCAACAAATATTGGCTAGTGAATGGAAGTCATACAAAAATCAATGGGCCCACTGATTTGGTCAGGCCCCAATCGAGAAAACATTGATCAATAGATAAAAGAGAAAAAATCATCCAAATATAAAAAAAAATTGATGAAGACCCACTAATTTGATCAAGCTCGAGATTGGGAAATGTCAATCAATGGATGAAACAAAAAATCATCAAAAATAAAAATTGTCCAAGATCCACTCAACCAAGCCCCGAACCCTAAGCCTTAAATCTTGAACTAGATGTCATCTACATTCAAAAAAATCCATGATGCTGCTCTGCCTTTGACCATAAATGCAAATTGAATGTAAGCATGGTTGTCCTCAATATCAGTGAAGTTTGAAGCAACTGACTCGAGAAGTGATCATGATTTGTAGTTTCTCATGCTACCTAATAGAAAATATTGTAGCATACATGACATGTGGTAGAGTAATGCTAGTCTATGGAGGTGGAAAGGGGCTAGTACCGGGCCCTCAGACGTCACCAGTGGGATCCAAGATTGGTGGGAGAGGCTTTCGGATTAGGTGTTGTTGGCATCAGAGGGGCATTAGAAGGGGTGGCTTTTGGTAATGCGGAGGGGGTAATGGTAGAACAAAAAACAAAGACGATGAAGAAGAAATGAAAAGGAACAATGGAGGATCAATCCTCCAAGATCAAGACTGAGTGTCGAGGAGTAGGAAATAAGTGGTTAGACTTCTGATGGTGGCAGGTTGGAGAACTGGATACTATAACGAAAAGGCAAGGATTTGGAAACAGAGTAGAGGAATTGGAGAAGTCGGGACTAGAAGAAGAAGAAGAAGAAGAAGAAGAATAGTAACCAGATGGATCTGGAGGTGAAGAGGGAGCACAACAGAGTCCTGAGGGTGGAGAAGAAGAACCAACCTATTGTTGTGGGTGATGAACTAGGCCAAGCGACCTTGGAGGTGGAGAGGAAGCCGAGAACACCCAAGAGGTGAGGATCTACTTATCGGAGAAGGGGGTGGGGCATTGGACCATCATCATCTTCTGAATCCACCGAGATCCAAGAAGAGAGAGAGAGAGAGAGAGAGAGAGAGAGAGAGAGAGAGAGAGAGAGAGAGAGAGAGAGAGACCCCACAAGAACCAAACCATCCAATGAGATTTTCATCTCCTCTTTGTTCTAGTTATATTAAATACCTTTTATAGAGGCCCCATTGAAACTCCACAAGTAAGACTAATGATGACTTAAACACCAATTAACTCCTAAGTATAAAAAATTTTAAAAAATAAACTATAAACTCTACTAATTATTTGATCACAAATACCTCCTTGTCTCAAAACTCAAACAACCACATCACTAACTTTCTCATACATGCGATTTGATTCCATTCCCATCATCATGCATATCAATGTATCAAAAAATGTAAGTATCAAGCACCTAATGTTGTCTAGGTACAAATATTTTACATGTAAATTATCGTAGCAATACAATAGCTAAAATAAATGAATGCTTGTCTAGGTACAAATATTTTACATGTAAATTATCGTAGCAATACAATAGCCAAAATAAATGAATGCCTCATAATACATCTAAGTAAAAGAGAAGCAAAACTAAGGATGAAACTGTCAAAAGTTTATTCTTTTTTTATCTTCTTAATTGATTGGGCATGATTTCTAAATAAATAGAAAAGCTTGGGATGCACCTCTTCTAGTCAATTCTCTAGTTATAAAAGATTTCATATATGACATGCAACTATCTAGTTACAGGCTCAAGAAATATAATGTGTTTAAGAGTGAAATGACAACATTTTTGAAAGTGAAAATCTCTCACAACCAATGTTCTATCTTTATTCTCTTAGATCAGAATCATGGATGAATTAAAATTTCTTCTAGAACAGAGAAAAATTTATCGTAAAAACTTTAGAAAAAAACAAAATAAAAAGATGTCTAACTGAAGCAAGTTCAAGCCATCAAATAAAGAGCAAAGGTCACAACTAGTCGTCCCAGGTTCTAGTGATCATTGTACAAATTTGCCATCTCCACTGTGCCTTGATGACTCAGCACCATAATTTCTTTGAGAAATGAGTACAGCAGATTGCTATAAGTCCAAAAATCATAAATGAATGTTGAGAAGTATAAAAAAATTCTCTTACCATTTTCATTTCAAGGAGATAATGTTTGAAAAATAGAAATCTAAAGCTATTAGGATCAGTGGGAGAAACCCACTTATGTGGTTAACTATTCTGACATTTGTTGGTCATGGAAGGACTCTGACATGCACTTGATAGCTAAAATAGAAAATGCACGATATCTTGAAAATGGAGACCACATAGCTAAGAACTTCAAACAGTTGCTTACATTTGCTATTTTTGGTCAAAACAAAGCACATACAAAAAGGAACTTCTTGCCAAGTTATTAAAAATAAACTACAACTACCTCTTAAATTATATTCACTAAGAATCTCCACATGAACAATTCCATCTCTAAAATGGTGAAATCTTTTCCCATCCATCACGTCAATTTCTCTTCCAATGACATTGGATAGAAATTTTATGAAATTATGGCAATCCCCACAAATCTGGAGATTCTTCATGATTTGAATCAGTATGCTCTTTGGTGTACTTAAAAGACCCAAGGCAATAGCTAGTTTCTCACTTTGCTAAAGAAGCACATTTTCTTTCTGCTTTTCTTCAATATCATGGAGTGCATAATTGGTCTCAAGGATGTAACATGTTGCCTTTAATTTTTCATAAAATTCTCATAGAATTGCATGTACCTCTTCTATCTACTCGTGTTGATAGTCAACTGTGACAAAAAGGTGCACCTTACTTTTTATATGCAAACAGCTACAACCAAGTTTCTTTGTTACACCTCTATGTTTCATCAACTTCCTCACATTTCCAACTTCAAACCAAATACCATGAGAAGCATAAATGTTAGATAACAATACAAAATTTCTAGAGTTTTGTGGTTTCAACCGAAAAAAGCCTATCTACAACTCTCCTACCCAGGTTTCCAAAATTGAACTAGGGATCGGATTCAGTTGATACTGATCCAATTTGAATAGGATCAAATCAACCAATTCTAATCAATTCCTAGGAAGGAAGTCCGATTTGGAATTGGTCTGAATTAATTTTTTTATTTTTTCTACTTCAAAAAAATCATAAAATTAAGGGAAAATTTCATAAAAATGGAAAACCCACCCAAAAATTCTAAAAATAAAAATGTAACATTTAACATACTTTCACGACATAACATCGTAAGATACTTTCATTTAACATATATAATATAATATAATTAAGAGTCATTGATATAAAATGTAATTTTATACTTTTTCTTCACTAATACCTATGAAATTGACCTTCATCCTCTTGCACCTGAGTCTCCAACCTACTCCATTGAGATGTGCTTGTCATTATTGGCCTATATTCATATGAAAAAAAGTGAATTGGCTATCTTACTAAATTTATATACAATGTCTTGCACATGCACTGGTGATGTAGTTGAATAATATGACTGGATATCATCTAAAGAAGCTAGTTCTAGATAACAAGATGCTATGTACACATCAACAAAACTTTCATTCCATCATTGGCTTCTCCCACTAAAATGTTACATTGAAGCCAAATAATCTGTATTTGCCCCACTAGTTTGTGCACTAGTAGAAGAGCCTCCACCTCCTCCTCCACCTAGTTAGATGGATGGTATGAACTCCTTATCATTTTCATTTAAGAAGTGTGATTGCCTGTTCGACGCATTGGACCTTGCTTGATATCTAACTTTTTTTCTTAGCTTCTTCTATTGTGTCATGTGATAAACTCCCAAGCCCCATGATTTTCTTTAACTGTGCAAAGTGTCTCAAAACAACAAGTGAGTGCTTCTCCTGAAAAATGTAATCTATATCAACCTCTTCAGTAGTTGGTTTTTTTGTTCTATGTCTTTCTTCATATACTCCACTTACAAATCTTGCAAATCTCTTCTCTAACAACTTTTGGAGATCTTTGATATTCTTTATTCATAGTCTCATGTTATAATGACAAAAAACTAGCCTCTCTAGCCTATTAGATGTCAGTGCGTTCCTTCTCTTGGTGTGTATCAGGTTGAATGTACTCCAGTTCCTCTAATAATGGGAGAAACTTGTGCTGTAGCTCAAAATGCTAATGGCAATAGATGCAAATGGACTCCATCCACTTCTTGTGTTCTAAACCCACCATTCAACTAAAAAAAATAACCAATGAAAAATGAGTAGTCTTTAGAGTGAGAACTTATTCAATAATAATTTCAAATATCATATTAAATATACAAGGTTGTCACAAGAATATCTCAAATCTAGATTTGAATACACTCCAACTCTCATTGTGTAATGTTGTATTTAAAAATTGATAAATTTGAAATGATTAGTCTTTCCAATTAAATATTAAAAATATTTATAAGTACAAGTCTCACTTACTTTTAACTCAACTTTTGCTCTATCTTGTTGAGATTTGGACAAACATTATACGACTAATAGAGTACCCTACAACACTTCATTGTCATTGGATACTTGTCCTCCATTTTTGATGCAGGGGTTTAAGAAAAATACTACAATCATACAACAATCATTCAACCATGGCATCAATGCCGTATATAATGTTTAAATTAAAACAAAAAAGTACAAACACATTCAAATACCTGTTTCACGTACATCATGTTATAATGTCTTATCCCATCTTGCATCAAGTATTTCCCACCATTTTTGTATCCTCTAAGATTTTTTTCCTTGATTTTTAGTTTTGCCTAGTTCATTACATCATAAAGAGTCCTCATCTAGTTCATGTTATCTAAATCAACTAACCTCAAGATAACTACCAATGCTAAACAATGGACAAGTAGTAGGCAATCCACTTCCAAAATCATGTGTCCATGTTTTGGTGCTCCATCTTCACAAGAGTTTTCAGTTGATCCTCCTTGTTATGCGTGTTGTCAGCCATGTAATTAAAATATGCTTTTGCATTTATGAACCTAACCAGTGCATGTCTATGCTGATACAAACTCTCCAATACAATAAATTTGTAGCAAATCTTGTAGGGCCAGGCTTGATCAAATCATACTTCGTAGTATGTTCTCTCATGATGTGCAGTCAATGGGGATGTGAATAGATAAATGATGTGATCACTTGGGCTTGCTTGACTAGTGTAGAGATTGAAGTCTCCTTGTTATAACCTCTAATATGAGGTCAATGGAGTGTACTACACATGGTGCCCAAAAAATATGATGCCTCTTCTCTATTATTTTTTTCTTTGTTTTCTTATAGGATGATTTATTGTCAGTCACAAACTGAACAACACTTTCTTCATCAATCTTCTTTATAGTAGCATCCATCAAAGAAATATGTAGTTGGCGTTCTTGATTTGAACCACAACATCAATAGATTTCAAAAAAGTTGTGTCCTCTGAACAATAAATCAAGAAATTGATCATGCTCCTCTTGGTGACATCTATCATACATAATTGTGCAGCCTCTCTCCCTCCACACCAACTTGAACCCCTCTATCCATGTCTTCAACTCCTCCATCTCCTCATCTAGACCACTAGCATAAATAAACCTGCTAGTTAATACCTAAAATCCTAGACTAGCTTCAACAATGGCATCAACCATACTCTATAAGTATGGACAAGTGATTGCATGTGTTGAGATACCTACATTAAAGTATAAATAAAAAATGTTATTACCTTTACCAAAAAATAATTATAATCAAATGAAATGTAGAATAAATTTAATATTTATATATGCATGTAAAAACCACTTCGTAATATGTCTCATTGGTCTCTTTACAACTGTTCTTATTGCTTTGATACCTTTCATTGCTTGTTTAATAGTTTTATGTGAGGCATTATATTTCCTATACACATGCTCATCTCCTTCTACTGTGTGGGGGTTGGTATGTCAAAGAAGATCAATGATATGCCCTCTCTGTTGCTCCCATACCCATACCCTCATCATGTGTAGGTTGTATGAACTGTGATCGGTGAAAGACAAGGTCAACTTTGGACCCTCCTACTCTTCTCATCGATTCTTTGTACATGCTTGTTTGCATGCCTGGTTAACCTGAGTTTAGAGTCTATGGATGAGTCTTCACTATCAAGTTTAGCTTCAACTCTTGCATTCCCTTTTCCTCTAGAACATCTTCCCTCGTCCACCCTAAAAGATTACCATGTAAATCATCCCTTTGTTTGATCATAATCTTCCTCTATGAAGCTCTTCCAATGAGGTAGCCTCTAATTGTCACTCCAAGGTGGGAAAAATCAATGGGAGGAGAGTGTTGGGTGATGGTGGTAATGGTGTGGTCGCCAAGAACCACAAGTTTTGATTGAAATGATAAGAAATTTAAAGTATTGACTAGTTTGGTGACTCATCACAAGGGATTCTAGCTTCCACTTCTTCAGCTGGCTAGAGAAGATAAGCTTGAAGCTTTGTCTTTAGCACATTTCTTATCATTTGGAGTGAACCTAAAATAGATAAAAATAAAAAATAGGTGATGATGATTAGCGATGGGGCAAAGTGGAGAATTTGCTATCAAAATGAGCATGAATCACAAATGGTATGAAATGGACTAGATTGGGAATGCTCCCAACCCTCTTTGGCTATTTTTGAATGATTAGATGACTAAACATAGCCTACGAAGGATGCAACTAATCTAACTATGCATAACTAGCCTAAATGCTGACAATAAAAGATATTGTTTACTCTCTGAAAGCGACGGCATCCTTCACAGATGATGCATGTGTCATGTTTAGGAGGTGCTTCTCTTTTTAGTGGCGATGGGAGCAACTATCCCTTGACCGATGATGGTGACGTAGAGACGGCTCCAAGCTGAACCCTAGGTTGAAGCACGGTGTGTCAGGGGTGTGTAGGCTGCTAGAGGACTTCTAGAAGGGGTCTCCCCTTTCCTACATATGAGGAGCAGATGGGTGTGTGAAGGTGGGTTGAGGGGTTGTGTAGGATGCAAAACTTATTTCTAACAACTCATTGACTTGTCTAACCTCTCTTGCTCGCATGTGTAACCTTCTTAGACATTGAGAATCTCTTCCTTTTATAGAAGAAGCCCCAAGATTTGGCCCATACCTCACAAAATCTAGCTTTTGACTTCCACAATGTTAAAGTGCCTTTACGGCCACATGCGTCATGGATGAAGCATCTTCAACCTGGGATGTGTACGTACCTACCATAAATGTGACCATGCTCTAATACAAATGTCATACCAATGATGTGTAGGCCTTGGTATGGCCTTCTCAATAGCGTCTGAGCGTCAAGATGCCTCTAGCTAACAACAACAGTAAATGTGAGCAAGGCCATTAACTGCACACGTAAAGGCAATAAATTCCTATAATGATACCATTTAAATGCTTGGTAAGGACGTCATTGACTATGACCTTACTTTTTAAAGTGTCTGGTCAGATTAACACTCCTAAGCTAGTCAATGAAATAAATGTGCATGGGTGACATGGGCAACGATAACATCTATGTTAGGAGACCTTGATGTCATTGACTTTTTGTGTTAGGTTTGTACACGTCTTGTTAGAGGGATGCATTGCCACTTAGGTAAATGACAATAAGTTTGGAAATCTGATCAAGAATCTCTCACCAACTATACGCATCTTTCTGGGCAACCACACGTGGTTCGATGATTAGACACGTTGGTCCTGAAGTAGCTCTAGCTTCTGCAAAAGGCACATATCTATTTGCTCGTCGAAAAACAAGTACTACCCATAGTGATAATATATTTATGCTTTGAATGTGGGCCAATCTAGCATGTCTACACTAATATTTTCACTAATCTCCCGAGTCACCTTGTCATATTTTTTAACAATGGCACCACCTCAGCAATATATTGATTCAATCGGTACACTTGTCCATTCATCTCCTTCTGACTTTTTCTAGCCGCATCCATGATATGTCCATTCTCCCACCCAATATCACACTACAGGTACATCACATTCGTTATGGTCTGCCATTGCTTGTAACTATTGTAGACACATAATTTTGGTCCAATTGAAGAGCTTGAATTCTTGTTTTCATGAATAATATTTGAGTAACCTTTCAAGGGAACCAAGTTTTCCCAAGTTTTCCAGAAAAATCAAGTTTTTCGGTATATTTCGAAGAAGATCGATAGGCGTTGACCAGGGTCAAAGTGCCCTATATGTAGGGCACCTGCACCTGGTCTGATTGACTGGACAGATTGATGGGATAGTTCTGCAGATAAAGTTGCCCTCTTCTTGCCTATAAAAGGACCCCCATTTGGAGGCTTGAGGACACACCAAGGGTGCCCCCAAACTCTCTCATCCACCACAACACTCCCAAGGCCTTACAACCCCTCTCCAAGCTCTCAAACCGTTCCAAAACCCTCTCCCAAAAACCCCAAAAACCTGCAGTTTTCTTCTTCAGAAATATGATTTTTCTCCGACTTTGAGGGCCTCTACACTCCATTTCCCTTACATCTAGTGCCAAAACACTCTTCCATTAGCTTCACTTGAGTATTGGCTTCTTGAAGAACTCCTTCTATCTTGGAGGTCTTCCTACACTCCGGGGTGACACCGCGAAGAAGGGAAGAAAATCTACTGAAACCAGTCCCTGGTGCCACATAAATAGGGCGCTTTGACTTTGGTCAACGCATCCCATCAAAGGGACACTTGCAGCTAGTGCCCCATGTATAGGGCACTAGCAGAGGCAGACCCCGTTTTTCATTTTTTGAGTTTCTTTTACCCTCCCGTTTGATCCTTTGCTCCCCCATTTCATTTTAACTTTCATTAACATGTCATTTAGCATATATTAAGCCACTCATTTGCATTTTCATGCATATTTAAACCTTCTAAATAGGGGTTGGGATTTAGTCCCAATCCGGTCAGTTCCTTCCCTCTTTCATGTTTACATTCGAATTTGAGCATGATTCTACACTTTCACTAGAACTAATGATCTTTTCACTTGTTTCTATGTTTTCATATGGACATTTGTAGGTAAATCCGGCCGAGGTGGAGCTTCAAACGGATAAAGGATGAAGGACTCACTAAGCTCTCTTCTTTCGTCCGGCCAAGAGAGGAGATGTCAGAACCTAACAATCTCCCCGCTTCCAAAGGTACGACAGTCATTTTCATTCTTCATTCTTCATTTCTTTCTACTATATTTTGGAGCCTTTGGCTCCTGGCGACCACAAATACTAACATGCCATCCACCAAGTCTCCAAAGCAAGTGTAGGGGCCGGAAAAGGGAGATCTACGGATTCCCCGTCTCCGGGTGCCTACACCTTTTGGCGACCACGGTGGGACAACTCTTGCTTTAGTGAGCTCTTCTCATCTCTTCTAAAGAATGTCCAACATGCTCATCTTTACTTTGACTCTTGCTTGAGTTATTACATCTTCTTAGTGTTCCTACTTACTTGCTTGCTTGTTTACTTGCTTCCTTTGAATATCATTAAGTTTCTTCTAGTTTACTTGTTTTCCGTTGGTCCTTCTCTTTTAAAGAAAAAGCACAATCTAATTTTTAGACTTCTTTTATCAACTTGCTTCGACTTTGCATCTTAAGGATTATCTTGCTAAGCATCTTTGCCTATTTTCTTTAAAAGTTTAATTTCTTTCCTAAACATCTTTAGTTAAATTAGTACTTGCTTTCATCCTTGTTTGACTTCATATCGTTGTCTTGTTTACTTGTTTTTCAACATTTCATTGTTCATGACATGCTTTTACTTTCTTCTTGTTTGCTTCTCACTCCTTGATATTCCACTTGCATTTAGTTTGCATTGAGGTTTCTTTGACTCCTTTAGGACATCCGAGAAGGGAGGCTTTCTCCTCCCAAAGCCCTATACACACAAACACCCCTCTTGGTGGTTGCCAACTCCTCCTCCGGGGATTCCCTCTCAGAAGGACTGGGTAGCTTCCATCAAGACCTCCGTAAGTCCCCAGACGTGAAGGATTCCCTCTTCACTGATCGGGCTAGTTGTACCATTTTATCCCAAAACCCGGAGTACCTATCACCTATCGTTGTGAAAAGAGTGACAACCTTAGATTGCTCGGTGTTGTGAGAGCATAGGGTCCTACCCATTTATTTGAGTGGACATTATTCCTCTTAACAAACCACTAATTTAAGGTTGAAACATAAAAAAATTGCGGTAATCATTTTAAGTTTATGCTATTACTTGTTTGCAAATCAAAATTGAAAACCAAAAAAAAATTAAAAAACACTTAACAAAAAAAAAACAAAAGAAATCTTTGCTTGAGGTTAATTTGCTTGATAACTTGTTTGTTCAAGCAAAAATCAAAACCAAAAAAGAGGAAAAAAAATCAAAACTAAAAAAAAGGATTCTTGTGTTGTTATTCGTCATCTTTCCTTTGTGTTTATGAACTTGAGATTAGGGCGAGTCATCGGGATGACGAACCAAGGATACGAGCCACTGTAGCTGGAGTATGATCAATCCTACCTCCACCCGGACGCCGTATTTGCCATTAACGAACCCGAAATTCTCCCTGAAACCAGCTCACCTCGACTCCACCCAGATTCACTGTGGGAGGCATTCGCTCATGCCGACTCAACTCAACTACAAGCCATTGAGGCCATCTTGAAGGGAAAATCGCCTGTCAATCACACCCTTGCCGAAGGTGGCCACCACACTTCTACCCCCCAATTAGCAACTGACCAACCCGGTGCACCAGTACCAGGCCATTCTCACAATGGACCCTTGATCCCAAACTCACCTCATCCGGTGGCCATCTTCAACCACCCAGACCCAAATAACACCACACCCCTTAGGCCACCAGTCTACTCTTCTACACACTTTAATCAAACCCACCCACAAATGCACCACCCAATACACCCTCCTTGCCCGGCTGCCTCAGCCTATCCAATGGCCATGCCGGTAAATCAAGCATCTGTCCTCCCCCCTCCTCTTGCTCGAGAATCCTCCATTGATCAAACTGTGCTTAATAAAATCAACAAAATGGATGAAGAATATCGAGAGCTCAAGCGGTTGATCGACACGAGGGCTCTTCCTGAGATATCCCTTCCCTCTCTCCCCGTGTTCCATCTTCCTCCTTCCGAAATGCCCATTTACCGCCGGTATAACGGAAATGGGAATCCTTTCATTCACATCAAAGATTTTCTTTATGAGTCTGTCATGTGGCAAAATGATCTGAAGGCCCTTGCATACCTGTTTAGAAGATCACTAGAGGGCTCCGTGTTGGAATGGTTCTATTCACTTGACCCTTTGGAAGCCAGCAACTTTGATACTGTCAAGGCGAAATTTTTGCAAAGATATCAAGATCGAGTCGGCCCCACATATTCAATCACATATCTCATGGCCAAGAAGATGAGAAATGATGAGGATTTCATAAGATATGCTGACAGGTGGAGAGCAATGGCAGAAAGGCTGACAAATGCACTATCGGAATCGGAATAAGTCAAGATGATCATCACTAACACCACTCTGGCCCTGAAGAACGTACTGGCATTGCATCACCCAGTCACCATGAGCGAACTCTATGAGAGAGCATGGTACATCCAAACACAACTCCGAGATTCCCCCATCATGAACCTCTTCGACCCTAGGCCCTGAGTCACTAAAAAGACAACCACCACTACCATTGGGCCTGTAACCGAAGGCGTGGTAACCAACGAACACGTCAACATCATAGGAAACCCTCCCAACAACCACCAACAGCAGTACAGAAACCCCCGCCAAACCCAACCGGCACCTCGCCCTGAGATTCAACCCCAACCTTTCCGTCACCAAACACCAAACTAGTATCCCCAACAACCAACGCAGACACCAGTCCCCCAGCAACCCTGACAGTTGGTCGTACAAACCTTTTCACCTCAACCACCACGCCAACCAACCACCTATAACCAGGCACCTCCCCACGTCGCCTACGCGCAACGAAGAACAGGGCCTAGAATAAACTATTACCCACCATTACCGTACTCTCTCACAGATATCTTCAATGCTCTTATGGCGGCAGGGCATATTTCATTGCCAAGAGAAAAGCTAGAGTGGCCACAAAATGCCAATACAGATAGATATTACTCATACCACAGATACCCGGGACACACAGTGGAGAATTGCTTTCAGTTTAAAGATTATATCCATGACCTCCACGAGCAAGGAAGCATTGACTGGGGTCAAATGGGCGAATACATCAAGGTAGTGAAGAACCAGCCTCAGTAGTAGAAGCAGGTGCCAGTCCAACAACAACAACAATAGGAATCCGGTCTGGGGATCATTCAGAACCCGCTACCCACACATGCGCCCGCAATAGTACTGTAAAATCAAAGGGTTTATCCCATTTTGACCTCTACCGATGAACCCCGCGATAGAGGCCAAAATTGGCAAATTGAGGGACCTGCTTCCTTCATGAACATTAACCCTGCGAACCACATTAACCGAACCGTTCACTCCATACCACGAGCTATACCCACCAGAAGAAGCCAACCACTAATCATTCGCACCTTGTCACGACCTACCATAACGCCACCGGCCATACAACTCCAGCCGGGTCGGACTCTGATCCGCCCGGTCGAGCCACCACAAACACCGTCACCATTAGGACCCATCATCGTACCACCTCGTACAACCATGCCACTACAACCTACCCACATCCCTACAACCCGAACTATCATCACTACGCCCCTACCTAGGCCTCCCATCATCCGATCTAACCCTCCACCCACCTCTACTACACTAACCACAATCCCTTAGCTTGCCACAGTGCTTAGAAGTGGGCGCATGTTTCAAAGAATTTTTCCCCAGACCGATCAACCAGGGCGATCACAAGAAGAAGAAGAAGAACACCCAGAAGAACCAGTGCCAGAGACATCTTACGACTTGCTGAAACACCTCGACAAAACCCCTACACAGATTTCCATTCTAGAACTGATTAAATGGTCTAAGGTTCATCAAGAAGTTCTTCAACAGTATCTACAACGATTAATAGTCAATAAAACCCTCCCCCCTGAGAAGATTGCATCAGTCTTGACTCCGAGAAGTGAACACCCCGCCCTCACTTTCACCAAAGAAGAGTTGGCCGAACCAAAAGTAAGGAAATATGCACTTTGTATCACTGTCAGCATCAATGAAACATATGTCAAGTCTTGCTTAGTTGATACCGGTGCTTCCATCAATGTCCTACCACCGGAAATGCTACAACTGTGTGGAATCCTAGAAGAGGATATTCGGCCATCACAGATCACTGTAACAGCATATGACAATTCCAAGAGGCCCGCCCATGGCATGGTTACACTCGAAGTCAAGCTTGGACCCCGAGTTGTTACGGTTGACTTCCACATTTTGGACATGGACCCAACTTACAAAGCTATGTTGGGAAGGCCTTATCTCGAGGCACTAGAGGCCATAGCTTCAACCAATCACTAGTGCATCAAATTTCTCTTCAAGGGCCAAGTCGTTAAGGTGGTAAGTATGCCTGTGGATTGCCTGGTTACTCTCCCTCCTGGCCTACCAAATCAACCGGTCTTCACAATCCTTGATTTGCCAAAGGAT
The DNA here is from genome assembly GCA_036172225.1 of Cryptocoryne crispatula var. balansae. NCBI lineage: Eukaryota > Viridiplantae > Streptophyta > Magnoliopsida > Alismatales > Araceae > Cryptocoryne > Cryptocoryne crispatula. The sequence goes on from CM069920.1 coordinate 21,996,184, forward strand.
GGAAGGCAGCCCAGGCAAGTTTGGAAAAGAAAGAAGGATGATACCAAGGCCCTCGGGTGGCGTATGATGAAAAATCTAGGATATCAAGAAGGCCGAGGGTTGGGAAGAGAACTGCTGGGCATTGTAGAGCCCATCCAGCTAGTAAAGACAACATCAAGGAATGGGATAGGATACGATGGGACAAGCGATAATGGCCAAAAGATCAGTCAAAAATACTCCAAGGAGTGTCTACACAAGTTCTTCGACAAGAGGGAGACAATACAGATGATTGAAGAACAAGAATCACAAGAATAGGCAAAGAGGAAGAAGGTTGATAGCCCAAAAGATGAGCCGTATCTCAACATATCATGGTTATTCTCTGAAGAAGGGTCAAGTGGCGAATTATTCCATAGCAAGCCTTCTAGCAATCAGGATCAGGGGCATTTACCTCTTGCGATCTCCACGGATCTAACAGACTCACCAGGCAGCAAGGATGGATGCTCTCTCTACCCATCTTTGCTCGATTTGCTTCTTTCCCTATCAATATCTCAGCCCACACCATAAACCACCACCGGCCAAACCCATTCTGTGTTCATGTTTAGTACTCCTCAAAAAGATAAAAAAAAACGTCCTATTCTCAACCCAAGTTTTAATCGAAGAAACATCCCAACTCGCTCCAAAGGATGATCCAACTCGGGAGGCCACCCGGTCTCTGATCGATCTCCTTTGCCCTTCATCCTCTACAATAAATTCCACTCCCTCCACCTCCTCTTCCTTCCCTTATTTACCTTCTTATTATTTAGGTTTAGTTTCCAATAAAAACAAAACAAAAATCAGGGGTAGGAGAGTTCTAGAAAGATACCTGCATCAGTTAGCTCAGAAAAGCTTAGAATATGCCAAGCTACGGAGTATCTAGAAAATGCAATCCAGCTAGATGAAATCCGATATGAGGAAAAGGACAACATTGATCCAACTTTAGGGGTTTACGAGGTTGTATCGGAAAAGGATCCTGACATTGAGGATGAAGAAGAGGATTTGGCTGATGCTTACGCATCCGGATTGAAGAGATTTGAAGAGTCGTTAGCCACGGTAGATGAACCAACTAAGGAACTTAATCTTGGAACACCGGGAGATCCTAAGAATATCCTCATCAGTGTCAACCTCACCCCTTTAGAAGAACAGAATCTAATGGGGGTACTTCAAGAATACAAGGACACATTCGCTTGGACATATGAAGATATGCAGGGGTTAGACAAATCATTGGTAGAACATCGATTAACTTTAAAACCTGAAGCAACCCTGGTCAAGCAAAAGTTAAAAAGATTCCACCCAGACATAGCATTAAAGATGATAGAAGAGGTCGATAAGCTACACCAAGCAAAATTCATTAGAGTCGTTCTTTATCCGCAATGGGTGGCAAATATAGTCCCGGTCATGAAGAAGGATGGAAAGGTTCGAATTTGCATTGACTTCAGGGACTTAAACCGAGCGTGTCCGAAAGATGATTTCCCCCTTCCTCATATCGATGTTCTTGTTTATAACATGACTGGATATGAAACCCTATCATTCATGGATGGATATTCAGGGTATAATCAAATCCGGTTAGCAGAAGAGGATCAAGAGAAGACCTCATTCACTACACCTTTGGGAACTTATTGCTACGTCGTCATGCCCTTTGGATTAAAGAATGCCAGAGCAACTTATCAAAGGGCCATGGTGGCGATATTTCATGATATGATGCATAAATTTGTGGAGGTGTATGTGGATGATTTGGTAGTCAAGTCTCAGACCCGAGATGAGCATGCTGAGGTGTTAAAAAGGGTTTTGCAACGAGCTAGGAAATATAAGCTTAAAATGAATCCCAAGAAGTGTGTGTTTGGAGTGTCATCCGGAAAGCTACTTGGGTTCATCGTCAGTAAAAGAGGTATTGAGATTGATCCTAACAAGGCCAAGGCCATCATTGATATGCCTCCACCAAAGAACTTAAAAGAGCTAAGAGGGTTGATTGGTAGGGTACAATTAAGGCCGAATTCAGATGAGATTCAAGATGCCAGGAGGCATTTGATGGTTTAAAGAAATATTTGTTAAGCCCACCTGTGCTCAAACCTCCGGTTCCTGGGAAACCCTTAATCTTATACATCTCGATTTTGGAAGGATCCCTTGGAGCAGTATTGGCACAGTTAGATGATGAGGAGAGAGAGCGAGCAACATACTATTTGTCCAAAATCTTTGATCCTTGTGAGCATTAGTATACAACCATGGAAAAACCTGTGCTGCCCTGGTTTGGGTGGTCCAGAAGCGTAAACACTACTTTTTGGCTAACGAGGTTAATCTCATTGCTCGTATGAATCCCATCAAGTTTCTCCTAGAAAAATCTGTCCTGACTGACTGGTTGGCACGTTGGCAGAGCTTTCTCTCTCAATTTGACATCACCTACATCCAACATAAGGTGATCAAGGGCTGTGCAATTGCTGAACACCTTGCCCATCATCCTGTCCCAATCTTTGACCCTATCCAATTAGAATTCCCCGATGAAGAATTGATATCCATTCGATCTTCCAATCTATGGACTTTATATTTTGATGGGGCATTAAACTCCCAGGGTAGAGGGATAGGGATTGTTCTTCTGTCACCCGAAGCTGTCACCATTCCACAGGCTTTTTAGCTCCATTTTCCAGCAACAAACAATATAGCTGAGTATGAAGCCTTACTGGCCGGACTGGAGGCCGTTTACTTCTATGGTGTCACAGAACTAAAGGTGATCGGTGATATTCAGTTGATTCTCTGCCAAGTGCTTGCCAAATACCGCACATCTCATCTCGGGCTCAAACCGTACCAAGAACTCACTGCCTGTTACATCAAGCTATTCTCCAAGCTCGAATTCAAAATATTCTCGCCAATGCTCTCGCTTCTCTGGCATCTTCACTATCTGTCCCGCTAGGCAGACAGGTTAGGACGATCTACGTCCACCGACGTACCATTCCGGCAGTAGAAGATGCAAGATTCTTGAAGGTTAAGGAAGAGTTTGAAAGAAAAGAATACATTGAGCAAAATGAGGAAGTATCTTTGGTCGAGTTGAAGGAATTAGAAGAGGGTGAGAAACCATGGTATCATGATATTGCGAATTACTGTCAGGATCAAACATATCCACCAGGTTCAACTGCCAAAGAGAAGAAAGCCATAAGAAGAGCCTCCCAGAGATACACCATCTTAGGTGGAGTGCTTTATAAAGGGAGTCTGGCTGGCATTCTACTAAGATGCGTAGATGAAGAAGAGGCTGAATTTGGGCTTAAGGAAGCACATTCTGGAGTATGTGGAGGCCATGTAAATGCTCAAGTCCTCGCCAGAAAGATCATCAGACAAGGGTATTATTGGCCTACTCTAGAAGGAGATTGCTCGATCTTTGTCCGGCACTGCCATCAATGTCAACTTCATGCCGACAAGATTCACTCTCCCGCATCTTCTCTTCACCCGATTCATGCCCCATGGCCTTTCGCTATGTGGGCTTTTGATGTTATCGGATCCCTTGGTGACCAAAACTCCACAAACAAGACCAAGTCTTTCATCCTAACGGCAACGGAGTACTTCACCAAGTGGGTAGAAGCAGAAGCATACATGGAAATCAAGGCATCAACAGTCTGCACCTTCATCAAACGCAACATCATTGCCAGGTTCGGGATCCCAGGCTACATCATCACCGACAAGGGACCACAATTCATCTCTCAGGAGCTGCACGACCTTTGCAACAGGTATTGCATCATATTGCATCATTCATCTCCATATTATCCTCAAGGCAATGGTCAAGCAGAAGCCACAAATAAAACTCTGATAAAAATCATTAAGAAAACGTGTAAGTTTAGCAAGTTCGCGGACTGGCCGGATAAGTTAGTTGATGCTCTATGGGCCTACCGCACTTCTATTCGAACCCCGACGTGTCAAACTCCTTATGCCTTGGCACTTGGGATGGAGGTGGTAGTCCCATATGAAGTACTCATTTCTTCCCTCCGAGTCCAGATCGATCGAGACATCTCGATGGATGAACGCCGAGATTCCCTTCTCGCGCAACTCGAACTCTTGGACGAAAGGAGGCTGGCCGCTACCGAACATGCTAGATCTTATCAGAATAGACTTAAAAGATTTTATCATAAGAGGGTGGTGGAGAGAAAATTTAAAACCAGTAAGGTTGTGCTTAAAAGAATATTCATTAAGCCGGGCGGTCCCCGCTCCAAACTTCAACCTAATTGGGAGGGTCCATATGTAATCTCGGAAGTTTATCCTGGTAATTCATGTAAGCTAACTAATGCAGAAGGAGAAGAACTAGCTCATCCCTGGAATGGTGTATTTCTCAAAAAATATTTCTTTTAAAACAAAAATCACAAAGAAAAAATCTATAAAATCCAAAGGTGTGAAGAATGATGGTAACATCTAACGCTTGTTCATTCGATGCACCAACTTGTCACTTAGGAAAATAAGGATAGGCATCATACTGCACACACTACACGCCTAGGTTTCAGAATCCGATGGTTGGAAGTCAGAGAGAAAGCTAGGCAACACTAGGTAAAAGAAGGTTGACCCTATCCTATTCTCTTGTTGTTTTGGTCCTGAATGGATGAAAGGGATTATAATGAGCAGTATCAAAAGTACCCATTGCCTTAGTAGGAGGATGTCTCTGAAGTCTGATTTCTTAAAAGAAAAGGTGCCAAAAGATGGGCAATGACCCCTCAGGTCGGCAAAAGAATAGACCTATTTGAATGTGTACCAACAAAAGCCCAAAAAAGAAAAGGCTCCAAAAGATGGTCAACGAACCCCTCAGGTCAAAATCAAGCAAAATAAAAAAAAGACCTGTCTGAATGTGGGCCATCAAAGAAAAGGGCTAGAAGGAAGGACTCGAGGATGTCAAATCCCAAACAGGCAATGCAGGCACTAGTAGAGAAACGAATTCGACATCCATGAATTCTATTAAGGACTTACCACCAATCCTCTTCCCTCCTTAACCTTGCGGGTAGGGTTGACCGACTGGATCCAAGAAGAGCCATAGCCTATCAAAGGCGGCAGGTCAGAAGACTCCGGAGTAGGCACTTTCTTACACGTGATTCCTACTCTTAAACCTTAGGTAACGATGAGCGGCACCTATGACAAGCCAGGCAAAGGATGAGATGGTCATGTCCTTCACATCAAAAAAAAAAATTAAATATTTCAAAACACCAAACAAATTTATAAAATTAAAAAAATCTTAAACAATAAATATCCAAAATATCAAAAAATTATAAAATTGCCAAAATACTAAAAACATTATCAAAACACCTAAAAATTTGCTCTCTAAATTGACTAGTTGCCTTTGCATTCATGTTTAATTCCAGTCTTGCATATTTCTTTTTCTGCATACTTATGTTTTTCTGTTATCTTGATAAGGCCTATGTTCCTTGACAAAAGATCAAGGCAAGGGACTAAGCCAAAATGAAGTTCTAATATCTTCTCTCAAGTGGATGCAGGAACATGAGAAGGCTTCATATCCCCAGACACTAGAGGAAGCAAAAACAACAAAAAAAATCAAAAAATCAAAAACTAAAAGTGGACTACCCCGACCCCTATTAGGACTTGCATTTAGTATTACATCTATCAAAATAAGTAATATTTGAGATGTTGAAGACCTCAAGTCTAGAGGGGGCTGAGCCTGAGAACCCCTTCAACAAAATCAGTGAGGGCTCAGTCATTCCCTAGGTTTGTGGATAGGCCAAAGTTGAATATGCAGGGACGATGGTTTCTTTACGGATGTCCTGACCCGTTATGTTCAACCTATATCTTCAACTATTTTCTTATACTTAGTTGTATTTCTTTAAACCTAGCATGCATCATTTCATACATGCATCACCCCACCATAATCCTGCCATGACCTCTTTCCTATCTACTATGAACATTTTAAAGATAGTCTTTTATAGCCCCAGAGGAGGTCTTGATTTTTCAGAGAATCAGTTTTCAACATGTTTTAACAATGATTTCATCGAAACAAGAAGTTTTTTCATGTCGAACTTAACTGGTATTGTTGAGTAAAACCTTATGAATTTGAAGAACCCAACCATGGTTGATTGGCTGTCTCCTCTTTACTTTTAGCAATTTACTTTTCAATGCATTTCTACCGAGTCCAACACACCATGCAGTTCGGGTCCTGGTCGGTAACAATTCTCCCCCACGTGGGATTTTAGTTATTTACTTTCAGTACTGTTCTTCTCTTTAACCAATCAACCAGAGGGAAGGTTTCGATAGACAAAGGGTAATCTCAGAGTCCGGTAAAGTTTTATTCCACTCAACTAGGCCAATGAGGGCGTGTCTAAATCTACACCTTGGCATCATCTTTTCAGTCCACTACCACTTCATTCCGCTACGCCTCATTATGCTTCGCTACATTCGCCTAAGCTTCATTCATGTCACTCCCCTACAAAGCCGATGCCAAGGCGAGGCAAGCTATAGACACGCAATTTTGGTCCAATTGAAGAGCTTGAATTGGTAAGTTGAGGGAGCCACCTCCGCCATGCATGTCAACCAAACCGTGCATTCTATACCCCGAGCTACATCAGCCAACCCCATTACTCTCAACCGGCCACCCATCATCCGAGCACCATCACGACCCATTGTAAGACCATCAGCCATAAAACTCCAACCAGGATGGACCCTAATCCGCCAGGTTGATCCACCACAAACATCGCCACCACTAGGACCCATCATCATCCCACCCCGAGCAGCTATACCTTCACAACCTGCCTACCCTACTATGCCTCAAACCACCATCAATACACCCGTCGCAAGAGCTCCCATCATTCAACCTAACCCACCACCCACCACTACCACCCCAACTATAGCTCCTCAACTTGCCACAGTACTCAGGAGTGGGCGCATGTTCCAAAGGGTCTTTCCCCAGGCCGGTCAGTCAGGATTAGTACCAGAAGAAAAAGAAGAACACATCGAATAACCATTGCCTGGGACATCTTATGACTTGTTGAAACATCTTGATAAAACCCTGGCATGAATCTCTATCTTAGAGTTGATCAAAAGATCCAAAGTTCATCAAGAGGTTCTTCAACAATACTTACAGCGGGTGATGGTGAATGAGAGCCTCCCCCTAGAAAAGATCTCATCAGTTCTGGTCCCGAGAAGTGAGTACCCGGCCCTTACATTCACAAAGGAAGAGTTGGCCGACCCAGAAGTAAGGAAATGTGCCTTATGCATCACAGTCCACATCAATGGAGTAGGCATTAAGTCATGTTTGGTCGATACCGGAGCCTCCATTAATGTTTTGCCACCAGAAACATTACGTCTTTATTAAATTTCTGAAGAGGATGTCCGGCCATCTCAAATAACAGTGACTGCATATGACAATTCGAAAAAGCCTGCCAATGGCATGATTACATTAAATGTGAAGCTTTGACCCCAAATAGTCACTGTTGACTTCCATATACTTGAGATGGATCCGACATACAAAGCCATTCTGGGATATCCCTATTTGGAAGCACTAGAGGCAGTCGCCTCCACCAATCAACAGTGTCTCAAATTTCCTTACAAGGGACAGGTGATTAAGGTGACTAGCATGCCCCTAGATCATCCATCTTATCCACCACCACCCCTTGGGTTGCCAAACAAGCTGATTTTGACAATCTTGGATCTTCCAAAAATAAGTAGGCAGCCCAGGCAAGTGTGGAGAAGGAAAAGAGAGAAAAATGAAACTATTGGGTGGCATATAATGAAAAGTTTGGGATACCAAGAAGGCCAAGGACTAGGCAAAGAACTGCAAGGCATAGTTGAGCCAATCAATCTAATGAGGCTACAACCAAAAAGCGGGGTTGGGTATGATGGAACGACTATGAATGGTTAGAATCTCAAAAGCAGATACTTTTCTGGATGCTTACAAAAGTTTTTTATCAAGAAAGAAACCATTCAACTTGCTAAGAACAAGGAAGAACAAGAGATGGAGCAAGAGAAGAGAAGAAGAACCAACGACCCTGAAGATGACTTGTATCCTGAAATATCTCTTTTGTTTTCCACTGATGAAAAAAGGTCAAGCAATGAACCACTCCTGGCTGAACCACCCGTTGACCCACCTGAGGGTCATATTGCCAAACCGACTCGAGAAAAAGTCCAACCAACTCCACGAGGGCCTTCCCTCATTATGTCATCTTTTGGGGCCGACGCCCCAACTCACTGTGATGCTCTCCCCGAGCTTCTTGGCCCGATCTCTATTTCTAGGCCCTCAGGCCCAACTTATGGGTCCGCGTACCCACTTGTTGCTCTTTGGCCATCGAGCCCCTCTACTGAATCCGGGCCTCTGCCTCCATTTTCTCCAAATCTTGGGCCCTCAAGCCCATCTCTTAAACCCAGGCCCTCGAGCCCACATCCTCCTCTTATTGGGTCCATGAACCCACCTTCTTCCATGATCATCCGGCCTACTGGCCCATCATCTCTTTTTGTCAACATTGGGCCCGAAAGCCCCTTCTATCAAACATTACTCGAAGTCTTCCCCTCTTTATCAATATCTCCGCCTACTTAGGCTCCCGTAGTTGATCTCAGCCCAAATTGAGCACCTGAAGCCCATTCTATCTTTATGTTTAGCACTTTCCAAAAAAAAAGTCCTCCTAGAAACTCAAATTTCGATCGAGGAAACATCTCAACTTGCCTCAAAAGGGCATTCGCCTCAAGGAGCCACCAGATCCTTGATTGATCTCCTTTTCCCTTCATCCTCTACAATAAATTCTACTCCCTCAACCTCCTTTTCCTCCCCTCATTTACCTTCTTCTTCCTTAGGTTTAGTTTTCAATAAAAACAAAACAAAAATTAGGGGTAGGAGAGTTCCATAAAGATACCTGCATCGGTTAGCTCAGAAAAGCTTAGAATGTGCCAAGCTACCGGAGTATCTAGGAAATGCAATCCAGCTGGATGAAATTCGATATGAGAAGAAGGACAACATCGATCCAACTTTAAGGGTTTATGAGGTTGTATCGGAAAAGAATCCTGATACTGAGGATGAAGAGGAGGATTTGGCTGATGCTTATGCATCCAATTTAAGAAGATTCGAAGAATCATCAGCCATGGTGGATGAACCAACTAAGGAACTCAATCTTGGAACACCGGAAGATCCTAAGAATATCCTCATCAGTGCCAACCTCACCTCTTTAGAAGAACATAATCTAATGGGGGTGCTACAAGAATATAAAGACATGTTCACTTGGACATACGAAGATATGCCGGGGCTAGATAAGTCATTGGTAGAGCATCGATTAACTTTAAAACCCGAAGCTACCCCGGTCAAGCAAAAGTTAAGGAGATTCCACCCAGACATAGCTTTGAAGATGAAGGAAGAGGTCGATAAATCACACCAAGCAAAATTCATTAGAGTCATCTTTTATCCACAATGGGTGGCAAATGTAGTCCCGATCATGAATGTCGACTCCGAAAATGGGTTCCGGATCGGCACCTCAAGAGAAGGTGAAAGATGGAATTGGGGAAAAGGGGGAGTGAATCGAAAAACACTCGGAAAGCGGTAAAATGTCCTCACCTCGGTCCCACACTCACATTGATCCCCGAACTTTCATCTCACGGCGTCGCTCGAGAACCGTAGATGGTTCGGGTCATGTGGGAGGAGAGTGAGGAGGAGATGAACTTAAAGCATAAATAAAAAGGTGGTCGCCAGGAGCCGCGGGCTCCGCTTTATGAAATAGAAATAAAAGATGAGATGATTTGACCGTGTGTACCTTAGCGTGGGAGAAAAGGATGTGAGTTCAACCTTCTTCTTCTCCGGCCGGCCGATGAAGAAGAGTCTCCAACCGATGCTAGCTTGATTGATCTGTGCAACTAGAAGATAATAAGACAAGAAAACAAGTGAAGAAAGATTAGAACTGAGTGAAGTGTAGTAACTTGTAAAAACAATAACATAAAACGGCAATTGAAAACAAACTCACCGGATTCGGGGTTAGCCCTAACCCCTTTTTTTGGTTTTTTTATGATGTGTGCAATGATGCAAAACTGAATAAAAATAATTATTGAATATGAACTAAATGAAGAGTTAGCAAAGAGAATATGATGATTAAAGGTAACACAACCCAGGCAAAGTGGCAACCGGGTTGGACTGATTCAATGTAAACTGTGCAGCTCTGATGCAGAGACCATAACGAACATCACCAATGTCAGAATAAAGTGATGTTTGTTTCAAAAGAAAGAGGACTCACCGAGGGTGGTTATATATGAAGACAAGTTTGCTTGAATCTTATGATAAATAATCTGAATTTACCTGATAAGCTGGATCTTGGACAATGAAGTTCGGGGAATAATTTCCATGAAGGATGTATAGGCTGAATCCACCATTAAATGTACTGAAATAGACTGAGAAAATGATGACTTAGAAGAGAAGACTTCGGATCTGTCTGTGCAGCGCCGATGTTGAAGCCGTAACAAGCTGAAGGAATGTCAGAATTGACCTCCGTTTGTTGTAGATGAAATATATCTTGATGAACCACACTTCTTATGAAAGAAGTCAGGCCATAAAATGACCAAAACGATCTGTAGAAGTCGATGATCAGCAGTGCAGCACGTCAGAGAATAGACTGACTTATTCTTCACTTTGGGATGATCTCCGGGCACCGGGACGAAGAGAGGACGATTTGGAGAGGTTGGGATGAGCCTAGGGTGGCTTGAGGATGAGGAGAGGAGTGCTGGAGGATGGGGATGCCCTTCTTAGGTCGTTCATATGAGTCTCCCTTTATAGGGGATGAGAACCAGGTCAAAAAATAGCAAGTTTTGATACATCCGACCATAGGTTGGATTTCCTCCATTTAATGATGCTAATTTTCATCATGAGACTTTTGGAAACTTACCCAAATAATTGAGAAAGATTGTAAACCGTGGATCACCTTTCCCATGTTCAAAATATGTCTCCACTTGAAGAGGAAACAAATCTGGTCTAAAAATAGCAAATTTTGATGTATAAGACAACAAGTAGGATTGCCATCATTTAATGATGCTAATTTAGACCATGAAGCTTCCAGATACTATACCAAGTGATATGGAGGATAAAAAAGGAAGGTAAGATCGTGAATTTGTCAGATATGTGCCCAATGGGCTGGGCTTGCATGCAATTGGTCTTGATCGGTGCTGTGTGCGGACAGAATTGCGCATCTGACTTCCAAACGGCACTGCAGACAAATGGGAAATCAGAATTGAATGCCGTTTGTTGCAATGGAAATAATACTCAGAGAATAAGATTATTCATGTTGAATACTATTTTATTAGACGTCCATATAATCCTGTGAAAAATTTCCAAATAGAGGATATGCTTGGAAAAGCATAATCTGGCACACCACCAAGAAGAGTCTCTTATTCGGCAAACACGGATTTGATTAGAAATCAGCAAATCATACTCATATTTCCAACAAGCATATTGACTCATCCAAAAGGGTGGTTCATCATGATTTTGATGGTCTAAAAGAGATGTTGCCAATGGAATAATGGTTTAAGCTCTAAATAAGGCCAAATTGACGTGTCTACAATGAAGAAGGATGGAAAGGTTCGAATTTGTATTGACTTTAGGGACTTAAACTGAGCATGTCCAAAAGATGATTTCCCCTTCCTCATATCGATGTCCTTGTCAATAACACAGTTGGATAGGAAACCCTATCATTCATGGATGGTTATTCAGGGTATATTCAAATCCAGTTAGCAGAAGAAGATCAAGAGAAGACCTCATTCACTACACCTTGGGGAACTTATTGCTACGTTGTCATGCCCTTTGGATTAAAGAATGCCGGATCAACTTATCAAAGGGTCATGGTGGCGATATTTCATGATATGATGCATAAATTCGTAGAGGTGTATGTGGATGATCTAATGGTTAAATCTCAGACCCGAGATGAGCATGCTAAGGTGTTAAAAAGGGTTTTGCAACGAGCCAGGGAATATAAGTTTAAAATGAAACCCAAGAAGTGTGTGTTTGGAGTGTCATCTGGAAAGCTACTTGGCTTCATCATCATTAAAAGAGGCAATGAAATCGATCCCAACAAGGCCAAGGCCATCATTGATATGCCTCCACCAAGGAACTTAAAAGAGCTGAGAGGGTTGATTGGTAGGCTATAATTTGTTCGCCAGTTTATCTCAAAACACTCCCAAAGGTGTAAACCTTTCTATGAGTTAACTAAGGCGAAGTCTGAATTCAGATGGGACTCAAGATGCCAGGAGACATTCGATGGTTTAAAGAAGTACTTGTCAAGCCCGCCTGTGCTCAAACCTCCAGTTCCCGGCAAACCCTTAATCTTATACATCTCGATTTTGGAAGGATCCCTTGGAGAAGTATTGGCACAATTATATGATGAAGGGAAAGAGCGAGCAGCATACTATCTGTTCAAAAGATAGGCAATGAACCCCTCAGGTCAAAATCAAGTAAAAGAAAAAAGACATGTCTGAATGTGGGCCATCAAAGAAAAGGGCTAGAAGGAAGGACCCGAGGATGTCAAATCCCAAACGGGCAACGCAGGCACTAGTAGAGAAACGAATTTGACATCCCTAAATTCTATTAAGGACTTACCACCAATCCTCTTCCGTCTTTAACCTTGCGGGCAGGGTTGCCCAACTGGGTCCAAGAAGAGCCATAGCCTATCAAAGGCGGAAGGTCAGAAGATTCCGAACAAGGCACTTTTTTACACGTGATGCCTACTCTTAACCCTTGGGTAACAATGAGGGGCACCTATGGCAAGCAAGGCAAAAGATGAGATGGTCGTTTCTTTTACACCGAACAAAAAAAATCGAATACTTCAAAAACACCAAAAAAATTGATAAAATCAAAAATCTTAAAAATTAAATATTCAAAACACCAAAAAAATTATAAAAGTTCCAAAACATCAAAAACATTATAAAACCATCAAAACCCAAACAAATCAAAAATTTCAAAACACCTAAAAATTTGCTTTATAGACTGATTAGTTGTCTTTGCATTCATGTTTCATTTCAGTCTTGCATATTTCCTTTTATGCATACTTAAGTTTTTCTGTTATCTTTACCTTGATAAGGCCTATGTCCCTTGACAAAAGATCAAGGGAAGGGATGTAAGCACCCGGATGAGCCGGCTCGGCTCACGTGTGTTGGTGAGAGAGAGAGAAGAAGAGAAGAAGTGTGGTGTGTAGTGAAAAGTGAAGTGTGTGGTCGCCAGGAGCCGAAGGCTCCAAAGTGTGATTAGGTGTTAAGCAAATGAACTAGAAGAAGAAGGAGTTTTACCATCGTACCTTGGGGATGTAAACGGAGGGGAGATTGTTTGGTTCTAACTTCTCCTTTCTCGGCCGGCCGAGAGGGGAGAGCTTTAGAGAGTTCTTTCACCTACGATCGGATTGAAGCTTCACTCCGGTCGATTCATCTAAGAATGTCCTGCATAAAACATGAAGAAAAACAAATGAAGATCATTATCTCTGGCGTGAGTGTAGCATCATGCTTGATAAAGACTCTGAATCATGCAAAAGGGAATGAACTAACCGGATCGGGACGGAATCCCAACCCCTATTTTTGGTAGGTTTTTAAACATATATGAGATGCAAAATGATCAAATGCATGCTAAATAACATGATGAACAATGCTAAGATGAAAAAGGGAGACTAAAACTCGATCAAACGGGCGATCGGACTCTGAAAATGGAAAAACGAGCTTCTGCCCCTGCTGGTGCCCTATATATAGGGCGCTAGCTGCAGGTGCCCCCCTTATGGGCGCATTGATCAAGGTCAAAGTGCCCTGTATACGGGGCACTAAGTCTGGCCCGAACAGATTTTCTTCCCCTCTTCGCGACGCCGCTCCGGAGTGCTGGGCGGCTTCCGGGACGAAGTAGGGGCTCCTCCTTGTAGACAATATGCAAATGAAGCTAATGAAAGGTGGTTTGGATGCTGGATGCAAGAGGACAGACGGATAGAAGCTGTCAAAGTTGGAGAAAAAACATGTTTTTGGGTGTCAAACAGAAGGTTTTTCGGGTTTTTGGTGGACGATTTTGGATCGGTTTGAAAGGATATGGGAGGTGAGAGTGGCTTGGAAACGTAGTCTTGGATGGGCTCTAAGATGGTACGGACTTGGAACCCCCTCCAAGCTCCAAATAGAGGTCTATTTATAGCTCAAAAGAGGGCACTTTGGTCATTTCCGAAAAGCAGTGCCACGCGGCATAGCGCTCTATATATAGGGCATTAGCATCATGAAGTCCGTCAGGTCGACAAGACGAGTCACTGTGAGGGGTCAAATCATCCGGTCGAATCGATTTGATTTGGTGCCAGGCGCCCTGTTTATAGGGCACCAGGTGCCCAATATACAGGGCGCCAGGTGCCCTTATACACAGGGTGTTCGGCCCAGCTGATTGTTCTATTGATCCCCTTCGAAATGTGCCAAAAACTTGATCAGTCCGGAAAATACGATTTGTTTTAAATATTCTCCACGAAAACACGAATTTAAACTCTCTAACTAGGCCAAAATTGCATGTCTACAGCTTGCCTCGCCTTGGCGTCGGTTTTGTAGGGGAATGACACGGATGTAGCGTAGGCGAATGTAGTGAAGCGTAGTGAGGTGTAGCGGAATGCAGTGGTAATGGACTGAAAAGGTGACGCCAAGGTGTAGATTTAGACACGCCTTTCTTAGCCTAGTTGAGTGGAATGAAACTTTACCGGATTCCGAGGTTGCCTTTTGTCTTATCTGAACCTTCCCTTTGGTTGATTGATTGTACGGAAAACTATAACTAAAATCCCACGTGGGGGAGAATTGTCACCGGCCAGGACCCGAACTGCATGGTGTGCTGGACTCGGTAGAAAGTAAATTGCGAAAAAGTAAAGATGAAACTAGTAATCAACCAAGGTTGGGTTCTTCAAATTCATCGGGTCTTTCTCAGGAATACCGGTGTGGTTTGAATGGAATATCTTCTTGTTTTGATGAAATTATCATTGAAACACGGTTAAAATCGGGTCTTCCGAGCAGACCAAAACCTCCTCGGAAAGCCATAGAAATACTGTGATGGAAAGGTCGGCATAAGTATGATGATCCATGAGATGATGCATGACGATGCATAATGCATGCTGGGTTTAAAGAAATACAAATAAATATAGGAAAATAGTTGAAGATATAGGTCAAACGTAACGGGTCAGGATATCTGTGAAGACACCATCGTCCCCGTTTATTTGACTTTGGCTTATTCGCGGGCCAAAAGGTGACTGAATCCTTCATCAATTTTGTTGAAGGGGTTCTCCGACTCAGCCCTTTTGGACCCGAGGTCTTCAACGATATATATGCGAGACTATGCTAGGAAAGTGGCCCATATAAGGCTCCAGGCACCCTGTTTACAGGGCGCTAGGTGCCCTGGTTATAGGGCGCCTGGTGCCCTATTTATAGGGCGCCAGGCGCCTTATAAGTGGGGCACCTGTGCGGACTTTAAGCTCGCTCCTTCCCGAGGCAGCCTTTTGATGGCTATAAGAAGGGGGACCCCCTTCTTCTCCCCCACTCCAGCTACAGTGTTCTTTCCTACTTTTGCTCTGATGGCATCCTCCTCCTCCCGTCCGACTGGCTTGATTGAGATGAAGAGTTTTTCTGAAGTCCTGTACCATATCTGGAATCGAGTGTCCATGGGAGTGGTAGTGTCTTTATTAGGCATCCCTTTGTTTTGTTCCGAAACCCTCTGTTCTGATCGCGTGATTATTCTGCAGGACCTTTCAAACTTCCCCGGCGCTCGCCGTTACGGTCAGGTGCTGTGGATTGCTCGACTGATGGCCGCCATCAACATCCATGCGCGGACTATTCTGAGCGAGTGGGGCTTCTCCGGCATCCTAGTCCACGCCAACCATCTTCTCAAATATTTTTGTGACTTTTCTCTGGCGGGTGCGCTTCTCGAGATGTGGCATCCTGATACTCACACCTTTGTTTTCGACTCCTTTGAGTGTACCATCCTCTTAGAAGAGGTGGAACTTTTCTTGGGACTCCCTGCCATGCCTGGGTACGGACAGGCCATGTTTTTTCCTGTTGGACTGGTCACTGGCTTGGATTTCCTCCGTGGCTTTATGACCACCAGAGAGGCTCGGTCCATCATGGTAGGTGGGCGTATTTACACCGAGGCACTGGAAGATTGGTCCATTGGCGTGATTCAAGGCGCCGGTGACAATGAGGACCTACTGTTGCCCGGTGCCAAAGGTGATGCCGCTTGCCTTGCCTCGGTACTCCTTTACCCGTGTGAGGATGGGTGGCTTGATCCTACCTGCCTGCCTTGTATCCAGGGCATCTGGTCCAATGAGTGCATAGCCCACTCAGTGTTGGGCTATCTCTATGACGGCATGACCTCTGCTAGCATTGGCAGGCCCATGTTCGGCAGTATCCTTCTGTTCATGTGCTGGGCTGACTGGCACTTCAAGTTTGACGTGTGCTTCGGACCGGCCACGGCTTCCCGGCTTTTTGCTCAGAGCCCCCTCCAGCCTCTCACTAACCGTCTCTGCATGGAATACAAAGTGATGAACAAGTTCCCTTCGGTGAAGACCCGCGCTGACTGGCGTTTGTATTTTTCGGCTATGAGCAGTGGCGGATTTGTCTGTCCTACCGATGCTGTCATGCGCCAGAATGTTCGTGCCTCTACCACTCCTGGGGTGGATCTTCGGTTGATCACTGGCACCTCCTTCATCATTTACAACCCACATCGGTGTCTTCTTCAGTTGGGCCAACCACGGCTCAAGGTTCCTCGTCTCTCCCGCATTCCGTCTGTCAAGGATCGTCAAACGGGCACGGCGGCTGACGATGAAGAATGCCAGAGCATTCTTGCCATTTGGGGAATTTGCAAGAGTTTCTCACCGAGTGCCTACATAGACGAAGACGAGGTCTGGAAGAGCCGATACGTGGAGAAGCTGAGGAAGCTGCGCGGTGGATGACTTGTATCTGCTTTCAATTGTGTCTAGTTGTATGTTGTTTGCTTTTGTTCTGTCTAGGACTTGATCAGTGTAGGTCTAGGGCTTGCTTGATGTAGTTCCTTTTCCAGTCGTGTCTGTGTCCTGTCAGTGTTAGCAACCAGCAAAAATATGCAAAAAGGAATTAAATATCAATGTTTTGCTGATGATTTTGTGTTTTTCATGAAGAATATAGCTTAAAAACATGTTCTAAAAATTTTGAAAATTTTGACCATGGTACTTTATATTTTCACCCCTGCACCTTTTCTTCATTTCATCATCAACTTTTTCTAGCTTTTCTACTGCGTGGGACCTTCTCGGGGTGTGCAGTGTGCTGTGCGTATTCCATAGTAAGTTTCTTCTAACTGCAAACATGTAGTTTATTTCGTTATTTTTGTTTTCGCAGAAGGGACCGAACCGATCCGGAGTTGTTCCCGATTGGAACGGGGAGAGAGAAGGGGGCCAAGCCCCCTAGCGCCCCCTTGATGGGGCACTAGGCTCTGTCTGGCGCCCCATCATGGGGGCGCCAGGAGCCCTATCATGGGGGTGCCTGGTCCAGGCGCCCCATAAATGGGGTACCTGGTCACCAGGCCCCCGTCTTCCTTGTTTTGCTATTTTAGGCCCGTTCTAACATTTTGAAATGATGCAGATGACGAAGATATCTCGTGTTGAGCATGGCGGTGCCTCCGGCACTGCCGGAGCCTCTTCTTCCGGCGGCGCTTCCTCTTCCGCCGACCCTGGCCCGTCGGAGCTTCCTTCCCTCCATCCTCCTCCGACCATTTCGGTAACTGAATCTTGACTTCCCCTTTTTGAATTATTCTTAAATTGTTGTTCCTAACATGATTGTTTGTTTGTGCAGGGGAAGATCAAGTCCCGGATATCCTGGGAAATGGTCTTCCATGCCTACCAGGGATTGAAGGATTTACAGAAGGTATGACTGGATGCAATGGGTTTCGGCCCATTGCTCCACTGTTCTGCCTTCTGGGAAGACCTCCCCCTCATCCAGGCTTTGAGGGAGAGATGGGATTCTACTACCCATTCCTTCCTCTTCCCCTGGGGGCATATGGTTCCCACCTTGGAGGACGTTTCCCGGATCACGGGTCTTCGCATCCATGGTCGTGCCGTCACCGGCAAGACCTACCGCGATTACTCGGCTATGGTCCGGGACTTCCTGGGTCATCTGATCCCACACTGCCCCGGCGGACTGCGCGTTATGAAGCGCACAGACGTCGGGAACTTTCTCGGTCTGGGCAACGCCAGTGTGGGGAAGGATGATCTGGTGGCGGATGTACTCGACGCGTTGATGAAACGCGTTGAGCGCTACTTGGTCGGTGAGGAGGGCACCATCCAGGCCGACCAGGATCTCCTTCAGTTCCTCCTTTCTTTCCCGTCTTCTGCTGGCCTCGAAGACGGATAGGGTGCACTTGCGGTTCCTCCCCTTTCTTGCCGACCTATCGAAGGTTGGTGAGTATGCATGGGGTGCCTCTATGTTGGCCCATTTGTTCTCCTCGCTGGCGATGGAGAGCGGTCCGGTTTCGGTAGCCGGCTTTACTCCATTCCTTCAGGTATGCCTTGTTCCTTTGTCCATCATTAATTCTGCCTTGTTTTTTGATGACTAACTGAGCTTTTATTGACAGGTATGGAGTTACTACTATATTCCCTTGGGTCGTGCCTTGCTGAAGGCTGACCCCGAGTACCCGCTTATCAGCAGCTGGGTTGCTACTAGGTCTGCCTCTTCCCACCCTTACCAGGTGGAAAACCTGAGGAGGCAGCTGCTCTGCTTCCCCCACCATGAGGTATTCTACTACTTTTTCTTTTCAGCCTTCTCGATTCTTCTTATTCACTGTTCCGCCTTGCTTTTTCAGGTGGTATGGCGTCCATATTCAGACCTTCATCTGGATCGGCAGCCGTGGATATCGGAGGGTCGTCCGGTTTTTGGCCGTGACACCTTTCTGATTTGCCTGAACGAGATGGAGCCACTGTGGGTGTGTCTCACGATGCGCTCATTGGGGCTTCACTTGGAGTGGGTGGACCTCCCCCCTTACCCGTGCCTGGGTCGTACTACTCGCGGCCTGATCCAGGAGATCGACTGGAAAAAGGAGGGCCAGTTCGCTGTTCGGATCTAGAAGAGGGGTGGCACCCCAGTGACTTCTAGTGTTTCTGACAGCGGTGACTATCTGTGTCGCTACATGGCAACGTTTGCCCACCTTTTTACCTAGGGTGGAGAGGTATGTACTCGTTGTTTCTGTTACTGTTCTTCCTTTTCTTGATGTCTAACTGTATGCTGCTTTCAGAGTATTCAGGTGGAGCTATCTCGCTTGAGGGAAGGGATAGCATCTTTGGAGGATGAGCTGGAGCGACAGGTATTTTCTCTACTTTGCACCTTTCCATTGCCGGTCAACTGATCCTTCTTTTCTTTCTTTCAGCGACGTCGTTATCGAGGTGCGCGCCGACAGCTGTATGGGCGTGACGATGAGGTAACGTTTCTTGCCTTTTCTTTAATACCTTGGATGAATGTTGTTGACTGTTTTCCTTGCCTCTTTTCAGATCTCACAGCTCCGCGAGAGCGTGGCCGAGCTAGAGTTGGGTTCCCACCCAGCTGCCCCTAAGCCGATGGTCTTCGACGAGCCTCCAGAGGCCCCCTTCGAGCCGTTTGACTTCGGCCAGCCCATGGGTCCTGAGCTCCCTCCTCACCACTTGCCGGTCGATCCTCCTCCCTTCATACCTACCGACCCTGGGAGCAGTTCTTCAGAGACAGGCTTTCTCCTTGAGGTGATCATTATTCCTTTCTTATGATGTCTTCTCCCTTTATTTGCCTTGCTAATCTTTTCTTTTCTTGCAGATTGCCCAACTGAAGGAACGGGTGCAGGCCCTTACTACTGAGGTGAATTTCTGTTATTTTCTTCTGTTTTACTTTGCTTGATTCTGACATTCTTTCTTTTTGCAGAACAAGGATCTTTGGGTGAGGATTTCTGATCTCTCTGCGGGGGGTGCTCCGCCTGCCACCAGCGATCCCACGGGTCTCCCGGACAAGGTATATGTTCTTCTGCTTTGTTCATCATCGTTTTCTTTCTTTCCTGACATTCTTCCGGTAGGTGATGGAGCTACAGAGGGAGCTCGGGCTCGAGCCCCTCGTAGGCATTCCGGATCCTGGTCCTTCTACTTCCGAGGTGCAATGTCTTTATTAAGATTTTAAACTGGGAATTCATGGACTGACGCTTCTTTTTTGTTTCTACAGACTGCTCAGAGGATAGAGGAGCTGACACAGGAGGTACAAGTTTGATTCTTTTCCTTAAATTGCTTTTTCTGTAGCTGATGCATCTCTTTGTCATCCTGTAGGTCGGGAGACTGGAGGCTCGCGTGGTTGAGCTGTCACGACCAGAGTTCGAGCAGATCCTCCATCTTCGCCTTGAGCACTCCAGAGAGCTCAATCGAGTGGAGGCAGAGCATCGTTAGTTGATGATGCAGGCGCTCCAGTCTCGATCTCGGAGCCACTCCCACCACTCCGACTCTCGTGGGACCACGCTGAGGGGACCTACTCACTCGGGTTCCTCTCAGACTAGTAGTCATAGGAGGAGAGGTGAGGAGAGACTTGCCATGCCACCTCCGAGTGATCAGGCCCCAGCAGAGAGAGGCGGTGATTTGTGAGGTGCCGGCCCCCTCTATCTTTGATGTACCTTTCTTTTAATATTGATAGTTGTTGGTTTCTCTTTCTGACTCCCTGCGTTTGCTCAAAAGGTGATCAGAACTTTATTTAGGCTTAGTCCCTTGCAAGAAAAGGGCGAAACTGCCTTGATCTTTTGTCAAGGGACATAGGCCTTATCAAGGTAGAATAACGGAAAAATATAAGTATGCACAAAAGGAAACATGCAAGACTGAAATTAAATATGAATGCAAAGGCAACTAGTCAATTAGGAAGCAAATTTTTAGGTGTTTTAGGATTTTTTTGATTTGTTTGGTTTTTGATGGTTTTATAATGTTTTTGGTATTTTGGAACTTTTACGATTTTTTTGGGTGTTTTGGATATTCGCTTTTTAGGATTTTTAATTTTATAGATTTGTTTGGTGCTGTTTGAAGTATTTGATTTTTTGTTCGGTGTGAAGGACACGATCATCTCATCCTTTGCTTTGCTTGCCGTAGGTGCCTCTCATTGTTACCTAAGGGTTAAGAGTAGGCGTCACGTGTAAGAGAGTGCCCAGTCCGAAATCTTCTGACCTTCCGTCTTTGATAGGCCATGGTTCTTCTTGGGTCTAGTCGGTCGACCTTACCCGCAAGGTTAAAGAGGGAAGAGGACTGATGGTAAGTCCTTACTAAGATTCAGGGGTGTCGAATTTGTTTCTCTACTGGTGCCCGCGTTGCCTGTTTGGGATTTGACATCCTCGGGTCCTTCCTTCTAGCCCTTTTTCTTTGGTGGCCCACATTCAGACAGATCTTTTTCTTTTGCTTGATTTTGACCTATGGGGTTCATTGCCCATCTTTTGGAGCCTTTTTCTTTTTTGGGCTTTTGTTGGTACACATTCAGACAGGTCTATTCTTTTGCTGACCTGACGGGTCATTGCCCATATTTTGGCACCTTTTTCTTCTTTTTAAGAAGTCAGACCTTCAGAGGCATTCTCAACTAAGGCAATGGGCACTTTCGATACTCCTCATTCTAACCCCTTTCATCTATTCTGGACCGAAACAAGAAGAGAATAGGATTAGGTTGACCTTCTTTTGCCAAGCGTTGCCTAGCTTTCCCTCTGACTTCCGATCATCGGATCTCAAAACTAGGCGTGTAGTGTGTGCAGTATGATGCCTATCCTTATTTCCCTAAGTGACAAGTTGGTGCACCGAGCAAGCAAGCGTTAGATGTTGTCATTATTCTTCACACCTTTGGTTTTTATAGATTTTTGTGATTTTTGTTTTAAGGGAAATATTTTTTGAGGTATACACCATTCCAGGGATGAGCTAGTTCTTCTCCTTCTACATTAGTCAGCTTATATGAATTACCGGGATAAACAACCGAAATCACATACGGGCCCTCCCAATTAGGTTGAAGTTTGGAGCGGGGACCGCCCGGCTTAATGAATATTCTTTTAAGCACCATCTCACCGATTTCAAATTTTCTCTCCACCACCCTCTTCTGATAAAATATTTTAAGTCTATTTTGATAAGATCTAGCATGTTTGACAGTGGCCAGTCTCCTTTCGTCCAAGAGTTCGAGTTGCGCGAGAAGAGAATCTCGGCATTCATCCATCGGGATATCTCGATCGATCTGGACTCGGAGGGAAGGAATGATTACTTCGTATGGGACTACCGCCTCCATCCCAAATGCCAAGGCATAGGGGGTCTGACCTGTTGGGGTTCGAATAGAAGTGCGGTAGGCCCATAGAGCATCAACTAACTTATCTGGCTAGTCTGCGAACTTGCTAGACTTACAAGTCTTCTTAAAGATTTTTATCAGGGTTTTATTGGTGGCTTCTGCTTGACTGTTGCCTTGAGGATAATATGGAGATGAATGATGCAATCTGATGCAATACCTGTTGCAAAGGTCACGCAGCTCCTGAGAGATGAATTGTGGTCCATTGTTGGTGATGATGTCACCTGGGATCCCGAACCTGGCAATGATGTTGCACTTGATGAAGGTGCAGACTGTTGATGCCTTGATCTCCACATATGCTTCTGCTTCCGCCCACTTGGTGAAGTACTCCTTTGCAGTTAGGATGAAGGATTTGGTTTTGTTTGTGGAGTTTGGGTCACCGAGGGGTCCGATGACATCAAAAGCCCACATAGCGAAGGGCCATGGGGCGTGAACCGGGTGAAGGGAAGATGCGGGAGAGTGAATCTTGTTGGCGTGAAGTTGACATTGATGACAGTGCCGGACAAAGATCGAGCAATCTTCTTCCAGAGTAGGCCAGTAATACCCTTGCCTGATGATCTTCTTGGCGAGGGCTTGGGCAGTTACATGGCCTCCACATACTCCAGAGTGTGCTTCCTTAAGCACCAATTCAGCCTCTTCTTCATCTACGCATCTTAATAGAACACCGGCCAAGCTCCTTTTATAAATCACCCCGCCTAAGATGGTGTATCTCTGGGAGACTCTTCTTATTGCTTTCTTCTCTTCGACAGTTAATCTTGGTGGATATGTCTGATCCTGACAGTAATTCGCAATCTCATGATACCATGGTTTCTCACCCTCTTCTAGTTCCTCCAACTCGACCAAAGATACTTCCTCCTTTTGCTCAATGTACTCTTTCCTTTCAAACTTTTCTTTAACCTTCAAGAATCGTGCATCTTCTATTGCCGGAATGGTACGTCGGTGGACATAGATCATCCTAACCTGTCTGTCTAGCGGGACAGATAGTGAAGATGCCAGGGAAGCGAGAGCATCGGCAAGAATATTTTGAGCACGAGGAACATGAATGAATTCGAGTTTGGAGAATAGCTTGATGTAACAGGCGGTGAGTTCTTGGTATGGTCTGAGCCCGGGATGAGATGTGCGGCATTTGGCAAGCACTTGACGGAGAATCAACTGACTATCACCGATCACCCTTAGTTTAGTGACACCATAGAAGTGAGCGGCCTCCAGTTCGGCCAATAAGGCTTTATATTTAGCTATGTTGTTTGTTGCTGGAAAATGGAGCTGAAAAGCCTGTGGGATGGTGACACCTTCGGGTGATAGAAGAACAATCCCTATCCCTCTACCCTGGGAGTTTAATGCCCCGTCAAAATACAAAGTCCATAGATTGGAAGATCGAATGGATATAAATTCTTCATCGGGAAATTCTGATTGGATAGGGTCAAAGATTGGGATAGGATGATAGGCAAGGTGTTCAGCAATTGCATAGCCCTTGATTGCCTTTTGTTGGGTGTAGGTGATGTCAAATTGGGAGAGAAAGCTCTGCCAGCGTGCCAAACGGTCAGTCAGGACAGATTTTTCAAGAAGAAATTTGATGGGATTCATGCGAGCAAGGAGATTAACCTCGTGGGCCAGAAAGTAGTGTTTAAGCTTATGGACCACCCAAACCAGGGTGGCACAGGTTTTCTCCATGGTTGTATACTTCTTCTCACAAGGATCAAAGATTTTGGACAGATAGTATGTTGCTCGCTCTTTCCCTTCATCATCTAATTGTGCCAAGACTGCTCCCAGAGATCCTTCCAAAACTGAGATGTATAGGATCAAGGGTTTGCCGGGAACCGGAGGTTTGAGCACGGGTGGGCTTGACAAATATTTCTTTAAACCATCGAATGCCTCTTGACATCTCGAATCCCATCTAAATTCGGCCTTTGCCTTGGTTAACTCATAGAAAGGTTTGCACCTTTGGGAGTGTTGTGAGATAAACCGGCGAACAAACTGTAGCCTACCAATTAACCCTCTCAGCTCTTTTAGATTCTTTGGTGGAGGCATGTCAATAATAGCTTTGGCCTTGTTGGGATCGATTTCGATGCCTCTTTTGCTGACGATGAACCCAAGTAACTTTCCAGATGATACTCCAAACACACACTTTTTGGGGTTCATTTTAAGCTTATATTCCCTGGATCGTTGCAAAACTCGTTTCAACACCTCAGCATGCTCATCTCGAGTCTGAGATTTGACCACTAGATCATCCACATACACCTCTACAAATTTATGCATCATATCATGAAATATTGCCACCATGGCCATTTGATAAGTTGCTCCAGCATTCTTTAATCCGAAGGGCATGACGACGTAGCAATAAGTTCCCCAAGGTGTAGTGAATGAGGTCTTCTCTTGATCCTCTTCTGCTAACCGGATTTGATTATACCCTGAGTATCCATCCATGAATGATAGGGTTTCGTATCCAGCTGTGTTGTCAACAAGAACATCGATATGAGGAAGGGGGAAATCATCTTTTGGACATGCTCGGTTTAAGTCCCTGAAGTCAATGCAAATTCGAACCTTTCCATCTTTCTTCATGACTGGGACTATATTTGTCACCCATTGCGGATAGAGGACAACTCTAATGAATTTTGCTTGGTGTAACTTATTGACCTCTTCCTTCATCTTTAATGCTATGTCTGGGTGTAATCTCCTTAACTTTTGCTTGACCGGGGTAGCTTCAGGTTTCAGAGTTAGTCGATGCTCTACCAATGACTTATCTAACCCCGACATATCTTCGTATGTCCAAGAGAACGTGTCTTTGTTTTCTTGTAACACCCTCATTAGATTCTGCTCTTCTAAAGGGGCGAGGTTGGCACTGATGAGGATATTCTTAGGATCTTCTAGTGTTCCAAGATTAAGTTCCTTAGTCGGTTCGTCCACCATGGCTGATGGTTCTTCGAACCTTCTTAAACCGGATGCATAAGCATCAGCCAAATTCTCCTCTTCATCCTCAGTATCAGGTTCCTTTTCTGATACAACCTCATAAACCCCTAAAGTTGGATCAATGTTGTCCTTCTCCTCATATCGAATTTCATCTATCTGGATCGCATTTTCTAGATACTCCGGTAGCTTGGCACATTCTAAGCTTTTTTGAGCTAACCGATGCAGATATCTTTCTGGAACTCTCCTACCTCTGATTTTTGTTTTGATTTTACTGGAAACTAAACCTAAAGAAGAATAAGGAGAGGAAGAGGAGGTGGATGGAGTGGAGTTTATTGATGAAGGGCAAAGGAGATCGATTAGAGACCGGGTGGCCTCCTGTTTTGGATCACCCTTCGGAGCGAGTTGGGATGTTTCTTCGAACGAAACTTGGGTTGAGAACAGGACATTTTTTATTTTGATCTTTTTGAGAAGTACTAAGCATAAACACAGAAGGGGTTTGGTGGGTTGTAGTTTCCAACGTGGGTTGAGATATTGACAGAGAAGGAAACAAATCAAGCAAAGATGGGTAAAGAGAGCATCCATCTTTGCTACCTAGTGAATCTGACAATGGATTTGTCGGAAATGAGTCTGTTAGATCCGAGGAGATGACACAGGGTGAATGCCCTTGATTTTGACTGCCAGAAAGCTCGTTGTGGAATAATTCTTCACTTGACCCTTCTTTAGAGAATAAACATGATACGTCGAGATATGGCTCATTCTCTAGGCTGTCTACCTTTTTGCTTGTTCTTGCGGTTCTTGTTCTTCAATCATCTGTATTGTTTCTCTCTTGTCGAAGAACTTGTGCAAACACCCCTTGAAGTATTTTTGCCCGATCTTTTCGCCATTATCACATGTTTCATCATACCCTATCCCGTTCCTTGACGTTGTCTTTACCAGCTGGATGGGTTCTATGATACCCTGCAGTTCTCTCCCCAGCCCTTGGTCTTCTTGATACCCCAGATTTTCCATCATACGCCACCCAAGGGTTTTGGTGTCATCCTTCTTCCTTCTCCAAACTTGCCTGGGCTGCCTTCCATCTCTCGGTAGATCAAGGATTGTGAAGACCGGTTGGTTTGGCAAGCCAGGAGGGGGAGTAACCAGGCAATCCACAGGCATACTTACCACCTTCACGATTTGTCCCTTGAAGGGAAATTTAATGCATTGGTGATTAGTTGAAGCCACGGCCTCTAATGCCTCAAGGTAAGGCCTTCCCAAGATAGCTTTGTAAGTTGGGTCCATATCCAAGATGTGGAAGTCGACAGTGACAACTCGGGGTCCGAGTTTGACTTCAAGTGTAACCATGCCATGGGCGGGCCTCTTGGAGTTATCATATGCCGTTACAGTGATTTGTGATGGCCGAATATCCTCGTTTGGGATTCTGCACAACTGTAGCGTTTCTGGTGGCAAGACATTGATGGATGCACCGGTATCAACTAGACAAGACTCAACATCTGTTTCGTTAATACTGACAGTGATACAAAGTGCATATTTTCTTGCTTCTGGTTCGGCCAACTCCTCTTTGGTGAAAGTGAGAGTGGGGTGTTCACTTTTCGGGGTCAAGACCGATGCAATCTTCTCGGGGGGAAGGGTTTCATTGACCATCACTCTTTGTAAATATTGTTGAAGAACTTCTTGATGAGCTTTGGACCTTTTGATCAGATCCAGAATGGAAATACGCACAGGGGTTTTGTCAAGGTGCTTCAGCAAGTCATAGGATGTCCCTGGCACTGGTTCTTTTGGGTGCTCTTCTTCTTCTTCTTGTGACCGTCCTGGTTGACCGGTCTGGGGGAAAATTCTTTGAAACATGCGCCCGCTTTTAAGCACCGTGGCGAGCTGAGGGGCTATGGTTGGTGTAGCGGAGGTGGATGGAGGGTTAGGTCGGATGATGGGAGGCCTAGGTAGGGGTGTAGTGATGATAGTTCGGGTTGTAGGGATGCGGGTAGGTTGTGGTGGCATGGTTGTATGAGGTGGTACGATAATGGGTCCTAATGGTGATGGTATTTGTGGAGGCTCGACCGGGCAGATCAAGGTCCTACCCAGTTGGAGTTGTATGGCTGGTGGCGTTATGGTTGGCTGTGATAGCGTGCGGATAATTGGTGGTTGGCTTCTTCTGGTGGGGATAGCTCGTGGTATGGAGTGAACGGTTCGGTTAACGTGGTTTGGAGGGTTAATGTTTATGAAGGAAGCTGGTCCCTCGATTTGCCAATTTTGGCTTCTATCGCGGGGTTCATCGATGGAGGTTAGAATAGGATTAACCCTCTGGTTTTCTGGTGCTGTCGCGGGTGCGTGCGCGGGTTGCGGGTTCTGAATAATCCCCAGACCGGATTCTTGTTGTTGTTGTCGGACTGGTGCCTATTGCTTCTGCTGAGGCTGGTTCTTTATTACCTTGATGTACTCGCCCATTTGACCCCAGTCAATACTTCCCTGCTCGTGGGGGTCATGGATATAATCTTTAAATTGAAAGCAATTCTCCACTGTGTGCCTCGGGTATCTGTGGTACAAACAATATTTGTCTGTGTTGGCATTTTGCGGCCACTCCAGCTTTTCCCTTGGCAATGAGATCTGCCCTGCCGCCATAAGAGAGTTAAAAATGTCTGTGAGAGAGTACGGTAATGGCGGGTAGTGGTTTCTTCTAGGCCCCGCTCTTCGTGGCACGTAGGTGGCGGGGGGAGGTGCTTGGTTATAGGTGGTTGGTTGGCGTGGTGGTTGAGGTGCAAAGGTTTGTACGGCCAATTGCCGGGGTAGCTAGGGAACTGGTGTCTACATTGATTGCTGGGGATACTGGTTTGGTGTTTGGTGGCGGAAAGGTTGGGGTTGAATCTGAGGGAGAGGTGCCGGTTGGGTTTGGCGGGGGTTCTGTCTTGGGGGTTTCGTACCGTCGTTGGTGGTTGTTGGGCAGGTTCCCTATGATATTGACATGTTCATTGGTTACCACGCCTTCAGTCACGGGCCCGGAAGTGGTGGTGGTCGTCTTTTTGGTGATTCGGGGCCTAGGGTCGAAGAGGTTCATGATGGGAGAGTCTCGGAGTTGGGTTTGGATGTACCGTGCTCTCTCATAGAGTTCGCTCATTGTGACAGGGTGATGTAATGCCAACACGTTCTTCAGGGCCGGAGTGGCGTTGGTGATGATCATCTTGACTTGTTCTGATTCTGATAGTGCATTTGTCAGCCTTTCTGCCATTGCCCTCCATCTATCAGCGTATCTTATAAAATCTTCATCGTTTCTCATTTTTTCGGCCATAAGATCTGTGATCGAATAGGTAGGACCGACTCGATCTTGGTATCTTTGCAAGAACTTTGCTTTGACGGTATCAAAGTTGCTAGCTTCCAAAGGGTCAAGTGAATAGAACCATTCCAACGCGGAGCCCTCTAATGATCTCCTAAATAGGTATGCAACGGCCTTCGGATCGTTTTGCCACATGACATACTCAAAAATAAAATCTTTGATGTGAATGAAAGGGTTCCCATTTCCATTATATCGGCGGTAAATGGGCATTTCAGAAGGAGGAAGATGGAATACGGGGAGAGAGGGAAGGGATATCTCGGGGAGAGCTCGTGTGTCGATCAATCGCTTGAGCTCCCGATATTGTTCATCCATCCTATTAATTTTGTTATGCACAGTTTGATCAACAGAGGATTCTCGGACAAGAGGAGGGGGGAGGACAGATGCTTGATTTGCCGGCATGGCCATCGGATAGGCTGAAGCGGCCGGGCAAGGAGGGTATATTGGGTGGTGCACTTGAGGATGTGCTTGATTGAAATATGCCGAAGAATAGACCGGTGGCCTAAGTGGTGTGGTGTTGTTTGGGTCCGGGTGGTTCAGGATGGCCACCGGATGGGGTGAGTTTGGAATCAAGGGTCCATTGTGAGAATGGCCCGGTACTGGTGCGCCGGGTTGGTCAGTTGCTAACTGGGGGGTAGAAGTGTGGTGGCCACCCTCGGCATGGGTGTGATTGACAGGAGATTTTCCTTTCAGGATGGCCTCAATGGCTTGTAGTTGAGTTGGGTCGGCATGAGCGAATGCCTCCCACAGAGAATGCAGGTGGGGTCGGGGTGAACTGGTTTCAGGGAGCATTTCGGGTTCATTAACGGCACATACGGCATCCGGGTGGAGGTAGGATTGGTCATACTCCAACTGCAACGGCTCGTACCCTTGGTCCATCATCCCGACGACTCGCCCTGATCTCAAGTTCATAAATAGAAAGGAAAGGTGACGAAAAACACAAGAATCCCTTTTTTTTCAGTTTTTAAATTTTTATTTTTTTTCCTTTTTTGATTTTTGTTTGAACAAACAGATTATCAAGCAAATTAACCTCAAGTTGTGGTTTTCAATTTTGATTTGCAAACAAGTGATGGCACAGACTTAGAATGATTAACGCAAAGATTTTTTTTTTGTGTTTATAGGGCGCCTGGTGCCCTATATACAGGGCGCCTGGTGCCCTATATACAGGGCGCCTGGTGCCCTATATACAGGGCGCCTGGTGCCCTATATACAGGGCGCCAGGTGCCCTATATATAGGGCGCCTGGTGCCCTTATACACAGGGTGTTCGGCCCAGCTGATTGTTCTATTGACCCCCTTCGGAATGTGCCAAAAACTTGATCCGTCTAGAAAATACGATTTGTTTTAAATATTCTCCACGAAAACACGAATTTAAACTCTCTAACTAGGCCAAAATTGCGTGTCTACAAAGGACTAAGCCAAAATAAAGTTCTAATATCTTCTCTCAAGTGGATGTAGGAATAGGAGAAGGCATGTCAACTTCATATCCCCAGACACTTAGAGGAAGCATAAACAACAACAAAAATTGAAAAATTGAAAAAACAAAAGTGGACTACCTCGACCCCTATTAGGACTTGCATTTAGTATTGCATCTATCAAAATAAATAATATTTGAGATGTTGAAGACCTCAAGTCTAGAGGGGGCTGAGCCTGAGAACCCCTTCAACAAAATTAGTGAGGGCTCAATCATTCCCTAGGCTTGCGGATAGGCCAAAATTGAATATGCAGGGACGACGGTTTCTTCGTGGATGTCCTAACCCGTTATGTTCAACTTATATCTTCAACTATTTTCTTATACTTATCTGTATTTCTTTAAACTCAGCATGCATCATTTCATACACAATCATGCATCATTTCATACACCATCATGCATCATCCCACCACAACCATTTCCTGCTTCCTAATCTTGCCATAACCTCCTTCTAGTAACATCGTGAACCCTTTTGAAGATGATCTTTTATAGCCCCAAGAGGAGGTCTTGATTTTTCGCAGAATCAGTTTCCACCATGTTTTAACAATGATTTCATCAAAACAAGAAGTTATTCCATGTCGAACTGAACTGGTATTGTTGAGTAAAATCTTATGAATTTGAAGAACCCAACCTTGGTTGATTGGCTGTCTCCTCTTTACTTTTGGCAGTTTACTTTTCAATGCATCTCTATCGAGTCCAACACACCATACAGTTCGGGTCCTGGCCGGTAACAATTCTCCCCCACATGGGATTTTAGTTATTTACTTTTAGTACTGTTCTTCTCTTTAGCCAATCAACCAGAGGGAAGGTTTCGATAAGACAAAGGGTAATCTCAGAGTCTGGCAAAGTTTTATTCCACTCAACTAGGCCAATGAGGGTGTGTCTAAATCTACATCTTGGCGTCACCTTTTCAGTCCATTACCACTTCATTCCGCTACGCCTCATTACGCTTCACTACATTCGCCTACGCTTCATTCATGTCGCTCCCCTACAAAGCCGATGCCAAGGCGAGGCAAGCTGTAGACACACAATTTTGGCCAAATTGAAGAGCTTGAATTCTTGTTTTTATGAATAATATTTGAGTAACCTTTCAAGGGAACCGAGCTTTCCGGAAAAATTAAGTTTTTTAGCGCATTTCGAAGAAGATTGATAGGCGTTGGACATGGTCAAAGCGCCCTATATACAGGGCACCTGGCGCCCTGTATATAGGGCACCTGGCACCCTACCTATAAGGCACCAGGCACCCTATAAATAGGGCACCAGGCACCCTATTTATAGGGCACCTGCACCTGGTCTGACTGACTGGACAAATTGATGGGACAGTTCTGCAGATAAAGTTGCCCTCTTTTTGACTATAAAAGGACCCCCATTTAGAGGCTTGAGGACACACCAAGGGCGCCCCCAAACTCTCTCATCCACCACAACACTCCCAAGGCCTTACAACCCCTCTCCAAGCTTTCAAACCATTCCAAAACCCTCTCCCAAAAACCCCAAAAACCTGCAGTTTCCTTCTTCAGAAATATGATTTTTCTCCGACTTTGAGGGCCTCTACACTCCATTTCTCTTACATCTAGTGCCAAAACCTCTTCCATTAGCTTCACTTGAGTATTGGTTGCTTGAAGAACTCCTTCTTCTATCTTGGAGGTCTTCCTACACTCCGGGGCGACATCGCGAAGAAGGGAAGAAAATTTACTGAAACCACTCCCTGGTGCCACATAAATAGGGCGCTTTGACTTTGGTCAACGCATCCCATCAAGGGGACACTTGCAGCTAGCGCCCCATATATAGGGCACTAGCAGAGACATACCCCATTTTTCATTTTTTGAGTTTCTTTTACCCTCCCGTTTGATCCTTTGCTTCCCCGTTTCATTTTAACTTTCATTAACATGTCATTTAGCATATATTAAGCCACTCATTTGCATTTTCATGCATATTTAAACATTCTAAATAGGAGTTGGGATTTAGTCCCAATCCGGTCAGTTCCTTCCATTTTCCATGTTTACATTCAAATTTGAGCATGATTCTACACTTTCACTAGAACTAATGATCTTTTCACTTGTTTCTATGTTTTCATATGGACATTTGTAGGTAAATCCGGCCAAGGCGGAGCTTCAACCGGATCAAGGACGAAGGACTCACTAAGCTATCTTCTTTCGGCCGGCCGAAAGAGGAGAAGTCGGAACCTAACAATCTCCCCGCTTCCAAAGGTACGACGGTCATTTTCATTCTTCATTCTTCATTTCTTTCTACTATATTTTGGAGCCTTTGGCTCCTGGTGACCACAAATACTAACATCCCATCCACCAAGTCTCCAAAGCAATGTTGATCTTGATGAAGTTGTTGAGGGACATCCCTATATTGTGGAGATATCCTAGGTCAATGCCTATGGTTTCCTATTAGGTCTTGGAAACACTAACACTCCAGGGTATGATATCATGTTCTGACTTAGAGATTGGAATTGTAAGCTTCTCGACCATTGCCCCAATCTAATAGTGTATTGTATAAATTTCTCGTCCTCTTTCACTTCATTGGTCCTTGAAATGGCTGGCCCAACATGGCTCTTATATCAATGCAAGAGTTTTTCCTTGATTATATCAAAGTCATTTTCCTCTACTAGGTCGAGCGAGAAACACCATTCTAGGGTTGTATCATCCAATGATCACCTAAATAAAAAATCAAGGGCCTTCCGATCAGTTTTCCAACAAGATGATTTGTACATGAAATCCTTGACATAGAAAAATGGATAATCAATGATATTGTAGTAGTGGTAGACCAGCATTTATGAGAGAGGGATGTAGAAATAAGGAATAGAAGGGACAAAAATGTCATAGGTTGCCCAAGGATCTAATAGGTTCTTAAGTTGCTCATCCATTTAGTTGAGTATGTTTATCATTGATTGGTTGATGGAAGATCCTTGGGTGGTGAGAGGAGAAGGCTGCACTAGAAGATGCACAGAAGGCACTTGAATGGTTGCGAGATGAGCTAGTGCGGTGTTTTAAGTGGGGTTCAGCTGTGAACAAAGTAGAGGCTGAACAGAAAGGGTAGGACTAGAGATATGGGTTGAAGATTGAGAAGGACCAGCATGGGCCAAGTCCATACGAACTGGGCTTGTCTCCGAATATGAAGCAGAGAGGGAGACAATAGATGCATTGGTTGGAGGCAGAGATGAACTAAGGTGGGCTAATCTCGAGTTGATTGGGTATGCCCCCAAATGATAGTAAGGATAAAAGTAGAAAGCATGCCCAATGTGGGGATGGTCGGCTAGGGATGCACCAGGTTGGAAGGGCAATGATTGGGGAGGAGAGATAGGTTGGCCATATTTGGCAGAAATATAACTGGGGGTGACTTTTTTATGATGCCTTGGATGGCCTGTAGCTGATCGGGGGTGACGTTGTAGACACACAATTTTGGTCAAGTTGAAGAGCTTAAATTCTTATTTTTATGAAGAATATTCGAGTAACCTTTCAAGAGAACCGAGTTTTTCGAATAAATCAAGTTTTTCGGTGCATTTCAAAGAAGATCAATAGGGCATTGACCAAGGTCAAAGCGCCCTATATACAGGGCACTAGGCGCCCTGTATATAGGGCACCTGGTGCCCTACTTATAGGGCACTAGGCACCCTATAAATGGGGCGTCAGGTGCCCTATAAATGGGGCGCCTGGCACCTGGTCAAATCGATTCGATCGACCGATTGGACCACTCACGGGGACTCGTCTTATCGATTTGACATGACTAATGATGCTAGCGCCCCATATATAGGGCGTTTTACCGCGTGGAACTAGTTTTCAAATTTGACCAAAGTGCCCTCTTTCTGGCTATAAATAGGCACCCATTTAGAGCTTTGAGGGGATTCCAACTCGGTCCACCCACCCAACTCATCCAATACCATGAATCCAAGCCCTTAGCACACTCCTTAAGTCCTTAAATCACCTCAAAACTCTCTCCCAAAAACCCCAAAAACCTGCAGTTCCAGCCACCCAGAAATATAGTTTTCTTCCTACTTTGAAAGCCTCTACTCACCATTCCTCTTACATCCAACGACCAAACACCCTACCATTTGCATCATTTACATATTGGCTATAAGGAGGAGCTCCCGTTTCATTTTGGAGGTTTTCCTACACTCCGAGGCGATGCCACGAAGAAGGGAAGAAAATCTGCTGAAACCAGTCCCTGATGTCCCATAAATATGGCACTTTGACTTTGGTCAATGCACCCCATAAAGGGGACACCTACAGCTAGCACCCCATATATGGGGCACTAGCAGGGGCAGACCTCGTTTTGCATTTTTTTTGAGTTTATTTACCTTTCCGGTCGATCTTTTACTCCCCCCTTTCATTTTAACTTTCATTAACATGTTATTTAGAATGCATTAAGCCATACCTTTGCATCTTCATACCTCTTTAAAAACCTAACAAAAATAGGGGTTGGGAATTTAGTCCCAATCCGGTCAATTCCTTCCCTTTTGCATGTTTAAGTTCTAATTTGAGCATGATTCTACACTTTCACTAGAACTAATGATCTTTTCACTTGTTTCTATGTTTTCTTATGAACATTTGTAGGTAAATCTGGCCGAGGTGGAGTTTCAACCGGATCAAAGATGAAGGACTCACTAAGCTCTCTTCTTTCTACTGGTGGAGAGAGGAGAATTTGGAACCCAACAATCTCCCCGCTTCCAAAGGTACGACAATCATTTTTATTTCTTTCTATTATATTTTGGAGCCTTTGGCTCCTGGCGACCACAACCACTAACATCCCATCCACCAAGTCTCCAAAGCAAGCATAGGGGCTGGAAAAGCAGGATCTACGGATCCCGTTTCGGGTGCTTACACCTTTTGGCGACCACAGTTGTCGACTCTGAAAATTCGACGGGGTCCTCTCCTTTTCAGGGAAGTCCGTGAACCCAGATCGTCACCTCAAGAGGGGATGAGAAAAGAAAGGAATAAAGCTCGGAAAGCAACTCTCACCTCGGTCCCACACTCACATTGATCCCCGAACTTTCATCCCTTGGCGTCGCTCGATCACCAAAGAGACGGTTCGGGTCATGTGGGAGGAAGGTGAGAAGAAATAAACGTGGTCGCCAGGAACCGTGGGTTCCGATTTATAGAATTAAAATGAAAGATGACCGTGTGTACCTTAGCGTGAAGAGTGTGAGTTTAAGCTTCTCCTTCTTCGGCCGGCCGATGAAGAAGAGTCCTCAACATGTGGGTGCTTGATATTCTGTGCAACTAGACAAATAAACAAGTGAAATAGACAATTAGAACTAGACAAAGTGGATTATATGTAGAGAGAATAACATAAAACACACAATTGACTAGAAACTGACCGGATTCGGGGTATCTCTAACCCCCTTTTTTTATTTTCGTATTAACAGAGTAAAAGTAATGCAAAAATTGTAAAAAAATGATAGGAGTATGTAGAATCACTAAACAAAGAGATAGGAAAAAGAACTGAAAGATTCTGAGTTGAATAGAGGAAGATATAGCCAAATCTGTGTTGTCGAAAAAGCCGAGCAGCAGTCCAGGATCTGCCAGGCGCGACTTTGCTTCTGCGCTCGTCACGACCAGCCCCGACCTCTGAATCAAGTTCCGTCGATTGTAAACTCAAGAAGACTTGGATAGGAAGAACTTTGATGAAGAGAGCTCAGGCATCAGACGTCCACACACTTCTGTAGAGGCCGAGGAAGAGAGACTTGGCAGATCACCTGCAGAACAGCCTTCCTCTCTCTTGAACCGACTTTTCTCTCTCTAAAAACTCGAAATTCTCTCTCTAAAAATCATAAAATCGATGCAGGAGGGTGCTAGGACGTCTTGAGATGCCTGGGGAGTCGTGCTCCTCCCTCTGGAACGACCGGAATCAGAGTCCATTTATAGGAGAACAGAAGGTCTTATCAAAGCTAAAAAATAGGGATAAATGCGCCCTGGTGCCAGGCGCATGCGCCCTGGTGCCAGGCGCATGCACCCCACTGAGGGGCGCATGTGCCCCCCAGGGGGGGCGCATGGGCACAAACTTCGAAAAAATAGGGCTTATCCAGTCGGCGGTTCAGTGGTAGAGTCCCGGTGAAAAACTGGTTCCCACGTGCCTCAAAGGTGGGGCGCATGTGCCCTCAAGTGAGGGCACAAGGCCACGTGCCTCACTGGTAGGGCGCATGGCCATGTGCCCTGGGTCCCGGGCGCATGTGACCAGGAACCCTGGCGCATGGGACTAGTTTCGCGCGTCCTTCTTCCGGAAGCCATTGCGAACACTCCCGAACTCGGAATTCGACGCTGTTTGTTGCGTTGGAAAGATAACAGGCCGAAGAAGCCTTCTATAACATCATATCAGCCATCACACCCTCCAAAACTTCAGAATTTTATCTGGAAGTTAGGGCAGTGAACAGAAG
The DNA here is from genome assembly GCA_036172225.1 of Cryptocoryne crispatula var. balansae. Lineage (NCBI taxonomy): Eukaryota > Viridiplantae > Streptophyta > Magnoliopsida > Alismatales > Araceae > Cryptocoryne > Cryptocoryne crispatula. The sequence continues at coordinate 22,032,512 of CM069920.1, forward strand.
ATCCGATACAGGTCAAAATGACTCCGACGGCAAACCGGAAAAGCACGGAATGCAAAGAAACTTGTTCGGGGTGTGAATATGACCATAACCTTAAATGCATGATCATTAGGCATTGGTCATTCAGCCAATTTCCGTGTTTACACGATTTACGTGTGGCTTTCGCTCGAAAATTACGGCTTTTTGCGGAAAACGTTGGAAAACATCCGATTTCATTCGGCGAAGCTCCAAATCAACTTAAAAGGACCCGGCATCATCATATGATCAATCATGCGTGTTACCCTATAAAACATGAGTTTTATGCTCTGAATTAGGCAAATTTGGCGTGTCTACAGCTTGCCTCGCCTTGATGTCGGCTTTGTAAGGGAGTGGCATGTAATGAAGCGGAGTGATTCGTAGTGAACTGTAATGGAATGCAAGTAAACGTAGATAAATGTAGCGGAATGGAATGGTGATGGACTAAAAATGTGGCATCAAGGTGTAGATATAGACACGCTTATCTACCCGATCCAGCAAAATGAATCTCTCTGAGTATTCTAGATCGCTTTCATGTTCTATCAAAACCTCATATAATTGACTGGTAAAAGACATGCCCTTGGCACGAGAGATGAAAAAGTAAATGATAATGGATAAAAGGATGTAGCCAACCCTCAGCGTGGTGAGGAGTCCTCGAATTCGTAGGTTCATCATCAGCCAGCAACCCGAACTTTGCGGTGTTCTTGTACTGTGATGGGCTAAAGTTTGTAAAAGAGAAGTTGATCTTGAAATGAAAAGAATATCAATCCATCATATTTGGAATCTCAAGTTCATTCAAGTTTCACCAAAATACTCAGTTTAATTCTGAGTGGAAGAACCTCAAATTCTAAAAGGGTTCGTTTTAAGCATAACTAAATTGCTCGGGTATCGTGAAAACCATGAATCACGCTCTAGCAGAAAACTCGATATTCGGAAAACGACAAGACAGATTTAAGCCATAGTGGGATTGAAAGACAACGGTGGGATTAACATAGAATGATGGTAAAGAAGAATAGCAATGGGATGACAATTGCCACGGTGGGGTGGGATAAAAGACACGGTGGGATAAAAGAAGTGATAGAATAAAACATGGTGGAACAAAAAGAAAGGAATAAAACATAAAGGGATAAAAGAAATAATAAAACATGATGAAATAAAATAAAGAGAAAACATAATGAAAATAGAATTGGTAATGATGAAGAAAGAAAAGGAGACGGCTATGAACACATAGAAAATCATGTAGAAAATAGTTGAAGATATAGATTGTCTATTGGAGGTCAAGACACCCGATTAGGAACCATCGTCCCTCCAATGTTCAATTTTGGCTTATCCGTGAGTGTGAAGAAATGACCAAGCCGTCGTAGATTTTGTTGAAGGGGATCTCGGGCCCAGTCATCTTCACTCTCAAGGTCTTCAACATTAATGCATATAATATGTATAAAGTGGACCTAGCATAGCTAAGTGACAGATAGTAGAAGTGATGTGAAGTGCAAAAAAAAGAAGTGTTGGTGGTGATGTGATGTGAGATTGATGAGAAGCTGAGGATGAAATCTTTAGGTAAGCTGCATCGACCGCCTGGTTCATCAGCATCTCTGGTCCATCCTTGTCTTGTCCTTTTGACGGAATACAGCACCACGATAGGTAGCGCTTCCTCTCTTTTGCCACAAGGTTGGCATGGCATTCCTTGGGTAACATTGATCTCGCCAATTCACCTGTTAGGACTAAAAAGGTTGCTTGCACATTTTTAGTTAGTACCCAACAGACAGAATTGTCATATGAAGCAAATTGTTCATGAAATGATCAACGAAAGATTTTACTATTAGAACCATCATTTGAAGGTCAAAACAAAGTTTTTGATGATGGTTTCTTTAGAAAAAATGTCACTTTTAACATTATAGACAATTTCTGAATTTTTGAGATTTTTATGATTTTTTTGAATTTTTTTTGTGTCCATGTGCCCCCGATCGGGGGCACCTGGCCATGAGCCCTGGGGTGGGGCACCTGGCCATGTGCCCCCAGATGAGGGCACATGCGCCCTGAGGCAAAATTTTTTTTTTTTTTCAGAAAAAAATTATACCTGATTGCTCTTCTCTTTTTTTGCTTCTTTAGCTCCTGCAAACACTTAATGAAAATGATTAAATTTTTATCATTACTCATCCCTTTGCCTGTATGTCGTATGCCTTGATTTTGAGTCAAAGGGAGGAGCCTTCTTAACAAGGTAGAATAAAACAAATGACTTAAAATGAAATGGGGGGTTGAGAGAACTTACCTGTCATGGTGTGAATCCTCTCCTCTCCTGTATTGAAATGCCTGAAACACTTGACAGAAGGGGGATTAGATCTTCCCCGTGACTCATCCCTTTGCCCATTATGGTCAACTTTGACTTAGGTCAAAGGGGAGAGCCTTCTTAACAAGGTAATTAAAGCAAAAATGGAATGCAATGCCGGAATGGAAATATGCATGACAATCAAATAAGCATGGATGCAACTAAGGCAATGATCATGACTAAGCAAATTAATTTTTTTTGATTTTTCTTGAAAACAATCATTTGGAAAAAGTACTCATTTTTTTTGGATTTTTGAAATATGTGTTTTTTTTTGAATTTTTGAAATATTCAAATTTTTTTGTTTTTGAAATATGCATTTTTTTGGGTTTTTGAAATATGCATTTTTTTTGGACTTTTGAAATATGCATTTTTTTGTGGAGAAAATGCTGGTATTTGAGACAGTTCATCGGTCTTTGGAGTTTGTCGAGACTCACGTGGTAGATGCCACGTGCAAAAATAAAGTTCCCTACCTAGAATCCTTCTAACATTCTTCCTTTGATCGGCTTGGATTCCACCTGGATTTGGTCGGTTTACCCTTCCCTAGGGTTTAAGGAGGAAGAGTATAGAGGAAGTCCTTGATAGGGTTTGAAGATGTTGAGAGGGATTTCTCTACTCTCACTCAAATTACCCATTGGGGTTCGGCCTCTTTGGGTTTTTCTTTCTTTTCTTGTTCTTTTCTATGTGGCACATATTTGGACAGGTTTTTTTGACCCGTGGGGACATTGCCCATCTTTTACTGCCATTTGCCTTAACTATCATTCTGGGTACTCATTCAGACAGGTTGATCATTTTTTTCTAACCTGAGGGGTTCATTGCCCATCTTTTGGCACCCTTTTGTACCCTCTGAGACGGCCTCCTACTAGGGTGGCGAGTGTTTTCGATACTACCCCTCTCTAATCTTCTTTCCCTATCTTGGACCGAGTAGAAGAGAATAGGGTAAGGGTATTCCTTCCATTTCTAGATTTCTGCCTTGCCTTTCACAAGTGTCGGGTTGTCTGGATTCTAGGATCGGGAAGTGTTGTGTGTGTAGGATGGTACCTACCCTTGACTTCTCACGAACAATCTAGGATCGATGACTTGAGATTATACCAGTGGTTTCTCCATTTTTATGGAAAGTACTTTTTGAGGTAAACTCCATTCCAAGGATGATTTAATTTTTCTCCATCTGCATTAGTCAAATCATATGCATTACCTGGATACTTTTCAGTGATTACAAAAGGCCCTTCCCAGTTAGGTTGCAACTTGGAGCGGGGACCCCCTGGCTTAACGAATATGTGTTTGACTACCATCTCACCGATCTCGAATTTTCTCTCGACCACCCTCTTTTGATAAAACCTTTTGAGTCTATTCTGATAAGTCCGAGCATGTTCGGCGGTAGCTAGCCTTCTTTCATCCAAGAGTTCAAGCTGTGCAAGGAGAGATTCTCTTCTCTCATCAACAAGAATATCCCTGTCGAGCTGAACTCGGAGAGATGGAAGTAATACTTCGTAAGGGACCACTGCTTCCATCCCATATGCCAAAGCATACGGGGTTTGTCCAGTGGGAGTCCTTACAGAAGTACGATAAGCCCATAGAGCATCTACAAGCTTATCAGGCCAGTCGGCAAATTTGCTAGACTTACAAGATTTCTTGATGATTTTGATTAAGGTTTTATTAGTGGCTTCTGCTTGACCATTGCCTTGAGGATAGTATGGTGATGAATGATGCAATGAAATGCAATACCTGTTGCAAAGATCACGCAGATCTTGAGAAAGAAATTGTGGCCCGTTGTCGGTGACGATGTTGCTGGGGATCCCGAACCTTGCCAGGATGTTGCGCTTGATGAAGGAGCAAACTGTTGACGCTTTAATCTCCACGAATGCTTCCGCTTCAGCCCACTTTGTGAAGTACTCCGTTGCCGTCAGAATGAATGATTTTGAGCGCATTTCGGAGTTGAGGTCACTCAAGGGGCCAATGATATCAAAAGCCCACATGGCGAAAGGCCATGGGGCATGAATTGGATGAAGGGAAGATGCGGGAGAGTGAATCTTGTCGGCATGGAGTTGACATGAATGACAATGCCGGACAAAGATGGAGCAGTCTTCTTCTAGAGTTGGCCAATAATACCCTTGTCGGATGATTTTCTTAGCAAGGGCTTGGGCATTCACATGACCACCACACACTCCAGAATGTGCTTCCTTCAGCACCAACTCAGCTTCTTCTTCATCAAGACACCTGAGTAAGAGTCCACTTAGGCTTCTCTTGTAGAGCACTCCTCCTAGGATTGTATACCTCTGGGATACTCTTCTGATTGCCTTCTTTTCCTTGGTGGTTGATCCAGGCGGATATGACTGATCTTGACAATACCTCGCAATCTCGTCATACCAAGGTCTCTCACCTTCTTCTAATTCTTCTAACTCAATCAAGGAGATTTCTTCTTTATGTTCCAAGTATTCTTTTCTGTTGAATCTCTCCTTAACCTTCAGAAAATGTCCATCCTCAATTGCTGGAATTGTCCTCTTACAGATATGGATAGTTCGCACTTGCCTGCCTAGCGGGACAGATAGAGATGAAGCTAGTGAAGCTAAGGCATCGGCGAGGATATTCTGAGAGCGGGGGACATGAACAAAGGTGAGTTTGAAGAATAGCTTGATGTAGCAGGTGGTGAGCTCCTGGTAGGGTTTGAGGTTTGGATGGGAAGTTCGGTACTTAGATAGGACTTGGCGTAGGATCAATTGGCTATCACCTATCACCCTCAGTTCGGCGGCACCATGGAAATGAGCGGCCTCCAGTCCGGCCAGCAAGGCTTCATACTCAGCTATGTTGTTGGTTGCTGGAAAGTTAAGCTGAAAAGCCTGTGGAATGGTGACACCTTCAGGTGACAGAAGGACAATACCTATCCCTCTACCATGAGAGTTCAGAGCCCCGTCAAAATATAATGTCCATAGATTGGAAGATCGGACTGACATTAGTTCGTCATCCGGGAACTCCGACCGGACTGGGTCAAAGACGGGTATGGGATGATGGGCAAGGTGTTCAGCAATAGCATAACCCTTGATTGCCTTCTGTGGGACATAAGTGATATCAAATTGGGATAAGAAACTCTGCCATCGCCCTAACCGATCAGTCAAGACTGTACACATTTCTATGCCAATTGTTGCAAATATCTGTTTGGAACTCCTTTACCTCTGACTTTCCTATTTCCTAACCTAACTTGACCTACTGAAGATAAAGCTGGAAAGGTGGTATTTACAGTGGAGGGAGGATCGAGCAAATCGATCAATGATTCAGAAAAGGGGGATCCCTGATTGGGAGTACCCTCTGGGATGAGTAGAGACGTCTCCTCGATGGAAATGTGAGTTTCAGAGAAGACGTTTTGGAAATTTCAAGTAAAAAGGTAGAATGAGTCTGAGTGACTCGAGGCTTGCTAGAAGATGATGGAATTAACATAGAGAAAAGCTTAAGAATAAAAGGGAAAAAGGGGCTCGTGGGCCCAATGGCAATAGAAAGTGGACACATGGGTCCAAAACTGATTAAAAAAGTAAATGGGTACGTGGACCCAATCTTAGAAATAAATGGGAATGTGAGCCCATGTTGGGAAAAGCCCTCAGTTCTGAAGTTGATGAGGGAAGCAAATGGGCAAGCAGGACCAGTAAGAGTGGAAGGTTGAAGAGGGCTCATGGGCCCAAAGTGGGTAAGTGGGCCCTGAAGCCCATCCAAAAGATCTAGAAACAACGGTACGAGGTTTAAACATGGCATTGTTGTATTTGGGCCTCGTGGAATGGTTTTGACTTGGGTGGTATGCTTAACTAGATGATCCAAGATTGATCTGCCCTTGAGTGGTTCCTGGTGCTCTTCCCCACTTGAGAACAGACGAGTCAAAGATAAGCATAAGTCTTCCAAGTCTTCTTCTTCTTCTTCTGGAGCTTTTCTTCTCTTGACAGCTATCATGGAACTCTTGTCGTCTTCAGCCATCATCATGGTCTCCCCTTTGATAAAGAATGTATGGAGCCCCATGGCATATCCTGGCTGGAAGATCCTCCTTGGGATGGAACCTTCTTCATATCCCAACCCCTGCCTGCGTGGCCTTTTCACAGTTTCAATTGGCTGAATGATCCCTTGAAGATCCTTGCCTAAACCTCTTCCAGGCTGATAGCCGAATTTCATCATCATCCGCCATCCAAGTGTGTCTGGTAGAGAGGCGGTCATGCATCTGACTTCTGGCAATTCTCCCACTGAGATCTGGGGTTGTATTGACAGACCTAGGGGTAAAGAAGCATCATTCAGCTCGTCCCTTATAGGCATGCTAGTCACCTTGACCACCTGTCCTTTAAAGGGAAATTTTATGCACTGGTGGTTTGTTGAAGCCACAACTCCTATTGCCTCCAAGTATGGCCTCCCAAGTATAGCCCGAAATGTTGAATCCAATTCTAGAATATGAAAATCTGTTGTGACCGTACATGGTCCAAGTTTGACTTCTAGAGTGACCACCCCATGTGCAGACTTCTTGGAGTTGTCGTAGGCCGTCACCATGGCACAAGATGGCTTGATTTCTTGCTCAGAAATACCGCACAACTGCAATGTTTCTGGCGGCATAACGTTGATAGAAGCTCCAGTGTCAACCAAACATGATTTCACTTCAATATTACAGATGATAACAACCACATGCAAAGCATATCTCCTAAAGTCTGGATCTGCTAATTCTTCCTGAGAGAAAGTGAGTGTTGGGTGCTCACTTCTAGGGGCTAACACTGTAGTTATCTTTTCAGGTGGGAGATCTTCACTCACCATGACCCTTTGCAAGTACTGCTGTAGAATCTCCTGGTGCACTTTTGATCTTTTGATCAACTCAAGTATAGAAATACGGGCTGGTGTCTTATCCAAATGCTTTAACAGATCATAAGCTATGCCTGGCAATGGTTCTTCTACTTGTTCCTCCTCCACTGGCTCCTGCGGTTGAGTTCCGGCTTGGGGAAAGAGCCGCTGGAACATCCTCCCACTCCGAAGCACCGGGGCTATTTGGCGGTCGGGTAGAGGTGACGGGTTAACTGGGGTGGGTTACGGTGGAACAGGTGGTGTAGGTGCGAGTATGATAGGTAATGGGATCGATGGTTACGGGATGATGGGGTTAGTTGGTAGAGGGGTAGGATTTGGAGGTGGTAATGATGGTGATACCGGTGGCCTAATAAGAAGAGGCCGGAGTGCAGAAGTGGTTGATGAGTTTAATGAAGGTGTAGGTTGTGGGATTGGTTGTGGTGCTGGTGGTATGATAGGTTGGGGTTTTGGAGTAATAGAGCTCGTAGGCTGGGGGTTCAGGTATGGTGGTGATTGTGGTGGCCGGATGAGCAAGGGCCGGTGTGTAGCAATGGTTGAAGGAGGTGTAGTTAGAGAGGGGGCTGACCTAATGATGGGTCGGCGAGAAGAGGTGGTGGCAAGTGGTTGGGTTATTGAGCTTTGTGGTGGTTGTGGAGTAGCAGGTGCACGGATTATCTGTCTAGAAGGGTTCCTATCAGAAGACCTAGCTGGGTTGACAGGCATGGTTGCATTTTGGTTTTCTAATTGCCAACCTTGAGCACGGTTGGCATCTCCCTGGACAATGGAGTGTACTAGACCAATTCCTGGGTTTGGATGTGCTGGTGCCGGTGCTGGAGCGGGAGCATGTAATGGGAGCGGATTCTGAACAATCCCCAAGCCAGATTGTTGTTGAGGTTGAGCCGGTGGACGTTGCCGCTGCTGCTGCCTAGCCTTCATAGCTTGTATGAATTCCCCCATTTGAGCCCAATCAATGCTGCCTTGGTCATTCAGATCGTGGATGTAATCCTTGAATTGAAAGCACACTTCTACAGTGTGACCAGGACACCGGTGGTAAGCACAGTATCGGGACATATCTGCGTTTACTGGCCAAACCTCCCTTTCCTTGGGCAATTCCAACTGTTTTTCTGCCATGAGTACGTTGAAGATGTCGGTCAAGGAGTAAGGGAGTTGCTGGTAGTTCTCTCTCCTAGGACCTCCCCTTCGTGGTGCCTGATTGGGTGGTGGCGGTGCCCTATTGTAGGTAGGTTGACGAGGTTGCTGGGGTTGTGCTACTGGCTGAGGGGGTTGTTGTGGTTGTCGTGGTTGTTGTGGCCTAACCTGTTGTTGAGGAGGGTAATAGGAATGGTTTTGTGGTGGGTTTCTGAACTGGTTTTGACGGTTCCCTCCCTGGTTCCCTACAATGTTTATAGCTTCGTTGTTGACCACTCCCTCAGTTGTAGGCCCAACTGGTGCAGAGGGGGTTTTCCTGAGGTTTCTTGATTTAGGATCAAAAGGGTTTATCATTGTGGCATCCTTGAAGTGGGCTTGCAAGTATCGGGCACTGTCATAGAGTTCATTCATTGTGGTAGGACGGTGCATGATCAAGACATTCCTCAAGGCAGGTGTAGTGTTGCCAATGAGCATCTTCACTTGTTCCCCTTCAGAAATAACATCTGTCAATTTCTCTGCCATTCCCCTCCAGCGATCAGCAAACTTTATGAAGTCCTCTTTGGGCTTCATCTTCTCAGCAATCAAGTCTGTAATGGAGCACGCTGGTGCCACCCGGTCTCTGTATCTCTGCAAGAATTTGGTCTTGACAATGTCGAAGTCTCCTGCCTCAAAGGAGTCGAGTGAGTAGAACCATTCCAATGCAGACCCTTCTAATGATCGATGGAACAAGAAGGCAAGAACCCTACGATCATCTTTCCAGAATGAGGATTCATAGATAAAATCTTTTAGATGGAGAAAAGGATTGCCAGTACCATTGTAGCGGCGATAAACTGGTAGCTCAGAAGGTGGCAGGTGTAGGACTGGCAGAGAAGGAATAGAAATCTCAGGCACTGACTTGGAGTCCATGCGACATCTTAGCTCTTCATAACGCTCATTCATCTGGGTGAGTTGATCCATGATTGCCTTGGTGAGAGCAGGTTCTTGGTTTACTGGTGGGGGTATGTGGTTAGAGACATGGTTCTGAAATTGAGGAGCATGACTTGGCAAATTCACTGAAGATTGTCCCATGACTTGATGGGTTAAGGGAGCAACATGGTTGAAATAAGATGGCTGAACAAATGAGGGTTGGACCACAGATGGTTGAACTAGACAGGGTTGAAATGGAGATGGTTGAATCATAGATTGTTGAACAACGAGTGGTTGAATCATAGATTGTTGAACAACGGTGGTTGAACAAAGGGTGACTGAATGACTGGTGGTTGAACTAGAGGACGAGGAGATAAGGCAACTTGATTTGTTTCGGCCTGATCTGAAGCAATTTTGCCCTTCACCATGGATTGTATACGGGCATAGGTTTCTGGGTCAGTATAGAGAGACAACTCCCTAAAGAGTTGTTCAACATCACGGGGAGCGAGATGGTGGAGGGACCTCTTGCACTTCGACCGAATCGGTTGGTGACCCATCTCGTGCTCTCGATGTTCAGCTTGTTCCGCCATTCCAACGTGCCTTCCGGACCTTAGTTGCATTGAACTTCAAGAAGAAAGTAAAACAAACAAGTTGACAAAACAAACAAAGAATTTTTTTGGTTTTTTTTAGTATTTTGCAAAAAGTTAAAGGTTTGAATTTTTGTTTGACAAGCAAGTTATGCAAAGACTTGAAAGCAAGATTACGCAATGATTTTGATTAAACCTTAGGTTTATGAATTTGGTTAAGAATTGTTCTCTCAACAAATGGGTTAGGATCCTAACTCCAATCTCCAATGACCTAGGTTTCACACAAACTCACCACGTGTAGGTAACGTAGGATGCTTCGGGTTTTGGGGAGTGGTACAACCAACCCGATCGTGAAGAGGAATACTCCACGTATGAGGAATTACGGAGGCCTTGATGAAAGCCAACCAAGTCAACTAGGAAGGAATATTCCAGAAGAGAGGTCAGAATCCACCAAGAGGGTGTTTTGGATGGGAGGGGTAAATGGGAGAGTGAGCTCCCACCTCAAAAAAGTGTAAAAGAAGGAGGTAGAGAGAAGGAGCAGAGAATGCAATCAAGTAATAAAACAAGTAATGAGCAAAACATAAATTTAAATAAACAAGCAATCAACACCAGACAAGCAATTAGAAACTAGACAAGCAACTAGAAACTAGAATCTAGACTTGTTTCTTATATGAGCCAAATGGAGATAGTGAAAAGTGATGGAAAGAAGAGGGTTCAGATCTGATAGCCAAGCCAAAGGGTGGTCCACGTGGGGACCGATGTGGGAACTGGGGTAAAAGGTAAAGGTGGTTCACGTGGGAACCGGTTTTGGGTAAAAAGGGGTGGTTCACGTGGGAACCGGTTTGAATGATCAAAAGAGGGCCACGTGGGGCCAATTAAAGGTGAATAAAGATCTGATCCAAGTGGGGATAGATCTGGAAAAAAGGGTTTGGTTCACGTGGGAACCGAAATAAAGAAAGAGATTGGTTCACGCGGGAACCGGTTTAGAAGGAAAAGGGTGGTTCACGTGGGAACCGGTTTAAATAAAATGCAGAAATTAAATGGCATACTTGGCACTTCAGATCTGATGAAATATGGGTGAAATCAGAAATTATGAGATGGCATGAAGTTTAAGAGAGGTGGAAAGAAGGAAAGGCTCACGTGGGAACCTGTCTAGAACTAGAACTAGTTGCAAACAAAACACTAAGCACCCATGGTTGAAGACATTGCTTGTCCCACCGTGGTCGCCACAAAGCTGTCGACTCTGAAAATTAGACGGGGTCCTCTCCTTTTCAGGGAAGTCCGTGAACCCAGATCGTCACCTCAAGAGGGGATGAGAAAAGAAAGGAATAAAGCTCGGAAAGCAACTCTCACCTCGGTCCCACACTCACATTGATCCCCGAACTTTCATCCCTTGGCGTCGCTCGATCACCAAAGAGATGGTTCGGGTCATGTGGGAGGAAGGTGAGAATAAATAAACGTGGTCGCCAGGAACCGTGGGTTCCGATTTATAGAATTAAAATGAAAGATGACCGTGTGTACCTTAGCGTGAAGAGTGTGAGTTTAAGCTTCTCCTTCTTCGACCGGCCGATGAAGAAGAGTCCTCAACATGTGGGTGCTTGATATTCTGTGCAACTAGACAAATAAACAAGTGAAATAGACAATTAGAACTAGACAAAGTGGAGTATATGTAGAGAGAATAACATAAAACACACAATTGACTAGAAACTGACCGGATTCGGGGTATCTCTAACCCCCTTTTTTTTATTTTCGGATTAACAGAGTAAAAGTAATGCAAAAAAATGTAAAAAACTGATAGGAGTATGTAGAATCACTAAACAAAGATATAGGAAAAAGAACTGAAAGATTCTGAGTTGAATAGAGGAAGATATAGCCAAATCTGTGTTGTCGAAAAAGCCGAGCAGCAGTCCAGGATCTGCCAGGCGCGACTTTGCTTCTGCTCTCGTCACGACCAGCCCCGACCTCTGAATCAAGTTCCGTCGATTGTAAACTCAAGAAGACTTGGAGAGGAAGAAATTTGATGAAGAGAGCTCAGGCAGAAGACGTCCACACACTGCTGTAGAGGCCGAGGAAGAGAGACTTGGCAAATCACCTGCAGAACAGCCTTCCTCTCTCTTGAACCGACTTTTCTCTCTCTAAAAACTAGAAATTCTCTCTCTAAAAATCATAAAATCGATGCAGGAGGGTGCTAGGACGTCTTGAGATGCCTGGGGAGTCGTGCTCCTCCCTCTGGAACAACCGGAATCAGAGTCCATTTATAGGAGAACAGAAGGTCTTATCAAAGCTAAAAAATAGGGATAAATGCGCCCTGGTGCCAGGCGCATGCGCCCTAGTGCCAGGCGCATGCGCCCCACTGAGGGGCGCATGTGCCCCCCAGGGGGGGCGCATGGGCACAAACTTCGAAAAAATAGGGCTTATCCAGTCGGCGGTTCAGTGGTAGAGTCCCGGTGAAAAACTGGTTCCCACGTGCCTCAAAGGTGGGGCGCATGTGCCCTCAAGTGAGGGCACAAGGCCACGTGCCTCACTGGTAGGGCGCATGGCCATGTGCCCTGGGTCCCGGGCGCATGTGACCAGGAACCCGGGCGCATGGGACTGGTTTCGCGCGTCCTTCTTCCGGAAGCCATTGCGAACACTCCCGAACTCGGAATTCGACGCCGTTTGTTGCGTTGGAAAGATAACAGGCCTAAGAAGACTTCTATAACATCATATCAGCCATCACACCCTCCAAAACTTCATAATTTTATCTGGAAGTTAGGGTAGTGAACAGAAGATCCGATACAGGTCAAAATGACTCCGACGGCAAACCGGAAAAGCACGGAATGCAAAGAAACTTGTTCGGGGTGTGAATATGACCATAACCTTCAATGCATGATCATTAGGCATTGGTCATTCAGCCAATTTCCATGTTTACACGATTTACGTGTGGCTTTCGCTCGGAAATTATGGCTTTTTGCGGAAAACGTTGGAAAACATCCGATTTCGTTCGGCGAAGCTCCAAATCAACTTAAAAGGACCCGGCATCATCATATGATCAATCATGCTTGTTACCCTATAAAACATGAGTTTTATGCTCTGAATTAGGCAAATTTGGCGTGTCTACAACAGTGGGAGCGACTTTGCTTTAGTGAGTTCTTCTTTTATTTCCTAAGAATGTCCAGTTGAAAGCATGCTTATTTTCACTCTAGTTCTTATTTAAGCCATTTCCATTTCCTTGCATTTCTATTTGCTTGCTTATATGCTTGTTTATTTCCTTGAAGCATCATCTTGTTTCTTCCGATTTACTTGCCTTTCGTTGGTCCTTTTAAAAGCATAACGATCTAATTTCTAGCTTTGATTATCAACTTATTTCACCTTAGCATCTTAGATATCATCTTCTTTCATCCCTTGTTAAGTATACTTGTCTATTTTCTTCTAAGCCTAGTTTTCCTTTAGCGAATCTTTCAAAGCATGCTTAGTTAAATTAATGCTTTCTTCCATCTTAGTTTAATTTCATATCATTGTCTTGTTCATTTGCTTCCTACAACATCTCATAAATCATTGTATGCTTTTATTTTCTTTCTGCTTGCTCCTTAATTCCTTGACATTTCACTCACATTTAGCTTGCATTGGAGTTTCGGCTCCTTAGGTCATTCGAGAAGGGAGGCTCTCTCCTTTTGAAGCCCCATACATCCAAACACCCCTCTTGGTGGTTGCCAACTCCTCCTCCGGGGATTCCCTCACGGAAGGACTGAGTAGCTTCCATCAAGGCCTCCGTAAGTCTCCAGACATGAAGGATTCCCTCTTCATTGATCGGGCTGGTTGTACCTTTTTACCCCAAAACCTAGAGAACCCATTACCTATCGTTGTAAAAAGAGTGACAACCTTAGATTGCCCGGCGTTGTGAGAGCATAGGGTCCTACCCATTTATTTGAGTGGACAATAATTCTCTTAACAAGCCACTAATTTAAGGTTGAAACACAAAAAATTACGTTAATCATTCCAAAGTCTTTGCTATTACTTGCTTGCAAACAAAAATTGAAAAATAAACAAAAATTTTAAATTCACATAAAAAAACGAAACAAAAAATTGCTTGAGGTTAATTTGCTTGATAACTTGCTTGTCCAACAAACCAAAACAAAAAAAATTTAAAACAAAAAGCAGGTCAAAAAAATCAAATCAAAAAAATTCTTTGAGCTTTTATTTGTCAACCTTCTTTTCTTGTTGTGTTTATGAATTTAAGGTCAGGACGAGTTATCGGAATGGCGAATCAAAGATACAAGCAACTACAGTTGGAGTATGACCAATCTTATTTCTATCCTGATGCCGTATGTGCCGTCAATGAACCCGAAGTTCTCCCCGAACCTAATTAAACTTCTCCTCAACCCAATCCAAATGCACTTTGGGAGGCATTCTCTCATGCCGACCCTACCCAACTTCAGGCTATCGAAGCCATCCTCAAGGGCAAGTCGCCCGCCGACCACATTCTTCCAAAAGGTGGTCTTCACATCTCTACCCCTCGGTCAGTGGCACATCAACCCAATGTGCCCATTCATGGCCATTCTTATATCGGGCTTGTAGCCCCAACTTCTCCTCATCAGGTGGCTAATTTAGATCATCCCGATCCGAATGTTGTTGTTCCTTCTAGGCCACCAGTTTATTCTTCTAATCATCTCAACCCTACTCACCCTTTGGTGAATCGCCCAATGTACCCTTCTTATCCGGCCACTTCGGCCCATCCAAACCCAATTCCGGTGCACCAAGCACTCACTCCTCCTCCTCCTTTTAGGGAACCTTCTGTCAATCTGGCCATGATTAACAAGATCAATCGCATGGATGAGTAGTATAAAGAGCTTAGACATTTGATCGACACAAAGGCAACCCCTGAAATTTCTCTTTCTTCTTTCCCTACTTTTCATCTGCCTCCCTCTGAGATGCCGGTATACCGCCGTTACAACGGAACCGATAATCCCTTCATTCATATCAAGGACTTTCTGTATGAGTCATTAATGTGGCAAAATGACCCAAGGGCCCTTGCTTTTCTTTTCAGAAGATCATTAGAGGGTTCAGCTTTAGAGTGGTTCTACTCGCTTGACTCTTTGGAGGCGAGTAACTTTGAAACTGTCAAAGCTAAATTTTTGTAGATATATCAAGACAGGGTCGGACCAACATATTCCATCACTAACCTCATGGCCGAAAGAATGAGAAATGATGAAGATTTTACCAGATATGCTGATAGGTGGAGGTCCATTGTAGAAAAGCTTAGTGATTCCATTTCAGAACCAGAGCAAGTGAAGATGATCATCACCAATGCCACTCCAGCCTTAAAAAATATGGTAGCTTTGCATCACCCCACCTCCATGAGTGAACTCTTTTTGGCACCAAAATTTTCTGCTTAGCTTGTTTGATACAAATTTCAGCAATGTCAAAGCCGGTGCGGAAAAATCCAACCCATATTCGGAAAATTCAAGAACAGATGATACAAACAGGCTCTGGAAATGCCTTAGCATGGATTTACATGCTAAAAATAGCTAAGATAATATGCTCATTGCATAGCCCCGGTCAAGAGCTTCGCAACGGTGCCCAAAACATAGAAAATGGACACTGGAAAGCCAACATGACCATTTTGCCCCAACACTTTGGGACAAATGGGGACTCTAACATGGAATTCCAACTTTACCACATTATCAAGGTTGGATGGATCTAGGCAAAACTCAAAACAGATCGAAAATCCGACCCCCGGATGAAGAGATATGCAAGAAAGATCAAATCTGGCCAAAGTCCGTGTTAAATGACGCCAGGGGCATAATGGTCTGATCAGCTCCCGGATCAACCCATGGGCTGGAAATTCTGATTCATTGACCTGAAACATAGATATCTTGAATATTGATGCATGAAAAATAATTTTTTTTCAATTGGATAACTTAATTGCACTTAGTTGCAATTTCTAGCTTATCAATGACCAAGATCGCATAGATCGGAGAAACTAGCTAAACCAGGAGATCCGTTGCAATTCATGTGATCTCAACCACACATCAGGATGGAGCATAAGATCAATGGCCATTAGGGCATGTTCTGGAATTTTTTGAAGTCAATTTGGGATTTATTTACTTGGTTTTGGCTGGAATTAATGCTAGCCATTGGATCGGGAGCACTCTGATCAAACCAGGGTTAAACCTAACCAAAGATGGGCTAACCCAACTGTCTTGGCCGAACCTACCATCCTCCCTCATATGATGAGTGCGCAAACAGCCCTAGAAAGTAGGGGAGGGTGCGCAAGGCTTTGCCAACTCTCTCTATCTCTCTTTGGTTTATCATTATCTCATCCTCAACCACTTCAACTTCCCATGGCTTATCTTTATTACCCTCAACCACTCCCTTAGTTTATCTTCATCTTAACTAATCCTACAACTAACCAAGCCTATCCTCATTCAAGCCCTGGCCGAACCAGTCTTCTTGCCACATGTCATGTGCGCACACCTCCTTGAAAGTAGGATAAGGTGCGCACCCTTCTCTTCATCTCTTTCTAGTTGGTGCACAATCATCCTCAACAATAAACTATGGGTTATCCTTATCATCCTCAACCTCCCTTGAGTTATCCTTATCCCCCCTCAACAACCTCCAGCCTTATCTCCTCCTGCAGATGGTGCCATCAGCCCCTATAAAATCCCCCCTCAGCTGGCCATGTGAAAGGCAAGCTGATCACCCTGCGGAAGCCCTGCCTATCCTCCCTCTACCCTGCTCCAAGACAGCTTCCCCTTGCTTGGACGTCTTCATAAGCAAGTCATCAACCTCTCCAGCCCCTTTGTGGTGTGGCAAGTGAAAAAGAAGAAGGAGAAAAGACCCCCCCTCCAGTAGGTGCGCCAGAAGCAGCCCAACTGGTGGTGCACCAATTCCAATAGCAGGTGTTCCTTCTTGGAGCACCAATTCCGGCCCCATCTTCAGCAACAAAAGAAGAAGAATAATGAGAAGATAGGGCCAGCCATCTTCTTCTTCAATCTCCAATAGAAATTGTGCCAAAAAGGTAAGAAAAAAATGTAATTTTAATACTCTTCCTCCCCTCTTCTTTCTCTTCCCCTTGACCTTCTCTTTGGCCATTCAAAAAGCTCCAAAAACCCAGCCTTGTTGGTACCACTTAAAGCCCATGTTCAACCTCCCTATGCTGGTCCCACAAGCCATCAAAAATCAGCCTCTTTGGGCCTCTCATTTCAGACTCCTTGCTGTCTTAATTATGGCTTCTCATTGCCCATGTGTGCACAGCCCATAGGTGGCCTGTAAACAGCCCATTTGACATCCCCAAGCAACCCCATGCTGTCACCTAACACCATGACCCTTGTTGCCATCCCTCTAGCAGACAATTAGGCTCCTGAACATGCTCCTAATCAGGCCATGTTTGACCATCCTTGCTGCCCAAGTGGACAGACTTTAGAACATACCCAAATCAGGCCCCACTGCTGGCCCTGAAATCAGGCCCCTTTGATGGCTTTGAAACCAAACACCCTCTTTGATGTGTGGAAGGAGGGGTGACAGCCTGGGCCTCTTGGAATCCGCCGGACGGGCCAAGAGTTAAGCCGGGTGGCCCTGATTTCTACATGTCAAAATGCCCTTGTGAGCACCCATGTCAGGCCCCTTTGATGGTCACCTAGTTTGCCCTATGTGCAACACACCCAATACAGCTCCTACAACACCCCCAAACAAATCAATCGTCCTCTTTGATGTGTGGAAGGAGGGGTGACAGACCGGGCCTCTTGGAATCCGCCAGACATTCCAAGAAGTTAAGCCAGGTGGCCCTAATTTCCACTCATCAAATGCCTTTGCACAGCTCCTTGACTTCCCTATTTGGCCATCCAAATAGTCCAAGTTCGGCCTATCAAAACACATCTCAATCAGGTTCTTGTGTGCTCCCTTGATGGCCCTTCAACATAGCACATGAATGGCAAAAGAAGTCAGCCCACTGGCAGCTCTCAAAATAGCACCAAAACAAGCCCCTCTTAAGCTCTGTACATGGAACTTGCATCACCTGCTGCTGCTACAAGAATAAAAAAAAATGGCAAAGACATACAGGGTTTGAAGCTAGCCATTTTGGCCTTGAAGTGCTGCAAATAGGCCGCCAGGGCCCAAGCTGTTCAAAATAGGCCAACCAGGTTGACATGACTTGAAGATCGGCCTTACCAGGCTGACATGACATGAAGACCAGCCCATTGTGCTGATGAAGCTGGCCCATTGGGCCTTGGACACTTAAAATAAACCTTAATTAAATCTGAAGGCGAAATGCCAAAATTAAATAAGGAGTTAGTCCACAACTGGATGCTCCATTGGGCGGCTCATCCGACATGCACCAGAACGCTGACCCGGGCGTAGGCATGGGACACGTTTCCCACTGCAGACGGACCCTTCCCACTACTTGGAAAGTCAAATGACTATACCTTGTAGGATGGGTAAAATTCCACACCGATCGGAAAATAAGGCGGCATGCTGCCAAAATTTTCTCGGTCAATTTGGATTTTACAACAAGGGAAGGACATTCACACATTTGCACTTCGACAAGCATTATTCATGGTATATGAACTGCCACATCTGATGTACACCAGCATGAACATGAATATTCAATGAACATTTCAAGTGCCGAGTTGATTGCATGTGACTGGACATCAACACTAGCCTGACAGACCGGATGTGATGCAAACCAACAAGAGTTGACTGAATCTGAAGTTAACTTAATTAAATCTGAAAATACATTCAAACCAACCTTAAAACATGCTTAAAACAGATCATTAAAGCTTTAACATTCAACAAAAATCAGATTTAATACAATCTGGAAAAATTGATTCAATACACTTAATCCATTAGAATTCAATTTCCTAAACAAGTGCAAATCAAATAATTCACAACCAATTGAAAAGAACACAAAAAGAAAGCATTAATGCATCTGAAATTCATCTTAAAACATGTCACATTCAGATCAATGACAATCTGAAGTTCATGTTTAATCAATTTGAACCAAACTTCAAAACATCTAGAACGTACCGAACACACCCGAATTGGTATGAAAACACCAACCGACATGAGAAGATCACATGAAAATGACTCAACAGATGTCAATTAAACTTAAAAAAGTCAAAATTGATCAACACATCTAAAATATCAAGTTCAAACAAAAAATAAATAAACTTCAACCAACTGAAGTAAAACAAACCAAACAAATTAAACAAGCTCAAAACAACTAACATTCAAATCCAAGTCAAATGGGAATCTGAAATCAACATTTCAAACCACATCAAAATCCATTCATAAATAAAACATAAGTCAACTCCAAAATAAATCTAATCAAACTTGTTTGCATCTTGTTGGCATCAATTTTTTCCGCTTAGCTTGCTTGATACAAGTTTCAGCAATGCCGAAGTCAGTGCAGAAAATCTGACCCAGATTCAAAAAATTCGTGAATAGATGATGTAAATAGGCTTTGGAAATGCCTTGGAATGGCCTTACATGCTACAAATGGCCAAGATAATGTGTTCATTACATAGCCCCGGTCAAGAGCTTCGCAACGGTGCCCAAAACATGAAAAACGGACACCGAAAGGCCGAAATGACCATTTTTCCCCTGACACTTTGGGACAAATTGGGACTCTAACATGGAATTCTAACTTTACCACATTGTCAAGGTTAGATAGAGCTAGGCAACGCTCAAAACGGATCGAAAATCTGACCCCCGGATGAAGAGATATGCAAGAAAGAGCAAATCCGGACGGAAAGCCGTATGTTCTCGCACCAGGGGCATAATGGTCCGATTAGCTCTGGATCGACCCATAAGCTGAAATTTTCAATTTTCATGACCCAAAACTTTTATCTCATGAATATTTATGCATGAAAAATAAATTTGGCCAATGGGAGAAGGCAATTGCATTCAATTACAGTTTTCGGCATTATCGACGGCCGAGATCGCACCGATCAGAGAAACTAGCTAAATTAAGAGATCCGTTGCAATTCAAGTGATCTCAACCACAAATCAGGATAGAGCATAAGATCAATGGCCATCAGGGCATGATCTGGAATTTTTTGAAGTCAATTTGAGATTTATTTAATTGGTTTTGGTCGGAATTAATGCTAGCCGTTGGATCGGGAGCACTTTGATTAAACCAGGGTTAAACCTAACCCAAGATGGGCTAACACAACCAGTCATGGCCGAATCCCATCCTCCCTCATCTGATATGTGTGCAAGAAGCCCTATAAAATAGGGGAGGGAGGCGCACCCACCTCCTTCTTCCTTGGCTAGTGGGTCAACCACTTCCCTCAACCACCTCCCATGGCTTATCCCTATCTCTCCCTTGGTTTATCTTCATCCTAACTAATCCTACAACTAACCAAGATTATCCTCATCCAAGCCTTGGTTGAACCAGCCCTCTCTCCACTTGTCATGTGCGCACACCTCCTTGAAAGGAGGAGATGGTGCGCACCCTTCTCTCCCTCTCTTTCTAGTTGGCGCATAATCATCCTCAACAACCAACTATGGGTTATCCTTATCATCCCCAACCTCCCTTGAGTTATACTTATCTCCTCTCAACAACCTCCAGCCTTATCTCCTCCTGGAGATGGCGCCCCTCAGCCCCTATAAAATCCCCCTCAGCTGGCCATGTGCAGGACAAGCTGATCACCCTGCGGAAGCCCTGCCTCTCCTCCGTCTACCCTGCGCCAAGAGAGCTTCTCCTTGCTTGGACGTCTTCATCAGCAAGTCAGCAACCTCTCCAGCCCCCTGGTGGTGTTCCAAGTGAAGAAGAAGAAGGATAAAAGGCCTCCCTCCGGTAGGTGCGCCAGCAGCAGCCCAATCGGTGGTGCACTGATTCCAACAGCAGGTGTTCCTTCTTGGAGCACTGATTTCAGCCCCATTTTCAAAAAAAAAAAAGGAGAAGAGGAAGAAGGGTATAAGGCCAGCCAGCTTCTCCTTCAATCTCCAACAAGGATTGTGCAAAAAAGGTGAGGGAAGATGTAGTACTTTCTAGTTCTTTCCTCCCCTCTTATTTCTCTTCCCCTCGGCCTTCTCTATGGCCATTTAAGAAGCTCCAAAAACTCAGCCTTATTGGTACCACTTAAAGCCCATGTTCAACTTCCCTACAACACCCAATCAGCCCTATTCTCTACACAGATCCCTTACCCATTGAGGAGGATGGAGTGATGTCCCGGGCATTCTTGGATCCACAAGATGGGCCAAGTCTCCCCCGGGCGGGCTCTTGATCCCTCGTTTTGGCTGGGGGAGAGGGTGATGTCCAGGGAATTCTTGGAATCCGTACGACGGGCCAAGTCTCTCTCAGGCGGATTCTCAACTTCAACCAAGACAGCCCATTTGTGTGGCCTTCCTTATTTCAATACCAAACAGCCCCTTTGAGGCATTGAAATCCTTTTCAACATGCCCTTTGTGCAACACCTAACCAACCCTTCCTAACTTGCCTTAAACCTGCCCCTTGTGCAGTCCCCTTTCCAACTCTTCCAAGAAGCACCCCCACAGATACATTCCATCCCCTCTAAGGCTTCCGTTGCCCACTGCTACAGCAAGAAGGCAAACACTAGAAGTCAAATTCTGCAGATTGTCAAAGCAGGCCATTTTGGCTCTTGGAGATCAAAACAGGTGCTGCGAACAAGTGCAACAAACTGAGGCTACAACAGGTCCTTGTAAGGACCAGGTTGGGGGTGACGGCCTGATCCCCCTTGGCTCACATAATGGGTCAAGGGCTTGAGAAGGTGGCTCTCGACTCTGGTCCAAACAAGGTGTAAAACAGGCCAACCGGGCCATGGAGACATGAAGCTTGAATTGGGCCAACCGGGCCGACATGGCATGAAGCCGGCCTTCTCAGACCATGAGACATGAAGACTAGCCCATTGTGCTGATGAAGCTGGCCCATTGGGCCTTGTACACTTAAAATAAACCTTAATTAAATCTGAAGGCGAAATGCCAAAATTAAATAAGGAGTTAGTCCACAACTGGACACTTCATTGGGCGGCTCATCCGGCATGCACCGGAACGTTGACCCGGGCGTAGGCATGGGACACGCTTCCCACTACAGATGGACCCTTCCCACTACAGGGAAAGTCAAATGACTATGCCTTGTAAGACGGGTAAAATTCCACACTGATTGGAAAATAAGGCGGCATGCTGCCAAAATTTTCCCAATCAAGTGGTATTTTACACCAAGGGAAGGACTTCACACATTTGCACCATTGACAGCATTATTCATGGCATATGAACTGCCACATCTGATGTACACCAGCATGAACATGAATATTCAATGAACATTTCAAGTGCCGAGTTGATTGCATGTGACTAGGCATCGACACTAGCCCGACAGACCGGATGTGATGCAAACCGAACAAGAGTTAACCAAATATGAAGTTAACATAATTAAATCTGAAAATACATTCAAATTAATCTTAAAACATGCTTAAAACATATCATTAAAGTTTTAACATTCAACAAAAATCAGATTTAATACAATCTGGAAGAATTGATTCAATACACTTAATCCATTGGAATTCAATTTCCTAAACAAGTGCAAATCAAATAATTCACAACCAATTGGAAAGAACATATGAAGAAAACATTAATGCATCTGAAATTCATCTTAAAACATGTCTAATTTAGAAGTTCAAAGGTTAATCACTTTAAACCAAACTTCAAAACATTTAAAACCATACCAAACACACCCGAATTGGTATGAAAACACCAACCGACATGAGAAAACCACATTAAAATGACTCAACACATGTCCTTGAAACTTAGGCAAGTCAAATTGATCAACACATCTAAAATATCAAGTTCAAACAAAAAATAAAATAAACCTCAACCAATTGAAGTAAAACAAACCAAACAATTAAAACAAGCTCAAAACACTTAACATTCAAATCCAAGTCAAATGGAAATATGAAATTTACATTTCAAATCACATCAAAATCAATTCTTAAATCAAACATAAATCAACTTCAAACAAAATCAAATCAAACTTGTTTGCATCTCATCGGGCCTAAAAGGCCCGGGCCCTTTGTGTTCTTTATATGTTGTGGATGTGCACGCTCTCGTCAAACAAGATCGCTATGGTAGTTAATCAAGGGTGTTCGAGTGTTTGCTCGATGTAAATGAACATTGGATATTCGCACCATCCAATGGAGAGAGGTCAAAAAATATTTTCACAGAACCCGAACCTCGGTTCTATACTCTTCTAATATCACATGGACTATCTAGTAGTTTTTATGGTCTATCACCTATTTTACTAGAAAATTCAGGTACGATATTTTCAACATTCAAAAACAAATCTCTTAAACGCATTTCAAAAATCAAAACGATTCCCGAGGTTCCCACAAATTGGCACGCCCGGTGGGACCTCTCTTTCCCTTCATCTCTCTGCCATAGCGATTTGAGAAAGTGCACACCCACTATCTCTTTAAAGACTCTCTTCATCTAATCAGGTCGGCCTTGTATGTTTTTGCAGATTCAATGGAGTTTGACAATGGTGTTCGTTATTCCAAGGCCTACATCAACAGCCGTTGCA
Organism: Cryptocoryne crispatula var. balansae; assembly: GCA_036172225.1. NCBI lineage: Eukaryota > Viridiplantae > Streptophyta > Magnoliopsida > Alismatales > Araceae > Cryptocoryne > Cryptocoryne crispatula. Next base: position 22,055,799 of record CM069920.1, read on the forward strand.
TTGGTGCAGTCACCGCCGGCATCACTTTTGGCTGTTTCCCCAAAGTTGTGCTACACCCTGACCGTCTTGGTGCCACGCTGGAGGAGCCATTCGCTACTGAGGAGGAGGTCCATCCCCTCCAACAACTTCAAATAGCTTCTGCAGATGCTGCCCTACTTTTTGAGGCTTCCCTCCCGAAGTCACCTCAACCAGCTCCTCTTCATGAGTCATTTTTGGTTAATGTTATCACCGTTAACTCCGGGCCCGCGCCCACATCTCCTCAGTCAAGTCTGCGCAAGCTTCGGCTTGAACATGGCTCCCGTCGTAACTTGGAGGTTGGTAACGTACGGTGCCCTTGGAACCGTGCCTGCCCAGCCACTTTCATCAAGACTCCCTCTGAGTTTAGGGAAGAGAAGCGCCGCCGACCGCGGCTTATCGTTCTACCCCTTGTCAACTGGTTCGTTGCTCTGAGCCAGTTGGATGATGAGTTACAGGGCCCCTGCTATGCCCGTTATTAAGAATATGCCAATTGTACGGGGGAAGAGTCAACCTTCTGCCCGTTCCAGGAAGATCGGCCGACCAGTGGCCAGGGATGCTGTAGAGAGGGGGCAGCCCTCTCCTAAAAAACTTGAAGACTCGAGCCGATCAGTGGCTCTCAAGATATCAGCTCGGGCGAGGGGCCATCCCTTGGCTTGTCTTTCCTCCTTGGACCGATCAGCGGTCTATGTCGAAGAGAACCTGCAGGTGCTACCACCTGCCCATCAAAAGTTCTATGTAAACAGTCGATTTGCCAACCAACCATTTCGTTTCTCTGCCCAACCAACCGGGGGCAAACTCCCCATGAAGTTTTTGGCTCACCCGGCTGACCGCTCAATGGTCCAGCCCAAGAAGACCCGGCAGCAGCCGCCTGCTGTACTGAGGACTCCAGCAGTCAGCCCAAATACTGACTTTTCATTTCGGCAACCGGTTCCACTGATTGGGGGCACGTCCCCCATTCAAGCGTCTTTTCGCCGAGAGTCCCGGACAGCGGACACTCGTGCCCACCGGGGGCAGGGATTCAGACCCTCTGTCCCGATCTCGAAGGTTTGGTGCCCTAAGCCCAGCATTCCCCTTGCAAAACCACTTGTCTCCAAAGCCTGTCGTCAACCTCACCCAGACGAGGGGCCTTCTGGGCTGAAGTCCCAACCACGGCCACAGCCGAGGGCTGTATTCAACCCCCCGCAGCAACCAAAGGCCAATTCTATTCGGCCGAAGGTTCAGTTTGCACCGCCCCACTGGCGGCAGTTTTATCATTTTGATGATGGTCATGCGACCACTTCTCCGCGGGAGCTACCACACAGAAGAGGGTCAGTCCTTGACCGAGTTATGTTGTCTGACACTGCCCCCAAATGCCAAGTAGCACGGGGGCCAGGAGGCCAGATGCGAGTATACACTTGCTACACTACAGGTGCTAGTCACCCTGATGATGTTCCAGAGGACTCTCAGACTGTAGTTCATGTTGGGCCCATCACACGTAGTATGGCCGAACATCAATCTACCATCACCGCGGAGGACGCACGCCGTCGTAAGGACAAGGATATTGTGCCAAGCGATGAAGTAGTGGTCATGCCACCGGCCATGAAATTAGAAGATCTTTGGAGGGAGAATCAATAGCTCCGGGCTCTCCTTTCCAGTTCCGGCTTGCTCTATTCTCAACCAGCACAAGCATCAGGTGCCACCGAGGCTTCAGATGGGCCCCGTATTACTCAAGGAGAACTGCCACCTGTAGCACAACCTCGTCCTACTACTCCCATGCATCCGGCTCCTAGACCACCCATGGATGATGAGATCTTCATTCAACCACAGTACCAAGCCCCTCTGCCTCCACCGCAGCAAGATTTTCTTGAGTCTTCTCAGTGGGCTATGATAGATCAAATGATTTCTATGCGTTTGGCGCAACATGACGATGGACAAGGTGTGGCGGGCCTCTACCAAGTCCCATACCCACCACATCATCAGTATGTGAAGCTTCCTCTTGACGTCTCTAAGGTGCCCAAGTGCTCCAAGTTTGATGAGCGTGGGTCCCCCAGGGAGCATTTGGCTTTATATTACACTCACATGGGTGAGTTAGCACATTGCGAATCGTACTTGCTTAAGTACTTCGCCACCACTCTAACGGGCACAACCTTTGAGTGGTTTTATAAATTGAAGCCTGGATCAGTAGTAGACTGGCCTGATCTACAAAGAAAGTTTATTGAGAGGTTTAGTTTCTCTGAGCGGCCGCATACCCTGGTCGAGTTGACCACTATGTTCCAGGGACGAAATGAATCGGCAGTCGACTATATTCGCCGCTGGAGAAATGTATGCATGAAGTGTGCCAATCCACCTTTGCATGAGGAGGCAGCTGCATTGTGTAAGAGAGGCCTTCGGGCTGAGATCCAGGAAAAGGTGTTGGGGACACGTATCCAATCCTTTGATGACTTGAATGTCACGGTTGCTGACATAGAACACTTCTATGTCAATAACCCTTTGGTGGCAGCTGCAAGATCAAGGCCAATGAAGGACAAACAGCCAGTTTCTAGGGATGTCAATACGGTGGATGTCTCGTCATCTTCTAGACCCTATAATAATGCTGGAGGCAAAAGTGCTACCACGGCACCCCCTCAGAGGAATACCACCAATCTTGCTCCAAGGCCCACATGGGAAGAACGTGCTTTGAAGCCTTATTCCTTCACACGGGACTATACAAAGAAATTATTTGATGCCTGTATGAAGAGTGGACTGATTAGCCTGCCGACGAGTCGACGCCCGGAGGATGCTGCTAAGAGTCAAGAACCGAACTTCTGCCCGTACCATAGACTATTGGGGCATATGATCGAAGATTGTTACCAGTTCAAGGACTTGGCCGAAAAATTGATCCAGGACCAAGTTCTTTATTTGGGGAACCGACTAGTGCAGCCCCCACAACCTCATGTCAAGCCTCGACCACTGACGAACTTTGCGGTCAATGCGGTACATTACAGACCGGAGCATCCTGTTCCGGGGCTTCCTCCTCCTCCACCTGAATGACGATGGCGTCCTGACATGGAACGGCTTCCGCACCCCACAGTTTATCAAATGGCGTCCCGAGTCCGTTCCATTCTGGAGGGATTCCGGGTTAGATGTGTACACCTAGAGGCAGACATTATGGCCACCATGGCTAATGTCACCGAGTTGCTCACTGGCAAGATGACGTATGAAGAAGCTTGCCCCCCTCCTCTGCAAGCCTAGGGGAGATCTTTTGCTGACTCACCTCAGCCGTCAGGGCAAACTGTTAACAACCCGATGAGCTTTTGGGAAGCGCTGATTAGTACGAGGCAGAGCCTGAAGCTTACTCTGCATGCTCCCCGAGGGCACCTATTGAAGCACCACAGCTGGATAGGCCGAAGAAGCGTCGACGGTATCATGTTTACTCACGGTATTCCTTTCCTCAGGCAATGACACGCCATCTCTATGAGGTGGTTGCAAGGGGAGGCCTAATGGAACCACATCCGGATAGGGGCTTTCACTTCATGTCCTTTCCTAGGGGTGGTTGTGGATATCATCATACACAGTCACACTCCATTGAGGACTGTCAGGCAGTCAAGAAGCACCTTGAAGACTTGATCAGAAATGAGGTCCTTAAGATCGGACGTTACCTCGTTCAACCACCGCGGCCCCACGTCAACTCAAGCCCGGCAAGTCCTTCCTATGTCATTCACGCCACCCCTGAAGTTGGTAGGCCAAAGAAACATATGGCTGGGGGCACCTCACAAAGTCTTGCGCGCCCCCAATTCTTCTCCAGTTATCAGAAGCTCCCTTGTGAGCTTATACAGAAAAATGTTGAGGCTGAGGCTCAACGCCAATGCCAGATTCAAGAAGCAGCCGAGGACCCTGAGAGACCTTGGCAAGTTATCCCTACGCGGGAAGAGAGGGCTCGAGTTCGAGCAGAAGTTGCCTTACGTAAGGCTGAGGACCAAGCAGCTGCTAAGGGTCAAAACAATCAAGTAGCTCCACCGCATGGCCCATCTGATGCTACACATCGGAGGAAGCAGCTCAAGAATAAGAGAAAAGTCGAGAAGAGAAGAGCTCAGTGGCAGGAAGAACGCATGAGAAAGATTGAAGCCCGGCAACAGAGCTTGACTCCAGTTCAGAAGCTCCAGAAGTTGATTGACCAACTTGAGGAGTATGTTCCAAAGCAGCCTTCAGGACCCCTGACTCTTGATGACTTCATCCCTTAGGGTGATTAGGCCAAGTGCCAGAGATTCACCAATTGTCTACTTAACCTTAGGCAGAGGGCGGGGATTGGTGAGGAGACAGCCCTAGCCCTAATTGCAGATTTTTGGGAAGATGGTGCAGAGGAGCCTAATGTAGAGGAGCTCATGGCCCAGTTTCAGACCTTCTCCTGCAACATGGTAAATTACCCTCCTCCAACGTCCTATAAAAGTCAAGGACGGGCTCGTCGGGGTCCTCAGATCAACCTCTCATCCCCGAGGAGAAGTGAACGTATATCCCAAAAGAAGCGTGGTGGTCAAATCCAGCTTACAGATAAGGTTATCTACCTTGAGGATGAGGGACATGGCCCAGTGCCTACTCCAATCATCAGACAGCCCCCTGGGCACAACACTAATTTAAACGGATCTTCCAGTGGTCCAAGTGTGCCAAGCACCGGGTCAGACGTGCCATCGACATCAGCCCATGTTCAAGACACAGATGCCGGAGAGGCCAACCAGCCTAGTTCCTCTCAGTTAAATCATTCTGTGGATGAAGATGAGGGCTCAAGCCCTTCGCAGCCCTTTGCTACATCAAACTTTCAGGTGGACCAGCCTGACCCCCTTGTGGCCAGGTATCCAACAACAGCAGAAACCAGGGATCAAGTCAACACCTCCCTGCTATCTAAGATCAGGAGGCTACCTGTACGCCTCAGTATTTGGGAAGTGCTCTCCTTGAACAAAGAGCTTCGTGATACCCTGATAGCAGTTCTGCAGCAACCAGAGGTGTATGAAGCTCACATTGCCGAGCTTGGACAGTTTGACGCCTATGCGGCTTCTGTGTCATTCACGGATGAAGATATAGTCTTTCCCAGTGCCTTCCACAATAGGGCATTGTACATGAAAGGCTCTATAAATGGGTATGAGATGAGTCGCATCATGATCGACGCTGGTTCAGCATGCAATCTCATGCCCATCAAGACGTTCTGGTTTTAACCAAGATTCCGAGGAGGCTTTGGGCCAAGTCGATGTGGAACTGGATGTGGGAGGTCTAATGGCCAAGACCACCTTTTACATCATCAATGCCGACACTACATACAGGGCATTGTTGGGACGCCCTTGGATTCATGCCAATTGTGTTGTGCCGTCCACATTCCACCAATGCATAAAGTACAACAAGGAAGGGAGGTAGTATAGAATTGAGGCTGATCAGTCCCCGTTTGAGATTGCGGAGTGTCACCTTGATGATGCCATCCCATACTTTCAGACTGGGCCGCCAAAACCTGTGCCCAATAAAGGAAAAGAAAATATGGAGGCTGAAGACCCCCAGGATGATGAGATCCAAGTTGATGAAGTCAAAGCCAAGATGCTCCGACTTTCATTAAAATCCCAGGGTCCCACGACCCAGGCGTATCGCAAAGAATGGCGCCCGACTAGCTTCAATGCAAATTCAGTCACAAGAGAGATTGAGGATAGCATCTACATGCCTCAATATTTGTTGTGGTTGACAGGGGATCGTGAGCTACGAACTGTTGAAAAGCTCACCACATTCAGAGTCTCCTACCCACCTGGCCCTATCCTGACATTTTACAAAGCTAAAATGATGAAGAAGCGAGCCTGAAAAGATGACTTTGGGTGGCCCGAGCATTCAGATTCTCAGTCAGTGACGATTCAGCCATCACCAGGGGTCTCCCCTGGTATTCTCCACTTGTATCAAAAGATGGGATTTCCCCAGAGGCAGTCCCGGAAGAAGGCCCGTGCTTTTTACAACATGTGTAATCCCCAAGATGGCCAAAACACGACCAGCAAGCATCCTGGTCTGGCATATGACTCTGACTATGAGGCACCAGTCCATTATGCCGTAGACATGATCAGCATCCAGCATGGTGGTGAGCCTAGCAACTCCATCCCTGTCTTTGATGAGTCATCCGAGGATGAAGAAATATTGATTCAAGGCCTTGGTAGCAGCCAGACTAATGCCAAACTATTTGTACAGCAAGCCTCTACCTCCCCTGCACAAGTTGAAGCCTCTCTTAGTGAGGATGAGCAAGATGATGATGTTGAGTTCATGGACCTCAGCTCGGCTCCGGAAGAAATTGAATATGGTGGCCAGGCAACGGTCGATGATCTCCTGGAAATTGACTTAGGGACTCCAGATGACCCTAGGACAACCTTTATCAGTGCCCTTCTCACTGAAGAAGAAATAAACCCGTACAGAGCTCTTCTCCGAGAATACAAGAATTGCTTTGCATGGTCCTATGATGAAATGCCAGGTTTAGCCCCTGAGGTGGCAGTCCACAATCTTGCCATCCTCCCGACTGTCAAACCGATCAAGCAAGCCCAACGACGAATGTGTGCTGACCTAGAACTCAAGGTCAATGCAGAGGTCGACAAGCTCAGGGATGTGGACTTCATCGAGCCTTGCACTTATTTAGTCTGGCTCGCCAACATTGTTCCTGTCAAAAAGAAGAATGGGCAGATTCGGGTATGCATAGACTACCGAGACCTAAACAAGGCCTGCCCGAAGGATGACTTTCCTTTGCCAATACCAGAGAATATGGTGGATGTGACCATGGGACACGAGGTTTTGTCCTTCATGGATGGGTCGTCTGGCTACAATCAGATATTGATGTCGGAGGAGGACAAGAACTTCACGGCATTCCGTACCCCCAAGGGTATATTTAACTACAAGCGGATGCCATTCGGCTTGAAGAATGGAGGGCAACATACCAACGAGCCATGACAAAGATCTTTGATGAGATGTTGCATGATTTGGTGAAGTGTTATGTAGATGACCTTGTTGTTAAAACTAAAATGCGGGCTGACCACTTCGGTCACTTGCAAACAGTCTTTGAAAGACTTCGCCTGTATAAATTGAAAATGAATCCAATGAAATGTGCTTTTGGTGTCTCTAGTGGCAAGTTTTTAGGGTTCATTGTCAGATATTGGGGTATTGAGATTGACCCTGATAAAATCAAGGCTATCAGAGAATTACCTCCACCTCGGAACATATGTGAGTTAAGGTCACTTCAAGGCAAGATTGCCTACATCCGGTGCTTTATCGCCAATCTCTCTGGCAGGTGCCAGCCCTTATCTAGGCTAGACAAGAAAGGCACCCCTTTCATTTGGGATGATAGTTGTCAGGCCGCCCTTGATGGCTGTCAAAGGTCGTCCTTTGATTCTCTATATCACAGCACTCGATGCCTCCCTGGGGGCAATGCTTGCCCAGTTGAATGATGAGGGGAAGGAACAGCCACTTTACTACCTTAGCAGAAGGTTGGTAGGTCCCGAACACAAGTATTCTCCCATGGAAAAGATGTGCCTTGCCCTAGTCTTTGCAGCTAAGAAATTGAGGCACTATCTCCTGGCTCACAAGGTTAGCTTAATATCCAAGTTTGATCCTCTTAAGTACATGTTGAAGCGACTGACCCTACCGGACGTTTGGGTAAGTGGGCTCTCATGCTCATGGAGTTTGATATCCAGTATATCCCCCAGAAAGCTATCAAAGGTCAAGGGATGGCAGACTTCCTCGCCGCTCACCCTATTTCAGAAGATTCCCCTCTCAATCTTCAGTTACAAGATGAAGAGACTTTGAGAGAAGCAAAATAAGCCCAACAAATCAATGTCGAGCACTGGAAATTGTTCTTTGATGGTGCTTCTAGTGTTGAAAGAAGGACAACAAGAAAAGCTAGGCCCAGAGCAGGTGCGGGCATTGTACTCCTTAGCCCTGATGGGGGTGTACTACATGAGTCATGTTCCTTCTCAGGAATCTATACAAACAATGAAGCCGAGTATGAAGCACTCGTCGTCGGCCTTGAGATTGCCCTTGACATGGGAATCAGGTGTATCCAGGTGTTTGGAGACTCTATGCTAGTAGTACAACAAATGTTGGGCATCTTTGAAGTTCGCAAGCCAGAGTTGGTTCCATACCACACAGCTGCCATCCACTTGTCAAAGAAGTTCTATCTTTTATCTTTTCGACATTGAACACATCAGGAGGGGACAGAATTCCCAGGCTGATGCTTTGGCCAAGCTCGCTCTGCGATCAAGCTTACACCAGATGGGAAGTTGGAGATTGTTGTCAAATGTCGACGACTCCTTCCAGACAAAAGTAGACGTGCAGATGGCTTCACCCTGTTGGAGGCCAATGCCATTCAAGACAATGAAGATGAACCTGACGCAGTCGATTGGCGACAACCCATTATTGACTTCAAGAATGGGACTCTTCCTGAAGATCGTGCTCAGCGTGTACAGTTGGCTCAAAGGGCAACTTCTTACCAGCTCATTCATGGGGAGTTGTATCGACTTGTGCCAGAAAAAGAACGGGCTGTCCTTGCTAGGTGCATATCCAAGAGGGAAGCTATCCAAATCATGAGAGAGGTCCATAGCGGATTGTGTGGTGCTCACCAATCCGGACCCAAAATGAAGATCGCCATCAAGTTAAAAGGTTACTACTGGCCGACGATGTTCACTGATTGTGATGAGTTCGCCAAGAGGTGTCATGAGTGCTAGGCCTTCGGGACCATTCCTCGACGCCCACACACGAAGTTGCATCCAACTACCCCTACTTGGCCTTTTGCCGAATGGGGAATGGACATAGTTGGACCATTCAAGCCATCTGCCCGAGGATCTAGGTTCATCCTAGCAGCCACGGATTATTTTTCTAGGTGGGCTGAGGCTATAGCTGCTAGAGAAGTTACAGGCGAGGTGGTATCTCGCTTTGTTCGGCAAAACATCATCTACAGATATGGTGTTCCTAGTCAAATCATGTCAGACAATGGGACCCCATTCAGAAATCAGACAGTCTACAAGATGACAGCTAAGTTCCACATTGATTGGAGGACTTCAACCATTTACAACCCTCAAGCCAATGGCCTAGCAGAGGCCTTCAACAAGACTCTTTGCAAACCTCTGGTCAAGGTGGTCGGAAGCAAGAAAGGAAATTGGGATGAAAAAATGTAGGAAGCACTCTGGGCTTACCGTACAGTTTACAAGACCCCCACGGGTTGCTCTCCATTCTCCCTAGTGTATGGGAGTGAGGCTGTTGTTCCAGTGGAGATAGAGCTGGCCTCTTACCGAATTGTCGTCCATCATGGCCTCCCATCCGATGAGCCCGATGAAGTGCATAGGAGGTTCATGGAACTTGAGAAGCTGGAGGGTGATAGGCTCAAGGCTTACCAACATCTCAAAGTTTATCAAGCCAGGATGACTCGAGCTTATGACAAGCTAGTCAAAGACAGGGCATTCAAAAAAGGTGACCTTGTGATGGTCAAGCAGAAGGATGCCATGGCTGGTCGTCCCAAGAACAAGTTCCTCCTGAACTGGTTAGGACCCTACATTGTTGATCGGGTCTTGTAAGGCGGAGCCTATGCGGTAGTGGACAGCAAGGGGGAAACTCCTTTCCCACCTCTCAATGGCAAACACCTTAAAAGGTACTACGCCCCTGACCACGAGTTCCACATAGAGGCGACCAACATTGAAAGCTAGGTCTTTTCTCACTTCATTCAAAAAAAAATGGGGCTAAAAATAGAGATGCCCGACAGACTTGGCCGATCATGCACAATGGATGGCCAAGGGCAAAAATGTCAAAACATTCAGCCAAAGTGAAAACCTGCAAAGGCGCCTTGGGCAGAATTGGATAACCCTACTGTGTGAAAATCCGGCAATGGGACGCACAGGCAAAAGTGAAAAGGGGTCAGCCTGGGTGAAAACTCCCAAAAGGAGCAATCAGGTTGATAAGAAACAAACAAACAAACAAAAAACAAAACAAAAAATAATCAACTAGGGCGAGCCCCCAACCTAACAAGATCGGTTGGTTCATTCCCCTAATTTTATTAGGGAGGAGGTCCGAGTTTCCAATGACGAAAAGGCTCTCATAGGCTCATCTACCTTGTAGTAGAAATATGCCAGGGAGACCATACCTGAGGCGACGAGGAAGACCATCTCCCATCTTTAAAATTCGAGGGAAGTTTCCACACTCCATCTTGAAAGGGACGAAGGGTAGTACCCTACTCTACTCTCACCCATTCTTACCCCTTCAGTCATTCTTTTGACTTTAGCAATCCAACCATCTTGATCATTCCGATCCTGATGGTCCATAAATAAAAGACTTTTTCCAATCTTGACTATTCAGCCCACACGTCCCATAAAAACTCATATTGTCACGACCCTTCCTGGTCTGAACAATTTTTGAAATTAATTCAAACCCATACCACCTTGACCATTCCGGTCTTGTTGGTCTACAAGCTTTCACGTTGTCATGACCACTCCGGTCTTGATGACCCACAAAACATGCATCTGCTGGACCATCATTCCAGGCAACCTTCAACAAACTAACCATCTTGGCGATGTTGGTCTTGTATGGCTTTAAAACTTTTACTACCTTGATCATCCCAATCTCGGTAGCCTACACAACAAGTTGCCTTGACTACTTGTTCTTGAGGCTCCAAACAAGAATTCTACAATGCCACTTTGGCTTCCATAGCCCTACTTTAGTCCTACACCATGTGTAGACCCATGGGACACCAGCCCCTTTGAGGCTCCCATTCGCCCCGTTGTGGCACTCTAGTCCTACACCATGTGTAGACCTATGGGACACCAGCCCCTTTGGGGCTCCCATTCGCCCGTTTGTGGCACTTTAGTCCTACCCTTTGTGTGGACCCTTGGGAAATCAGCCCCTTTGAGGCTCCCATTCGCCCCTTTGTGGCACTCTATTCCTACACCTTGTGTAGACCCATGGGACACCAGCCCCTTTGAGGCTCCCATTCACCCCTTTGTGGCACTATTAGTCCTACCCTTTGTGTGGACCCCTAGGAAACCAACCCTTTGAGATTTCCTACCGGACCCTTTGTAGTCCACAAACTTTGCCTTGTAGGCAAGCCCGAAATCCCTTTGTGTTGGTTTTACAACCTTATTAGGCCCCCAGGCCAAGTTTCCCCTAGCACTTGGATTTGTCTCATATTCACTCGACCCTCTTGCCAAGTTGTTTTCCCCTACTTGGATTGGTCTTGTCTTGATTGAAACTCTCTCTGTGTCAGTTTCAAAAATTTGACCTTCATGCTGAGTTGTCTTAGGCACTTCGATTGGTCATATCTTGTTTGAAACCCCTTTGAGATAGTTTCAGTGTTGGCCCTCCATGCCAAGCAGCCTTCAGCACTTGGATTGGTCTAATCCTGTTCGGAACCTCCTTTGCGTTGGTTTCGCACCTATTTGATTAATCCCTCATGCCAAGTTGCCTTTTGCACTTGGATTGGTCTTATCCTTGTTAGGAACCCCCTCTGTGTTGGTTTCTCCACTCACTTGTTTGAAGCCCCTTGATTGGTTTCACAACTTTGGTTGGACCTCCATGTTGAGTTATCACTAATCTCAACCTGGTTCATTCTATTTGCATATGGCTTGAGGGAAGCCTTAATTCCCTATACAATAGAGAGAGAGAGAGAAAGAAAATAAAGTGAAAAATAAAAAAAAAAGAAAAAAAAAGAAAAAAAGAGGAAAAAAGAAAAAAAATAACAACAAAGAAAATGAAAGACTAGCTCATTCAGAGAGCTTGCTTGTTGGGGAGCATGCAAGAATTTACACCATCAAATGTGCCTATTGAATGGAGGATGGGCAACCAAACACAAAAAGAAGCCAAGGCTGGTCATGTACAAGGGCCCAAGCCCTTCTCAGTCCTGAAGAAGCTCATATGGCAGGAGCAGTGGATAGATTGCCAAAGATAGAGTTGAACAAATACCGGAGGCCAACTTACATGGGCAGTCCCTTCTCGACTCCCATCTCTAAGAAACTGCCCATGGGGGGCATTTGTTGGCATCAAAATTTTCCGCTTAGCTTGCTTGATACAAGTTTCAGCAATGCCAAAGCCAGTGCAGAAAATCTGACCCAGATTCAAAAAATTCGTGAATAGATGATGTAAATAGGCTTTGTAAATGCCTTGGCATGGCCTTACATGCTACAAATGGCCAAGATAATGTGTCCATTACATAGCCCCGGTCAAGAGCTTCGCAACGGTGCCCAAAACATGAAAAACGGACATCGGAAGGCCGAAATGACCATTTTGCCCCTGACACTTTAGGACAAATTGGGACTCTAACATGGAATTATAACTTTACCACATTGTCAAGGTTAGATAGAGCTAGGCAACGCTCAAAACGGATCGAAAATCCGACCCCCGGATGAAGAGATATGCAAGAAAGAGCAAATCCGGATGGAAAGCCGTATGTTCTCGCACCAAGGGCATAATGGTCCGATTAGCTCTGGATCGACCCATGAGCTGAAATTTTCAATTTTCATGACCCAAAACTTTGATCTCATTAATATTGATGCATTAAAAATAAATTTGGCCAATGGGAGAAGGCAATTGCATTCAATTACAGTTTTTGGCATTATCGACGGCCGAGATTGCACCGATCAGAGAAATTAGCTAAATTAAGAGATCCGTTGCAATTCAAGTGATCTCAACCACACATAAAGATAGATCATAAGATCAATGGCCATCAGGGCATGATCTGGAATTTTTTGAAGTCAATTTGAGATTTATTTAATTGGTTTTGGTCGGAATTAATGCTAGCCGTTGGATCGGGAGCACTTTGATTAAACCAGGGTTAAACCTAACCCAAGATGGGCTAACCCAACCTGTCATGGCCGAATCCCATCCTTCCTCATCTGATATGTGCTCAAGAAGCCCTAGAAAATAGGGGAGGGAGGCGCACCCACCTCCTTCTTCCTTGGCTAGTGGGACCCACTCAACCACTTCCCTCAACCACCTCCCATGGCTTATCCCTATCACTCCCTTGGTTTATCTTCATCCTAACTAATCCTAAAACTAACCAAGCTTATCCTCATCCAAGCCTTGGTCGAACCAGCCCTCTCTCCACTTGTCATGTGCGCACACCTCCTTGAAAGGAGGAGATGGTGCGCACCCTTCTCTCCCTCTCTTTCTAGTTGGCGCATAATCATCCTCAACAACCAACTATGGGTTATCCTTATCATCCCCAACCTCCCTTGAGTTATCCTTATCTACTCTCAACAACCTCCAGCCTTATCTCCTCCTGGAGATGGCGCACCTCAGCCCCTATAAAAGCCCCCTCAGCTGGTCATGTGCAGGACAAGCTGATCACCCTGCGGAAGCCCTGCCTCTCCTCCCTCTACCCTGCGCCAAGAGAGCTTCTCCTTGCTTGGACGTCTTCATCAGCAAGTCAGCAACCTCTCCAGCCCCCTGGTGGTGTTCCAAGTGAAGAATAAGAAGGAGAAAAGGCCTCCCTCCAGCAGGTGCGCCAGCAGCAGCCCAATCGGTGGTGCACCGATTCCAACAGCAGGTGTTCCTTCTTGGAGCACTGATTGCAGCCCCATTTTCAGAAACAAAAAAAGAAGAGGAAGAAGGGTATAAGGCCAGCCAGCTTCTCCTTCAATCTCCAACAAGGATTGTGCAAAAAAGGTGAGGGAAGATGTAGTACTTTCTAGTTCTTTCCTCACCTCTTCTTTCTCTTCCCCTCGGCCTTCTCTATGGCCATTCAAGAAGCTCCAAAAACTCAGCCTTATTGGTACCACTTAAAGCCCATGTTCAACATCCCTACAACACCCAATCAGCCCTATTCTCTACACAGATCCCTTACCCATTGAGGAGGATGGAGTGATGTCCCGGGCATTCTTAGATCCACAAGATGGGCCAAGTCTCCCCCGGGCGGGCTCTTGATCCCTCGTTTTGGCTGGAGGAGAGGGCGATGTCCTGGGAACTCTTGGAATCCGTACGACGGGCCAAGTCTCTCTCAGGCGGATTCTCAACTTCAACCAAGACAGCCCATTTGTGTGGCCTTCCTTATTTCAATACCAAACAGCCCCTTTGAGGCATTGAAATCCTTTTCAACATGCCCTTTGTGCAGCACCTAACCAACCCTTCCAAACTTGCCTTAAACCTGCCCCTTGTGCAGTCCCCTTTCCAACTCTTCCAAGCAGCACCCCCACAGATCCATTCCAGCCCCTCTGAGGCTTCCGTTGCCCACTGCTACAGCAAGAAGGCAAACACTAGAAGTCAAATTCTGCAGATTGTCAAAGCAGGCCATTTTGGCCCTTGGAGATCAAAACAGGTGCTGCGAACAAGTGCAACAAACCGAGGCTACAACATGTCCTTGTAAGGACCAGGTTGGGGGTGACGGCCTGATCCCCCTTGGCTCACATGATGGGTCAAGGGCTTGAGAAGGTGGCTCTCGACTCTGGTCCAAACAAGGTGTAAAACAGGCCAACCGGGCCATGGAGACATGAAGCTTGAATTGGGCCAACCGGTCCGACATGGCATGAAGCCGGCCTTCTCAGGCCATGAGACATAAAAACCAGCCCATTGTGCTGATGAAGCTGGCCCATTGGGCCTTGGACACTTAAAATAAACCTTAATTAAATCTGAAGGCGAAATGCCAAAATTAAATAAGGAGTTAGTCCACAACTGGACGCTTCATTGGGCGGCTCATCCGGCATGCACCGGAACGTTGACCCGGGCGTAGGCATGGGACACGCTTCCCACTTTAGACGGACCCTTCCCACTACTTGGAAAGTCAAATGACTATGCCATGTAGGACGGGTAAAATTCCACACCGATTGGAAAATAAGGCGGCATGCTGCCAAAATTTTCCCAATCAAGTGGTATTTTACACCAAGGGAAGGACATTCACACATTTGCACCATTGACAGCATTATTCATGGCATATGAACTGCCACATCTGATGTACACCAGCATGAACATAAATATTCAATGAACATTTCAAGTGCCGAGTTGATTGCATGTGACTGGGCATCGACACTAGCTCGACAGACCGGATGTGATGCAAACCGAACAAGAGTTAACCAAATATGAAGTTAACTTAATTAAATATGAAAATACATTCAAATTAATCTTAAAACATGCTTAAAACAGATCATTAAAGTTTTAACATTCAACAAAAATCAGATTTAATACAATCTGGAAGAATTGATTCAATACACTTAATCCATTGGAATTCAATTTCCTAAACAAGTGCAAATCAAATAATTCACAACCAATTGAAAAGAACATATGAAGAAAACATTAATGCATCTGAAATTCATCTTAAAACATGTCTAATTTAGAAGTTCAAAGGTTAATCACTTTAAACCAAACTTCAAAACATTTAAAACATACCAAACACACCCGAATTGGTATGAAAACACCAACCGACATTAGAAAACCACATTAAAATGACTCAACACATGTCATTGAAACTTAGGCAAGTCAAATTGATCAACACATCTAAAATATCAAGTTCAAACAAAAAATAAAATAAACCTCAACCAATTGAATTAAAACAAACCAAACAATTAAAACAAGCTCAAAACACTTAACATTCAAATCCAAGTCAAATGGAAATCTGAAATTTACATTTCAAATCACATCAAAATCAATTCTTAAATCAAACATAAATCAACTTCAAACAAAATCTAATCAAACTTGTTTGCATCTCATCGGGCCTAAAAGGCCGGGGCCCTTTGTGTTCTTTATTTGTTGTGGATGTGCACGCTCTCGTCAAACAAGATCGCTATGGCAGTTAATCAAGGGTGTTCGAGTGTTTGCTCGATGTAAATGAACATTGGATATTCGCACCATCCAATGGAGAGAGGTCAAAAAATATTTTCACAGAACCCGAACCTCGGTTCTATACTCTTCTAATATCACATGGACTATCTAGTAGTTTTTATGGTCTATCACCTATTTTACTAGAAAATTCAGGTACGATATTTTCAACATTCAAAAACAAATCTCTTAAATGCATTTCAAAAATTAAAACGATTCCCGAGGTTCCCACACATCTCATCGGGCCTAAATGGCCAGGGCCCTTTGTGTTCTTTATATGTTGTGGATGTGCACGCTCTCGTCAAACAAGATCGCTATGGCAGTTAATCAAGGGTGTTCGAGTCTTTGCTCGATGTAAATGAACATCGGATATTCGCACCATCCGATGGAGAGAGGTCAAAAAATATTTTCACAGAACCCGAACCTCGGTTCTATACTCTTTTAATATCACCTGGACTATCTAGTTGTTTTTTTATGGTCTATCATTTACTTTACTAGAAAATTTGGGTACGATATTTCAACATTCAAAAACAAATCTTTTAAACACATTTCAAAATCAAAAAGATTCCCGAGATTCCCACAACTCTATGAGAAGGCACGGTACATTCAGACACAACTTAGGGACTCACCTATCATGAACTTGTTTGATCCTAGACCCCGAGCTATCAAGAAAATCACTTTAACCACAACCGGCCCAGTGACTGAGGGCGTAGTGACAAACGAGAACCTCAATGTTGTAAGGAACCCACCTAGCAATTATCAACACCAGTTTAGGAACACTCAACAAAATCAACCATTTAGAAATCCTCGTCAACCTCAACATCAACCTCAGTTCCAGCCTCGTCAACAACAAGCTCCGATCCTTCAGCGACCGCAAGCCCCAGTTCCCCAACCATTGCGGCAACAACTTGCCAACTACAACTAAGCACCCCCTCCCATGGACTACGAACCCCGAAAAATAGGACCTAAGAGAAACCATTCTCCGCCTTTGCCATACTCTCTCATGGATATCTTTAATGCACTTATGGCAGCAGGGCAAATTGCATTGCCAAGGGAGAAGTTGGAGTGGCCTCAAAATGTCAACACAGAGCGATACTGCTTGTTTCACAGATATCATGTGCACACTGTGGAAAATTGCTTTCAATTCAAAGACTACATCCACGACTTTAATGAGCAAGGTAGTATTGACTGGGACCAGATGGGGGAATATATCAGAACAGTGAAATATCAACCTCAACGACAGCACGCACCAGCTCAACAGTAACAACAATAGAACCCCGGCCTGGGTATTATCCAAAACCCTCTACCTCCACATGCACCTGCACCTGGGAATCAACATGTTAATCCCATCTTGATCTCTTCTGAGCAGTATCATGATCACGGCCAGAATTGGCAAGTTGAGGGAGCCACCTCCGCCATGCATGTCAACCAAACCGTGCATTCTTTACCCCGAGCTACATCAGCCAACCCCATTACTCTCAACCGGCCATCCATCATCCGAGCACCATCATGACCCATTGTAAGACCACCAGCTATACAACTCCAACCAGGATGGACCCTAATCCGCCAGGTTGATTCACCACAAACATCACCACCACTAGTACCCATCATCATCCCGTCCCGAGCAACCATACCTTCACAACCTACCTACCCTACCATGCCTTAAACCACCATCATTACACCCGTCGCAAGAGCTCCCATCATTCGACCTAACTCACCACTCACCACTACCATCCCAGCTATAGCTCCTCAACTTGCCCCAGTACTTAGGAGTGGGCGCATGTTCCAAAGGGTCTTTCCCCAGGCCGGTCAGTCAGGATTAGTACCAGAAGCAGAAAAAGAACACATCGAAGAACCATTGCCTGGGACATCCTATGACTTGTTGAAACATCTTGATAAAACCCCGGCACGGATCTCTATCTTAGAGTTGATCAAAAGATCCAAAGTTCATCAAGAGGTTCTCCAACAATACTTACAGCGGGTGATGGTGAATGAGAGCCTCTCCCCAGAAAAGATCTCATCAATTCTGGTCCCGAGAAGTGAGTACCCGGCCCTTACATTCACAAAGGAAGAGTTGGCCGACCTAGAAATAAAGAAATGTG
This sequence comes from Cryptocoryne crispatula var. balansae, assembly GCA_036172225.1. Classification (NCBI taxonomy): domain Eukaryota; kingdom Viridiplantae; phylum Streptophyta; class Magnoliopsida; order Alismatales; family Araceae; genus Cryptocoryne; species Cryptocoryne crispatula. The sequence continues at coordinate 22,073,663 of CM069920.1, forward strand.
TCTTATGCATCACAATCCACATCAATGGAGTAGGCATTAAGTCATGTTTGGTCGATACCAGAGCCTCCATTAATGTTTTGCCACCAGAAATAATACGTCTTTGTGAAATTTCTGAAGAAGATGTCTGGCCATCTCAAATAACAGTGACTGCATATGACAATTCGAAAAAGCCTACCGATGGCATGATTACATTAAATGTGAAGCTTGGACCCCGAACAGTCACTGTTGACTTCCACATACTTGAGATGGATTTGACATACAAAGCTATTCTTTGGAAGCCCTAGAGGCAGTCGCCTCCACCAATCACCAGTGTTTTAAATTATATTACAAGGGACAAGTGATTAAGGTGACAAGCATACCCTTAGACCATCCATCATCTCAACCACCACCCCTCGGGTTGCCAAATGAGCCGATTTTAACAATACTAGATCTTCTAGAAATAAGTAGGCAGCCCAGGCAAGTGTGGAGAAAGAAAAGAGAGAAAAATGAAACTATTGGGTGGCATATAATGAAGAGTTTGGGATACCAAGAGGGCCGAGGACTAGGCAAAGAATTACAAGGCATAGTTGAGCCAATCAATCTAATGAGGTTACAACCAAAACGCAGGGTTGGGTATGACGGAACAACTACCAATGGTCAGAATCTCAAAAGCAAATACTTTTCTAGATGCTTACAAAAGTTTTTCATCAAGAAAGAGACCATTTAACTGGCTGAGAACAAGGAAGAGCAAGAGCTGGGACAAGAAAAGAGAAGAAGAACTGACGACCCTGAAGATGACTTGTATCCTGAATATCCTGAAATAGCTCTTTTGTTTTCCACTGATGAAGAAGGGCAAAGCAAAGAACCACTCCAGGCTGAACCACCTGTTAACCCGCCCAAGGGTCATATTGCCAAATCGACTCAAGAAAAAGTCCAACCAACTCCACAAGGGCCTTCCCTCACTATCTCATCTTTTAGGGCCCATACCCCAACTTACTGTGATGCTCTCCCTGGGCTTCTTGACCCGATCCCTATTTCTGGGCCCTCAGGCCCAACTTATGGGTCCACGTACCCACTTGTTGCTATTGGGCCATCGAGCCCCTCTATTAAATCCGAGCCTTTGTGCCCATTTTCTCCAACTCTTGGGCCCTCAAGCCCATCCCCTAAACTCGGGCCCTCGAGCCCGCATCCTCCTCTTATTGGGTTCATGAACCCACCTTCTTCCATGATCATCCGGCCTACTAGCCTATCACCTCTTTCTGCCAACATTTGGCCTGAAAGCCCCCTCTATCAAACATTGCTCGAAGTCTTCCCCTCTTTATTAATATCTCCGCCTACTTTGGCTCCCGTAGTTGATCTCAACCCAAATTGGGCACCTGAAGCCCATTCTGTCCTTATGTTTAGCACTCCCAAAAAAAAACGTCCTCCTCGAAACTCAAATTTCGATCGAGGAAACATCTCAACTTGCCTCAGAAGGGCATTCGACCCAAGGAGCCACCGGATCCTTGATTGACCTTCTTTGCCCTCCATCCTCCCCAATAAATTCCACTCCCTCCACCTCCTCTTCCTTCCCTTATTTACCTTATTCTTCTTTAGGTTTAGTTTCCAATAAAAATAGGACAAAAATCAGAGGTAGAAGAGTTCCAGAAAGATATCTGCATCAGTTAGCTCGAAAAAGCATAGAATGTGCCAAGCAACTGAAATATCTAGAAAATGCAATCCAATTGGATGAAATCCGATATGAGGACAAGAACAACATCGATCCAACTTTAGGGGTCTATGAGGTTGTGTCGAAAAAGGATCTTGATACTGAGGATGAATAAGAGGATTTGGCTGATGCCTACACATCCGGATTAAAGAGATTTGAAGAACCATCAGTCACGGTGGATGAACCAACTAAGGAACTTAATCTTGAAACATTAGAAGATCCTAAGAATATCCTCATCAGCGCCAACCTCACCCCTCTGGAAGAACAGAATCTAATGGGGGTACTACAAGAATACAAGGACATGTTTGCTTGGACATATGAAGATATGCCGGGGTTAGACCAATCATTGGTAGAATATCGATTAACTTTAAAACCTGAAGCTACCCCGGTCAAGTAAAAGTTGAGGAGATTCCACCCATACATAGCATTAAAGATGAAAAAAGAGGTCGATAAGTTACACCAAGCAAAATTCATTAGAGTTGTCCTCTATCCGCAATGGGTGGCAAATATAGTCCCGATCATGAAGAAGGATGGAAAAGTTCAAATTTGCATTGACCTCAGGGACTTAAATCGAGCGTGTCCAAAAGATGATTTCCCCCTTCCTCATATCGATGTCCTTGTCGATAACACAGTCGGATATGAAACCCTATCATTCATGGATGGTTATTCAGGGTATATTCAAATCCGGTTAGCAGAAGAAGATCAAGAGAAGACCTCATTCACTACACCTTGGGGAACTTATTGCTACGTTGTCATGCCCTTTGGATTAAAAAATGCCAGAGCAACTTATCAAAGGGCCATGGTGGCGATATTTCATGATATGATGCATAAATTTGTGGAGGTGTATGTGGATGATTTGGTAGTCAAGTCTCGGACCCGAGATGAGCATGCTGAGGTGTTAAAAAGGGTTTTGCAATGAGCCAGGGAATATAAGCTTAAAATGAACCCCAAGAAGTGTGTGTTTGGAGTACCATTCGGAAAACTACTTGGGTTCATCGTCAGCAAAAGAGGCATTGAGATCGATCCCAACAAGGCCAAGGCCATCATTGATATGCCTCCACCATAGAACTTAAAAGAGCTGAGAGGGTTGACTAGTAGGCTACAATTTGTTCGCCGGTTTTTCTCACAACATTCCCAAATGTGCAAACCTTTCTATAAGTTAACCAAGGTGAAGGCCAAATTTAGATGGGATTCAAGATGTCAGGAGGCATTTGATGGTTTAAAGAAGTACTTGTCGAGCCCACGTATGCTCAAACCTCTGGTTCTTGGCAAACTCTTAATCTTATACATCTCGATTTTGGAAGGATACCTTGGAGCAGTATTGGCACAATTAGATGACGAAGGGAAAGAGCGAGCAGCATACTATCTATCCAAAATTTTTGATCCCTGTGAGCAGAAGTATACAACCATGGAAAAAACCTGTGCTGCCCTGGTTTGGGTGGTCCAGAAGCTTAAACACTACTTTCTGGCTCACGAGGTTAATCTCATTGCTCGTATGAATTCCATCAAGTTTCTTCTTGAAAAATCTGTCCTAACTGACCGGTTAGCACGTTGGCAGAGCTTTCTCTCTCAATTTGACATCACCTACATCCAACAGAAGGCGATCAAGGGATATGCGATTGCTGAACATCTCGCTCATCATCCTATCCCAATCTTTGACCCTATCCAATCAGAATTCCCCGATGAAGAATTGATGTCAATTCGATCTTCCAATCTATAGACTTTATATTTCGACGGGGCATTAAACTCCCAGGGTAGAGGGATAGAGATCATTCTTCTATCACCCGAAGGTGTCACCATTCCACAGGCTTTTCAGCTCCATTTTCCAGCAACAAAAATATAGCTGAGTATGAAGCCTTACTGGCCGGACTGGAAGCCACTCAATTCTATGGTGCCATTGAACTAAGGGTGATCAGTGACAGTCAGTTGATTCTCCACCAAGTGCTTTCCAAATACCACACATCTCATCTTGGGCTCAGACCGTACCAAGAACTCACCACCTGTTACATCAAGTTATTCTCAAAACTTGAAGTCGTTCATGTTCCTCGTGCTCAGAATATTCTTGCCGATGCTCTCGCTTCTCTAGCATCTTCACTATTTGTCCCTCTAGGCAGACAAGTTAGGACGATCTATGTCCACCGACATACCACTCCAGCAGTAGAAGATGTGCGATTCTTGAAGGTTAAAGAAGAGTTTGAAAGGAAGGAATACATTGAGCAAAAGGAAGAAGTGTCTTTGGTTGAGTTGGAAGAATTAGAAGAAGATGAGAAACCATGGTATTATGAGATTGCAAATTACTGTTAGGATCAGACATATCCACCAGGATCAACTGTCGAAGAGAAGAAAGCCATCAGAAGAGTCTTTCAGAGATACACCATTTTAGGTGGAGTGCTTTACAAAAGGAGCCTGGCCGGCATTCTATTAAGATGCGTGGATGAAGAAGAGGCTGAATTGGTGCTTAAATAAGCACATTCTGGAGTATGTGGAGGCCATGTAAATGCTCAAGCCCTCGCCAAGAAGATCATCAGGCAAGGGTATTATTGGCCTACTCTGGAAGAAGATTGATCAATCCTTGTCCGGCACTATCATCAATGTCAACTTCATGCTGACAACATCCACTCTCCCGCATCTTCCCTTCACCCGATTCATGCCCCATGGCCTTTCACTATGTGGGCTTTTGATGTTATCAGACCCCTTGGCGACCCAAACTCCACAAACAAAACCAAATCTTTCATCCTAACGGCAATGGAGTACTTCACCAAGTGGGCGGAAGTGGAAGCATACATGGAGGTCAAGGCATCAACAGTCTGCACCTTCGTCAAACGCAACATCATTACCATGTTCGGGATCCCAGGCGACATCATTACCGACAACGGACCACAATTCATCTCTCAGGAGCTGCGCAACCTTTGCAACAGGTATTGCATCAAATTTCATCATTCATCGCCATATTATCCTCAAGGCAATGGTCAAGCAAAAGCCATAAATAAAACTCTGATAAAAATCATCAAGAAAACGTGTAAGTCTAGCAAGTTCGTGGACTGGACGGATAAGTTAGTTGATGCTCTATGGGCCTACCGCACTTCTATTCGAACCCCAAAGGGTCAAACTCCCTATGCCTTGGCATTCGGGATGGAGGCGGTAGTCCCATACGAAGTACTCATTCCTTCCCTCCGAGTCCAGATCGATCGAGACATCCCAATCGATGAACGTCGAGATTCCCTTCTCGCGCAACTTGAACTCTTGGACGAAAGAAGGCTAGCCACTACCGAACATGCTAGATCTTATCATAATAGACTTAAAATATTTTATCAGAAGAGGGTGGTGAAGAGAAAATTTGAAATCGGTGAGGTTGTGCTTAAAAGAATATTCGTCAAGCCGGGCGGTCCCCGCTCCAAACTTCAACCTAATTGGGAGGGTCCATATGTAATCTCAGTGGTTTACCCTGGTAATTCATACAAGCTAACTAATGTAGAAGGAGAAGAACTAGCTCATCCCTAGAATGGTGTATACCTCAAAAAATATTTCCCTTAAAAGAATAGCAAAAATCACAAAAAAATCTATAAAATCCAAAGGTGTGAAGAATGGTAGTAACATCTGATGCTTGCTTGTTCGGTGCCCCAACTTGTCACTTAGGAAAATAAGGATAGGCATCATACTGCACACAATACAAGCCTAGATTTTGGGATCCGATGATTGGAAGTCAAAGAGAAAGCTAGGAAACACTTGGTAAAAGAAGGTTGACCCTATCTTATTCTCTTCTTATTCGGTCCTAAATGAATGAAAGAGATTAGAATGAGGAGTATCAAAAGTGCACATTGCCTTAGTAGGAGGATGTCTCTGAAAGTCTGGCTTCTTGAAAGAAAAGGTGCCAAAAGATGGGCAATGACCCCTCAGGTCAGCAAAAAGAATAGACATGTCTGAATGTGTAACAACAAAAGCCCAAAAAAAGAAAAAAGCTCCAAAAGATGGGCAATGAACCCCTTAGGTCAAAATCAAGCAAAAAAAAAGACCTGTCTAAATGTGGGCCATCAAAGAAATGGGCTAGAAGGAAGGACCCGAGGATGTCAAATTGCAAACGGGCAACGCAGGCACTAGTAGAGAAATGAATTTGACATCCCTGAATTCTATTAAGGACTTACCACCAATCCTCTTCCCTCTTTAACCTTACGGGCAGGGTCGACCGACTGGGTCCAAGAAGAACCTTAGCCTATCAAATGCGGAAGGTCAAAAGATTCCGAACAAGGCACTCTCTCACACGTGATGCCTATTCTTAACCCTTGGGTAACAATGAGGGGTACCTATGATAAGAAAGGCAAAGGATGAGATGGTCATGTCCTTCACATCGAACAAAAACAAAAAAAAATAAAATATTTCAAAAAAACACCAAACAAATTCATAAAATCAAAATCGTTAAAAAGTAAATTTCCAAAATACCAAAAAAAATTAAAATTGCTAAAATACCAAAAAAATTGTAAAACCATCAAAACCCAAACAAATCAAAAAATTCTGAAAACACCTGAAAAATTTGCTTTCTAAATTGACTAGTTGCCTTTGCATTCATGTTTAATTTCAGTCTTGCATATTTCCTTTTATGCATACTTATGTTTTCCTTGTTATCTTTACCTTGATAAGGCTTATGTCCCTTGATAAAAGAACAAGGCAACTTTGCCCTCTCCACGCAAGGGATTAAGCCAAAATAAAGTTCTAATATTTTCTCTCAAGTGGATGCAGGAACAAGAGAAGGCATGCTAGCTTCATATCCCCAGACACTTAGAGGAAGCAACAAAAAAAATCAAAAATTGAAAAACAAAAGTGGACTACCCCGACCCCTATTAGAACTTGCATTTAGTATTGCATCTATCAAAATAAATAATATTTAAGATGTTGAAGACCTCAAGTCTAGAGGGGGCTGAGCCTGAGAACCCCTTCAACAAAATCAGTGAGGGCTCAATCATTCCCTAGGCTTGCGGATAGGCCAAAGTAGAATATGCAAGGACGACAGTTTCTTCACAGATGTCTTGACCTGTTATGTTCAACCTATATCTTTAACTATTTTCTTATACTTAGTTGTATTTCTTTAAACCCAGTATGCATCATTTCATACATGCATTACCCAACCATAATCCTGCCATTTTAAAGATGGTCTTTTATAGCCCCAGAGGAGGTCTTGATTTTTCGGAGAATCGGTTTCCAACATGTTTTAACAATGATTTCATCGAAACAAGAAGTTTTTCCATGTCGAACTGAACCGGTATTGTTGAGTAAAACCTTATGAATTTGAAGAACCCAACCCTGGTTGATTGGTTGTCTCCTCTTTACTTTTTGCAATTTACTTTTCAATGTATTTCTACCGAGTTTAGCACACTATGCAGTTCGGGTTCTGGCCGATAACAATTCTCCCCCACGTGGGATTTTAGTTATTTACTTTTAGTACTATTCTTCTCCTTAACCAATCAACTAGAATGAAGGTTTCAATAAGACAAAGGGTGATCTCGGAGTCTGGTAAAGTTTTATTCCACTCAACTAGGATAATGAAGGCGTGTCTAAATCTATACCTTGGTGTCACCCTTTCAGTCCATTGCCACTTCATTCCACTAAGCCTCACTACGCTTCACTACATTCGCCTACGCTTCATTCATGTCACTTTCTTGCAAAGCCGACGCTAAGGCGAGGCAAGCTGTAGACACGCAATTTTGGTCTAGTTGAAGAGCTTAAATTCTTGTTTTCATGAAGAATATTTGAGTAACCTTTCAAGGGAACTGAGTTTTCCAAAAAAATCAAGTTTTCGGTGCATTTCGAAGAACATCGATAGGGCGTTGACCATGGTCAAAGCGCCCTATATACAAGGCACCTGGTGCCCTGTATATAGGGCACCTGGCGCCCTGTATATAGGGTACCAGGTGCCCTACTTATAGGGCACCAGGCGCCCACCTGGTCAAATCAATTCAATCGACCGATTTGACCACTCACGGGGACTCATCTTATCGATTTGACATGGCTCATGATGCTAGCGCCTCATATATAGGCGCTTTGCGGCGTGGAACTGGTTTTCAGATTTGACCAAAGTGCCCTCTTTTAGGCTATAAATAGGCACTCATTTGGAGCTTTGAGGGGATTCCAACTCGGTCCACCCACCCAACTCATCCAATACCACGAATCCAAGCCCTCAGCACACTCCCTAAGCCCTCAAATCATCTCAAAACTCTCTCCTAAAAATCTCAAAAATCTGCAGTTTCAGCCACGCAGAAATATAGTTTTCTTCCAACTTTGAAAGCCTCTACTCACCATTCCTCTTACATCCAACGACCAAACACCCTACCATTTACATCATTTACATATTGGCTATAAGGAGGAGCTCCCGTTTTGTCTTGGAAGTCTTCCTACACTCCAGGGCGACGTCACGAAGAAGGGAAAAAAATATGCTGAAATCAGTCCCTGGTGCCCCATAAATAGGGCGCTTTGACTTTGGTCAACGGGCCCCATAAAGGGGACACCTGCAGCTAGCGCCCCATATATGGGGCACTAGCAGGGGCAGACCCCGTTTTGCATTTTTTTGGGTTTATTTACCTTTCTGGTCGATCTTTTACTCTCCCCCCCCTTTCATTTTAACTTTCATTAACATGTTATTTAGCATGCATTAAGCCATACCTTTGCATCTTCATACCTCTTTAAAAACCTATCAATAATAGGGGTTGGGGATTTAGTCCCAATCCGGTCAGTTCCTTCCCTCTTTCATGTTTACATTCGAATTTGAGCATGATTCTACACTTTCACTAGAACTAATGATCTTTTCACTTGTTTCTATGTTTTCATATGGACATCTGTAGGTAAATCCGGCCGAAGCGGAGCTTCAACCGGATCAAGGACGAAGGACTCACTAAGCTCTCTTCTTTCGGCTGGCTGAGAGAGGAGAAGTCGGAACCTAACAATCTCCCCGCTTCCAAAGGTACGACGGTCCTTTTCATTCTTCATTCTTCATTTCTTTCTACTATATTTTGGAGCCTTTGGCTCCTGGCGACCACAAATACTAACATCCCATCCACCAAGTCTCCAAAGCAAGCGTAGGGGCTGGAAAAGTGGGATCTACGGATCCCGTTTCGGGTGCTTATAGACGTGGGACGCTAGGGATCAAAGGATATAACTGTGATCAACAATTGGATGTTATATAGATCCGTTGGCGGCATGCACCCAGTTGAGCACGCTCCCTGGATTTGTTAGTTGCATCTCTTGTTATTGTTCAGTGTAGTAGATTGCCATGCTTATGACAAATCCCAATCTTAAAATGATGTTTCAAGGCCACATACAAAGTTTTCTGTTTGTGATTTTCTTAGTATTTTGAAAGATATTTTTAATTTTTTAGTTTTTTTGAATTTGTGAATTTTTATAAAAAATATAATTTTTGTGAATAAGCAAGTTATGACAAACACTAGAAATGATCAACGAAATTTTTGTTGCAATCCTTAGATTAATGACTTTTCAAGCAAATATTATCCACTCAATAAATGGGTAGGAACTTAAGCTTTCAAGACGATATAAGATTGACACACTCACAATATTAGGAAATGGGTGGATTAGGATTTGGGATAATTGGTGCTCTATTTGCTATAATTATCCCAAATCCTAATCCACCCATTTCCTAATATTTGCTATAATTATCCCACACTCACAAGTGGAATCCTTCATATATGGGGACTTATGGAAGCCTTAAAGAAACCAAACCTGATCAACCAAGAAGGAATCCCTGGAAGAGTGGTTCGTGATCCCCGAGAAGGGTGTTTGGATGACAACGGCTTTGGGGAATAATTGAGCTCCCCTTCTCGATGTCCTATGAGCTAATGGAACCTAATACTCAATACAATCTAAATGCTAGAAGAGGATCAAGGATGGATGAAGCAAACAAATATATGATAAAACAACATAAATAAACAAGCAATGTGATGATGATGATGATGATGATGATGATGATGATGATGATGATGATGATGATGATGATTATAGCAAATAGAGCAATCAAGGTAAATAAGCAATGGATGATAACCAAAAGTTGAAGAAATATTGAAACAAACAAGGAATAACAGCTCTATGGATAGACACATTTGGTAAAGACGGTGCATCTGTCAAAACACGTATGAGAGTGACACATCTGTCAAAACACATTTGAGAGGGGACACATGAGCAAATAAAGTTCAACTTGTTTCTAAAGGATACACTCAAAATGAAGACATAAATTATAAAAGGACCTTTTCTCTAGTCTCACATATGGACTCATTTAGAATTATAATAGTACTTGTGGCCTGTTTTGATCTAAAGTTGCATCAAATGGATGTGAAAACATCATTTTTGAATGAAAATCTAAAGGAGGTGTAGGTTTATATGAATTAACCAGAAGGCTTTCAAAGACTTGGAAAGGAGCATTTGGTATGTAAATTAATAAAATAGATATATGGACTTAAACATTTTTTTTTGACAATGGTACCTCAAATTTAAAGAGATAATTATGACTTTTGGATTCAAATAAAACATTATGAATCAATGTATATATCAAAAGGTTAGTGGGAGCAACTTTATCTTTCTCATTCTATATGTTGATGATATATTACTTACCGACAATAATCAGGGGTTGCGTTTTGAGACTAAACACTTTCTTCAACACACATTTGAGATGAAAGATATAGGTAAAGTTTCATATGCCTTACGCATTGAAATTCATAGGCATTGAAAAAAAAATATTATTGGCCTATCTCAAAATATTTATATCTCAAAGGTGCTATAAAGATTTGAAATGAGTATTGGAATGAGTAACTATAAACCTAACAATACTTTGATTCAAAAGGGTGACAAGTTTAGCAAATCACAATCACCTCAAAATAGTATTAAAAGGAATGAACTGAAAATGATACATTATGCTTCAATAATTGGTAGCCTAATGTATGTACAAACATATACACCTCCATATGTTGCATTTCCAACAAGGTTACTTGGTATATACGAAAATGAACCTAGTCTAGAACATTGGAAGGCTACCCAATAGGTAATGAGATATTTGAAATGAACAAAAGACTGCAAATAGATCTATAGGCTCTAGATATGTTTTCTTATTGACCGAAAGAGCAATGTTTTGAATGAGTGCAAAAGAAGCGCTTACTTCGTCCTCTACAGTGCAAGTAGAGTATATAGCATATTGTTGCATCCCCGATTATCTAACTTAGGAACTTTCACTGCAGGAAATAAGCTCATTAGCGACGGCTGACCGCCGTCGCCAAAAATACAAGAGCCGTCGCCAGAGGTTAATCGCGACGGCTGTTCAGCCGTCGCAATGCTGTCGCAAATAAGCCTGTCGCCAATTTTAATGGCGACGGCTAACGAGAAGCCGTCGCTTTTAGTTTTATTGGCGACGGACTAACGCCGTCGCAATTAAGTTAGTAGAGACGGCTGAAACCGTCCCTCATAAAGTTTTTAGCGACGGCTCTAAGCCGTCGAAAATAAACTTAAACCCGTAAATGCCATTAGCGACGGCTTCTCGCCGTCGCCAAAACTCCAATTTTTGCACCTCCGGAGAGCAGTTTTCTGGTTTTGCGACGGCGCACAAGCCGTCGCTCTAAATCTTTTTTGCGACGGCTACTTGAAGCCGTCGCTAATAAAGGACAGTAATTATAAGCGACGGCTACTAGCCGTCGCTAAAACCCAATTTTCAGCCCCGGCAACACCCGCGGGGGTTTCTTTTCTGGTTTTGCGACGGCTTAGAGCCGTCGCTATTACATAAATAGTCGTCGCTTAAAGTTACTTTTAGCGACGGCTTATGTAGCCGTCGCTAAAAACCATTTTGTGGCCCCGGCGACAGCCGCGGGTGTGCATTTTCTGGTTTTGGGACGGCTTAGAGCCGTCGCCATTACATGAACAGCCGTCGCTTAAACGTACTTTAGCGATGGCTTAAGGGAGCCATCGCTATTAAATTACAGTTTTGTAAAAATAAATTATTTTTTGCACAATATTGTATTCACGTAGTAACACATACATACGTGAATATACAATCTTATAACCAACATTCATTCATACACAAGAAATGTAGACATTCTTTAATAAGAAAATTTCATATTTATAAAATGTATTATGCATACAACAAGTGCCTAAAATACAAAACAGAATATGTAAAATAGAGAGTAAACAACTCTCTCACTCATCCTCCCCAAATGAATGCTCTTCCTTGTCGTCGTCGTCCTCCTCCTCCTCCTCCTCGTCTCCCCGTGCGCCTCTACGGCCTTGGGGTGGCCTCGAACTTGATGGATCTGCAGGTGGGAGCCTACTGTTTAATTGGGCTAACATTTCTTGTGTTAGCCGTGTCATCGACTCTTGGAACTGTTGACGTTGGGCATCCAGTTGTTGTTGGAGCGAGTCGATCATCGAGTTTTGTTTCTCGATTTGTGTAGCTTGAGCATCGACTTTGTCCACCAACTCCTGGTAGCCCGGACCCGCAGAGGTACTCGCACCTCCACTGCATACATCATACCATGTGTTGCGGGTCTGTCCTCTCCCCCCACATCGGATCCGTCCCGGCCTGTCTCTGCCGAACACGGTGATGAATGCATCCTCAGGAGAGAATGGCTGCTCGGAATTCCGATTATCTGATTCCTCTGACTGGGGGGCATTCATCAACTGGCGCATCTCATCCTACATAATGTAAATATAAAGTCAGTTGTTATATGAAATAAAAATTGTCTAATGTTGATACAAATAAATATATTGCGTACCATAACTTGACGACTTTCTTCGTTGCACCATATGAGGGATCCATCCTCCGCCTCGTTCGTCTGAGTCATCTCGAAGACCTCTGGACGGGTAGGACGGCGCCCTTCTTTGTTTGTCTGTTAAAAGAAAACATTATGAACACATTAGTACTATTATCGAGATATACAATAGTGAATAAGAAAAAAATTATAAACTTACAAAATCTATCTGCAGCTGATGAATGTTGGTTCTACCTCGTCTATAAGGCATGCTCAAATTAGCCCTATTTGTTTTATTCCTTTGGCTAAGTGCCTACAAACAAGTTCATAACACATTAGTTTTGTAATAAGACAAGGTAATAAAATGAGTTATCAAATGTGGATTACTATTAAATTAAATAGATTATTTACCTTATTGTCGTCGCCCTGCGCGCCCTCAACTCGGGGTCGCGCCCTGCGCGCCCTCAAACTGGGGGCGCGCCCTGCGTGCCCCCAGTTCCTTTGAAAGGCGGGGGCGCGGTCAGTTTCTTTAAATCGCAAATTACCCCGATTAGCACCTTCTAAATCGGATTTTTGGAAGGTTTCCGTGGAGGATTTTCGATTATTTGAACCGTTCCCCCGGTTCGGGGGCGCGTTACGTATGTCAAGTCAATTTTTAGCAATTTCCGAAAGTTTCCGCCGATTTTTAGCAGTGAGACGCGTAACGCGCCCCAGCTTCCTTTGAAACAAGGGGGCGCGCAAACCGCGCCCCCAAACTGGGGGTGCGCCCTGCGCGCCCTTGGTTTGAGGGCGCGCCCTGCGCGCCCTCGTCCCCTTTGAAACGCGGGGGCGCGGTCGGTCCAGTTTCTAAATTTTGCACTGGCTTCATTCCCCTATAAATTGAGGGTCATTCTCAATGACCCAAGGTTAACTCCCGGTGCCTAGCTCGTCCAGAGGTCATCCAAGCTGTTCTCCAAAGCCGTCCCGACGTCCAAAGGCGATCCGAAGTCTAGAAATTGATCCCGAGGTGAAGGAGAAGGCTCGATCCGGGTGTTCTTCATCAACCATCTTCATCGACTTCTGAAGAAAATCCGGGGCTTCTGCTGAAAAGTCTTCAACATACAAATTGTTCCTCTCTTCGTCCTCTTTCATCTCCAACTGACGGCACTCAATTCCGACTTGCCGTTTATTCGTGGCGATTGCTACACTGAGGGCGCACATCCAGGTTCTGTTTTTTATATCCGCCCACTTTCAGAATTTTTACTGACTTATAAAGGAGGATTTCAGAGAAGTCATCAACATAGTAACTCTTCCTTTCTGAGTCCTCCGTCTACTCCAACAAACGGAACTCGATTCTGACATCGGGGTCGTCTGTAGCATCCTCTGCACCGAAGTCGCACCAGAAGGGTGCAAAGCTACCCGAACCGGCCCTTTTCAACCAACTCGGCTTCAACTCAAGCCGATCCATTCCATAAGCTTTCTCAACTCATTTAACTCAGTTAATTTACTGTTTTAAAGCATATTTCAGTTTATTTGCATCATTTTTACATAATCAAAAAAATACATAAAAATGGGTTAAGGCTCACCTCAATCCGGTGAGTTCGATTCCGATTGCTTCTTTCTCATCATCTTACTACAGTTACTACACCTCCCATAGTTCTAATTATTTTCTTCACTTGGTTTATTTTTCTAGTTGCACAGGTTGAACAAGCTAGCATTGATTGGAGACTCTTCTTCATCGGCCGGCCGAAGAAGAAGAAGGTTGAACTCACATACTCTCTCCCACGCTAAGGTACACACGGTCAAATCAACTCAATTTTGTTTTTATTTCATAAAGCGGAGCCCGCGGCTCCTGGCTGTTGGGAATCGGTCCAATCAGATTGGCGCAGCGGAAAAAAATCCGATTCCTCGTATATCATTGTCTTGGTCTCGATCGGAACCGAACAACGTCGATAAAACCGGTATACGAAACGATTTCGAATACGTACCTTTGTGGGATTCAAATAATCCCTAAAGATCGGAGAAGATCGAGCGTTCTCACGCTCGTTCAGCCACTCAAGTGTGCGGCCTCTAGTCGTATCCACACGAGCCACCTCCATAGTCGGGTTCTCCTTCGCGTCGGACCTTCCGACTCGCCCCGGATGAAGTCCCATCGACTCTCGACGGCCTCCAGCATGGGAAAACGTGAAGGAGAGAGGTAGGGACGAATTTTGCAGCCTTGGCTTGTGGGGCTCATGCTCAATTCGCTATTATATAGAGAATTTGGAGTTTTTCACAAAAACCCATGCTTTCTCTATATTCACACCCTTGCCCCCAAACTTATGGATTAGCCCTTATGTGTGTGACCCACTAGGCCCAATAGCTCATTTGGTTGAGGCCTAATTAAAAGAACAACTTCTTTTAAATTAAATCTATTATCTCATAATAGATTTAACGGCCTACCGATCATGAAGGGTACAAGCCACATCCTATGATCCCAAACGGCTTCGGGGATAAACTCCTCTCCAAAGAGCCTTTCCATCATCGGTTACCACACGGATATAAAACTTTGTCCATTCAATGTCCCGGTCGGATAGGAGTACGGCATTGACTGTCAACTCCTAAATATACCAACACTATGGAATCTTGTACTCGTAATTGGATCAATTGGAAAACTCTTTTCCAATTATCCTATCTACCTTGGCAAAGGATTTAGAGTACTATCCATAGGACATTCTCTCTCTCCTACCGAGAGTGGACGATCCCTTATTGTCCGCTCAATTGCCTCCACCGGGTTTCCCATATACCCAATCCATTAACTATACAGACCACAATACTAAGTGATCCATAAGTCAATAGTCAAAGTACATGGTACGCCCGGCAAGACATCTTTGGCGACTCGGGTCAAAGATCCAACCGTGCAACCGTGATGATAGAATACCCTGATCGACAGTTCGGTAAGATACCATTCAGGGATTCTATAATGGTCAGTTCAGTGAACTCATTCCTCTAATGAGCACGTGTATATGTATCTCAGTGTCCCCACACTGATGACCAATGAGATCGGTCATTCTCATCATATGAGAAGATATCATATACACTAGTCTTACTGGATCCTTGATGTCCCATCTCGAGGATCCTACGACTAGGAACATTTAGGTTACATGCTTCTAGATGATTGATCTCATTATCATGATCTCATCATGATTCAATCATCATTGCATGCAACCTAGGACTTCATTACGATAGACGCATCTAAATAGTGCAAGTAATGAAGAATATGCCATTTATACTGAATAAGATATTACAAGAAATGTAAAATCATATCACATATGATTGGCTTGTAGGGCATACATTTCTATCAATCTCCCACTTGCACTAAAGCCAATCACCCACATGTCTGATCTCCATCAGCCCAAGGTGACCCTCAAACACATTTTGAGTTAGGGCCTTAGTTAGTGGATCTGCAATGTTTATAGTTTAAGATACTCTATCTTTAATTATATCTCCTTGAGTTGCTGCCACTCTGATCATGTAGTATTGCCACAGAAGTGTTTAAACTTCTGATGAGACAAAGGCTCCACTACATAAAAATAATGATCCATCATTTTCATAAAATAATGGTACATTATCAGATATATTAGGGACAATTACCTAAATAAGATGAACACCTTCATCTAGACTACTTTGTAAGCAGTCAGCAACAATTATAATTTGTAAAATCTACAGTGTTTATAGCATGGAACTTTTCCAGCTCACTGCACCACCATATGGGTAAACATGTACCCTAGCTACCAGTCATATGTAACTAGAAGTTTAAGTCTAACTCAAACTTCCAATCCTATCCTCCATACTCGAAATGCATCCTTAGTACTTCACAAGTTCTTAAGGATATACTTCTCAACTATCCAGTGACTCTCACTTGGATTTGCGTGATGATTACTCATAACACTTAAAGTACTCATCACATTAGGCTATGTACATAGTATACATGATAGACCCTATGACTATGGCATAAGAGACTATATTCATGTATTATATATCTCTTTAAAAGAGATAAACTCCATATCTTATGGGCAAGGCACCTCTATAGGAGTTTTACATGTCAAACCCTTTGACTATGGTAACTATGTACAACAAATGGGTCAAGCTAAGCATCCCTTTTAGATCTATCTCCATAGACCTAAATCCTTAGGAAGCTTTTCCCAGAATAATTATGGAGGATTCATTTTTATAGTTAGGCTTCATGGATGATAACATACCTACATCATTCATAATGAGTAGTATGCCATCAATGTAAAATGTCTAAAATACAATAGCACTCCCACTAGCATTTTTATGCACACAAGGTTCTTCTTCATTCCAAATGAAGTCATAAGATTCAATCTTATCAAATCTTATATTCCAAGGTTGAGAATGTTGTTGTAGTCCATGAATGGACATTACCAACGTGTACACATTCTTTGGATGTTTTGGGACTCACATCCCTCAAGTTGTATCATATACAACAGAGGTTGTATCATATACACCTCTCCTTAAATTTCACCATTGGAGAAATTTTATCTTAACATCCTAATTGACATATCTCATAGTCATAATGTGTACTAATAAAATATAAATGGATTGAATATGGCAATGGTTAAAAGATATCATCGTGGTCAACTCCTTAACTTAGATGATGCCTTTTCAATCATCCATGCCTTGAAGGTCTCACCTTCAAATTCACTCCTATCCATCTTTTATTTTCATTTACACCTAATGGGTACTTTACCCTTAGGTGGATCTACCAAGTTCCAAACTTGGCTAAAATAGATGGATATTATTATAGATTTTATTATCTTCTCCTATTTTAGAATCAATATCTCATATTGTTTTTCATAGGTCTTTGGATCAACATCCTTACTTTATTGTGCTTATCTTCTTCCATCAAAGATATGTCTCACATATCTACAAGATTGAATTAGCACAATCAAAGACCTATGATGCGTGCTATTATTAATCAGTACCTTAATAGAAGTGTCTTTGGGTTGTGGGTCTGGAACACTTTCCAAAAATTCCTTGCTCCCACTATTTTCCTCAAAGAGGAACTCTTCCTCTAGGAATATAGTAAATTGTGAAACACATACCCTTTATCTCATAAAGTGGTATATTTAAATATCCTTAAGTTTCCTTAGGATATTCCACAAGTCTACACTTCCTATCTTATATTCTAATTATTATGGGTTATACATCTTCATCTTGGCCGGACATTCCGAAATCTTAACTAACTTAAGATCAAGAGATAACCCCTTTATCCATATCATATATGAAATAATCAGAATAAATTAGAAGGTACCAACACAAAGTGGTTATATTGAGTGCTTAGCCCTAAATAGACAAGGAAGATATTGCAAAGGTTGTCATTACTTGTGTCATGTCACACATGACACAATCACCCTTGTTTCTACTACTCAAGTAAGCTAAGGGTTTTAGGGAGATGTTCATTAAGACAAAGTTGTATTATCCTTCAAATGATGTGTGAATCTAGTACTTAAGTATTTCACTCCTTGACTTAATCAAAAAGCTTTAATACTCTTTCCATTTATTCTTTACTTCATTTATTACCTTAGACAATTTCTCAAAGTCTCATATTTGTACTTCACAAGCACACATATCTATGCCTAGAAAAATTATCTATTAAGGATGAAGTAAGAATGTCCATCTTTAGCCTTAATAGACACATACCAATACACATCCAAATGTATGAGTTCTATTAACTCCTTGGTCCACCCTCCATTTCTAGTAAATGGAGAGATAGTCATTTTTTTAATGAGATAAGACTCATATTTGGTTAATGATTCAAAATCATTTGCCTTTATGTTTCCATCTATATGGAACTTCTTAAGTCTTTTCTCATTGATATTACAATGTCTATATTAAGCTAAAGAAATAGATTGATCTATATCAACACATTTCCTCCTAAGAGGAGCATTCACACGTACCATAAGAGCTTCCATATCTCATATGAGTAAATTATTTACTAAGCTCCCACTAGCAAACATTTTGCAATTCATAATCTTAGAACAATTATCATTTCCATAACTCAAAATAAATCAACATTTATTCAAGTAGGAAATATCGATAATGTTCATATACAAGGATAAAACCAACAATCTTCATCATAAAAACACCCTAAAAGGCTACTAAAGATTTGTACTTTCCACTATCAATGATACAACTCTTGCACCATTTGTATATGTAGGTTAATCTTTATACATCAAGCCTTCATTTACTTGTCATTATCTGCAACCTTTGTAGATATAAGATGCATATTTAGTATCTCATACCAATAAATGCATATATAACATCTTATAGAAGATATGTATATCTAATATCTCATACAAGATACACACATCTGGTATCTTATACCATAAGACATATGTTTAGTATCTTATACTATAATATACACAAATAGTATCTTATACTTGATGTGTATATGTGTATGACAAGTAAGTCAATGACTGAGATGCCAGAAGCTTCTCAAGCTCCTTCTTTGCAATATATATATTCAATATACTCTCCACCAATCATCATCATGGTAGTAGAAGAGCAATCCTATGTCCTTTTTGGGCTTAATATCCTCGACCAACTTCTTGACTTTTAACTATGCCTTCATTTTCTCATCTAATGATCTTACTTCTTTTCATTGGTCTTACTAACAAGAAGTATTGAAGATGTATTGTTATTTTAATCTTGCCTTAAATTTGATCATCACCATAAGTCATGATAGATCTCATATCCATCTATCTATGTTGCCTCTAAACTTCATATAGAGACTAACATTTAGTGTAAGGCAAACAATACATCTTTCTAATGAGATGAAGATCTCATCTTCTCTTACTACATTAGATGATTAGTAGGCACCCACTTCCCAAGTAGGTTAGTTACATAGTCAACCATGAGAACACTTCTCATGATTCTAAACCAGTCAATGAAGTTAATATAAATGAGCCTAATGACTTCAAGTATGCAAGATAACTGATGGTTACTATAACAGAGATATAATTCTATTTAGAAAATATTGCAGATATTCAATGTAAATTAAGATGTGGTCTTTTATCCTAATTTATGCTCCCACTAATTTCGACGAATTTGCATAACCCTCATTATGCAAAGACAGATAACATAATAACATCCTAGTGGGGACCAAGACCCTACTAACTTTATGGTGATGACCTTGTGGTAGCACAACAAATCATCCCATACTTAATAGGTAGGCAACTATTGCCAATTGCAACTCTTGCAACTCTTAGTCATTTAGCCTCTAGAGTTATGATCTTGTGGTAGCACAACAAACCATATACTCTAATTAGGTCAAACCCGCTTGTTACGTTATGAGAATGGATTCTTCACATAGCCCTTGTGGTAGCACAACAAAGCCATGCAAATGGTTCACCCCAAAGTTCGGCTAATGCCTTGGTCATGATCTCCAATCCCTTGTTGAATAGACCTTGTGGTAGCACAACAAACCCATCCAATCTAAGATTGGCTCATCAAGACCATAACAACGGAAGGCTACGTGAGTCATTCTTAATGTCTCACGTTTATCGACCTAATTTAAAATGAGGAGGGATTTTATTTTAGTCTCATCATAGTATGTGCTACATAAAATATGAATACCTTTGAATACCATATATCTAAGGTATCTAGCACACACACATACATATCAAATATGCAAAATTTAAATAGATGATCATGGACTTTCATCACATTAATGCATGACCGGAGCCAGATCGGTATGCATTAAAGGATTCAACATCCTATGCCGGTGTTGACAAGCCATTATGCCTTGAAGAACCCTTCTCCTTGCATCTCGCTCTCTCCTCCACCTCGATCGGTCTTCTTGTCATTACAAGAGCATTAAGGGTACGCAGACCCATAAATGTACATTAATCAAATAAGAAACTTTGATCTTAATCAAGGGGAGTACATTTAGAGGGAGGTAGTATATACAATCAGAATTGATAAGAGAGAAGATTAGGCACGCAGGCCCTTAATTACATGCCAACATTAAATAAGCATCATCACATGACACACATTCTAAGTCCATGATCATCCAAGCATTCACACATACATACCATCACATGAACATAGTGCGAATACGTGGTAATAATATGATATAACTATTATATCATAAAAATATACATCATATGTTTTGAAATTCCCAATTTCATGCTTGTCGAATTTATTCACGAAGTAAATAACATGAAATAACATATAAACAATTTATATGACATAAATAAGCATCTCCAAACAATTTAAACAATATATGTATTTCCAAAACTATACAAAGTGCCAAATCAATGTCCTAATCATCATTCTGAAAAATCATATTTTACAGAATTAATTTAGACATTAATTTCTCAAGTTAAGCCATTAAAACAATTTTAAAAACTTAACAATGAATGAATCTATGACAATGGGGCTCAAAATCACATAAAATATCATCAAACACTTTGATAATCTAATATAAGATATTCTAGAATTTTTTCACAAATTTTATGGAATTTTATAGGCATTTTTCGGATTTTCTTTTGATTTAAAACAATTTTAAATCAAATAAAATGGTCTTCGGCGCATTGCGCCGCCCTTCCTCCGAGGTGGGTGCGCCACCCGTGCTCCGCAGGCGCCGGCGCACGGCGCCGTCCCGCGCGCCATGGGCGCGTGTGCCCGTGAGCGGCCACGCGCGCGTTGCGCGCGCGCACATTCAAATTTTTTTTTTTTAAATGACGCGCGCTGCGCGCGGCCCGCCCACCGCGCGCAGCAACGGCCGCGGTCAAACCGCGTTCAAAACCTGTTGACCATCGCCGGATCCCCTTATCGGGTCCCATAGGTCTCGTCTCCTCCACCCGACAAGGGTGAATAGTAACCGCGGAAGAGGAGTTTTAGGACCTTCCAAAATCCGGACATTCCGATCTCGAAAAAATAGCCAAAATTAGTGGTTCGATTCCAAATCGAACAAGGAATCCAAAAATACTATTTTCTTTCCGTGAAAAAATCCCAATCAACAGGAAAATAGGAAAGAAGCGCCGCCGGCCCTAAAGTTTCTCCCCTCGGAAAAACTCTGAATCGACCTCCGATGGTGCCGTTCGAAGCAAAATAACGATGGGAAACTCTTTGTAATCGTATTACCTATCTTCTAAGCCATATATTAGACATCAAATGTCTCTATGGAAGAAGATCTCAAGAAATCCCCAAATCGAACCGGTGAATTTCGTAAAACGAAATCACCATCTTTCAAATCCTCTACCGGACTCTCCGGTGGTCCAAAATTCGAACGGTTTGCGGCGTTGGAAAGCTCTTTGTCACGAGATTCATTCAGTAGCAACCAAACTCCAAAACGTATCACATACGATTTATGGTTACTCCGTCAAGATGGACGTTTGTACAGATTCGGGAAAACATAAAATATATTAAACGACGTCGAAACGACGTCGGAATCGAACGAGACTTCAACCTGGCTCTGATACCACTGTTGGGAATCGGTCCAATCAGATTGGCGCAGCGGAAAAAATTCCGATTCCTCGTATATCATTGTCTTGGTCTCGATCGGAACCGAACAACGTCGATAAAACCGGTA
This sequence comes from Cryptocoryne crispatula var. balansae, assembly GCA_036172225.1. NCBI lineage: Eukaryota > Viridiplantae > Streptophyta > Magnoliopsida > Alismatales > Araceae > Cryptocoryne > Cryptocoryne crispatula. The sequence continues at coordinate 22,095,654 of CM069920.1, forward strand.
TACGAAACGATTTCGAATACGTACCTTTGTGGGATTCAAATAATCCCTAAAGATCGGAGAAGATCGAGCGTTCTCACGCTCGTTCAGCCACTCAAGTGTGCGGCCTCTAGTCGTATCCACACGAGCCACCTCCATAGTCGGGTTCTCCTTCGCGTCGGACCTTCCGACTCGCCCCGGATGAAGTCCCATCGACTCTCGACGGCCTCCAGCATGGGAAAACGTGAAGGAGAGAGGTAGGGACGAATTTTGCAGCCTTGGCTTGTGGGGCTCATGCTCAATTCGCTATTATATAGAGAATTTGGAGTTTTTCACAAAAACCCCTGCTTTCTCTATATTCACACCCTTGCCCCCAAACTTATGGATTAGCCCTTATGTGTGTGACCCACTAGGCCCAATAGCTCATTTGGTTGAGGCCTAATTAAAAGAACAACTTCTTTTAAATTAAATCTATTATCTCATAATAGATTTAACGGCCTACCGATCATGAAGGGTACAAGCCACATCCTATGATCCCAAACGGCTTCGGGGATAAACTCCTCTCCAAAGAGCCTTTCCATCATCGGTTACCACACGGATATAAAACTTCGTCCATTCAATGTCCCGGTCGGATAGGAGTACGGCATTGACTGTCAACTCCTAAATATACCAACACTATGGAATCTTGTACTCGTAATTGGATCAATTGGAAAACTCTTTTCCAATTATCCTATCTACCTTGGCCAAGAATTTAGAGTACTATCCATAGGACATTCTCTCTCTCCTACCGAGAGTGGACGATCCCTTATTGTCCGCTCAATTGCCTCCACCGGGTTTCCCATATACCCAATCCATTAACTATACAGAACCACAATACTAAGTGATCCATAAGTCAATAGTCAAAGTACATGGTACGCCCGGCAAGACATCTTTGGCGACTCAGGTCAAAGATCCAACCGTGCAACCGTGATGATAGAATACCCTGATCGACAGTTCGGTAAGATACCATTCAGGGATTCTATAATGGTCAGTTCAGTGAACTCATTCCTCTAATGAGCACGTGTATATGTATCTCAGTGTCCCCACACTGATGACCAATGAGATCGGTCATTCTCATCATATGAGAAGATATCATATACACTAGTCTTACTGGATCCTTGATGTCCCATCTCGAGGATCCTACGACTAGGAACATTTAGGTTACATGCTTCTAGATGATTGATCTCATTATCATGATCTCATCATGATTCAATCATCATTGCATGCAACCTAGGACTTCATTACGATAGACGCATCTAAATAGTGCAAGTAATGAAGAATATGCCATTTATACTGAATAAGATATTACAAGAAATGTAAAATCATATCACATATGATTGGCTTGTAGGGCATACATTTCTATCACTGGCGACCACCTTTTTATTCATGTTCTAAGTTCATCTTCTCCTCACTCTCCTCACACATGACCCGAACCATCTCTGGTGCTCGAGCGATGCCGTGAGATGAAAGTTCGGGGATCAATGTGAGTGTGGGACCGAGGTGAGGACTTTTTACCGCTTTCCGAGTGTTTTACGATTCACTCCCCTTTTTTTTCTCTTCTATCTTTCACCATTTTCTTGAGGTGCCGATCCGGAACCCATTTTCGGAGTCGACAGCTTTTTGGCAACCACGGTGGGACAGCCAATGTCTTTAACCGTGCTAGCTTGATTTGTTTGTGCAACTAGTTTCATTCTAATTCAGTTCTAGTCACTAGATTGTTTGTTTTGTTGCATGATTGCTTGTCTTGTTTGCATATCGCATGCTCTATTTATTTCATTTCATTTCATGTTTTTGAACATTGATTGCTTCTTCTCCTCTTACCCTCCATTTTTACTTTAGCATTAGCTTTTTGCATCGGGTACCAGACTTGCACCGATCCGTAGGGCATTCGAGGCGGGGGCTCTCTCTCCCAACACACCCTCACCCTCCAAACACCTTCTTGGTGGATTCTTACCTCTCTTCTGGGATATTCCTTCCTAGTTGATTTGGTGGTTTCCATCAAGACCTCCGTAAGTCCCCATCCGCGGAGTATTCCTCTCTGCACGATTGAGCCAGTTGTACCACTTTCCCCAAAACCCGAAGAACCCAAGTACCTACTCGTGGTGATTGAGTGACAACCTTAGGTCTTGAAGATTGAAGCAGTAGGAACCATACCCATTTGAGTGAACAATTGCTAACAATCTATCTAATCTAAGATTTCAACCCAAATATTGTCGAGTAGTCATTTTAAAAACTTGTTTGCATAACTTGCTTGCTCACCAAAAATTGAAAACAAAAAAAAAAATCTTCTTTCAAAACACCTAAAAAAACAAAAAAAACATTTTTAATTGGTGTTCAACTTGTTTTCCAAACAACCAAATTGAAACAAAAAAATCATACAAAACAAAACATAACAATAAATCTTTAATTGTGTGCTTTGCTTGCTCTTTTTTTAACCATCTTTAAAGAAAGATCGACATGATGCCCATGATGCTAAGGTCTGGAAGCCGCATTGGGAGGTCAGGCCACTACGAGCTACAACAACCCATGGTCCAACCAGTGGGCCATGTCAATGCCGTCAGGGAGCCTGAAGTTCAAAATCCTACTCATCCACCTGCTTCACTTAGTGTGGAACAAATCCTCCAGGGTCTATCCCTCCATTTAGATCTTGAATCCTTTTCACTTGTGCAATCTTTAACAAAGGGCAAGATGCCCACAAATGAATATCCAGTCGAGGGAAATCAAGCCCCCTCACCACCCCAATCGACAGTCAGGCCCCTCATCATCTCCTCTCCTAGGCAACCCTGTCGTGCCTCTACTCACCCCATTGTGGGGCATTCATATAATTCTATGCCAGTTCCTACTTTGAAGCCACCACTTCCAACCCATTCATCTAAATACCTTGCACCGGTGGCTCAGGAACCCAACCTCACTCAAGCATTCATAGACAAACTCAACCAAATGGATGAGCACTTTGAAGAGCTGAGGCACCGTTTGGACTCGAAGGCCATCCCTAAAATATCTGCTCCATCTTTCCCAGTCCCACATATCCCTCCATCACAAATGCCAACCTAACATCACTACAATGGCTCAGGTGATCCCTTCACCCATGTCAATGATTTCTTGAGCAAATCATCTCGATGGCTAAATGATCAAAGAGCTCTTGCTATTCTTTTTAAGCGATCATTGGATGGTGCAGCCCTAGAATGGTTCTTTTCACTAGGGGAAATAGAGATATGGGATTTCAAAATTGTCAAAGCCAAATTCTTGAAACGATATGGGCCAGGCTATTCAATAATTGGGGAAGCAAAAGAAGATGCAGAATTAATGCATTATTCTGATGAATTGAGGCCCAGACTTGAGAGGAGCAATGATGCTATGAACCAACCTAGGAGCCCTCTCCAACCTCATCCGGATCATCATCTTCAGCCGACTTCTCGACGCCAGTTGATTAGGCCACCCATGCCACAACCTCAACCGGTCATGCAACCCTTGCCAATGGCACAACCAATTGTGCACAATCTAGTTCCTCTTGTCGCTTGTGCAAATACTTCATTACCTAAACTAGCTCCCCAACCTTCGACTTCACCAACATTTCTTAAGGTCCATCGGCCAATCATCCAACCATTGGCTTCTCAGCCTATTCCAACAACAACCCCTCGGCTAGCCACGCAAGCCTTGGCCCCTCAACCCACTTCACCAACGGTCCCTCAGCCAATCATTCATCCTAAGCTGATCGAGCAAACCCCGGCTTCTCAACCAATCCCACCGCATAGGGATCCTCCTCAGTTGGTTGCACAACAACCAATCATTTCTTCTATTACTCTTGCCTCAACTAAGGAGTAAATCACTCCTACTATTCTTGCTCCTTCTGTAGTAGAAGATTCAGACACTTCGACCCTTCAAGCTCCTGCCATGGTAGAGGAACAAGCCACTCTGATCATTCATGCTACTTCCATGGTAGATGATTCAGACACTTCGACCCTTCAAGCTCCTACCCTGGCAGAGGAATTAATAACTCTAACCATTTGTGCTCCTGCCATGGCAGAAGAATCAACTCCTCAACATATCCTTGCTCTCTCTCAACATATCCTTGCTCCTTCTGTAGTAGAAGATTCAGACACTTCGACCCTTCAAGCTCCTGCCATGGTAGAGGAACAAGCCACTCCGATCATTCATGCTCCTGCCATGGTAGATGATTCAGACACTTCGACCCTTCAAGCTCCTACCCTGGCAGAGGAATTAATAACTCTAACCATTTGTTCTCCTGCCATGGCAGAAGAATCAACTCCTCAACATATCCTTGCTCTCTCTCAAAATCAAAGTCAGTCAGTAGGGGACGTCGAACCAAACTCTTCTATCATTCTAGAATCCTCTAAACTAGGCATGCCTTCTTCCCCAGAACAACTTGAGGAGAAGCCTACTGTAGGGAGCTTAAATGAGGGTATCATAAATTTAGTTGATTGTCAAGGACTAGACAAGAATTCTCCAGGTATAGATCAAATGTTTCCATCATTAGAATTGATCCTTGAAGTTGGGAAGATAGAATTGACCCATGAACGAAAGAATATGGAGATAGAATTGGTCAGTGAAATGGAAAATGAATCGACAAGCCTCCTGAAGGGTGTACACTTTAACAAAGGGATATTGGGACCTCCTCCAGATAGGCAGGCAAATCCCTTAGCATCAATCTTTGGGCCACAACTCTTAACCCATTCTTCTCCTAAGCAACAATCCGGCTCATGGGCCCACAATCAATCAATCTTAGGGCCACGACCCTTTCTTTACCCTTCTCCCAATCAAAGATCTGGCCCATGGGCCCACAATTCCTCTATCTTAGGGCCACCACCCTTTCTTTGTCATGCCCACAACCATCAAATGGACCTATGGGCCCCTAATTCTTCAATATTAGGGCCACCACCCATACTTCATCCTATTCGATTGGGCTCTTATGCCTCTCTTCTGTAATCGGGCCCTTATGCCCCACTTCTGCAATTGGGCCCTTATGCCCCATTTTCGGGCACTTATGCCCCTTTTCGTCAATCGGGCTCTTATGCCCCTTTTCATCAACTGCGCCCATATGCCCCTTTCCATCAGCCGGGCCCACGTGCCCCCTTTATCCAACCGGGCCCATGTGCCCCTTTTAATCAACCAGGCTCTTATGCCCCTTTTCTTCAACCGGGCCCACGTGCCCCTTTTCATCAATCGGGCTTGCATGCCCCTTTCCTTCCACTGGGCCCATATGCCCCTTTTCCCCAATTGGGCCTACATATCCCTATCTTTCCATCGGGCCCACGTGCCTATAATTCTCCCCAATCGGGACCTTGTGCCCTTAATTTTTCTAAATCGGGCCCACGTGCCCGCAATTCACCTCAACCGGGCTCACATGCCCATGTTTTTCTACAACGGGGCCCATGTGCCCAAATTTCTTCTAAATCGGGCCCACGTGCCCACCTTCCAACAAACTTGGGCACACATGCCCACACTCCTTCAACTTCGGGCTTTTATGTCCCCATTTCTTCACCATTGGGCCCGCGTGCCCAAACTTCTTCGAAATCGGGCCCCGTGCCCCCACTTCTTCAACTTTGGGATTACGCACCCATACTCTTCGATGGTGCCCACGAGCCCATCACAAATCTTCCAAATCACAATCATACTTCCAATCACCTAAATCGGGTCCACATACCTATTCTTTTTGTTGGGTCCCTTGGGCTCAACCTCCAATCGGGCCCTCGTGCCCATCAACATCAACCGGGCCCTCTATCCCACATTTAAATCTTGGGCTCACGTGCCCCTTGATTCCAACCCTTCCTGGTATTGCAATCCCACTATCAACTCCTGGGCCCAAGATCCCACTTTAATTCACTTTTCATTTCAAGCATTCTCTTTCCTTTTCCAAATTTTATTTTCAAAAAAATCAAGGTAGAGAAATTTCCTGGGTGATACCACAATCTTTGCCTTTTACATCATTAATTTTGACTCCGCCATGCTAAATCAGATCCTCCACATTTTCACTTCATCCTATGACTATGAATCTTCAATCCAATGCACTATGGAGCATATCAAAAGTGGAAGCAGCATGGCAAGGTAAGGCAAGCACAAGCAAAGTCGTCATCAACAATGAACTTCTCCTTCTCTCAGGTATTACATGAAATTGCATTCATCATCATTATGTCATCTGTAAAGCAATATTTTTTTAAAATGATTTTTAATCTCACATGACAATCTTACTTGAGAGAAATTTATGATTGATGATAACTACCTTTTGTTTTATCCTAATGAATTCTTTACAATGCAAGGCATGTTTTCAATTGATTCACCTATGGAATGTAATCTACCTCAAAAATGGAGAGAACTACCAGTATGACTTAAGTCCACATGTTCTAGGTTGTTGTCTAGGAGTCGAGGGTAGATACCATTCAACACACACAACATGTCCCGATCCCAGAATCCGTATGACCTAACACTCAAGAGAAGCTAGGCAAAGCTTAGAGATGGAAGGAAAACCCTTACCTTACTCTCTTCTATTCGGTCCAAGATAGGTGAAGGGGATTAGAGGGGGAGAGTATCGAAAGCATCTGCCGCCTTAGTAGGAGGCCATCTCGAAAGGTCCAACTTCTCAAATAAAAAAATGGGTGCCAAAAGATGGGCAATGAACCCCACAGGTTTAAACAAATATGGGCATGTCTGAATGAGTACCCGAAATGTAGAAAATGAAAAAAAAGGCACCTAAAGATGGGCAATGACCCCACAGGTCAAAGCACCTGGCTAAATGTGTGCCACTAAAATAGGTTTGTCAATAAAAAAGAAAAGACCCGAAGAGGCCGAACCCCAACGAGCAATTGGGTGTGAGTAGAGAAATCCCTCTCGACATCTCCAAAGCCTATCAAGGACTTTCCCTCAATTCTTCATTCTTACCCCCACGGTGTGGGTGGACCAACCAAATCAAAGCTAAACTCTGGCCGATCAAAGGTTGAAGGTCAAAAGATTCTGGGTAAGGAACCCCATTTTGCACATGGTGTCTACCAACGAACCTAGAAGAACAACCAAGTGATGAGAACTTGTGTCAATACTGATTTTTCTCTCCCAAAAAAAATATTTTAAAAAAAACTCCAAAAAATAAAAGAAGCTGAATATCTTTAAAACTCCAAATTTTTTTTCTCTCAAAACTCCAAAAAAATGAATCTCAAAAGAAATGAATCTTTTCACAAAACTTCATTTTTAAATTCCAAAAAATTTTCAAAAAATAAAAAAAATCATCACCATGCTTGGTTTGAATTTTCGTCTTTACATTCACTACTTTCAATCTCTCATGTTTCAAATTCTTCATTGCATATTTGTTGCTTTATTTTTACACCCTTAAGAAGGCTATTACCCCTTGACAAAGGTCAAGGCATACTACAACTTGCAAGGGGGATAAGCCGCATTGTTGTTCTAATCTCTTCCTTCTAAGTGTTTCAGGCACAAGAAAAACTTTACACCCCTTGACAAAGGTCAAGGCATACTGCAACTTGCAAGGGGGATAAGCCATATTGGCATTCTAATCTCCTTTTTCTAGTGTTTCAGGCACGAAGAACAAATGAGGAGAACTTTACAACAAGGCGAAGCTCGCCACTTCCCTCCCCCAAGGATTCTTAGGAGGAGGTGTCACCATGACCTCGACCTCAACTTCGTCGAGGAGCATTTTCAAGATTTCAATAAGGCGATGCTCACCACTTCCCTCCCCTGAGGATTCTTAGGAGGAGGTGTCACCATAACCTCGGCCTTAACTTTGCCGAGAAACTTTTTGCAGGCGACACTCGCCACTTCCCTCCCCTGAGGATTCTCAGGAGGAGGTGTCATCATTACCTTGGCCTCAACTTTGTCGAGGAACTTTTGCTCTGTGTCCTCATTAGGACACATGAACTCTTTTGTGAGAATGCATGTCATCACATCACAAACTCACCGTTATCATTTCCTTTCTTAGCATATATTAGGTGCATTACTATTTATTTTATGCATTGACGTTGAAGACCATGAATGCAAAGAAGACCAGGCCCGAGATCCCCTTCATCAAAATCCACGACGGTCAGGTCATTCTTTGTGCTGATGGATAGGCCAAAGTTGTGCTGTGAGGGACGATGGTTCCCAAATGGGTATCTTGACCTCATAGACAATCTATATCTTCAACTAATTGTTAAGTTTTGTTTTGCTTTTTTGAGCCCAGCATGCATCATGTAGCATTAGTTGCATTGCATTTCATTTTGTCATTGCATACGCGCGGGAGCCCTTCATAATCTTCACCTTCTCACCCTAATCTCTAAAATCTTGTATCCTAATTCCGATCATTCTAAATCCCACCGTGTTTGATAATCCCACCGACCTTTCTAATATCCCACTGTGTCTGTTAATACCACCGTGTTCGGTAGTCACCTTGTGCCTCCAAATCCTCCATCACCACTGTGGCCATTGCAACACTTCTTTGCTATTCATCCCACCATGGCAGCCAATTCTTCCCGCCAAGGGCCTCCTATTCGAGCTGAACTTGCACCGTCACTATTTTCACAGTCTATGCTTAAACATTTGCCTTTCGGAATCTGAGATCATTCCATTCCGAATCAAATCTTGTCTCTTGGAAGACTTAAATGAATCTAAGAGCCTGAATGTGCTCGATTGGTATTCTTTTACTTTTTCAAAACAAATCTCTTTTTTAAAAAAAATTTCAGCCCATCACAGTACAGGAACACCGCAAAGCTTGGATTACCGACTGATGATGAACCTACGAACCCATGTTTCGGGGACTCCCCACCGCGTTGGGGGTTGGCTATCCTTCTCTCGTGCCAATGGCACATCTTTTACCAATCGAACATAGGAAGACTTGATGAAACATGGCGGTTAACCAGGAGACTTGAGGAGATTCGTCTTGCCGAATCTGGTCGTTACGCGTGTCTATATCTACACCTTGATGCCACCTTTTCAGTCCATCACCATTTCGCTCCACTACATTCCACTACGATCCACCTCGCTTCGCTACGCTTTCTCTACGTTTCACTCTGCTCCGCTACATGTCATTCCCTTGCAAAGCCGACATCAAGGCGAGGCAAGCTGTAGACACGCCAAATTGGCTTGATTCGGAGCCGTAGACTCTTATTCCATAGGTGATATCTTTTATTTGACCGTTATCTGATCCGGATTACCTCGTGGAGATGTGCTAAGGACATTGGTGGAGCCCCTTGTAAGTTGAGAATGGACCAATGATTTCTGGAATATTGTCGTAACCTTCAAGCGAGAGCCGCACGTGAACTGTAAAAACACGAAGCCTGCTCGATGACCGACCTTGAATGGTCCATAATTGAAGGTCTCGGGAGGCCCTCATGTGTTCCGTAACATTCAGGGTTTCCGAGAAGTCATTTCGGTAGGCGTCGGTCAATGATGGCTCTCGTTACGGCTTTTTCGATCTGTGCTGACACGGCTATCTCGGACCACATGTTAGGCCTTTCCGGTCATCACCGGGTCTTTTCAGGTCATCCGGGTCGATTCTAGCCGAATATTTTCATCAACCGAGGCCATATGGCCATCTCGGTCAATTTTAGGGTTTCCCGGCTTTTCTGAGTTTCGGTTCACGTTTACCGGGTTAATCTCAAATTTTTCGATGACTTTGGGTTTTTCGGTCGTACCGGACTTGTTCGGTCATCATTTTAAGTCATCCCTAGTTGACCCGAGATTTCTCGATCGGAACCGTGCTCTTTCGGATCTTCGCCCCGGGTTTCGGCTTTCCGCGAGACGGTAAACTGGTAGAAAGCCCCGTGCGAACATCTCGGAAGTCATGCCGGCTGGCTTACCGACTTGAGGAGGTGCGGTTGAAGGCCCTCTTTCCAACGCGACAAACGGGAGCCGAATCGGACATCCCATTTGCAAGATACGGCTCGCGGAACACGCGCGTAGGAGAGAGAGTGTACCGTGCCCCCACTCCGCTTGAAATAGGAGGGCGCGCCCTGCGCGCCCTCAACCCGGGGGCGCGCCCTACACGCCCCTGGTTCCTTTGAAAGGCGGGGGCGCGGTCAGTTTCTTTAAATCGCAAATTACCCCGATTAGCACCTTCTAAATCGAATTTTTGGAAGGTTTCCGCAGAGGATTTTCGATTATTTGTACCGCGCCCCCGGTTCGGGGGCGCGTTACGTATGTTAAGTCGATTTTTAGAAATTTCCGGAAGTTTCCGTCAATTTTTAGCAGTGAGACGCGTAACGCGCCCCCGCTTCCTTTGAAACAGGGGGGCGCACAGACCGCGCCCCCAAACTGGGGGCGCGCCCTGCGCGCCCTTGGTTTGAGGGCGCGCCCTGCGCGCCCTCGTCCCCTTTGAAACGCGGGGGCGCGGTCGGTCCAGTTTCTAAATTTTGCACCGGCTTCATTCCCCTATAAATTGATGGTCATTCTCAACAACCCAAGGTTAACTCCCGGTGCCTAGCTCGTCCAGAGGTCGTCCAAGCTCTTCTCCAAAGCCGTCCCGACGTCCAAAGGTGATCCGAAGTCAAGAAATCGATCCCGAGGTGAAGGAGAAGGCTCGATCCGGGTGTTCTTCATCAACCATCTTCATCGACTTCTGAAGAAAATCCGGGGCTTCTGCTGAAAAGTCTTCAACATACAAATTGTTCCTCTCTTCGTCCTCTTTCATCTCCAACTGACGGCACTCAATTCCGACTTGCCGTTTATTCGTGGAGATTGCTACACTGAGGGCGCACATCCAGGTTCTGTTTTTTATATCCGCCCACTTTCAGAATTTTTACTGACTTATAAAGGAGGATTTCAGAGAAGTCATCAACATAGTAACTCTTCCTTTCTGAGTCCTCCGTCTACTCCAACAAACGAAACTCGATTCTGACATCGGGGTCGTCTGTAGCATCCTCTGCACCGAAGTCGCACCAGAAGGGTGTAAAGCTACCCGAACCGGCCCTTTTCAACCAACTCGGCTTCAACTCAAGCCGATCCATTCCATAAGCTTTCTCAACTCATTTAACTCAATTCATTTACTGTTTTAAAGCATATTTCAGTTTATTTGCATCATTTTTACATAATCAAAAAACTACAAAAAAAGGGGTTAAGGCTCACCCCAATCCGGTGAGTTCGATTTCGATTGCTTCTTTCTCATCATCTTACTACAGTTACTACACCTCCCATAGTTCTAATTATTTTCTTCACTTGGTTTATTTTTCTAGTTGCACAGGTTGAACAAGCTAGCATTGATTGGAGACTCTTCTTCATCGGCCGGCCGAAGAAGAAGAAGGTTGAACTCACATACTCTCTCCCACGCTAAGGTACACACGGTCAAATCAACTCAATTTTGTTTTTATTTCATAAAGCGGAGCCCGCGGCTCCTGGCGACCACCTTTTTATTCATGTTCTAATTTCATCTTCTCCTCACTCTCCTCCCACATGACCCGAACCATCTCTGGTGCTCGAGCGACGCCGTGAGATGAAAGTTCGGGGATCAATGTGAGTGTGGGACCGAGGTGAGGACTTTTTACCACTTTCCGTGTTTTACGATTCACTCCCCTTTTTTTCTCTCTTCTATCTTTCACCCTTTTCTTGAGGTGCCGATCCGGAACCCGTTTTCGGAGTCGACAGGGTGCATCTCAATGGACGTCCAACTGCCTTAAACATTGAACCCTGCTCACGATCATCATCATAGGGACCACCATCGTAGTTCCGATCTCGCTCATCTTCATTTTCATGTCGCATGTACAAAGAAATAAACTGCGTGCACTCCTCTACCAAATAGCCCTGGGCAATGGAACCTTCAACTCTCACCTTGTTGCCAATATAATCTTTCAATCTCTTTAAATATCTTTCAATCGGATACATCCACCGGTATTGAACTGGTCCGGACATTCTAGCTTCGTAAGCCAAATGCACAACAAGGTGAACCATAATATCAAAAAATGACGGTGGAAAGATTTGTTCTAACTTACACATTGTGATTGCAATCTTTGATTCCCAATCCCTTAAAGTACTAGTATCTAAAACCTTAGCACAAATGACTTTAAAATACTGACATAACTCTACAATGGGCTTGAGTACGTCCTTTGGTACGATCCCTTGAAAAGCAAGAGGAATAATCACCTGCATCATTACATGACAATCATAACTTTTTAATCCACTAATGATCCTACTTCTTAGATCTACGCACCTATTCAAATTTGATGAATACCCATCGGGCACTCGAATGCTCTTTACAAATTCGAGGATGCGAGTCTTTTGTGCGTTACTCAGCTTATAGATAGCATCTGGAAACCTAGATGAACCATCATGTGGATGTAACTCTGGACGGATTCCTAACTCTGCCAAGTCTTTTCTAGAGTTCAAGTTGTCTTTATCCGATCCAAATAGGTTGAACATATCTAAAATATTGTCACACACATTCTTCTTGATGTGCATCATGTCTAAATGATGTCGGACAATCAGAGATGCCCAATATGGAAGTCTTTCAAAGAAGATACTTCTTTTCTTTCAGTTCTTATTTTTTGTCAAATTCTTTCTCAAGCTCTCCAAATCTTTCTTAAATGTTTTTTCGAATCTTACAGGGTCAATCTCCTGTTGTTGTCTCCAAATCTCATGTTCGGTTAGTATCTTTGGTGTACCCCTCTCACACCGGCGACCATTAAATAGATGTCTGTAATGATTCTTTCTCCACCGATGTGATATGGGTAAGAATCGCCGATGTCCTAAATAACATTGTTTCCGACTATGAACTAGTCGAACTGAATTTGTTTCTTCATTACATATCGGACATGCTAATTTTCCCTTAGTACTCCAGCTGGAAAGGTTGGCATAACCCGGAAAATCGTTTATGGTACCCAACAATATAGCTCTCAATAGAAAATTCTCTTTCGCTAAAACATCATATGTCTCCAATCCGATCTCCCACAAATATCTTAACTCTTCCACCAACGGCTGTAAGTATACATCGATATCATTTCCGGGGGCTCTTGGACCCGGTATTAGACATGAAATCATCGTGTTAGCCGCTTTCATACACATCCATGGTAGTAAGTTATAAACCAATATAACTATAGGCCACACACTATACTTTGAAGACATGTTGCCAAATGGGTTAAAACCATCGGCGGCCAATCCAAGCCGAATGTTGCGTTTTTCTGATGCAAAATCCGGATAAAGTTCATCCACTCTTTTCCAAGCGGGGGAATCTGCTGGATGACGCATTTCACCTCTCGATATATACGAATGTTGCTCACTATGCCATGACATCCACCTAGCAGTGTTTGTTGATATAAACAAACGCTGCAACCTATCTTTTAAAGGGAAGTAGTGTAATATCTTTCATGCCACCTTCTTACTCTTATGTTGTTGATCATCCTTGTATATGGGAGACTCACAATGTGAACAACTAATTCTATGTGCATTCTCTTTCCAAAAGAGAACACAATCGTTCTTACATGCATCTATCTTTTCGTAACTAAGTCTTAAGTCCTTAACAATTTTCTTAAGTTCATACCAAGTGTTAGGAACACTTGCATCCTTCGGTAATACATCCTTAAATAAAGACAATATACTACTCATGCATTTTCCAATCAAACCATTTACTGACTTCAACTGAATCAGCTTTAAAATAAATGTTAACTTAGATATTTCTGTGCATCCTTCATATAATGGTGTTTCTGCATCTCTTAATAGCAAGAAATACTTGTGTGTTTCTATACTTGGTTCACCTTCATGATGTATAGATGCTCGTTGAATATTTTGATTGTCTTCAAGCATTTCTATTACATCGTCATTTAAAATCTCATGTTATGCTTCATCTAATCGAACTTCATTAACGATACTTAAACTAGGTTCAATTTCTCCGTGACTTATCCACGTTCGATAATTGGACCATATGCCATCACATATTAGATGTTCTTTAACTACATCTCTTTTTAAAGTAAATGTGTTACAACACCGTCTACATGGACATTGAATCAAAGTTTTGTCTAATCCATGTCTAAATCGAGTCCTACATTCATCATAAGCATATTCTAAAAATTCTTCTACTCCTTGAAGATACCTAGGACTTAATCTGTTAGGAATATCTATCCAAGACTTATCTAAGCTCCTCGTCATGTGTTAATATAAATAAAGATATATATGCACAAAAATAAACAATGAGATAAGAAAGTCTCGAAACAAAATAAACACAAACCGAACCACCTCCAAGAGAAGAAAGTCTCGAACGAGAATGTCATTTGAAACTACCTGAAAATAATAATTAAAGCCGTCATAAGATAAACATATTAATGACACACTTTCTCCGAGATAAAAAAGAATAATAACTCACTTGCAAAAGAAGACATACATTTGCACATCTTAGGAAAATATACAGAACTCAATGCATTTTGGTCTGAGGGTCCCAAGAAAAAATGAACTAATGAAACTTTGAAGAAACCATGGCCTTAAAAAAAATCCTTTGCCAACTTCATTTTGGCCCACCGAGATTGCGGAGATTGCCCTTAAATAGGCCATAATCTCCCTCACTTGGTCCACCTGTTCAGCCCATCTAAAGCTCTCCTAGACAACCCTTTTTCGGCCCTATAAACATACCCCAAATAGGACCTGTTCTGGCCCCTTGTGCAGCCCCTAAACAAGCCGCACATTCTCCCATTTTGACACATGTTCGGCCTATCCAAAAGACAAGTCCTGAAACAAGTCATCTCCAGCCCTTGTCCGGCCCTGTCAGGTCCCCTACATAGGCTTGTTTCAACCCCTTGCTGGCCCCCCTGTTCAGCCTACACAAACAGCCCCCCTGTTGGCTCCAATTAGCCCCCAATTAGACCACTAAACATGTCACTGTTGGCCCATCAAAATGCCCTAACACAGTACCATTTTCAGCCCATCTAAGTGCCCCCATCAGGTCCCCAACACAGGCACTGTTTCAACCCCTTGCTGGTCCACCTAAGGCACCCCTTCCATTTTTATTTGATTCCCTTGCTGGTCCACCTAAGGCACCCCTTCCATTTTTATTTGAACCCCTTGCTGGTCCACCTAAGGCACCCCTTCCAACACAGTACTATTTTTACTGACCATAAATTTATAAGAAAAAAAAAGAGAGCTAGACTCATCTCTTACCTACGCTCCCAACTTCTAACATGCCTAGATTATTACAAAATACACTGTAATGACTGACCATAAATTCAAGTGAAAAAAAAAGAAAAGAGAGCTAGACTCATCTCTTACCTACTCTCTCAACTTCTAAGATGCCTAGATTATTACAAAATACACATGTTTTCTGCAAAATTTAGTTTAGCACATGAAAACATGTAATGTATTCACTGTATGAGGACAAAGCTTCATTCAAAGAAAGAAAAAAAATAAACAAACATTATTTTCAACTGCTGGACAAGGACACATCCGGGGAGGCTGGCGGCGGGAATCACAGGGAATCAAATAAAAACTAATGAATTAAAATTTGTTAGGTTAAAATATACCTTGGTGGAGGCTGGCGGCGGCGCAATAAGGCGACGGCGGCGCCGGCACAAGGAGGCAGAGGCCGCGGCGGCGCAAGGAGGCAGCACAGCGGTGCAAGGAGGCCGCGGCGGTGCAAGGCGCCGGCGGCGCC
Source organism: Cryptocoryne crispatula var. balansae (assembly GCA_036172225.1). NCBI lineage: Eukaryota > Viridiplantae > Streptophyta > Magnoliopsida > Alismatales > Araceae > Cryptocoryne > Cryptocoryne crispatula. Next base: position 22,111,234 of record CM069920.1, read on the forward strand.
GGCACAAGGAGGCAGAGGCCGCGGCGGCGCAAGAAGGCAGCACGGCGGCGCAAGGAGGCAGCGGCGGCGCAAGGTGGCGGCGCCAGCAAGCTGGCGGCGACAGCGCGACGGCAGCGGCAGCAGAGCGGCGGCGATAGCGCGGCGGCGGCAGCAAGGCGGCGCGTCGAGAAGCAAGGGGGGGGAGAGGGAAGGGGCCGATGGGGTTTTGAAAAACCTTTAATGTATTGGCGACGGCTTCAGCCGTCGCAATTGGTACCTTTAAGTACAACAGCAACGGTTGGAGCCATCGCAAACAGTAAGCGACCGTTGAACGGTCAAAAAATTTTATTGCGACTGCTTGTAGCCGTCGCTATTAACTAAATTGGCGACGGCTATTACCAGCCGTCGCTATTTACCGGACCGATGGGTGTTCCGGGTGCATTTTCTGGTTTGGCGACGGGTTGGGCCGTCGCTAATAAGCTAAATTGCGACGGCTTTATGTAGCCGTCGCCTATAACTTTGTAATTGTCGACGAATTTAATGGGGACGGCGTAAGCCGTCGCCATTAAGTTTTATAGTGACGGCTTGGCAAAGCCGTCGCCATTAAACCGTCCCTAATAACATTGTTTCTTGTAGTGTTTGTTAAAGATCCTCAAGTGGTTGTGTCTACTTCTAAACTGCTTACAATTATAGTAATGGTATATCAGCAATGAAATTTGCAAAGACATCCACAAAGTCAAAACAAATAGATGTCAAATATTATGTTGTCAGAGATAAAATCCAAATGGAAAATGTGTCACTTCTTGGTGTGAGCACATCAGATGATTACAGACCCTATGACAAAGGGGTTAGCACTTTTTCTTTTCCTAGAACATGTAAAAGTTATGGGCTTGCTCATTTATGAAAGGTGGCAGTCTATGATCATTTATGTTTGGGGTCAAGAAATAAAAATATATTAAAGTTCTTATCTTTATAGTTGACTATCCACATGTAACTATAATGTTATTTTGTTGTTTGGATGAAATAGTCAGTGTGATTGTGAAAAGAAAATTGTTATAAAAATGTTACTGCCATAGGTCCTCTAACTATGTTTGTTGAATCAATGAACAAAGTAATTATGGTGGAATATCCATACGAGTCATTATTTTCTTTCAAAGCATGCGCATCTAGATATTAATGATGGCATGCTAAACGTAAGTGACTCATGTAACCTATAATATAATAAGTGTATCTTAGAAGAGCCATTAAAATAGATGGGAGTTATGTTTCTGACTCCCATAAAGTACATGAGAGTTAATATTTCAAGTCGCATGAGTTATGTGTGATAAGGAATGTGATTCAAGATATTTTGACGAGCGTTATATTCTTCTTTTATTTCGGAGGAGGTTACACACGTGGAGGGGAAAAAAAGGCTAGCGTAGATACCTTGCTTAAAACTAGTGTTAAGCCAGAGCGGGTATAAAACATATTTAATACTTGTAGACATGAAAATAGCTAGTAGATATGAATTTAAAATAGAAATGATCAATATTTTGTTTTTCGCGTCTGTAGACATATTATACCATATGAGGTATGTATACGTATTATACCAAATTAAAATCGTACCAAATGAGGATGTTCTAGATCTTATCTATAATGAACACTGGATTATCCGAAAAGACACGAAATATATACAAAAATCACATATTCATCCATCCGTGTTTGCTCCCTTTACGGTCTATCCGTGAGAATCCACAATTAGTAAGGGTGCAAACGAGTTGAGTCGAGTCGACATGATGTTCAATTTTGACTTGTTTATTTTACACGAGTTCGGATTTGAACTCGAATTTTAACAAGTATATTGAACTCTTATTCGAACTTGATTCGTCTATTAATCAAACTCGGATGATAATTGAATTAAAGTTCAATCATCATTCTAACTTAAGTTATGTATAAGAATTTATTAATAAAATTTAAAATCAATAAAAAATTATTTATAACATTTTAGAGTTAAATCATTTATGAAATTTGATATAAGCTGTAAATTTAAAATTTTAATTATTTAATTTATTTAAGTGATAATATATAATTATCAATATTTATAATTTAATTTTAAAAAATAATATTTTTAATCAAGTTATATGTACATTTATCGAATTAAGTACGAATCTGTTGCACCCTTGACCCGCCTGACCTTACGGCGGCGTCGCAGGCGGACAAACACGGCCGCGTCGGCCGGTGGCGCTGCATAATTTACCGAGCGTGGTCGTCACCCGACGCAGGTGGCGGTGGGCGACAGCATACAAACAGGATCCTTATCCACAAGGACTGACGTGGCAACCGAGGACGTTCAGCAGATTTTAAAATCAAGAAGATAACATTTTTTAAGTATAAACTTTTGTTTAAATTTTTTTTAACCTGTACGCCTGTTTGTCCTTCCTGGTATGGTTCGAGGGCTTTGTCTTGTCCTCAGAATTCAAGTGTTCTCGTTTTGTTGTCTAGCTACCTGATCAGGATGTGTGTTTGGTTATGGGCTTATAAATATGGGTGGGCATTATTTGGCTCAAACTGAAAAATCAAATCGAATAGAATATTTCGGTTCGGTTTGATTTAGGTCGGAGGCCTGAGGTAAATAGTTTGTTAAACTGAATTAAACCATTTAAGTTAAACGATTTGGTTTAGTTTATTTTCACACGTAAATCAAACCAACCCGCAAAATCGAACTAACCCATTAAAGTCATTAGAATAGATTGGATTTAGTTAAATTCGTGTGTATGTGATAAATTTAAATATGTTATATGCTTATTTAGTTTGATGTTTATGTTTGGAAGAGATTTAAATAGACTTTGTTTGATTGTAATTTGAATTTTATTTTTAAAAAGTCATGTTTACAAATTGTTTACAAGTAATTTTATTTAAAATTAGAAAATACTCATTAAATAAAGTAGGGCATACCCATTAAAAGCCCAAATCGTAGATCAAACCGAAGCCTGATTCAGTTTGAAGATTTTGTACTTTGATTTGGTTCGGTTTCAAGACTTAATTCGATTTGGTTTAGTTTCTGAAAAAAAACTCAATAAACTAAATCAAACCAGACCATGCCCACCCCTCCTTACATACATAGTAGAGTTCACCCAGGACCTTCATTCTCCATAATTACACATTGAACGTTTTGAATTTAATGAGTATAATTTTTTATCTTTATCTTCTTTTTAATAAACCTAGAATTAGCGATTAATATGAAATAAAAGCAAAACATTATCCCAAGAAAACATTTGCATCCGAGATCGTGTGACATTCTTATTCGTTTGAATTAACTGGGTTTAAGGGTGTTTTCTCCAAAACCATGTCAAAAACCAACGGCCCTTGACTACAAATTTAATGGAAAAAATGGTCTAGTGTAATCTTTGGTACGCATTTGTTTGAGCTATTACAGGTAAAATAATTGGCATAATGTCTATGGATTTGTTTGTTTAGAGTATTAAAATTGTTATACTAATTTTTACATAATTTCGTAGTACCAATTAAACAACGCCATCTCGTTGCCTTGGACATGGTGGAGAGATTAGATTTGGTTGAGATCTCGCAAGAACAACTGTGTAGGGTGCCAGAGGAGCCAAAAGCAGCTTCACCATCGGTCATGCCTGTTTGGGTTGAAAATACATAATTTATGGGGCGTTTGATTGCACGATAATTTGAGTTTTTGTTATAATTTTAGATTTTTGAAATAAAATTTTTAAAAGGAGATGTTTGACAACCATGACAATTTTATGTTTTTAAAATGATTTTCTTTTTAGATAAAAAAGAGGGTCTTATGATCCTCTACTTTGTTTGGTTATATATGATAATTACTCTTTTTTATCATCACTTCCCTCCAAACATGATAATTGTTTTTCATTAATTAATTCATATTTTATTTTAATACAACTTTTTATCATGAAAATGTATAAAAAATCATCATGCAACCGAACACCTCATTAGGATCCACAAATTGATGCACTGTTAATAGGATTTGCATTTTAAATTGTGGATCTCGGTTGGATAGGGTCTTGCAGGCCCTATAAGCGACCAATGAAGTCGTCTTTCCCGTTCATGGGTGCAAGGTGGGAAGACGGTGCCCTATTGCACCACCGCCCACTTCGACATCGTCTGTCGGCTACAGCTTTTTCCGGCAAAGGCATCTTGGCAACCCACCAAATTCGAGAATCTCGTCAAGTTGGAATTCCACAATACCAATATTAAAAGTATGGTTGATATTCTAGCGACATCGAAAATCTAATGGCGCACATTTCTCCATTTTAACATTTAAGAAGAAGATAGGCATAAGAGTTCATGTACTGCTAATCTTGAGAAGTTGGGAATGACTAGCTTTTGGCCGCTATTGCACAATCCACAATTGAGATAAACAAATACTATATGCAACTGCATATGATTTTAGTCTTGAAGTTTTTTAAAATAAATAGTAACCATATTGTATGTGAATTCTTGTTACTTATTTCAGAGTGTCCAAAAGTATATGAAATTGGAAATATCTCAACGAGTCTTAGATACTTTGATTCATATAATTTTGTTCAATTGTTGAGTGTGTATATATAGTTCAACAGAAAGACAATTATAATAAGTTGAGGACCTAAATCTAAGGGGCAGTTTGAGTGGGCTGAATGAGTATCATTCGGTAGGGGTTATCTTTTGAAATGTTTGATAAAATGGTTGAATGTACATCCAAATGAACCTCTTCGATCTTAAAATCTTTTTAACAATTCATACCATAACCCTAGTTTTTTGAATTTTAGATCTTTGATTGAAGGCATGCCTTGGTCGTCACTCTTCCTAGGGAGAATGCCTTCGCCAGCTACAACCCATCACTTTTCCTCCTCCCACACCCTCTTCTACCTGAGGCACATCTCTGGCCTCTTATCCCTCTTCGTCTGCACCCACAACCACCGGAGGTCCCGCAATCTCCATCTCTTCTTTGATTGAGATTCTCCTCTTTAATCTAGATATCCCCTCTCCAATCTAGGGTGACACACGAGCTCTTCAAGTTGGTGGTGCAAATGTTCATCATCGACTGCTTGATCATTGACTCCCAATCAATGCCCTTACAATTGTCCAATTATCATCTTCTCCCTTCTATCGTAGTTGTGCATTTGCATTTGCATTATCTTTCAACCATACAATGGTTTGGATCACCATAGCAAGCTCCCAATGTGTGGTAGACCTCTTCCAAGCCCTAAACATGAACGACCTACACCACCATCCATATATGCTGCTCACCTCCAATGACCCAACATGAATGGCTTGGGGCCACTATCCCATTGATTAATATCGAGTCTCAAGCCCTAATTGGTTGCATCGGAGAGGTGATCGACAAATGGACCCTATAAGTGCTTCAACTCACCTAGATAGAAAAGTGGTATTCAATGTTCACAGACGCACGTCATGAGCTTCCTCATATCGTCATGAATCAAATAAGCCTACTAGTAGACTTTTCTCTGTTCAAATTTTCTTCTATTTGGTGCAAAGCCCAATTCTTAAATTGTCAAACTCCCTTTATTTGTCAGTGAAGATAAAGTTACTGATAGAAAACATGTTGAGTAGGCACTCCAATGCAAAGATGGCACCAACATCAAGTGGGATTGATGAAGAACATGATCAATCATGTTCTAGATTAATTTCTAAGATAGATGATTTAATAATAACATGTTTGTCATTCATTTCCAAGACTTTTTTTATCAACAATTGGGTCATCATTGTGTTCACTGTTGTTGGAGATAATTGAAGAGGGTTCAAGTATTTTTCTTGTAAATACTATGTTGCATATGTATTCTGAATGACTAGCCGATTGATACATGTGTTTATGATTATGTAGTTCTTAATTATAAATGTTAAACATAAATTGTGTTGAATAAAAAATTTAGTCCATCTAAAACTATAACTTCTTTTTCATTGTTTGCATATTAGATTTATATCATACATCTATTTGACAACTTTTTAAATTTGAATTGTTTTTAACTCCATATTTTTTGTGATTTTTTTGTCATGATGCAAGGCCTACAAAGAATGTACTCTATATTTTTGTGATATTTCTATGTGCATGTTGAAGATGAGTTGGGGTTTCAAAATTTTGGTGTACTTGATGTAGGGAATTGGTCCAATCAGATTGGCGCTGCGGAAAATTTTTGATTCCTTATATATCAATGTCTTGGTTTTGATAAGAACTGAACGACATCACCAAAAATCGATATTTAAAATGATTTTGAATATGTACCTTTGCGGGATTCAATTAATCCCTATTGATCGAGTGTTCTCACACTCGTCAAGCTGCTCAAGCGTGCAACCTCTAGTCGTATCCACACGAACTGCCTCCGAAGTCTGGTTCTCCTCCGCGCCGACATTAACCACTCATCCCAAATGGAACTCCACCATCGAATGGCGGCTTCTGGGGTGGGACACAGCGAAGGAGGGTGGTTGGGGAACAGAGAGTTCCCTTAGCTTGATAGGGTTTGTGCTCTCATCGCTATTATTTATAGAACTCGAAGTTTTTCATAAAAACTCTTCATTATTCTATAAATTAACTCAAGCCCCCAAACTTACAGATTAGTCCTTATGTTTTTGACCTCTTAGGCTGAAAAACTCATTTAGTTGAGGCATAATTAAAAGAACAACTTCTTTTAAATTAAATATATTATCTCATATTAGATTTAACGGCTTATCGATCATAAAGGGTACAAGTCACATCCTATGATCCCAAATAGCTTTGGGGATGAACTCCCCTCTAAAGAGTCTTTCCATCATCGGTTACCACACGATTATAAAACTTTGTCCATCCAATGTCCCGGTTGGATAGGAGTACAGCATTGACTATCAACTCCTAAATATACCGACACTTTGGAATCTTGTACTCATAATTGGATCAATTAAAAAAAAATTTCTAATTATCCTATCTACCTTGGCCAAAGATTTAGAGTACTATCCATAAGACATGCTCTCTTTCCTACCGAGAGTGGACGATCCCTTATTATCCATTCAATTGCCTCCATCAGATTTTTCATATACCCAATTCATTAACTATACAGGTAGGGGTGGGCACGGTTCGGTTTGGTCCGGTTTGGACCATTTTTTTCCCAAACCGAACCAAACCGAATCACCCTCCCAAACCGAACCGAACCAAACCGAATCAATTCGGTTTGGTTCGGTTTGGTTCGGTTTAAACCGAAAATAAATAAAAATATTTAAATTAATTATTTTTTACATATATATACTAGTTTTTATGTTAAAAATAAAGAAAATGAATATTATTTTATTATAAAATTTATAAAAATATCATTTTTATTAATACTATAATAGTTTTTTTATATTTTTTTTGATTAAATCAGTTTAAACGGTTTGGTTTGGTTTAAATCGGTTTGGAGATTTTCCAAACCGAACCAAACCGAGGGGGGGTCCAAACCGAACCAAACCGAACCGAATGGGCTGGTTCGGTTTGGTTTCTCGGTTTGAACCGTTTTGTGCCCACCCCTATATACAGGACCACATTACTAAGTGATCCATAACTCAATAGTCAAAGTACATGGTATGCTCAACAAGACATCTTTGGCAACTCAGGTCAAAGATCCAACCATGTAACCGTGATGATAGAATACCTTAATTGACAGTTCGGTAATATACCATTCAGGGATTCTATACTGGTCAATTTAGTGAACTTATTCCTTTAAAGAGCACTTGTACATGTATCATAGTGTCCCCACACTGATGACCAATAAGATTGATCATTCTCATCATATGAGAAGATATCATATACACTAATCTTATCAGATTCTTGATGTCCTATCTTGAGGATCCTACGACTAGGAACATTTAGAGTACATGCTTCTAGATGATTGATATCATTATCATGATCTCATCATGATTCAATTATCATTACATGCAACCTAAGACTTCATTACGATAGACGCATCTAGATAATGCAAGTAATAAAGATTATGCCATTAATACTGAATCAGATATTATAAAAATGTAAAATTATATCACATATGATTGACTTGTAGGACATATATTTCTATCACATATACTTCAATGCTACTAAATTTATTATTGTTTTAGGTATTAAGTAGCATTTTCAATTTTGCATCAATCTTTCTTAAAGTTTAGTGATTATATAAACCAAGTTTTGTCTTGTGTCTTGCTTTGCTACCTAAGCAATAAACTATAAGACATATACTTGCTTCCTTGGCATTTAGATTAGGAAAACTGAAGAATGACCATTATATCGTCTTGAAAAGAAGAAAACACCTAACAAAAATTGTAACGTTTTGAAAAATAAATATAAAAAAAAATTCTTTTTTTTGTTACGCTCACCTCCCCCCCATTTTCTCTCGCCGGTTACGTCCCTCCCGCCTCTCGCCATTACGCTCGCCTTTCCCCTTCTCTCGCCGACTTCACCGCCCCATCTCCCTCTCGACTACGCACCCCCTGCTCTCGTCGAGCTTTCTCTCTCTTTCTCTCTCCCTCTCTTCCAGCAGCGATGCCGCCACCCTCCTCCTCTCCTCCCTCGTCGTCGCCGCGTTGTCTCCCATGTTCTGCCGGAAGCGCCCCCCCTCCGCTCGCGTAACCTCGTCCCCCCTCCCCCACCGGTTACTTCCATGCCACCCCGATGTCCTCTCTCTCACCTTTTCCCCTTTCTGCCGCTGTAAGCGCCACCCCCCCTTTTCCGCCGAAAACCAACGCTGCGGGGTCCTCCCTCGTCGCTGCGTCACCGCGACCATCCCTTGCCTTCGTCAGAAACCAGCCGCCGTGAGTTCCTCCCCCCTTCGTTGCGATCGCCGGCCTCCGCCCCCTCCCCTGTTCCGCTGGAACTGCCACCGCGGGGAGCCCTTTTCCTTGTTGCCATCGCCCCCCCCCCATCTCGCCGCCGCCCTCGACCTTACCAGCCTGCCTGAAGCCCCCGCCCGGCCGCCTGCCGCGTCATAGTACTCGTGCGCGAGCGATCTCACCGCGCGACCTCGCGTGTGCGACCTCCCATCCGCGCACCCCGTCTGCAGCGCCACCCAGCCACACCATGCTCACCCCCCTCCGCCTCCTCGTCGCCCGTCAGCCGCGCTGACCAAGCCGCCCGCCTGAGCCGCGCCCCCCTGCTGCCTCCCTCCGCGTGAGCATGCGCGGCAGCCGCCCTCGTCCGCCCACGGCCCCCATCCGGTTGACTGCACCATCACCTTGTCTGCTTCCGGTCGCGAGTCCACAACCCCCCCTTGGACCGTCCTCGCTCCATCGCTATCGTGCGCCTGCACGCGAGCACGCACCTGCGTGCCGTCGCCACCTTCCGGCGTGGACCCGCTTGCCGCTTGTGCACTGCCGTGTCAGCCTCCCACCACTGGTATCTCCCTTATTCTAGTGGGAACCGCCGTGGGGGTCCACCCTCGCCGCTGCTACCATCGCCGGCCTTCCTTATCCTCGCTGCCGCCCTACGTCGCCGTCGATAGCCTCGCCGAACCTCCCTTGTTCCGGTAGGAACACCGCCGCGAGTCTCTCTCGCCGTTGCCAGCCTCTGCCCCTCCTCGTTGCCGTTCACTGCTGCAGCTCCCCCCCCTTGGTTGCCTTTGAATGCCACCGCCGTGCCCCTGCGGCCTAGGTCGCCGTCACCGGCAAGTGCCACTGCCGTCGCCGCGAACGTCGCCGCCGCGCGAGCCCGCGCAAACGCCGTCCGAGCTAATGGTCGAGCCCGGCTCAGCCCCCCCCCAAGCCGCCCGGTCCAGCATCCGGCCCAACGCCCTGAGCCGCCAGTTGAACCACCCGGTTCAGCGCCGGTTCAGCACTTTTGGATTATTGGATTTTTTAAATCTGGAAATCAGAGTTAAGGCCAGATAAATCAGCAGAAAATCCAGAAAAATCTGAAAAATTCACAGAAGCTTCCAGGTAGGTTTCTCAAGCTTGTCTATGTATTTGACCTCATTTGGATAAGAAAATATGCATGATTTAGTTTATGGACCTTAAGTTGACTAGATTTTGACTTTGAACTTATGCTTAATGAGATTCTCAAAATCTTTGAAATAAGAAACATGAAATTAGCATTTTGTATATTATAGAACATGTTTAGCATAATTCTGGATGGGTAGAAATATTTTTCATGAGATTTGACCATATGTTATTTATGTATATGATTATGTGCTAGAATGGACCTAGAATTGAAATACAATTATGTGTAGATTTGGAAAAATCATGGGTCATCAAATCATACCTTTTAGAACCTTTTTAGGTCAGATTGTGGTTGATTTACCTCAGAACTTAATTTGTTTAGTTTATGCCAAGCTTGATTTAGGGTCCATTTGGATCATTGTAAAAACAAAATCACGTAAAAGGTTTTTCTTGGAGTAACTTTTCCAAAGAAATTGTAAACATAATATGTTATTTGGTTGTATGTAATTAGTTTTCCTCGAAAAAGGATTCATGATTTAATTTGTCATAAATTATTTTTCTTACAAAAATTATTATAATATTTTTTTATTCTCTGAAATTTTAACACACTATTCAAAATTCATTACGTGATAAAATAGTATATTTAAGTTATATTTTTAGAAATAAATTTAATTTTAAAATTATGATTTAAAATAAAAAAATTTATTTAATTTTTAATTAGATTTGACCAAAATATTTAGATATGAAAATACAAAATAAAATATATTGAACGATTAAAACAATGATGCATTTGGTTGAGAGAAAAATAAAAAACAATGAAAATACTTTTTAGAAGATTATTTTTTGATAAAAATAATTATAAAATCTTATTTGATACACGTTAAAATAAAATATTTATAATTATTTGGTTACTTGTAAATTATTTTAACCTGTTAAAAATATTATTATGATATATAAAGAACAAAATATTATGACTCTAAACTTTGGTATATATATATTTACATATTAAAAACTAATTTCTACATGTTAGGTTAATATATATCATTCGTATATTTTTATTTTAATGGTTATGATAATAAATTAAGATTACATATATCATTTTTAAATAATTAATATGGAAAAAAATATTTATCTCATTTAAACCTGTAAACTGACCTCAATGCATTGCTCATCGAAAACAGCATCCAGAAGAATTTTCCCAACGCCAAAATCCAGGTGTTAGACAAGTCAATGGAGTATATTTTCTGTTGACTAGTGTTTTACTGGTAACCAAATAAAAATAAATGCTGGACATTTCCCGAAAACTGGCCCATGCAGTAGGTTTTACAAGGATCCAAACGGATCCTTAGGTTAATTGTCTTGTATATGCAATTAAGTATGTCTAGTTCGGTTTGTCATTTCATGTATGTAAATCAAGTAAATTTTGGTTAGTTTGGTTTCAGATTATGTATTATGTCATGCATGATATGATTATGTTCATATGGTCAGGTTTGGTATATGTTTGATTCAGAATATGTCAACCAAGTCGGTTAATACAAGTCTTGTCTTGTTTATGGTAAAATATGTTTAATTTGGTTTCAGATCATGGGCTATGCTATGCATAGTTAGTTATGTCAATTTGGTCATGATTAGTACGAGTTGTCATTGAGAACAAGTTCGATTAAGTCAGGTTATGTCTTGTCAAGTTCGTTATGAATGTTATGTCTTGCATGAAAGGATATAAAATTAGATGTTTATGTCATGTATGCATGGTATGGTCAGGTATGTCATGATATGAAATTATGTTATGAACTCTTGATATGATGTGCTATGAAGGCTTCACCAGCCTATGTTAGTCAATCGCACGTGGGTAGCGGGTAACTTAGATGAATCCGGCCCTCCCACAGATCTCGGATTACCGCGGTTTTCCCTTAGTGTCACCACTGCCTAGGTGCACTTTAGGCTAGCTTAGTATATGTTACTTCTATATATATTAGAGCTGGTGAATGCATTTTGTACATGTGAAGCAAGACGACCAATTCCTTGCTCTTTGGCTATGTGTTCTGGAAAGGATATGAAATATGTTACTTGTGTGTCATGTATAGATGTTAAACCATGTCATGTTAGAAAAATCAGATTTGTCTTGTTTTAATTTGGTCATGTTAAGGTAAGTCTTAAGGTCATTTAGATGATATTTGTCTAGCTTGTATGGTCTTGTGTGCATTGGTCTAGAATTGAGTAGCATTGGCATAATCTTTTTCCTTAAAAGATAATCATGGTTTGGTTATGGGTTATGGATAAATACAGAAGATATGTTATTATCATTTGTATTATATCTCAAGTTAGATATATTGACTATCATTGATTGATTATATGTTAGTTATCCGATTGGCAAGAAAAGGGTGTAAATCCTACGGAGTCTCCGGACTCACCCCGTTGTGGGTTAAATTTTTCAACAGGTTTTGAAGATTTAAGAGCTTGAAGATGATGATCAGGTGGAACCCAAGGAAATCAAAGTCATTTGCACTTGGAGATGATTGATATTCTCTACTTAGATAGTTGGTCTTGATTGTTTTGAACAAGAATGTTGTTAGACTTAATCGTATAGTTCTATTCTCTTGTTTTGATAGATCTTAAAACAAAATGATTGGTGAAATTTGAGTTTGGAAATTCATGAATCCGTTGGATTCTAATGGAGGTTTTGTAATATATTTAGTTTGGGTTATAGAATCCATGTGTTGGGTTTCATCCCACTGTCACGACGTTGTGTATTTCTACTGCATATTTGTGATTATGTTAATTAAATTCTGGGTCGTGACAAAAATGGTCATTGCACCCACTCACCACTGTTATGAAAGACAAAGAAATGATATTTTTCAAAGAACAAAAATGACTAAGAAAATCACTTTTCTTTTTATATGTTGCCATAAAGGGTAAGTTGTAGATTGCCAAGTTAATCTTTTATTTTGTTCCTATATCTTTTGTGTGAAACTTCCCTAGCCAATACTTTCTAGTTTAATGTATGAGATATCCCCCTTTCACAATCTTCCTCTTTCACTCAAGCAGACAAGCACCCTTCAAAGATCATCAATCTTGTTAGTTGAAAACGGTTAATTATGAATAGTTTTTTTTATTCTCAGAATACCGTTATCTGATAACTTTTTGCATAAAAAAATATTATGTTGGATTCATCAATTAATTTTTTTCTAATTCTACAACCAATTTTTAAAACAAGCAGTATATTGTGAGAAATGGAGTCCTTAAATTGGTAATTCTTATCTACACATGCATATTTGTGGAAGTACTTTAGTCTAAGTAGAATTTTTTCCTTCTCAACTTGGCTATTTTTTTTTTACTCTTGAGTTTGTTCACGAAGTAGCTGATATTGTTTCCTTTCCACATCTTGGATCTCACTAGAAGGATATCAGCAACTCTTTTGGGGATTTTAGGGGGCTCAAATTTTGTCCATACATACGTGAGCAGGATTTAGTGCTGGGTACCTTTTTGTGCATGTCGCTTGTATGCTTTTTTTCCTCTCTCTATTATTTTCGTATTAAGGGAAAAGGAATCTTGCATTTTGATAAAAAAATGAATTCTTTATTTGAAACTTGAAGTCTCACTTTTGAATAAAAAACAACTTAAAATGTTTGAAATGCCTATTGTGTGTTTTAAATTAAGGTTACGTATCCTAAAGCATTTGTCTTTACTATTATTTCATAATTTTATTTATTCACAAGGAAAATGAAAATTCAGCTCCGCTAAGAAGTTGAATGTCGAGAAGGCAATTAACTTTCCCAGTCGAGGCAACTGTTGTCACCTCTGCAGTAGAATTCCTCAGGTAACGGAATCCTGTTGTCTTATTTGTATAAATCTTGGTGTTGATGTATTAAATAGGTCCGTTATCTGACGCCATTATTTAAATGTTGAAATATCCAACATCGGCTTGCATATTTCACATCAGACTGTTCATTAACAAAGATTTCAAGACAAATATTTTGTGAAAAAAAAATTGTGGGGTTTGTACACGATCGATGATTATATGCAAAGCCAATAATTAGTTAATTTATAACTTGAAGAGAATTAAGTGAGTAATTCACATCTTTTATCAATCGCTTTTGACTTAATCAAATTAAACATTTTTTACGCTACAATAAAAGATTAGATATGAAATTAAAATTTCAAAATTTTAGATTAATCTCAAATAAACATCACCTAATTTCAGAAACTAAAATACAAATTGCTAAGATATAGGAAAGTTATTTATTTGTATGGAAATAAAGATAAATAAATCAAATTATGAATATCATCAACAATAGCAGGCTAACTTAAGTTCGATTGAAACTAGATCTGCTCAAAATTTTGTTGTATTTACTTTCATGCTAATTATGTTGAAATTGAACCCGAATTGACATTTGGATTAGATCGGATTAAACTAATTTAGTAAAAAGTAAATTATTAACGAAAGTTTAGCTCAGTTTGATTTCAGTACAATACGTAAATTTATTTATAAAATAAACATTAAATTAAATTAAATTAATAAGTTGTGGTAAATCTTATTTTGAATGTTTTATTTACAAGTTATAACTATTTTCTATGATATAAATCTATAATAATATTTTTTAAAATTAATCAAATTTTAAGAGTATAATAGTCAAGCAAGTTAATTAATTTATCAGTTAGGTTTGAGTCATAGGCAGGCGAAAAATAAATTAAATAATTTATTAAATATTAGTTTGATGACAACTAATCTTTTAAACAAATTAGATTGAATGATTCGATAATGTTAGATTTACAAATTTTATCGGTTCACATTGACAACTCTTGTAGGAGAGCTTTTTAGGCTAACAACGTGTTTATGTTCATACTGAATATCTGAACGTACTTTTCTTATGCCGTGAAATGTTTCATTTTCGTGATGGATTGAAATACAAATAACATATATTCTCAACGATGTTACTAAGAAAATTAACTCTTTAAATATATCAGTTTGAAAATAAAGAAGATATAAACAAATTCAACTTGACAATTCCATTGATTCTATCTAAATATCATGTCAATCTCACAATCTAAATAATTTAAATTTCAAAATAAATTGTACGGCAGCTATTCATCTTGCTCCTAGGATTCTAAATCATCATATTTCTACAATGTCAAACTCGATTATCTGAAAATATTAAAAGATCGGGATGAGTCGCAATGACTCATAAGCTCCTTGCAACAACTTTTACTTATCGACACTGTTAAATAGCAAGCATACATCGAATAATATATTTCACCTTCATGCATGCTAATATAACAAAATATATATCAACATTTTCAAGACCAGTAGATTTAATTTGGATCAAGTGCGCACACACATTTTCATATTTCACTTAGTTATGTGGAAAATCAAAGTACATGATATTACAAATAAATGATATTACTACTAACGAATCTTTTAACTTATAATATAAATATAAATGATCCAAACTTAGCATGACAACATAATGCGACCAACTACGTAAAAATATAACCTTTTCATCGATCTGCCATCATGTTTGTCACGTCAACACGTGAAAAAACCTTCATAGACTTATAATAAATGTCCTAACATAACTAGTGCATTCTTTTACACATCAAAATACAATGAATTGTCATCTTGCATATGCAAAACATGTCTCGTTACAAATGTAATAATGTAAGAGAGGTTGCACCAAATCTAACAAACAGTGAATTGTAATATCCAAGATCAAATAATGCTTTGAACTGTTCTAAACCACATTGTCCGTAGACACTTATCATAGTCTAGTGTAAGTGAAATCATATAACAAAATACAACACTACATAAACCACATGTTACAACTTAGCACATATTGTTTATCGACTCGTCAGTTCAAGACTCATAATGTATCTCATGTATGCATACTCTAACATTAGACAATCACATTGTGCCTAATGGAGATGTATGTCCTACAAGCCAACCATATATGATATGACTCGACATTTTTAGAAATATTATATTTAATTAATTAGTCAATTCTCTATTATTAGTTCTTATTAAATGCGAATACCGTAATGAAGTTCTTTATCACATGTAATGATGATTAAATCATGATGAGATCTTAATAATGAGATCAATCATCTAGAGGTATGTGATCTAAACATTCTTAGCCATAGCATCCTTGAGATAGGACATCAAGGATTCATATTAACTAATGTATGTGTTGTCTTTTTATATGATGATGATGACCAATCACATTAGTCATTAGTGTGGAGACATTAAGATACACATACAAGTGCTCATTAGTCGAATGAGTTCAATAAACTAACCAAATCAAAAACCCTTAATGGTATCTTAGTAAACTATCAATGACGGTATTTATCAACACAATTGCATAGTTGGACCTTTGACCTGAGTTGCTAAAAATGTCTTATTATGTAGAACTTGTGATTTAGCCATTGACTTATGGTTCACTATTTAGTTGGTCTATTATAACAATGGATTGGATACGACGGAAATCCGAAAGAGGTAATTGAGCGGATAACAAGGGATCGTTCACTCTAGATAAGTAAGAGTGAATATCCTATGTGATAATACTCTAAATCCTTAGCTAGAGTAGAGAGAACAATAAAAAAAAATGAGTTTTTAAAATTGATCCAAGTTTAAGTACATGATCATATAGAGTCGGTATACTAAGGAGTTGTTAGTCGATGTCATACTCTTTTCTAATCGAGACATTGAATGGATGAGAGTTGATATCTATATGGTAACTGATGATGGAAAGGCTCAATGGAGATAAGATTATCCCCATAGCCATTTTGGGATCATAGGATGTCGCTTGTAGCCTTTATGATCGGTAGGCTAATTAATCTGTTATCGGTTAACTAATTTAGTTTAATTAAACATAATTATATTTTAATTAGGCCTCAACCAAATAGGCTATTTGGTCTAGTGTGTCACACATATAAGGACTTAAGTATAAGGGCAAGGGCATAATTTTTGAAGATTTTGGGCTTTTATGAAAACATTCAAATTCTATATAAATACTTACCAATGGCTCCAATCAAACCTAATCAAGCCAAGGGTGAGAATCGTTCCCTTAGCCACCTCCTTATCTCCTCTTCTCTTTAGAAGACGTCCATGGGTGATGGAGCTCAATTCGGGAAGAGTTCTCGAGTCTGGTGCGAAAGGAGAACCTATTATGGATGAAGTTCATGTGAATATTGCTAGAGACCGAACGTTTAAACAGTTTGAAGAGCTTAAGAAGTTCTTCTTCTTCCTCTACAATAGATTAAATGAACCCCTATCAGGTATATTCAAATCCATTTTGATCGATTTTCGATTTTCTTTGTTCAATTCCGATTGACATAACATCAACATGAACTTATACGAATTGTCGCTTTCGTTGTACTAAATTTCATAGGAAAATTCCTTACATTTTCTTCATTAGACTATTTAGTCTAACATGAAATACATCATATGTACACATGTACTCTAACCATAACCATCATCAAATCTGATTGAGACATTATTATGTATATTTTGATCTTGACATACAAGTAATAAGTGATCTGCATAACTAGTATATCTCATGCTTAGAACTTATATAATCTCACATATATTATCTCAACTATACATAATAGCAAAACTTTTCTTTTTTTAATCAAATACTTATCTTATGGATCCAATCATATGATAACACAAGTTTAACATGATTTTATTATAAAATAATTTGAATGAAAACACTAATATTACTATGCAACAATCAAATTGATATGTACATAATGTAATATAAATAAAAATAAATACAAAGAATGTAGTATTTTAACAATTCTTTTTCGATATCACAAGATCAAATACGGATGGAAGACAAGAACGTGGAAGATGGTACCTAAATGGTCAATCTCAGACAACTAGATGACATCTAGCAAATGACAGGATAAGTTGGGCATGCAGGAGTAGAACATGCTTGGACAATGCTAGAAGTGTAATGTCAACACAGTGAGTTGCTAGTTGTTGGAGGGGGAAGTTGGCGATCTTAGTGAGGCATAGAGGCACTTGTAAGCCACAACGGTGGCTAGGTTGCAAATGGTGCTAGGTGCTAAGGGTGCCGAGCTCACTCAAAAGAGGGTGATAGTTGCTTGGTTAGAAACACATGGCTACTCCACATTGGAACCATGAGTGTTGGGGCACCTTCAAGCATAGGTGATTTCATGCAATGGAAATGGCAGGGCTTTATACACAGGTGTTGCCGCTAGCTTGCAGCTGTATGACAAGGGCATCCTTTAAATGATATATAAAGAGAGAAAAAATGACTAGGCACTCAAGGAGCAATTGTGCATAGGGGAATCATACTAGCTGGAGAGTGGCGAGCATCGTGCGACAGCTTGAGGATAGGGTGACTAGGTGCGACCATGTGCGGGGAGGCACTGGAAAAATTGTTGATGATTAGGGAAGGAAGAAGAGATGGCAGTAAGTAAAACTTTCTAAAGTGTGGAGACTGCGAGGAGGGCTTCCAACAGGGGGAGGTGGCGGTTGCATGGCCAGATGAACTTGATCATGCGGGTGGTGTTGGGTTTATGATTGGGGTGTCGAGGGGGCGTTGTGACAAAGGCTCTGGTGATGCAGGAGGTGTCATTGGCGAGGGTGAATAAGATGGTGTTAAGATACTTTCATAAAATAAATAAATAAATTGGTTGTGTCACTCAATAGATAGACACGTCAGGTGACTTCCCACACACATGATAACTTTGCAGTCATTCCCCACTTTGCCCTCTTGCCGTTGGAAGGCAACCAATGTAAAAAAATGAGAGAATTTCTAATTCTCTCTCTTTCTGTCTCATGGTCTTACAGACCTCTCTTCCTTTCTCTCCTCTCGGACGAACAATTGCTGGTGGATTCTCTCTTCTACATTTTCCCCTTCATCTTCTTGGCTAGAAGCACTCAAAGCAAGATCAATTCGCAAAGCTCTCCTGAAGGACATGCTGATGGGTGAGTAGGGTCTTACCTACCCCAGGGTCGTCGTATCTCGAGGAGGATGTTGCCACGAGAACCGTACATCAATTGGTAATAGAACTCTTAGTTATAGTGACTACACACTTTGACCCGACAGGCTATGCTTCTAACTCCATTTACTTGATTTTAATCCATTCGTATCATTGTGTTTTTGTCAATTTTTCAAGAAGATGACCAAACAATCTAAAAGTTCTATTTTTATTAGCATATTGTTTGTGTTAGAAGCATTCGTAATTCATAAATGTAACATTAATACACGTGAAAAAATTGTAGTTATTCATATATATGTTTATATGCATTCTTGCTTAGACATTCTCATTTGAACATTTTTATTTAGACGTTCTAATTTGAACATTGCCATTTAGCCATTCTTATTTGAACGGTGTTGTCTATATGTTTTATTTAAACGTTGTTGTTTAAATGTTTTTGTTTAAATGTTCTTGTTTAGACATACTTAGATGTTCTTATTTAAATGTACTTAGATGTTCCTGTTTACACATCATATATGAATTATCTTCTTTGTTGATTTAAAATATTGACAAAAATATTGATATATTCATTTATAAATCATCATTCTCTCCATTCTCTCATGGATAGCTAGAGAAACCCTTAGTGCTAAACAAGAAAATTTTGGTGGAGAAAATTTTAGGAGATGGCAAAACCAAATGTGATTTTAGTTGACCACCATTGGTCTTATTTTAGCCATTAGTAATAATATAACTAAAAGTAGAAAATTTGATACTTCACAAACCATCACCCGTAGAGTTCAAACAAGATCATCTCATCCCCAAAATGAACTTGGACCTTCCCCTTCAATAATAATTGAAGAAATTGATTATCATTGTCTTCATTGGATTTTAGGATCCCTTTTTAATAAACTCTATGATCTTTACTACAACTCAAAAAATGCCAGCAATTGTGAGATTTATTAGAAGCCAAATATGGACTTGATAATTCTAGAATTAAAAGATTTAAGGCATCATATTTTAATAAATTTAAATTTGTTGAAAACAAATGAATGAATAATCAAATACATAAGTTTGAGAACCTAGCCCATGAGTTGAGAGCCACAAGATCCCAACTAGATAAGTTATTCTAGATTACATGAATTTTGGATAAAATATCCCATCTTAGTTTGATTTCACTAGGACAATGAGTCACACTCAAGGCACTTTTACCTTGACACAACTCTTTGGTGCACTTAGAATTGAAAAATAACATAGAGTAAGGGAGAGTTCAACTCAAACTTATAAACCAAAGGCTAACATGGTTGAAAACAAACATTTCAAATCTAATAAGAAATCTTTTCCTCCTAAAAATAGGAATTTCAAGAAAAATCAATGGCAATTTAAGAAAAAGTCTCAAAATCTAACCTCACAACAACAAGCCAAATGAGAATAGAAAAGAGAGATACTACTTTATGTGTGGAAGAACAAATCATCTTGCACATCAATGCTTTTATTGGAAGAGGCTTCCACAAAAAGGGAAAAGATCTTATCCTTCTAACAATGAAAATTAAGTCAACATGATTTCTAGAGATGGTGGTGCATCTACTTCTAGATTTAGGCCAGTTATTCTAAACTTTGAATTAAATTCAAATTTTTATTGGCATATTGATACTGGAGCTAATATTCATGTTTGCATTGATCGTCTATGGTTTTCTACTTATCAAGACTCAAGTGCAAGAACTGTGTTGATGGGGAATAATGCAAGGCAAAAATGCATGGGATTAGAAGAGTGGATCTGAACTTGACTTCTGAGAATACATTATGCACAATGTTTATCATTTTCCTAACATTAGGTGGAATCTTATTAGTGGACCTCTTTTAGTTCAGCAAGGTTATTTACTAGTATTTAAGTCAAATAAGGTTGTAATAATCAAAAAGTTATCCTTTGTTGAAAAAGGATTTATGTATGATGGTATTTTTAGATTGAATGTATGTTCCCATTCTATTGATGATAAATCAGTTATGTTTAATGTTGAATCATCTTCTATTTGGCATTCTAAATTAGGCCATGTGAATTATAACTCTATTAAAAGGTTGATGCAATTAAATTTGATTCCAAAAGTTAGCATCCAAAATGTAGAGAGATGTAGTGTATGTGTTGAAGTAAAGCTACTTAGGCAACCAATCAAATTAATTGATAGAGATTGTGATATCTTAAAATTAATATATAGTGATGTATGTGATTCTGGATGAATTTCAAGAGGTGATAACAAATACTTTGTAACATTTATTGATAATCTTTAAAAATATTTTTATATTTATTTGATAAAGATTAAATATGAAGTGATAAATAAATTTTAGATTTATAAAGTTGAATCTAAAAATCAACAAGAAAAGAACATTAAGATACTTAGGTGAGATAGAGGAGGAGAATATACCTCCCATGCTCTCACTCAATTTTGTTAAGAACATGGAATAATTCATGAGATAACTATTTCATGTTCTCCACAATCTAATGGTGTGGTAGAGAGGAAAAATAGAACATTGATGGATATAGTTGATTCTATGTTAATTAGTTCATGAGCACCTGAGAAATTATGGGTGTAGGTACTTTTAACTGTATGTTTTATTTTATATATAACACCTTTTAGACAAGGTAACTTTACCCCTTATGAAATTTGGAAAAAGAGAATGCCTAATTTGAATTTTTATAAAGTGTGTGGAGGGTGCCTTGCAAAGGTTAAAATTCTTGAGGTTGAATGAAAGAAAATTGGACCTAAGACTATGGATACTATTTTTATTGGATATATCACAAATAATAATGTCAAATTTTTCTTTAGCAACACAAATGGATTTTTAGTGATTAATTCTAAAATAGGAGATATTTTGAATATTACTACCATTGAGGTTAGAGATGCAGTTTATTATGAGAACATATTTCTATTTAAATCTAGAATTGAATCTAATATGAGAAGTAGTAGTTTTGGATCTAAACTAAATCTAGTTAAAAATAGAGAAGAAAAGAAAGATCTAATAGAACTAAGAAGTAAGAGAGTTATGACAGAAAGAATTTTTGATGAGTTATCTACATTATTAGTAGAAGATTCTCCAACTACTTTTAATGATGCTATGAATTTAATAGATTCACCATTTGGGAAGGAAGCCATAGAAAATGAGATGAATTCTATAATTTAAAATGGAACATGGGTGCTTAGTGATCCACCTCCTGGTTGGACAACAATTGGATGTAAATGGATTTTCAAGAAAAAAATAAAAAATTGATGGTTTTGTAGATAATTATAATAATAGACTTGTAACTAAGGGGTTTAAAAAAAGTTAACGTAGACTATTTTGATGTGTACTCTCTTATGGCTAGAATTACCACTGTTAGAGCCTTAATTGCATTAGCATCCATACATAAATTGATTATTCACCAAATAGATGTAAAAATGTATTTTAAATGGTAAATTAGATGAAGAAATTTATATGGATTAACTTGAGAGTTTTATTGTTCCAGGCCAAGAAAATAAGGTGTGCAAATTGATTAGATCATTGTATAGATCAAAACAAACACCCAAGCAATGGCATGAAAATTTTGATGAGATTATTTTTTCTTATGACTTTATAATTAATCAAACTAATACATGTGTTTATTATAAAATGTTTGGTGAACATGTTATTCTATGTTTATGTGTCGATGATATTTTAATCTTTAAATCCAACATGCATGTGATTAATAAAGTTAAATCTTTCTTACTTAAAAGTTTTGACATGAAAGATTTTGGTGAAGCTAGCTTAATTTTGAATACAAGAATTATAAGAAATTCAAATAGAATAGCCTTGTCACAATCTAATTGCATAGATAAAATCTTTATAAAATTCTATTATATAGATTGTGAGCCTTTATCAACTCTTTATGATATAAGTGTTCACCTCAAGAAAAATTTTGGTAATTCTACATTACAATCTAAATATTTACATATTATAGTCTCACTTAGTTTTCTCATAAATTATACAAGGCCAGATATTTCATATACTATCAATAGACTAAGTAGATATACTACAAATCCATATAAAAGTCATTGGACAGTAATAGTACTTGGATATGTAAAAGGTACTATATCATATGCTTTGCATTATTCTGGTTATCCTTCTATATTCGAAGGTTTTAATGATGCTAATTGGATCAGTGATATCTTATGGCCTGTTTGGTTAGAGTATCAAAAATGATACTATATTAGTATTGATATTGATATTTCTAGAAGATGGAGTATCAATATCAAAATTAATACAAGTTGACACTTGTATTACATAACATGTGTTGTTTGCACTACAAATTTTAAAATTGATACTATGAGCCAAACACCTCAATGTGATTACCAACAATATCAATTTTAAAATTAATAGTGATAGAGATGTCTAATAGTGTTACCAAACAGGGCATTAGATGTAAAATCAACATCTAGATTTATTTTCCTTTTAGGAGGAGGTGTTATATCATGGAAATCTACTAAACAAACTATGTTATCTAGAAGTATAATGAAATTTGAAATGATTACACTTGACACCACATGCACAAAAGCTAAATGATTAAAAGATTTCTTTATTGATATTCCGTTGTTTACAAATCTTTTACCTCCTATATCTATTTTGTGTGATTACAGGTCAGCAATTGATAAATATATATAGGCCAATGTTGATGTCAAGATGAATAAACATCTGAAAGTAAGGCACAAGTCCATAAGAGATAAAATGAAGCAACATTTGATAATCTTAAATTTTATGAAATTAGAAAGAAATATTGCAAATTTATTCACAAAAGGTTTGGCTAGAATGATGGTTCTAGAAGTGTCGAGTGAAATGGGATTGAGCCCATAAATGAAAAATTACCACGGTAGAAACCCAACCTCATGGAGGTTCAATGGATAGAAACAAGCTGATGGGTAACTATGTGTGAAGTATTAATATATTATGCTATCATCCCTATAGCATTAGTGCTCATGTAGAAGTAAAGTGGTATGATGAGTTTTATACTCTTAATGAATCCAAGACCCAAGTGGCACGGTGGTTCCTTGCTCTCACCCTTGGAGAATTTGATAGAAATGTATGCCCTACAAGCCAATCATATGTGATATGATTTTATATTTCTTGTAATATCTTGTTCAGTATAAATGCCATAATCTTCATTACTTGCACTATCTAGATGCGTTTATCGTAATGAGGTCCTAGGTTGCATGCAATGATGATTGAATCATGATGAGATCATGATAATAAGAGCAATCATCTAAAAGTATGTACTTTAAATGTTCCTAGTCGTAGGATCCTCGAGATGGGACATCAAGGATCCGATAAGACTATTGTATATGATATCTTCTCATATGATGAGAATGACCGATCTCATTGGTAATCAGTGTGGGGACACTGAGATACATGTACAGGTGCTCATTATAGGAATGAGTTCACTGAACTGACTAGTATAGAATCCCTGAATGGTATCTTACTGAATTGTCGATCAGAGTATTCTATCATCACGGTTGCGTGGTTGGATCTTTGATCTGAGTCGCCAAAGATATCTTGTCGGGCGTACCATGTACTTTGACTATTGACTTATGGATCACTTAGTAATGTGGTAATGTATAGTTAATGGATTAGGTATATGGAAAACCCGGTGGAGGCAATTGAGCGGACAATAGGGAATCGTCCACTCTTGGTAGGAGAGAGAGAATGTCTTATAGATAGTACTATAAATCCTTAGCCAAGGTAGATAGGATAATTGGGAAAGAGTTTTTCAATTGATCCATTTACGAGTACAAGATTCCATAGTGTCGGTATATTTAGGAGTTGACAGTCAATGCCGTACTCCTATCCGACTGGGACATTGGATGGACGAAGTTTTATATCCGTGTGGTAGCCGATGATGGAAAGGCTCTTTGGAGAAGAGTTTATCTCCGAAGCCGTTTGGGATCATAGGATGTGGCTTGTACCCTTTATGATCGGTAGGCCATTAAATCTATTATGAGATAATAGATTTAATTTGAAAAAGTTGTTTTTTAATTAGGCCTCAACCAAATGAGCGATTGGGCTTAGTAGGTCACACACATAAGGGCTAATCCATAAGTTTGGGGGCAAGAGTGTAAATATAGAGAAAGGAGGGGTTTTATGGAAAAACTCCAAATTATTTATATAATAATGAATTGAGCATGAGCCCCACAAGTCAAGGGCTGCAAAATTCGTCCTTACCTCTCTCTTTCACGTTTTCCCATGCTGGAGGCCGTCAAGAGTCGATGAGACTTCATCCGGGGCGAGTCGGAAGGTCCGACGCGAAGGAGAACCTGACTATGGAGGCAGCTCGTGTGGATACGACTAGAGGTCACACACTTGAGTGGCTGAATGAGCATGAGAATGCTCGATCCTCTCCAATCTATAGAGATTGTTTGAATCTCACAAAGGTACGTATTCGAAATCGTTTCGAATACCAGTTTTGGCGACGTCGTTCGATTTCGATCGAGACCAAGACTGTGATATACAAGGAATCAAAAAATTTCTGCTGTGCCAATCTGATTAGATCGATTCCCAACAGAATTTACCGACATGTGTGGAGTCGTGATGCCGCGACTATGAGATGTCAGCTATCTTTTAAAACACACATGAGATACCTGTGCAAGGCCATTAATAGTGCAACCCTCATTAATTTGATCTCGCTATACTATATGTGAATTTGGGAGAATTTGAATCATGAAACCCGATTCAAGATGAAACATCCATTGAGTGTTCTACAGGTGATCGTAAATGTCACTAAGTGGGGTTCAAACCGAAAGGTACCTTCACCTATTACATAATATAAGAGTGTCACTAGTATTTATTTGTTGATATTATTTCCTTTTGATTTGATGTATTTTTATAAGTTTTAAAAATATATATGAGAGATTGTTAAGATATTTTCTTAAAATAAATAAATAAATAAATTGGTTGTGTCACCGACGAATGCGTCGGGTGACTTCCCACGCGTGCGATAGGCCTGCTGTCTTTCCCCACTTTGCCCTCTTGCCGTTGGAAGGCATCCAACATGAAAAAGGGAGATTTTATTTGTGATTCCCTCTTTCTCTTTCTCTCTCACGATCTTACGGATCTCTCTTCCTTTCTCTCCTCTCGGACGAACAATCGTTGGGGGATTCTCTTTTCTATGTTTCTCTTTTCATCTTTTTGGCTAGAAACACTCAAAGCAAGATCAATTCGTAAAATTCTCCTGAAGGACATGTTGACGAGAGAGAAGAGACTCATCAACCTGAGGGTCGTCGTATTTCTAAGAGGATGTTGTCGCGAGAACTGCACGTCGGTTAACAATAGAACTCTTAATTTTAGCAACTACGCGTTTCAACTTGACAAATTATATTTCTAACTCTATTTACTTGATTTTAATCTGTTTGTATCGATGTGTTTTTGTCTATTTTTCAGAAAATGACCCAACAGATGGCAGCTTCATTGTGAAGAGGGGTAGCATTGGTGGCGCAACCGCATGGTGCAGGCGACAGACATGTTGTAGGGTAGTTCTCCAGCATTCGACGATGTGGTCGATGATGGCGCGAGAAGGGGGAAGGTGATGGACTCCTCTGCTGGTGGAAGATAACCTGTTTGGTTTTTTATTTTAAATTTAAAAATAGTGTCAACTTATCGACGTTTATGGGGTGTTTGGTTGCATGATAATTTTTGGTACACTTTCATGATAAAAATTTGTATTAAAATAAAAAGTGAACCAACTCATGACATAAAATTATCATGTTTGGAGGGATGTGATTACAAAAAAGAGTAACTACCACATATGACCAAACAAAGTGGGGGACCACAAGAAAAAAGAAAGAGGTGAGACCCTCTTTTTTTGTTTAAGAAGAAAATCACTTTTAAAACATAAAATTGTCATGGTTACCAAACACCTCTTTTAACAAGTTTTCTTACAATTTTTAAAAATTAAAATAAAAACCTTCATTATCATGCAACCAAACACCCCATTAGAATGAACTCTATCCTAAGGTAACTTCTCTCGGGATAAAAACATGTCAGACTTATTTTATTTTAGAGAAAGACGGAGAAAAAAAAGAAAGACCTATTATCGATTCCCAACAAGTACATATGCAATATATCTAACAAGTCATATTCAAACACGATATGAACATATCATGGAAAAGATCTTTGTAACATGAAGTGTTCACTAAAAAAAGAAACGAAAGAGAAAGATCGTCATGGTGTTTGAAAGGTGTTTTAAAATTTTATTTAAATTTTATTAATATATAATATCATATTTAATATTTACGGTAAAATGTAAAAAGTCTATATTCTCCTAGCATATGTTTGAAAATAGCACTCTATATTTACTGTAGAAAATAAAAATCTATAATCTAAACAATTTATATATTTTGATATAAATAGCTTTAAAATTGTTGCTAAACAGTATTTTATAATCTATACCTAGTATATAGAAGCGCGAGTTGCTGTTTTTTCGTCCTTCCCATTTCAGCCGTCCGATCAACATATCCCCCCCACCCATTTGGAACATCCGATCAGCATTTATGCCAACATACATGCCCACGTTCCTTCTGTTATTAAGCCTGCACACCTGCACACTTGCACACCTTCCGCCGCGAGCGCCCGCCGTCGACGCAAGCAGATTTACTCCCGCCAAAAACGCCCGCCTTCCTCTGCTAAAACCTGCACAGCCACCTTTACTTCATCCGCGACCGTTTTTCGTGAGCCTAGCCCTGTCTCTTCTCCGCCAAGGGTTTGCGGTATTTGCGCAGCCGTTCCTCGTCTGCATCCGTTCCCTGCGCTGCCCTTCCTCTTTTTCCATCCCCTTCTCCATGCTCTAATGTCCACACGGCCTGTCGTCTCCATCGTCGTCTGTTACGAATCGTCGATCATTTTCCTCCGTCATCAGCCGGGAGGATATTCAAAATAAAGGTACGAACATCCGATTCTTCTCCAGCTTTTCCTGTCATTACATCTCCTTCGCTATCATCTATATACATTCGGTTCTTTTCCAGATTTTGTCCCACTTGTTTCGAACAATTATGAGTGTCGTGCAAATAAGGTCTCAATCCAGTTATCCTTGTTGCTTCTTCTTTACTACTAAGTTTTTCTTCCATTTCCCGCAGGATTTCAAGAAGGGCAAACCCTCCGGAACATGATTGTTCGTATTTTGTGTGATACTTCACAAGGTACTTCTGAAATGTCTTCGATGACTTTCCCTTTACATATGTTGTTTTTTTTCATGTTTTGTCAACGTTTATTTTCCATGGATTCAGGTTTGTTCTTTGAAGACCTTTTCATCCATGGCTTCAGATTTATATGACATTTTGCATATTTCTACATAAAGATTTAAGCACACGAAAATTTATCCTGAATAATCTCTATTTAGCATGATTTAGATATATAAATATGTATTTGACTTCATGTATTTTCTATATTTATTTTTAATACGAGCATTGGCCAGTTTAAATTTCAGGTTCAAGATCTAATACTTGTTAAGATTTAGATTAAATGGATTTAGATTTGTTGTGTGGATATTTTTAGTCCCAAGTTCCGATTTTGGCAATTTCTTCTTTCAATTTTTTTATTTGAAGTCTTCATTTGAAACTTCAGTTTCCAGATTTGTGATTTCCTTTGAATTGTTAAGTTGGTTTTAAAGACCTTTGAAATTGTCATCTGGCTCAATTATGGGACGTTTGTCATTTTGTATTTTTTTCCTCTTATTTCCTTGTACTTCTTTTCTTTTCTACACTATCCTTCAGACTGCAGTTTAAAAAAAACTAGGAAAAAAAGAGATAGGCCCTTGTTAGAGCATCTTGACTACTTAATGAGAAAAGAAACCATGTGAATCTTTATTTATCCAGTCCTGCTTGCTTCTCCCAGCAGAAGCTAAAACAATACTTTATATATGGATAGAGTTGCTGATTGTTGCAGTCTTCATTGTAATTGCTTTTAGTTTCATATTACTCTTTGTGTTTATTTTTAGAGAGGGTAGAAATTTGTGATCAGGGTTTTTTGTTTGTTGTGCAGGGCATTATGTACTATATGTAGATTTTTTACACATTCGGGACTTAAAAAAATTGACCAAACTAAAAGGGCTTCTGCAAATTTGAACACATTCAAGGCTGAAAATTTCCAGGATCAGTAAATCAGATCGGTCTAGCCTAAAATTTGATTATCGATATTTTTTTAAGATTCAATATCCGTCACTCGTAACAAATAGATTTCAGTTACGTGATAATCAAGAAATAGATTTCACTTTTGTGATTTCTTTCAACTATGTGTTTATGAGTTATCATTTTATCCCTTTACTTTACGCCCTGTTTGGTTAGGGTATCAAAATTGATACAATATCAATTTTGATATTGATATTCTAGGAAGATGTAATATCAATATCAAAAGTGATGGTATCAAGTTTCTTTAAGCGTTTGGTAATGTTATATCAATATTAAAATTGATATTAGATGTTTGGTAATACAATATCAATATGAAAATTACTATTAAGTTCTTTGATTGATTAGAGTCAAAATTATTTTTTAATATCAAAATTATTGTTAAAATATAAAAATATTTATATTATTTACAAAATTATATATATACTTAAATAATATTATTAAAATTATTGTTAAAAATTGATCCGGATCGAATCAATACCCACTGATCCGGTGGCCGATTCCGATCTTATCATCCTTGTTTGCTTCTCCATGTAGCTAAACTACAAAAGATACTTGAAAGATGACATCAAATTCAAGAGTGAACTAGAATTTTTGTTTAAAATAAATACAAATAAAATCTAAGAAGAGATTACGTATCAATATAGTGCTAAAGAAGAAGTGGCTTGCATATTATTTAGTCAACTTGTCAATGCAAAAGCTGTGAATGTTAGCAAGGATGGAATATATTCATGTATTATCAAAACTAGACAATTAACAAGGGGGATCTTATCTATGTTCTGCAGAAAAGATTACTTAATTCGTATTGAAGAAATAGCGAACGAACGACTAATGTCTAAAAAAAAAAGTGCCAAAAAGAAGGCCTTGTATATGTCAAACCAATATGTATGCTTTATAGGATACATGACACGCAAGTCAGACAGAATTGGACTATGGAGTATGACTGCTCTCAGTCTGAGCAACCGGATTGCTAAGTCCAAAGTTGGACCACTACCAACTGATTGACCATACAGAATAATGTCCTCTTCTTGTTTACCATAAGTATCCAAAAGGCATCTATAAGCAGCCTCTATGTCAGCATAAGTATTCTACTCACTTGGCTGTGAAAAACATAAGAAGATATGATGAACATTCTGTTCATAAAGAATGAAAAAGAAGTATACATTCAAAGACTATGAATCCAAATCTTTCTAGAGGATTGACCATATCCGGAATAATCATACCTGAAAATTTGAAACCGAATAAACATTTGGCTTCTCAAAAGGGGTGACAAGAGTCATGTGCCCCTTACTTTTCTCATTCTTCCCGGCAGCCGTTGCAAGTAGAAAATTAGTGTATTTCATCATTGCAGGACTTGGTGTAATTTCCTTGGTGACGTCAACGTCAACACCTCATTCTTGCAAAATCAATTTCCTTATGTTTTTGAAATAAAACTTGTTAAAAGAGGTGTTTGACAACCATGACAATTTTATGTTTTCAAAGTGATATCCTTCTTAGGCAAAAAAGAGAGTATCATCTCTTTTTTTTATCTTGTGATCTCCCACTTTGTATGATCATATATGGTAGTTACTCTTTTTTGTTATCACATCCCTCCAAACATGATACATTTTTGTCATTGGTTAATTCATATTTTATTTTAATACAACAATTTATCATGAAAATTGTACAAACAATTATTATGCAACCAAACACCTCATTAGATGGAAATAATTAACAGAACAGCAGTAGACAATGAAATAACAACATAAAACAAATGTCATGTGTGAAGTTTATGCTAGTAGCCTAGTAGCCCAGCATAGTATAAGTTTGCTATCTATATTCCATATGTTAATTCAAATGTTCTTAAATGAATTATAAGCCGATTTAGACATCCACAAACAACTGAACTTGATCATAGTCTATCAAATAGCTAAGAAAGATGAATATTTTAGATAGCAAAAGGTAACATGGCTATAAATCACAGCACAAACAGGTGCATCAACATCCCTTAACGTTATCATTAATATAAGAAGAATACCATTTTCATCACTCAACTTTTAGTCCAATGAATTCTATCAGATACGTTCCTGTAGGCATATGACCCCTGCCACCACCAAGAATCTCAGACACAATGCACCGTGTACAGGTATTCTAGGTAGGTTACCTATTCGTGCAAAAAAGATGCCAATGAGATTTTAAATCCATATTATGTATCTAATAGATGAATAGGAAATAGTAACTTGCCTGGTAATATCCAATAGCCAGCAGAGATAACATGAGAAATTGGACAAGAAAGGGGACCCTGGGAACGAGCCCGCAGGGGGGGGGGCAAGGCAACGCTCCAGCTTCGCATGCTCTGGCTTCTTTGGGTGGGCGAAGTTCAGGTCCTTGTTTGCGGCCAGAGCCATGATCTCCGACTCTTCCAGACCATTGGCAGGCCCAGGTTGCATCTGTCTGTGCTGTGTTTGACCAATGTGTCCTTAAATTTCCTGATCTGAAATGGGCAAGGTGGCCTTACGCCAGAAAAACTCCTCGGCTAGGCGGCGGGGTGGAGGAAAACATATGAAAGAATATGTAAAGCATGCACTTTCTTTAACATTTCCAAGAGCAAGGAAGGTTTCTCATCTGCCCCCACATACCAAAGAGGGAAATTCTGGGTGTTAGCCAGAGTACTTCTCGGTCTTATATACAACACCAGACCACAAAAATAATGACTTTCTAAAGATATATCTTTTGGCACAACATACTAATTAGAGACCTAAATTTGTAAGCACCAAGCATTGTGGTTCACATCGGGTGGTACAATGACCTTACAATACGGCAAAACCCATAGAACGATGCAGTATTAGAGTGGAGGGCTTACAGTGGCATTGGTGCAGCTGAAGCTACAGAGGCGGCCTTGGGCACCCCTGTAGAACCTAACGAAGGGAAGAGCATGGATGTTGAGACTATAGCACATGGACTTGCTCTACTCGTAGTTGATCTCCCCCACGGCCTTCCCCCGTGATGGAAGGCCCTGTGTCCGATGGCCATCCTGCTGCCTCCCCACAACCAACTCCATTGAGCCAGCCGCGCCCCCAGGACCACCATCGACGCCCGCAGCTCCTCGGCCCCGCAGACGACACGTCAGAGGATGATACCTTCTATTTGGCAGCAGCAGGGTGGTCGCTTCGGCCGCAGAAGCTTCGACGTGATCTAGAGCGTCTGCTACAGAGCTTCGCTGAGGATAGACTCAATCGGAAGCTTCTGCGGCAGGGTAATGTTGAGGAGAGATTGCAAAGCTAGGGCTTCGACGAGATCGGGCACATCTACCACGGGGTGAGGTTGAGGAGAGGCACGATTGGGAGCTTCGTTGAGGAGAGATGCGATTGCCGACGCGATCGGGAGCTTCAATGAGGAGACGTGATCGCCGATGTGCCGCGCGGAGGGTGCGAAAGGAAGAAGAAACGTCGATGTGCTGAAGATGGTTGGAGATTCGTGGAAGTACTGGGAGACGCGGAGACGACCGGGCGGCGTCGGGAGAGGTCGCGAGATGCTAGGGCTCGAGGAGGAAGATCGCCGTGTGAATATTAGTTTCAATACAGGTCTCCACCTGTTTTGATTTTGATAACTTCTTGTACTATTAATTTTAAAATTATTGTTACTATCCAAACACCTAATTACGTCAAGTATCAATATCAATTTTAAAATTGATACTAATACAGATGGTTGATACTCAAAACAAACAGGGCATTAAGTATTGACCATTTGATATATTCTTTTGTCTCCCCTTCTATACATATAAAAGTATAACCCAAATGGGCTGATTATTTCTGATTTTTTATATTATATATACATTAGATTTTTAGAATTCCTCCATTCCTTATTTATTGATTTCTGTTTTTAAAAATTCTTGGATTTTATGATTTTAAAAATCTCTAGGCCTCTGAATAGAGGGGAAAACAATTAATTTACCAAAGTATTTTTTGTTTTCTGATTTTCCACATATATGTTTATATTTATTTAAATAGGCCAATCTAGGATTGGCCTGTTTTAGATGGCCAGCCAGTTTGGGAGATCCAATCTGAATATGGCAAGTTTGAAGTTGAAATTGTCCCAAATAATTAAAAAATATGGCTGATTATTTTTTATTTTTTATATTATATATACATTATATTTTTAGAATTCCTCCATTCCTTACAAATTCCTTATTTACTGATTTCTATTTTTAAAAATTCTTGAATTTTCTGATTTCAAAAATCTCTAGGCCTCTGAATTTTTGGACTCCCATATTTTTGTACCATTAGAAAATTTCAGATTTATGGGTTTTATATTTTTTCAAATCTGAGATTTCTGATTTATTTACACTTTCAGATTCATCAAGTTTCTACTTCTCCAACTTTCTGGTCTTTTTCAGATTTTATGATTCTTTTTTGATCATAGACTTCCACATTTCTCTTTTATTGTGCTACATATTTTTGAGTTTGTGCGGCTTCTTGGATGTGCTACTTAACAACGATGGGTAATATAGGAGCATTGTTCATGAGTAACACATTTAAAAGGAAAAAAAATTACATTACAAGACTGCCATAATAAAGGCATTTTATAAATAAGATTCATCATATATTGTGTATGTAGAGTTCGAAATCTTAGAAATTTGATAAAAAAAGAAATTAGATAACTTCCCTGGACAAAAGAGGCAAAAAGAATTGATTGATTACAATTCCATGTACGAGACTATATTTCAAATAAGTTGGCAACAGTTTGGAATTGGCCACATTCTTCTGGGATCCCCATAACATGACCCTTTTAAGAATCTTTCCTATAATCTGCATCCAGTTTGTTGTTTAAATTTTTTTCTGAAACGCAAGAGGTTTTCCAATCCATCAACTTTTTGTTCATTTTTGGCCTCGACCGTTCTTCTCTTTCTCAGTATTCTGCTTCTTATCATTATCTGCAGCCTTTTGATCTTGTAAACGTTGTATCCAGCAAGCTCCAAGTTCCCATCTCATTAAACAGTCATGACTATTTTTTTAATCTCAAGCTTGGATAAACTCTCTATCAACACCTTTTCTATGAATCCTTGGGCTGTATTGACATATTCGTACACTAAACTTTGTGCATTGTTCAATCCTTTAATTGCTCTCCTTGCTTTTTGTGAAGTAGAAACCTCAAACTGAAACAACCAACCACATTTCCCATTAGAAACATGCTCAAAAATGTTCCATGTTAGAAGTTTGCGATATAATTATTTTGCTAGAAACAACCTGTTGACATTCAATGCATTAGCACCTCTTGGTTGCTATCTTGACATTCTTATGCTGGCTTATCTTGTCAAATAAGGCGGATCTGGCCAAATTGTCTTCTACTTTATGTGAACTACCTGAATGACCTTTGTCATAGAAGAAAATTGTTAGTTACAAAGGATGAAAGGAAACACTTATAGAAAAAAATTAATCAAAGTAAATTTTCTACAGAAAAGGAATGAATAACTTTATTTTGAAAAAAACAAACGCTATATCACCAATGTTTCATATTTTAGATAAATGTTCTTGAATTTCTTGGATTTTAAGGTAAACCGAAAGTTTAAGGATTGGGCATATGAAAAATTTATAATGTTTGAAAGTGTTAAAATATATAGAATTTGTAATTCCTAGGAACTCAATAATCACCAATGTTGGTGCTGGTAGAAATATTTAGTTTTAATTCAACATATATGTTTGTTTTATTTTACCAACATGACCATGAAGCTATCCTTGTTGTCCTCGATAGGAACAGTTAAAGAAATCTCTCAAAAATCAATCTTTGCCGGAGAATAGTATACATAATCAGGTGGATAACTTGCTATCTTTTATAGCTACGGACATTAAGGACCATGGCTCCAAGAATAGCAAAGAAATCTACTTACTGGGGATTGCATTAATGGTAAATTATACTAATATCTTCCTTCATTTCAATGTGCTGGTAGATATATTTAGTTTTAATCCGAGATAAACTTTCTTCAAGTTAAATTTATCAACATAAAATCTTTATTTAACAACTCTATCTATTAGAAAGCAACATCTAGATCTTTAAAATCATCCATTTAAATAGTATACATTTCTATTAAATGTATCAGATAAAAAGCATTCACATAACCATTAATAAAGAATAAAAGTATAAGGATGTGTACTCTCTTACTGAGATGCATCAATTAATGAAAATTAATTATGGAACAATTGAAAGTTTTTTCTAATCTTCTCATTCTGATTTACTTCGATTACAACACCTTCGCATTGATATACTTGCCAAAATTTGACCATTCTCGCCAAGACTATCTTGGTTAGGTATATTTTAATTATTTCTTGCAATTATTTTCATCTCCCCCCACCCCAAATAGAGCCGACGACATTTCTCACAAATGACATCTTCCTCCAAGAGGGCTCATTTGAATATGGGGAGAAGTTTGTCCGACATTCCTGATCATGTGAGAGGTAAAATAGTGGCCGGTTTGGTAAGATTAATCATTTTGGTAAAATGGACACAAAAGGAGGAAAAAAAATTCAGATCATCCATCGGAAAGTAGACATATTTTACACCCACAAATATAAATTTTTTAAATAATAGGTCCATGTTTTACTATATGACAACTAATATCGCCAAGGGAATAGAAACATAAAAGTATATCACATATACTTCCTAGCTAAGTTTTTGAGTGAACAACAATGTTATTGATGAAGGTCAAATCTCCAACGTGACGATGTAATTATGTCATATAATGAATCATCGGGACTTAATATTATAGCATGCATAGCAAGGATATCAAACGCACAACGTGCATTTCATTTTTCTCATATCAGGATAGCAGACATAGTAGCATCCTTTTTTGTCAAGATTTGTCCTCGATGTAGAAAAAACTAGCTATTTGCTTTATCATTAAGTACAAAGGAGATTTTGACCAAAACAAAGTACAAAAGAAATAGGATCAGCCAAAGACCAAAATAATAAGGGGTTAATCTGCTTGGGTCCTTAAGCATTCTCCATAATCAGAACATTATGAACAGAGATGTCCACTACAATCCTACTCACTCAACTTACAAAATTTGCATGACCATTTTGATTATGCGGATCATAATGAGCAACATAGGCATTTTGGACAGGTGAAATCACGAAAGATGGCTCTAATTAAATTATCTCTCAATATGATGAATATTATTCTTCACATCAAATTTTACGAAACTTGTTTTTCAAATTGGTGCAACCTCTATTACAACTTATTTGGTGTAAAGTAGGATTCTTGTAAGTTCTACTTTCTCTCAATTCTCAAATGTCATGATGTTTTTCTTTGATAAAAATGATTTGACAATTTCCACTTATCAATCATGCATGGGGTTAAAAGTTGGTCTCTCATTGTTGATATGTTATTCTGAATCACTGATTGAGAAACCCTAGAATAGTTACGAAAATGAGTTGTTAGAATGAGAAATTGACTCATTAAATGGCTGCTTCCCTCTTTGCTCTTTGAATTTTCTCTTTTATAGGCTTTGCATGTGATAAGTTTCAAACAGACCCCATCCCAAGATTACTATTAATACTAGGCCACTGGGGGTGAGATGATATGAAGCAAAATATATAAATAGCATGTACCAAGAGGATAGATTATACTCTTGGTATATGTGCTAATATATATATATATATATATATATTAGCACATGAAGGGAAAATGCTAGAGGAGCAGAGGAGCATATGAATGATGATTCCCAAACATAATGATAGTGCTTATCTATGTAATAGCACACAAAAGGGCAGTGAATTTGATGAGAATAAAGCTGTGGTTGCAGATAGATTATACTGTTATATATCTTTGGCGGGACAAGAAGACAAGGCTTTTGATGAGAATAAAGTTCTGTGCTAGCTTTTGTTGAGGGCAGTTAGTGAGTCAGGTACTATGGTGGTTTAAGGATTTGCTAATTTTTGTTCTTTATCATCTAACTCTCTTTCTTTTGGGTTTATTCCAGTTGACTATATGGGATATGAGGGTCAATTGTGGCCGTGTACAAAGGGTTTTGAGCCGGTGACCTGATTTATGCTATTAGCGGTTCCCCATCTGGAGCTGTTGCAGTTGGTGGATCATATCAAACTGTAACCATTTATGATTCTCGAAGGTTTCTATTTGTTGTCCATTTACAAATGCTGTCTAGAAACATGGAATTGATTTTACCTGCAGTAATTTACATATTTTGAGCTGGTTGGCAAAACTTGTAGACAATTCAAGGCAAGCACGATGAAATTTAGTAACTATGTTTTAGATTCAGCGATTTACATATGTGATTATGCTTGGTTGGGTTAGTTCATTTGCCTTTTGGTGTTTGATAATGAGCAAGTTGCATAATCTGTATGCTTTGCTTCTAATTGTTCATTTCATTTCATTTAGCTTCGATCAGCCTCGAGACTGTCCAGCACAATTGATATCTACTAATTTTGTGTTGTTGCATTTGCCCGGTTGAATGCATACTATTGTATGGTTTTATCAAACATTTGATATTAATTTTAATACTAATATAATTTTGCTAAACACTTAATATCAATTTTAATATTGATATTGTTTTATCAAACATCTAAGATATTTGATACTATCAATTTTGATATAGATATTTTAACCTCTAGAAATATTAATTTCAATAATAACATAGTGTCATGTTTTAAACTCTAACCAAACGGGCCATTACGTATCAATAATAACATAATCAGTATACTGCGCATGGCTTTTCATTCCCCTCCCAGCACCGCCGTAGCCTCTCTCCCACGCTCTCGTTTTTCTGTCGAAGTTCGACGATCTAGAAACGAGTGAGTTGGCGTCCCTCTCTCTCTGTTGAGTGGTTTTTATCCTTTTCATCCTTGTGGCAGATAGAAGACAGTTGGCTCAACTTTCTCCAAATTGGGCCGAAGTTTTTTTTTGACTATTATAATTTTTATAATAGACATGGTAATTTTTATGTTCCTTTTTCAAAACTTTGTTGCAATGATTTAGGATTTTATTATGACCGCATATTTTTTGACTATTATAATTTTGATATTCACATAGAGGGTAATCGCATTTATTCATTTGTTTATTCTTATCCTTCTTGATACAATTTTTTTATTACGAGGTTCTACCGGAACTTTGGTTGATTCTGAAAACATCATGTTTTTTTTTCAAATCCAATATCCTGCAAAGCAAAAATACTGTTTGTTTCGTGAACATTTATTTATTTAGTTGAATGGTGGTAAACTGTGAAAATATTTTTCGTATTTATAGTGATAATAGTTTAGAGGGATTCTTTGAAATTATTGCTAATGCAGAATATTATATGAACTATGATGTTAAATTATTCTGAGTTTTTTGTTACTTTCATAGTGAATGGAGACATCCTATGGGTGTAATATTTTTAAAGATTTTTAGCTATTTAAATTGTAGGTTCTTGTTTTTTTGATTCGTTATTTACTTTTAAGTTTAATGAGCGGTGGATTTCACTTTTAAAATTTTTAATACAGTATTTTATAAATTTGGTGTGATTACTGGATAATTGATAACATCTATATTTTGTTTGTCATTGTCACGTTATTTGGTGTGATTACTAGATAATTGATAACATCTATATTTTGTTTGTCATTGTCACGTTTTTCTATTACATTGACTTTTTATGTACGAAAGTTCTTATTTATTTGAAAAAAAGTGATAAGTGAATTTATGAATACAGAGTTGATGACATTTTATATTATATATGCATAATTATTAAAAAATAATTGTTAATTTATTCGTACACGTGCGAAGCACGTTCTTTTAACTAGTTTTTAAAAATTTGAGACATTTTTATCAAACCTATAAAATTTGTAATTCTATACTTTTAAAATTGTACCCTAAAATATAAGATAATCTTGACTTTAAAAATTAAGATTATCCTAATTTTAGAAGAACAATCAAACACCTTGTAAAACAAGAGGGAGAAGGGGAAAGAGAGATATGAGACAGGCCCACAGCGATTCGAGAGAAGAAAGAATGAGAGATCAGGAGGACGGGGGGGTTAAGTTAAAGAAGTTTTTTAACTCTTACAAAATCTCTAATTGTATCAATATATATATTTTTGAGCTGTTACGATTTTAATACATTAAGCGTACGTCTTTATTAAGCTTTTACCGTGCAAGCAAATAATGTCCGGGTACTGTCCTGTCCTGTTTCTCTATAAACGTTTTTGTTACTTGCCCATTTACATTCATCTCCGTGCGGGTGAAGACTGAAAGTGAAAGTTGAGTGGAGGGAGCGGTCGATGCCCTCCACATAGGGGGGCGATGGCGACGTCCTCCCACCTCCCCTTTATAGTCTGGACCCTCATGGGTTGTGAGAGGGCTCGCCCCTCTTGTTGTTGTTCTTCTTCTTCGTCTCTTCGCCGGAGCTGCAAGCAATTTTTCATTAAAACCCCTTTCCTTCTTTCAATTAGTTCACTATCCACTCCCCACGCCACCTCTGGTCCTCTACGCTGCCTGCCTGCTTGGCATCGATCCGGTGCCGCGGCCCGGGGAAGCCGGCGTCAAGGACCCGCGTACCCCGACCTCCGCCCCCAATCGGAACGGCAGGCGGAGGAAGTCGGCGAGCACCCGGCGATCTGTATGGGCGGCGGTGCAGTTGGCAGTTTACGGTGCGGTCACGCGCGAGTTGCGGCAGCCTCCCCCGATCCGTACGGGACGGCGGTCGGAGGTTCTTTTAGCTGATGAGTGTGTCAGGTGGTGAGAGCCTGCGAGGTGCCGGTTGTCCGTAAGATCAGCAGTGGGCTACCTGGGGGTTCCAGGTGCTGCCGGAGTAGGGTATAGGTTGGGGGTAAAATCTTGGCGTTCTGTACGGTCGGCGGCGCGGCAGCTGTTTTCAGTTTTGTTTGTGTAGGAAGAGAGCGGGAAGGTTCCGGTTATTCGTGAGGGTGACGGCGGTGCGGGGTTTCCTTCTTCAACTGTTGTTAGCGACTTCCCGGTTATTCTCACCTGAAGCAACGGAGGAGTTGCCGGCGTCTCCTTCAACTATGTATATATTTTTTCTATCCGGCACCGTCGGAGCCAGATGTTGAGAGTGAAGCAATGCTGTGGAGGTTTCACGGCCGTGGCGGTGAGTCCCTTTCTGGCAACTTCTGGCCGCCAATTGTGGCGTCTGCTTTCTGGCTCCCCATATTTATAGGAGACGGAAGTGGAATTCCTCTATCTCGCTTTCTCGTGTTCTTTCTTTAATCTTATGTTTTGTTTTTCTATTGTAGGCTTGAAGTTAAAATCGTAGGAGGTGTCTGGAGGGATTTCTTTGCTTCTTTTCTTCGTTCCATGTGGTGTGCTTTCTGGCTGGCGAGCTCCGATCTTAAAAATCAGTGTTTCCCATGGATTTTGTCTTTCTCTAATTTGTTTGTTTCGTGATCTAGCAAGCAGGATTGGCTTGCTTTACGGTGAAATCACAGTTTTAAATGCTATTTGCGGTAAATAACTCAGTCCGAGGTGAGAATTGCAGCTATGCCTCTAGATATATCGATTATTTGGTGTTGATATGCCATTAGATTGCTTTTTGGCCATTTTTTTAATTAAGACGGTTTGTTAATGTGATGTAGCAGTTGGTAGCTGAATTTCTCACCTGCTGCTGATCACTGAATACTAGAGGCTGCAGTGCAATTGTTTCTCTTTCTGCTTGTTTAGTTGTAAGTGAAAAAGGGTATACATGTAGTTTTTTTAGCAGATTAAATTTTCATTGTTAAATAGCTTTTAGTCTTTTAAAAGTACGTGTTTTGTCTTCGAATAATTCTATTGCAGATTATTATTGTGGAACGTGATAGAGCACGTTTTAGTACTTGTGTCTACCATTGTTCTTTTTCTCTGTTTCTTTGATGGCGAACATGATTTCCTTTGTTGTAGCTGCAACATATAACTTTTTGTTTGACTTTTTAGTTTGGCATCTTCTTATGTAGGATATCTATCATCTCTTTTCTCAAAAATATACCTGTATTATTGAGGCTGCTCTATACTTTGCTTCCTTGATATTAAAAAGATGTTGGCTTTTAGGAATAAATAGATGCTTGGATATATTAAAGCTGACACATCCAGGAGAAACTTCAAAGTTTGAAAAAGTCCATAAAACTTTATCTTTCTTAAAAAGCTATTATACATGTTACTTTATTTATCAGAGGCTCGTGCCATTAAGTTTTTTTATCTTGTAACTACTCGTAGTTGAAGATAATTTAATTTTTGAATAAATCTAGTACATGGTTTACATAATCGGTTAAATTGGATTAGAATCGGCCAATTCTTAAATCAGATTAGCTGATGTCAATTTGATTTTGACCTAGAGCACCAATTCAGACGTGACTCTCGACGTAATCAGTATGGATTGATGTAATCAGTTGAGAATTAGCTGATTCTTTTGAATTGGTGCTAAATCAGCTGATTCAACCAATTATGCCGAGACAACTTAAGTCTAAACTGTTAATGATATCGGGCTCAATATTGACCTGTTATCACCTTTATACCAGTGATATTAGGTTAGAATCGGATTTCCCCTTCTTCTTCCACCCGAAGCACCTAGGGTACTGATGACTTCGATGGCAATTTCGACGATCCAACGTGATTTGGCTCGATCTAGTAGTTATTCAACTTTGATTCCTTCTATTTCGGTGATCTTTAGGTGATTCCCCTCCCCCTTCTCTCCATTCTAGTGGATTTCACTAATTCCCTGTCCCCTTGAAGGGGTTATTCTGCCTTTCCCCTCCATTATCCCTTGATTGAATTGAAACAATCGCCATAGGTGACTATCAAGGCTGAACAACCTCATTAAGGACTTGTTCAGAACTCACCCCCCCCCGTTTTGGGTTCCCTATTTAATTAGTGAAGTTGAAAATATTTCTTTAATATGTTAAACACTGTTTATCAAAGACTCAAGGAGCAATGACCTAGCAAGAATGTACTGATGTACCTACTTCTCGTGATATTGGGTGGGAGTGGGAACATAGCCATATGGTGGATTTTAACAAGAAGATGGTACAATTTAGGTGGTGTGAGAAACAAATGAATGGAGTATTCAATTTGAAGTAACACATATGAGGTGTAGGTGGAAATGTCAAAAAATGTGATAATGTGTCCAGAGAGAGCAGTGAAGACATAATTGTGTATCTTACTTCAAGAATCTTACAAAGGAGGTTTGTGTTGAACAAAGAGGGGAGTTGCATGAAGAGCTTTTGGAAAGAAGAGATAACAATCTTAGCCAAAAAGACAAGGAAAAAAGACAAGCTTATGAGGCTGAAACATTATCCGAGTATGATGAAGATGAAGACTTGAGGAGAGCATTTCATGTTAGCAAACAATCACAACAGAAAGATGAGGAGAGAAGGAGGGGAGTATGAGACTTTGGAGTCGGGGAGTCAACATGTTGTTGGGCACAATCCACCCGACTCACATCCATTGGGGATGTGGGAGGTAGAGAGGGACATGATATATTCCATTGATCTAGTTTGACATGACTCATTGAGGATCCTTACATATTCAGGCGACAAAATAGCTCATAGAGGGCAATAAGACAAGCCTTTAAAGGGGTTAAGGCAATCAATTATGTTGCAAAGCGAGCAATCAAGTATATCTGCAAGCAGTTTTTACATACAGGCAATAACTTTAAATTATAAAGTTCATATTTGTCTTCTATATTTTTTTATGGGGCAATAATAATTTTTGTTTTCATCTTAACTTAATATATGTATTCTAGCACATGTCGTAACTAATCGGTACTTTTAGACCATGGTTGATGTAATTGAGGAGATTAGAACGGATTAAAGGTCCCAACTAGTTGGTATATCTACGTTGCCGGCCTTGATGATGAAGTAGAAGAGCTTAAGGTCAGGATAGATGGCTTTAAGTTGGTCAGGAAGGAGAGAGTGCATGGTCATGTACAATAGGTGGACTAGCATAGCAAAGAGATTTATGATTAACTTTCTTGTGTATTGTTCATTAAACACAATGATCTTAAAATCTATTGATGTTTCAAGTTATATTAAGAATGTTGATACATTTTTTCACTTATGGATGATGTTGTGGAAGAGATTGAGAAAGTTGATGGATAAGAGGTCACATCTCTTTTAACTTTTATGTGCAACACACTCTATTGATCTTATGTTGAAAGATATAGGTAAAGAGGTATTTGCTTCTACACTTGTCAACTAGGCACAACTGATCATCTTATTTATCTATTCATATATTACTTCACATAATGTGACATCATATAGAGGGGCACGATTTGATCAGCATTGGGTCAACTAGATTAGCCACACACTTCATGGCCTGCACTGACACAAGCATGCACCAATATAGTTCATAGCCTTGGAACATTATATTTGTTATATGACTGACCTATACATTAGGTTGGATCAATTAGAGATCTTTGGGCAAATCTAGCATTTGATTATGGACAAACATTTTCAAGCGAGTATTGTTTACTACTTGTCTATCACTGAGTCACTTATAAATGTGTTGAGATTAGTAGACTCAGATAAGAGAAATTAGATGTGATACCTTTATGATGTCATAGACAAAACAAAATTGAAAATCAAGGTGAAGCATCTCAAAGGCTATAAGAAGTGGTAGAAGATAATAAATACCAAATGAAACAGAATACTACACCACGATGTGCATGCAGCAGGCATAGTTGTTAAGGCGACAAGGCATCCAAGGCGTTGAAGGGCGTCAATTCTGTTTAGGCGACAAGCCAACCGCTTAGGCGTCGCCTATGCGATCAAGATGGTAACATTGGATATT
Organism: Cryptocoryne crispatula var. balansae; assembly: GCA_036172225.1. Taxonomy (NCBI): domain Eukaryota; kingdom Viridiplantae; phylum Streptophyta; class Magnoliopsida; order Alismatales; family Araceae; genus Cryptocoryne; species Cryptocoryne crispatula. The sequence goes on from CM069920.1 coordinate 22,154,958, forward strand.
TATATATACATATATACATATATACATATGCCTATGCATATACACAATTATATGTATAATTAAATGTTAGTATTATATGTATTAATACATACATATAAATATTTATTCATAAATATAATTATATTTGTATGTTATAATGGAATCTGTATGTTTACGTGTTCATACATTTAAATGTGATTTTATTTATATAATTATGTATGCATATGTGTATATTTATTTTGAGAAATAATTAATCATGATAAACTTGACGTGTGTGAGAGACAGAGAAGAGAGTTAAAATAGATTTCTATAATTTTAAGTATATAACATATATTTATAATTATGAATCTTATATATATGCGATAGTATAAGTGATAGTGAAATATTGTTATAATATTATTAAATGAGGGGTGCAAAGTAGCTATGGATCAAGGGGGCAAAGCCCCACGAAAGAAATTTTTTTTTATTATGTATAAATTTTTGGGGTGCCTAGCCTGGGCGTTTCGCGACGCCAAGGTGGGCACCATGGGCGCCTAGGCTCTCAAGGTGGGCGCCTTTTGGCCTTCTCAAAAGGCGTCCCAGCAAGGTGCTAGCCAAGTAGCGCCTTGTTGCCTAGGTATCCCTAGGTGAGTGCCTTGACAACTATGGCAACAAGTAATTCTTGTTATCCATAATTCATTTTTTGCTTAGTGCATAAATTATGTACTCATGTCATATGTGATGAATGTTGGATATTTTTTAAACCTACGAATGTAATATGGATCAAAAGTATGTTATGATCAAAAAGTCCTGACAGGTACTTTGTCGGTAATGCAACTTTCAAGAACTCTATAGGATATATGTGAATCTGAGTTAGAAGTAAATGAGAAAGTTGCTTTGCTCAAATTTTTTGTATTAGAGTACTAATAGTCTAATAATTTGGTGACTCTCAATTTTTAGATGCAATGTTATATAATAAAAACTAGAGTATACTTATATCTAAATTTGAGGTATTCATTCGACAAGATTTCTCGTGGTATGTTGAAATTGAAACAAACCTCATTTCATTTTATGATATATAAATCTTTATTGTGATAATAACATTATGTTCTATTGTTCTTTTTTGCAGCTTATTGGCGGGTGCAAGTTAATATAAGTAGCTAGAATCCACTTGCTATAATTACAATTCGAATGCTCAATTAGAGCACAAGTTCCTCTTAATGTGAGAGGAACTAGAATACTTTTAATATATCCTATATGCCAAAAGAAGGAATAAACTAAATAAACTAACATTTGACATGTTGGAGAAACTCATGTTTTACCGTTACAACATATAGTTGAGGATAAAGAACATCAAAGACCGTCAAAAATGGTAAAATAGAGATTTGCACGATTTGCAGGTGGTTTATATGAATAAAAAGCTGAGATAGATACACATGAACCACATGCTGAAGATGTTGATGTGGATTATCTATTCCAGGAGGGGCATTCACTTGCTACATTGGTAGAGGAAATGGTAGGTAGAGCACCACCAAAGTTTAATCATGAGGATCGTACATAAGCTAAAGGATAACTTAATGATGTTGACGTTGAAGTTGAGCATATGTAAAAGAAAGTTCTTGCTAGTTGCTACTTCACTTCTAATCTCAACTTTAACCCTAGCCCCAGTCTCATTGTCAACTTCCTGCTTTGCATGCTCAAATCAGGTTTTGAGATGGGGATTTTGGATCCATCAAATGTTAAGACTTAAAATGAATGCATCATAAGGCTATGACACCTAATGATGATAATCGAGCATAGCTCGATTGGCATCATCCTTACTCCTAGGGGAGTAGGGTGTGGGTTCGCCTCTCGGCGGCTACAGCCGGGCACCCCTGAGGGGGTGATCTGTGGGGATCGAGCGTGAGCTCGATCCCTCGCCACCCGTGGAGCTGCGGGGCTTTGAGGCCACCGGGCCAATGTCCAAAAAAAAAGATTGATTTATGTCTAAGATGCTAGACTTGAAATAAAAACAAGATGAATCTAAGTGCTTAATAATAAGACTTAGAACAAAATAATGATGATCACTAAGTCTAAGATGTTAAGACCTTTTTAAAAAAAGAAAAGAAATTGGAATTAGAATTCAAATATATTCCCAATATGAAATTTGATCTGAAATATATCTTTTATGGATCTTGGATTCAAATGAACTCTAATAATTCAAAACATGTCTTAATGTTAAGACACTGATTTAAAAGAGTTAAATTTATATCAAACATGCCAAATGTGTTTAAGAATCTACTAAGAAACATGCTCTTAAAGTTATTGGAATCTTAAAATGCACATCTATAAATATATGAATGAAACTCAAATTAAACTTAACGTATTACATTTGTATTCTATTGAGTTTACGAGATTATATCTCTGACATATTCTTTTGTGGATATATGTTTTTTATATTATAAGTTACTATGATGGTTAATCAAGTGTATTCAAGTGCCTTAACATAATTAATATCATAAATTCGCAATTACTGATAAAGAGACGTTCAAAGACAATTTTTATCAACCCTGAACCTCGATGTACATATATATTTATGTATACCATGTGTTTTGGCTAATGCACCTATGAGATATCATGTGTCTTCATAGTAGTAGTGTAGTATATGTTAGCCAAAGATAATACAAGTTCCTTTCCTAAATGAATAGAAATCAAATAAAATTTCAACTACACATGCATACTGTTTTGATGATAGTCTTTGAGGTTTCACATGTATATTCCTCTATTTATTGGGGCATGGTATGACATTGGGGTCTTTATCATTTTTGGGATTGACATTTGTATGTTAACCCTAAGGATGTAGGGGTGTGCCTAGGGCCAGCCACCCAACTAGTCCATATGTTATACTTCTTTTACATTTTATCAAGACGTAGGGATATGCCTAGGGCTGGCCCCTAATTAGTCTTGATTGTTTGATTAACTTGTAAATTTTTATTTAAATTTGATTGAGACATGGGGCATGCTATGATGCCGGCCCTAATATTATTCTCAACAGGATAAATTGGTGATTTTATAAATTTTTAATGGCTTTTTGGGCCTGTTCATGGCTGTTTTGAGTTCATTATGTTTGCTGATGATTCAACAATCTCCTGGTTGGACATGCTCCATCGCCAGTTTTTCTTTTCTTTTTTTCCTTACTGCAATAAGCACTCCCGGATGGAGCCTATGCTCATTGCTTTGCCTTCTACAAGTCTCTATTTTCCGGTCCCTCTTGGAAGTAGCTAGACACGGGGGTGAAAAGGTTGCACATGGGATACCAGAAACTAACCTTGGGACCTTCTCTGTTGATCTTCAGGTGTTGACGGTGGTAGGAGACCTTGTAGGTGTCAATGCATTTACTTTGGACTTTTGTGACGATAGAACTTCCATTGAAGTCCTCATGGTGGTTCTCCAGCTCCGACAATGGCAGGTGGCTTGGTGGAAGCGATCATCTTTCGGCTTCGATGATAGCATATGGCTTGGTAGAAGCCTTCACGGTGGACCTCCAGACTTAATGATGGCAGGAACCTCAAAACATGCCCTTGCAATGTGCCTTTAGTTTCGACGATGGTAGAAAGCTCCTCTGGCATCCTTCACGATGGACTTTTGACTCTTTGGCCTCTTTTGTTCATAGTAGCAATCGATGAAGCTATTTACAAGGCCTTTGGAAGTCCTATCTCTCTATGCTTTTCTTTTTGTACCTGTAGGCAGATTTGCATGGTTTGTTTATATAGGCATAAAGGCCTCCTGCCCAAGGATTGCGGGATCAGGATTGGACCGTGGATCGGTGGGGTCCGATCTGATCCGGATTAGATCGGATCGGTCCGATCCAGGCCAATTAGCCGGGAGCCAGATCGATCCAGAATCGGTCTGGATCGATTTTTTATTTTGCTTTATGAAAAAATATGTAAAAATCACCAAAAAATCAGAAAAAATGTGAAAACAATGTAGGGAAGAAGAACATTAAGACGTTGTTCGACTTTGGACATTTCAACTTTCAAGACAACTTTAACATTTAACATTGTTAGAAGAGATACATTATACATCAAATAAAAAACACATTTGTATCATACAATCAATCATACCCAATCACCTATGTAGTCAGAGGCGACTGAGGCGAGGGAGGGCTCGCCTCGCCTCAGGCGCCCGAGGTGACATTTTTTTTATTGAAGAACTTCTAAAAAAATATACATATAACATTGAAACTTTTGAAGAAGAACATAAAAAATACAAAAAATTTACTTTTAGGACCTATAATGCATCAAGATATTGGAGCCTCAAGGTGGAAAACTGGACATTGGGGATTTCAGGGTGGAGAATGAGGATTTAAGTTATCAAATTCGACTTTCATAGGGTTCTCACCCGGGTGAGGCGAGATTTGTCGAGACGAGGCATTTTTGCCTCGCCTCGCCTCGCCTCAGCACCTAGGTGCCTGAGGCGAGCGCCTCAAATAACATAGCCAATCACACAATAGTACAATATATGTTCTTCATAGCACTCATATTACATTACGTTAAATAAATAAACAAATATATGTGCCATTACCACTAACTATGGTAATGTCTTGGATAGGCTAGATCTAGATTTTTGTCCTGGTCATTCTGATTGTCTTGAAATCTCCATTGATTTGGGTCAGTCATAATTAGCCCATATCCATAGGAAAATAAAGACTGGGCCATGTCGCTAAACTCGTAAGCTCTATGATCAGTCGGAGGTGGCGCTGAAAAAGATGGTGGTTAGTAAGGCTCAGTGTCAGAAGTAGGCTCGTCCGATATCTTATCTACACCACATAAAATCATACACATAATTAGGCCAATGAAATCCACCCCCTAGGGCCAGGCCCCTAAAGGGGATTTAGAAAACACCCCCCCTACTGAAGGGGGGGTTCTATTGAATAGTCAGGGTGACTATTCATCACCCCCGAAGGGGTGATGGTCCAAGTGAACCCCCCTTCAGGGGGTGAAATAATCCCCCAAAGGGGGAATTAAAACCCCCCTGTTGAAGGGGGGGTCTATGCTGTTGAGCAGTCACCCCTCATCACTCCCGAAGGGGTGCTAATCACCCCTTCGAGGGTGCAAGTGAACCCCCATTGGAGGTGAAATAATCCCCCCAATGGGGGAAGGGGGAGCCTACAGTGTAGGGTTGGGGGAGGGGGAAGGGGAAGGAGGCACCCCTGCAGGGGTGCCAGGAGTGGGAAGGCCGGAAGGGGGAGGGGGAAGGGGGGATTAGAGGTCCCCCCCTCTTTACGAACTTGTTGTAGGGGTGGATCAGCCCTAATTTACCTGGATCACCAGCGATCCTTGCCCTAGAACTCCTAAGGGGACTTAAGGGAAGGAGAGGAAGGTCGAAGGGGGTTTCTGGGGGATGGATTGGTCCGATCTCTCCCAAATTGGGGAGATCGGCCCTTAAAATGGTCCAGAATCGATTCTAGAATCGGATCGATTCCAGATCTTCCGATTTTCAGGAGAATCGGTCCGGATTGATCGATTCCTGAATCGATCCAGGTGGATCGGTCCAAGATCGACCGATCCGGATGATTCCGACCGATCCAGCCAGGACTCCCAGCCAGATCGGTTATTTGGTCCTGAATCGGATCGGTGACTACCAATCCGATCCGAAATTCAGCCGATCCCGATCCGGATCAGCAGATTTTGCAAACAGTGCTCCTATCATCGAGGGAAGTCCCATGGGTGTTGGCTCCTTTAGACGATCGATCCCGTGCTTAGTGGATGACGCGGTTCCTCCTTCCTTGTAGGACCCTGTATGATTCTCCTTGCTAATTTTTAGGATTTGTTGGAAGTCCTTATGATGTGGGACAAACCGGCTAGACCGGACTAAACTAACCGAAAATAAATAGACCGGCGCTAATCGCCGCTAAACAACCTAAACGAACCCAAAATGAAGCAAAACGGGCTCAAACTGGTCGAAACGGACCCGAAACAGGGCGAACCGGGCCCAAAACGGTCTGGACCCGACCAGAACAGATCGAACCGGCCCGAACCGGCCGGCTTAGGACCTGAACCGGGTTGAACCGGGTTTGGGGACTGGTTCAATCTTTGGACCGGGCCGGGTGAGCCACTGGCTGCGAACCGCGGCTGAACAGCGGGTGACGAATGCCGAGCTCGCGTGCACGAGCGTACGTGGGGGGGGGGGGGGTCGTGGCAGCGCGCAGGTGAAGTCGCCCGAGGTGGCGTGGCCAATCGTCGACTGTCGGTTGCTAGTCACGTGGCGTCATCGCGGGCGGCCGCATGAGGCATCGGGGGGGCCACGACAAAAAGGGCGAGGGCGGGCGGCGCCCGCATCGTCTTCGCCCGAGCGCCGTGGCCGCGTTGTACTGGAGGAGGAAACAAAGCAGGGGGTAGGCGATGGCCTCGTGTGACCTGAGCGGCCGCCGCCGGCGTCCTCTTCTTCCTTCCCTACTCCCTTCTTCTTACTACTTCGTCCGAAGGGGTGGAACGCCATCGTCTTCACGTCGGGCGTGCGAAGCCGTCATCCAGTCGGTCACCACACACAGGTGGTAGAGCAGGAGGAGATCCCGATGCCTTGACACTATCTAGCCACCGCTCGAGCGTGAGGGTTTGGAGCCCTCGCCTTTGCGCCGTTGGACAGCAAATGCCATCGCCATCGTCGGAGGAGGAAGCCGCAGGGGGGGGGACACAGATCCGGGGATTGCCGGATCTAGTCCCTCCTCAGCTCCTTTGCCCTCTTCTTCCATCGTCGTCCTCCATTGGCAGCCGGGTAGAGATGGACTTGGGAGACGGAGGTTGATGTTGTTGCGTCGTCGTCGAACCGAGAAAGGGAAGGGGGGGAGGAATGGCACGGAGGCCAAAGGGTGAGGAGGAGGGAGGGGGATCGGCCACCTGCCGGTTTAGGAAAACAGAAGGGGAAACCGGCCTCGCCGGAGAACTTCGAGGGGAGGGCGCTAGTCGCCAGAGAGGAGAAGGAAGAAGGCTGGCCACCAGCCGGAGGTGGGGATGGAGAACGACGCTCATCGGCAAGGTTGGGGAAGAAGACGGGGGCTGCGGCCCCCTGCGCGGGAGAACCACTCCGGAGAGCCCCAAAAATTCACTGTATTTCACTTGTGTATAGGGCATCTCTTTATATAAGGAGAAGATTCCTGCCAAATTACAAAGAGGACCTCCTATTTTGACTATTTACATAAATGGTAAACAAAAAGAAATTGATAAAAGAGCTATTTACAGACTTGACTAAATTTCTACGAGATGTCCCCATCATACTCTCCGACCGGGAAGAAACTCGACCTCGAGTTTCAAGTCGTTTTATTTACTTATGGTCGGAAACAAGCTCCCAGAGTCAACTCGTGAGAACGGGTCGATCCCGGACTCTGATACCAAATTGATGCAGGACAAACCGGCTAGACCGGACTAAACGGACTGAAAATAAATGGATTGGCGCTAATCACCGCTAAACGACCTAAACGAACCTAAAATGAAGCAAAACGGGTTCAAACTGGTCGAAACGGACCCGAAACATGACGAACCGGGCCCAAAACGGTTTGGACCCGACCAGAACAGATCGAACCGGCCCGAACTGGCTGATTTAGGACCTGAACTGGGTTGAACCGGGTTTGGGGACTGGTTCAATCTCTGGACTGGGCCGGGTGAGCCACTGGCTGCGAATCGCTGCTGAACCGCGGGCGGCGAATGCTGAGCTCGCGCGCGCGAGCGTACATCAGGGGGGGTCGTGGTAGCGCGCGGGTGAAGTCACCCAGGGTGGCGTGGCCGATCGTCGACCGTCGGTCGTTGGTCGCGTGGCGTCATCGCGGGCAGCCGCGTGAGGCATCGGGGGTGCCACGACAAAAAGGGCGAGGGTGGGCGGCGCCCGCATCATCTTTGCCCGAGCACCGTGGCTGCGTCGTGCGGGAGGAGGAAACGGAGCAGGGGGGCAGGCGATGGCCTCGTGTGACCCGAGCGGCCGCCGCCGGCGTCCTCTTCTTCCTTCCCCTCTCCCTTCTTCTTGTTGCTTCGTCCGAAGGGGTGGGGCGTCGTCGTCTTCGTGTCGGGCACACGAAGCCATCGTCCAGTCGATCGCAACACGCAGGTGGTAGAGCAGGGGGAAGGGCAAGAGGAGATCCTAATGCCTCGATGCTATCCAGCCACCGCTCAAGCGTGAGGGTTTGGAGCCCTCACCATTGCGCTGTTGGACAGCGGATGCCATCGCCATCGTCGAGGGAGGAAGCCGCAAGGGGGGGACACAGATCCGAGGACTTAGGAGACGGAGGTCGATGTTGTTGCGTCGTCGTCGAACCGAGAAAGGGAAGGGGGGAGGAATGGCATGGAGGCCAGAGGGTGAGGAGGAGGGAGGGGGATCGGCCACCTGCCGGTTCTAGAAGACAGAAGGGTAAACCAGCCTCGCCGGAGAACTTCGAGGGGAGGGCGCTAGTTGCCGAAGAGGAGAAGGAAGAAGGTCGGCCACCGGCCATAGGTAGGGATGGAGAACGACGCTCATCGTCGAGGTTGGGGAAGAGGACGGGGGCTGCAACTGCCTGCGCGGGAGAACCACTCCGAAGAGCCCCAAAAATTCACTGTATTTCACTTGTGCGTACAGGTAATCTCTTTATATAAGGAGACGATTCCTACCAAATTACAAAGAGGACCTCCTATTTTGACTATTTACATAAATGGTAAACAAAAAGAAATTGATAAAAGAGCTATTTACATACTTGACTAAATTTCTACGAGATGTCCCCATCACCTTAGGTTCCCACGCAATGTCCTCTTGGTCTTCTAACGGATTTTACCTATTTGGGATAGGTCAGCAAGTCGTGAAGATAGGCTACCAGCTCCTTGCCTAATTTGGAAGGTAGATCTGGTAGGTGCGGTTGGCTCAGTGGCCAATTGCTATACTAAGGAGTCCACAATGATCCCTTTTCATCCTTGCCATATAACAACGCAGATTTGTCTTATAGAAGATGTAAAGGATTGCAGGATCTGAATCATAGTCAGGATTGGTAGGTACCGATCCCATCCAGATTAGATCAAATCAGTCTGATTTTGACTGATCTGCTGGAACAAAGATTGATCTGGAATCAATTCGGATCGGTCCATCTTTATTTTTTGTTTCAAAAAAATTGGTAAACATAAGAAAAAAATCTAAAAAATGAGGGGAAATTGTAAAATTTTTAACAAAACAAATTATGCAATTTACTACATTCTCATGTAACTACGAGAGATTTTAACACAAATGAATATAAATTAACACCAATATTAATTTTATTAAATAAGAAGATGATACAAGTCATATATATTAGAAAATATACCTTTCAATCACTATCAATTACGAAATTGCCTTTCATAATCTTTGTCCTTCTTATCATTTTCTTGTATTCTTCACTGATTTTGATCACTCATGATTGACCTGTAACTATATGAAAATTATGGCTAGGTCATCTGGCTAAAATCATAAACTCCACCCTCGGCTGGAGCTAGAAGAGTGGGTGGATAACAAGCCTTAAAGTCTGAAGTATGATCTGGATATAATGCAATGTACTCATCAAAGGCATTCATCATATTCCAATATCCTCTGCTAGTGCTACTTTTAGTTGAATGTCTCCTGTCAGTCAAATCATCCAGACTTGCTCCTACTCCACTTGCGCATGCACTACTAGTATAACCACTCTCACCTCCACCTCCACCTTCATTTCTAGCTGTTGTACCTTGTTTTTGTGTGGGTGGAATAAATTATTCCTTTTCCTCATCATCTGATGAAGGTGCCTAAGTAGTATTTATAGCAATGAGATGTCGGTTCTTTTCTTGAGTACTTTGGTGTGTGGGCTGGCAAACTTTATTAAAGGTAATGAATAAGCCACCATTCTTCTTGATGGTAGAAGGTCCTACACCTAGTACTTAAGTTAGAGTTGTGGCTAGAGTTGGATCTGGTTCTAGAGCAGTTGTACTCCAAGGTGCCTCAAGAATTAGGGATGTTTATGGAATATGGGTTTCTTGTCCTCCTTGCATTTCTGTCTTCACTAAGGATGCTGTCGAGCTTACCTGCGGCACATGAACAGTCATTTGGGTTGAACTCTGGCTCTCTCTCAGCATTCTTGTCATCCATCCATACTGTAAGTGGATGTTCTTTTTAAAATAGATATTTTAAGTCAACATCATTGCGTGACAAGCCCATGACTAACTTGAGCTTGAACTCTCTCCTGATATAATCCACCTACAAATTTTACAAGTCTTTTCTCGAATGTCTTCTTCCTATCTTTGATATTTTTTATTCTCATTATCATGTATTAATGACAGAAGACTAGTTTCTCTAATTTTTCACTCTTCAACATATTTTTTATTTTTGCATATAAGATTAAAGGTGCTCTAATTTCTCTCACATTGGGATAAACAGGTACTTTGACTTAGCACCTGAATTATAATAGTTACTAGTAAATTTCATCCACTCCTATTGATAACTTGAATTCACCACCCAGCTATAAAAATGATAAAGTGTGTATTATTCTTATAACAAAATTCACCATGTACTAAATGTGTAATAGGTTACCATGATAAATTTTATCATGTGAATACAAAAGCTTTGGATCTCCATAGACTATAATTTTATGTTTGTATGAAGTCATTTGAAATACAATAAGAAATACCGTTAAGTTTATTACTTATGTTCAAGTTTAATGTTTACTAAATAAGTAATTATTACTCATTTCAATCTTAGCTTTTGTTCTATCTTGTGGCATTCTACACAAATGTTTTATCATTGATAATGTGCCTGAGAGTACCTCAGCATCATTGCATACTTGCCCACCATATTATATCTTTGAGTTCAAGAAATTACTAGTCAAAATGTTACACAATCTAACATTTAAGGCATTAACACATTATTATGAGAATAAAATAAAACACAAAAAATAAAATTATACTTACAACATGAATATAGTAATGAAGTGTTTTGTCCTATCTATTGTTTATCACCTTTCACCGCATCTTACAATCCCTAGGATGCTTCTTTTAATTTTTATCTTTGCTTTGTCCATAGTATCGTGCAAGTACCCTATTTGATTTTTATTATTTGAGTCCACCAATTTAAGCATTTGTACTAGGGGTTCTATCACAAATAGATAGTATTGTACCTTTTTCCACTACCTATTATCATCAATCAACTGTTCCATTTTTAATAGAATATCACATTACTCCGTTAAGCTTCTGTAGGTATGTATGTATTCTTGATATGCAATTGATAGTATACACTTCTTAAAATCATGTCCATATCTATAGAGGCTCTCCAACACAATGAAATGTGTGATAAATCTGATGGGACCCAATATTACTTGATCACGACCATCGGTGTGCTTCCTTATGATATGCAATAGTCTGGGGTGCCCATAAATGATGTGATAAGTTGTCCTTGACTCTCTAAGGACCTCATATTTGGATCCCTCCTAATGTTTTTCAATATCAAATCAATAGAATGCGTAGCTTAGGGTATATAAAATAAGTGTGATATAGCCTCTATTAGCTTCTTCCTTGCAGCCTTATGCAATGTTTCATTGTCAATGACAAATCACATAATATTTTCTTCTCTAATCTCATCAAGCACAATGTTCATTAAACAAAACAAGTAATTCTCATTCTTCACCTGGCCTGATGTATTAATAGATTTCAAGAATGTGGTATCTTCAAAACAACACACAAGGAAGTTGATAAGTGACATCCTTGCGATTCTTGTCCATCTATCACATATTACAGTGCACCTCTCTCCTTCCATGATTTGAATCCATCTATTCAAGACCTTAACTCATCAGCATCTACATCTAACCCACCCTCGTATGTATATTTGGTGGTGGGGATTTTTAATCTTGGTCCGACCTCACTAATGACATCTACCATTATCTAGAAATAAGGACTAGTGACTTTATGTGCTGAGACACCTGCATGAACCAAAATAAAGACATTGTTGTTAATAATTTTTTAAAAAACATCTAGAACATGCAGTCAGTAAAACTTAACATTTTCATGTATCTGCGTGTAGAAAAAATTTGACCATGTGTTTGATTGCTTTCTTTGTTGCCAATGTCGTTGTCTTAGCTCTCTTTAAGACGTACTTTATCGACTTTTGGCCTCTACTCTACCTATACATGACAGCATCCGTCATTGACTAAACTAAATGTGACCTACAGAACTCAGTGTCTCAAACAGGGCGAGTGCCTTTTCCCACATCAAAACATCTGGTAGTGGCACCCGAACCTCCTGCCCCCCTTATTTTTTCTTATCTTTATGAGTCTGAGCCCTACTATCATTCATAGCTCTCTTGACTTAAGCTTCCTCTTCATCATTTGATGATGATGAATTATCTTGGACTGTACTTGTCTTTTTCCCTTCTTACCCTTATTGGATATGAGATCAGTGTCTCTCTGTCCAAGCAACTCATCATGTAGTTCTGCCCTTCGTTCAATTCTAACCTCCTTACGAGGCAATCTCTTGATAAAATAACTTATTATTTCTTTTTTTAGCTTAATCAGCATCTTGTCACACTTCTTAACATTCACTCTACCACTAGTTATATGTTGCTTGAGGTGGTATACATCTCCATTCATACATATCTTTTTGACACTATTTATATCTCACCCTCTTCTTTTCAACATCTAATAAATACCTATGTTGCCATGCGATATATAGTGACAGTTTACTCATTGTCTGACATTTTATTTACATATAAAATCATAATAATTTAAAATTTTTAGTTATTTTTTTAAAAAAAACTAACAATTACCTCTAAAGGGATGATCACCCCTTCAGGGATCGGGGGTGACAAAAACCACCGTTGAAAGGGTGGTAATGCTCAGACACCCTTTCGAAGTGACGGTAGGTCACCCTTGAAAGGATGACACCCCTTTAAGTGTGAGAAAAATCACCCCTAAAGGGGTGATCACCGGAGGAATTGCTGGAGGGGGGGAGGAACTGCTAGAGGAGAGCCCTAGATTGAGGGGGAAGGTGGAATTGGCGGGAGGGATCTCAAATCGACCCGATTCTAGAACTTACCAGATTCTAGGGATTGATTCCCAGTTCGATCCAGGAGGATCGGTCTATCCTCCTATTTTTATCGATCCGTTTGGGACTTCCTGTTGGATCGGTTGTCCAGGACGAAATCGGATTGACCATGACCGATTCGATCTAAGAATCGGCCGATCCGGATCGGGGTCGGCTGATTTTGCAATCCATGGAAGATGCCCCTGCTCTCGATAGCTCCTAGATTGTAGGAGATACTTTTGAGATCTTCTGTAATAGTTCTAGTAAGTGTTTGGTGTCCCGATGGCACCTTCCTTCTTTTCAGGGGATTCTGGAGATCCTTATCTTGATTTTGAACAGGTGGCCACCTCGGTTGACCCCGGTGATGCTCCTTCAATCACCAAATGGCTCTTAATTGTCAGAGAAGAGATTAGGATGCCTCATGACTGCCTTTTTAGCCTCTGATAGCTTTTGGATTACAGGGCTTAAGGGATATGGCCGGGACTTACTGTTTTGAGGATAGGGTTGTGTGGAAGGTCCGGAGAAGCGGATACATCGTGACCTCAATAATTGAAAGAGGAGGTTCTTGATGTAATTGCTGATGTGTCATGGTTCTTTTTGGCCAAGAAAAAAGTGCACTAGGATTATAATGAATGCGCCATGTTTGGTAGTTAATGGTCTTAGGTCCCGTTTGATTTGGCTTATTGAATGCCTAACCTCTGATTGTTTGGTAAAAAGTTTGATTGAAAGTCTAACATATATCTAAACTCTTAAAAGCCTCTGATTCATTAAGATTAGTGCCCTAGCTTTTTCTTTTTTAGAGGACAAGCTGTGGCTGCTCTTCGCTGGCAAGCCACCTCCAATTCTTTCTCTTCACCCTATGGCATGTGGTTGACTGCGTTGCAGAAGCTTTTGTTCTCACGCTGTTCCCGCCCCTCAGCCCTATGAGCTTTCTTCCTCCTCCGCCTCAGGTCATCAATGAGAACCCTAGCATGCTTTAGGAGACCTGTGGTGGGACATAGAAGCTCACCAAGAACATCTTGTTGTAGAAGCGCAAGCAGCACTGGCGGCACTGGCCACAGAAAGCAAAAACATTGTATGTTTCTTGAATAGACACCCATCTCGAGCTCCCTTTCAGATGCTCTGCTCTTGTTTTCTGCCTCCATGGCAGGAAGCAGGTAAGACACCGTCGGGTGCCACCGTCATGATCCTTTCTTTTTTTATAGGAAGGGTTATCTTGGTGTAGATCGGGTTAGGTCACCGGCAGTGGTGCAGTGGCAGGATTTTCTCTGTAGTTACTTTGAGGGCTCGTTGTTCTCAAGCTTCCTTGTTTAATTGCTTTCATCGACCTGATTTCCACATTGAACTTGATTGATTGAATTGGCTGCTGTGAAAACAATTTGCAATCATGAAAACAAACGAAGAAAATGATGGGCTGATACATACTTACTTCAGCATCTATGTATGTTCAGGCACTTTCAATCCCTTCTGGCCAGATCACAATAATTGTTGTACAGATTACAGTTCTATATGGACATGGGTCTATCCCTACATGTGCTTCAATCGTTGTGTATTAAGCTCCTCAGCGACTGTCAGGCCCTTCAACCCCAGGAGAGGCAGCACCCACCTATGGTCGCAGTGCCTATTGTTGCAGGTACCATTCAGGAGGCAGACGGGTTTGATGAGGTTTGAGAGTATTGTCAGGACCCTTGAAAGAGATGCCTGGTCCTGACATCCTGGACCACCCTGGTCGATCTTGGCTCAGCCTGGTTCTTCTAATTTGACTGAGTCATGCTTAGTTCTTGACCAAAACTGCTTGTCCTGACCTGATTCAAAACTGGTTCAATCTGAATCAGTGCTGGTTCATTTTGTTCAGGGCTGGTTCATCTGATTTAAACCTGGTTCAGGTTGGCTCGACACCATTCTTACCAGTAAGGAGGAGGGAAACGGCTTCAATGGTGTTTGAGAGTACATCAAGGCCCTTGAAAGAGATGCCTGGTCCCGACATCCTGGACCACCCAGGTCAATCTCTTCTCAGCTCGGCTCCACTAATTTGACTGAGTCAAGCCTTGTTCTTGTATGAAACCCCTCGTTCAGTTCAATTCAGACCGGTTCAATCTGAATCAGTGCTGGTTCAATCGGTTCAGGGCTGGTTCAGCTGATTTAAAGCTGGTTCAGGTCAGTTCGACACCATTCTAGCTCAATTCAGTCAGTTCAGCAGGTTCTTTCACCGGTCTAGTCAGGATCAGTGCAGTTCAGTCAGGTAAATCAACACTGGTTCAGATAGGACTTTAGATCAACTCAGTTCAGTCAAGTCTAACACAGTGCAGTTTGGTCGGCTCAGTGTGGTACTGACAATTGGGCTCTTGGTTAGATCAGTCTAAGTCATAGTTGTCAAGGCGGCAAGGCGCCCAAGGCGTTGAAGGGTACTGATTCTGCTTAGACGACAAGGCGGCCGCTTAGGTGTCGCTTAGGCGGTCAAGGTGATATTCAAGAAAGGTTGGGTCGGGGGGTTGTTATACATAAAAATAAGCATAAATATAATTATATTTTTATGTTATAATTGAATATGAGCGTTTTATCTATGTACATAAATAAATATGATGTGTGTGTGAAAGAGAAGAGAGTTGAATAGATTTTTATAAAATTTAAATATATAACACATTTATGATTATAAAATTTATATATATGCGATAGTATAAATGATGGTGAAATATTGTTAGAATATTATTAAACGAGAGGAGTGCAGAGTAGTCGCGGAGGTCAAGGGGGCAGCGCCCTTTGTGGGGGGTGTTGTCAAGGGGGCGAAACACTCCGAAAGAAAAAAAAAGTATGTAATAGTATAAGTGATCTTATATATGTAATTATGAAAGTGTGGATATTTATTTTTGGATAAGGAGTTAATCTTGTTAAATTAAGTGAGATAGAGAGAGAAGAAAGAGTTGAAAAAGAACTTAATTAAGTATATAATATATGTTTATAATTATAAATTTTAAATATGTATGATAGTATAAGTGATAGTGAAATATATTAATTTGTTCAAACTATCATTAAATAAGTGTCCCTTGTGAGGGGTATCAAGGGGGCAAAATCCCTCAAAATTATTTTTTTAGTCATGTAAAAATACCCAGGGTGCCTTGTTTGGGCACCTTGGGCGCCTAGGCTGGCACCTTGGACGTCTTGGGTGCCTTGGTGGGCGTCTTGGGCACCTTTTGGCCCCAGACATTAAGGCGCCCTAGCAAGGCGCTGTTGGAAAAGCGCCTTGCCGCCTGGACGGGCACCTTGAGAACTATGGTCTTAGTTGGAATTGATGTTGTTTAATCAATTCCAACCAGTTGTCTCAATCAAAATTGTGTGACACAATGGGTTTTACTGCCTCATCCTGCGTCATAGAGGATGATTGTGTGAGGAGAGAGAAATAGAGGACTGTGATGGGAGTAAAAAAACCTTCACTTAATTTTCATTTCAAGTCTTCATCATGTCTTGGGGTACAAGAACTAAGACTTTTATAGAAGTTCACATTTACACCTGATCCTTCTAAAATTCTTATTACATAGTGACTCTGTACTAAAAGAAAATTGCAGAAAATAAATCGTAACTTGTACAAATTATTTAAAACGTGAATACGTTGCCTTCGCCAAAGTAAGATGGCATCATCTCCAATTTTCCTGTGTTGCTTCCAACTAGGATCACATCACCTTTTTTGCTGGATTTACTTCTTTTTGTTCACTGATTCTTCTCTTAACTTTGATATTATGACGGATTCTAATGGTAGTCGAGAGATTGTTTGTTGCACGTTAACATTGTTTTAGAAAAATGACCGCTAGATGATTAGGCAGTTTGGATGGGTCAACCACCTAGAAGGTTTTCATTTTAGACTTTTATTACTGGTTCTAATGTATCAGCTTTTCTTTTTTATGTATTATAAATTTTGGCTTGTAAATTTTGTAGATGTCTTTGCAAATAAGTTCTAATATGTTGTATCTGAATATGAGGGCAGAAATTGAAGGGTCTAATATCATCTTAAAGATATCAGGTCAAGCAGTAGTTAAACGTAATAAGAGGTTGTAGTATTTATAATTACACTTCTTATTCTCATGTTGTAATTTCAGTGTACTGTATATGCACAAACAATAAATTTTTTTTAATAAATACATTTGTTTTCTCACAGATGAAACAATAATATACTTGTTATTCATTTTGCTTAGAATTTAATTGAAAAGATAAGTTTTCAAGTCTTGCTATGAAATGTAGAGTATTTCTCTATGTTTGATAATGCAGTATATTCATTGTTGAGGAGATAGGTTGTAATTTGACCACCCTGTCTCAAACTTGAGGAGGCCGATTTGCCCCCCTAGACAGTCATCAGTAGAGGGTCTACCAACTCAAACCACCTAGGTGGTTTTAAAACATTTCCTGTGAATCAGTGGACCACATTTTTCTTATGCTATCTTAGATATTTTTTTTTGAGGAACTGTACTACTCATAATCTTATAATTGTGTATTCTTTACACCTGTGCAAATTTTTAAGCGTCACATTTCTTTGCCAGCATCAGGTTTCTAGACTAAAGAGGTCTGATGTGTCTAAGCCGTCCTATTGAGAAGGCAGAGAAGAGAAAAGAAGATACTAGTCACATTAGAGAACTCATGTTCACTTCTGGGCAACGTGTGCTATCTCAACTGGATTATATCCAAAATCATGATCCCAGCTTTTTCCGTAAGAACTTATGCTTGTTGGCTTACCTATTACTGGTTAAAAATATCAACATATGGAAGGATGTTAAGACCACAATTGACAGTGATTTGCATATGACTAATTCATATTGTCTAAGGTTGAGGAGGAATAACTCCTTTGGTAGAGCACGGTCTGGTAAACATCACAATGCCCAAGGATCCATTGACTCCCTATTTTCTGGTCTGCATGATGACTTGGCACTAGATTGTCTAGCCTGGGCATGTAGATCAGATTATCCTTCACTTGCTTGCCTGAATAAGAAATTCAAGACATTGATGGATTGTGGTTATCTGTATAAGTTGAGGAGAAGACTTGGGATGATCGAACATTGGGTATATGTAGCTTGTAGTCTAATGCCCTGGGAAGCATTTGATCCTGCAAGGGGGCGATGGATGCGGCTACCTCGTATGCCTTGTGATGAGTGTTTCTCTTACGCAGATAAGGAATCTCTAGCTGTGGGGACACAGTTGCTTGTGTTCGGTCGAGAGTTAACTGGCTTTGCAATTTGGATGTATAACTTAGTAACACGTGATTGGTCTAGATGCCCATTGCTAAATTTACCTCGTTGTTTGTTTGGCTCTGGCAGCTATGGTGAGATTGCCATTGTTTCTGGTGGGAGTGACAGATATGGGCATGTGCTGAGAAGTGCTGAATTATACAATTCAGAGCATGGCACGTGGGTGTCTTTACCAGATATGAATTTGCCTCGCAAATTATGTTCAGGATTCTTCATGGATGGCAAATTTTATGTAATAGGGGGGATGTCAAGTCATACGGATTCATTAACATGTGGTGAGGAGTATAACCTGGAGACAAGGACTTGGAAAAGGATTGAGAACATGTACCCTCGTGGCAACAGAGCTACTCAGTCTCCTCCACTGGTTGCTGTGGTTAATGATCAGCTTTATGCTGCAGATCAATCAACAAATGAGGTCAAGAAATATGACAAAGTGAATAATGCATGGAATGTTGTGAAGCAACTGCCTGTTAGGGCTGACTCCTACAATGGATGGGGGCTTGCGTTCAAGTCATGTGGTGACAGGTTATTGGTTATTGGTGGACGCCGAGGGCCTCAAGGCGAAGTCATTGTGTTGCACTCATGGTGTCCTGTCGATGGGAACTCAGATTGGAATGTGCTATCTGTCAGAGAGAGAGCAGGTACTTTTGTTTACAATTGCGCAGTGATGGGTTGTTAGTTTCAACAAGCTGTCCTAATGTTTCTGGGTGGTGCTGGATCAGTGGATAGTTCATTGATTCATCTAATGGACAGTTCACTATGTGTTCTGCTCATCCATACCTCGTAGTCACATGGCCATCGGCTTTCTACAAATGGCGTTTATTTGACCACATTTACATGCCATTAGTTTAAATGTGTTCACGCCTTTATTGCTCTCGAACTTATCAATCTGTGCGTCTAGGTTTGTTTTGAAACCATTTATCGTGCACTCAGGACAAAATTTTTGTGAGATTATATTTAGTTTTTCAATAAATGGGATCAATGGGAGCTGATTGACGTTCTTTGTATGTATGCTTCTGTTGTACATTCTTTACACTCCCACGAGCTTTTTCTCAATTAAGATGTTAATTTTAGTTAGTCATCCGAATACAGTACACCATGCCAGAACTTCTTGGATGCACTGCACTTTCTGTTTTAGGCTCTGTTTGGTACGGGGATAAAAGAGTAAGAGATAAGGATGTCATTCTTTGTGACTGACTTTATCTCTGTTATGTTTGGTACGAGTTAAAATTAGTTGAGTATAAATCTATCTTATATTTGGTAAGAGGGATAAATTTGAAGATATAATCAAGATAAAATCATTTTTCCTGGATCTGGTCAAGAATTTGAACCCAACCTGAATGCAACTTTCTGTTTTCAGTATCATAAACATTATCTTTTATATCTGTTAAATTTGAATAAACATATTGTTGGTAAATTAAATGACGAAAAGATCAGCAAAAATTAATCCTAGATGACACCACGCCTAATCTTTGTGTTTGCATGATGTTATCGCTAGGACTCCTCCGATGCGGGAAGAGCTGTCGGCATAGATGGATGAATTAGCAAGGGCATTTTCGGTATCGCACTTTCACTCATCTTTCTATAGTTGTCACTTTATTGTGAAGGATCGAGATCTAGAGAGAGCAAGAGAGATGAGAAGATTTTTTTCAACGGCATCTAGGGACTCTAATGGAGACTGCATAACCGGAATAGGTGTTCTTCCGATAGTTCTACATTTTTGAGATGTTTCTACCTATACTTTTGCCCCAATCACAACCATCTCCGTATTATCCCGAAAACACCTTTTTCGGTTGTTTCGAAACAATATGATGTTTTTCTATTTTCTTTAGATGGTTGATCACGTACATCATACGCTAACATCTCCCACTTGGCCATCTAAGTATCACAGTGGGCACCGTTGTCGCGTGCCCTCAAGTGCTTCAGTTCAGGCACAATGTGCTGCCGAAGGAATCAGAGCCTCTATTGATCCCCCTACGTCGACCACCTTCCATTGCCGTAAGAGCTGTTCTTGCACCACCAAAACGGTTTGTTGTTGCCCTTTGCATTGCTCCACCGCCGCTGCCCGCCGCTGTCCACCGTTGTTGCCTCCATGCAAAGCGTCATTTTCGGCTGCTGCACACTACCGTGGCTTCACCTGTGTGCCCACAGGCTCTTAGCTGTCTGCTGCACTTGCTCGAATCCGTGCTTGGGCGCTCACGACCATCGGTTGCACTCGCCCATTCATTGTTAGCTACACATCTTCACCACCTGGAGTTAATGCTACCCAGCTCTAATATCAATATTAGTGCATGGCGTATGTGGCGAACCATCCCAAGAAAATAGGGAACATCACATTGTTTCGGAACAACCGAAAAGAGTGTTTTCGGGAGAATGCGGAGACAGTTGCGGTTGGGGCGAAGGTGTAGGCAGAAACGTCTCAAAATATAGCACTATCGGGAGAACACCCATTCCAATTGTGCAGTCTCCATCGGACCCTTTTTCGGTTGTTCCAAAACAATGTTACGTTTTCTATTTTCTTGGGATGGTTGGCCACGTACATCATACACTAACATCTCCCACTTGGCCATCCAAGTATCACGGTGGGCACCGTTGTCGCGTGCCCTAAAGTGCTTTGGTTCAGGCACAATGTGTTGCCGAAGGTATCAGGGCCTCTATTGATCCCTTTACGTCGACCACCTTCCATTGCCATAAGAGCTGTTCCTGCATTGCCAAAATGGTTTGTTGTTGCCCTTTGCATTGCTCCACCGCCACTGCCTTCCACTGTCCGCCGCTGTTGCCTCCATGCGAAGTGTCGTTTCCGGCCGCTACACACTACCGTGGCTTCACCCCTGTTTGCCCACGCGCTCACAGCCGTTTGCTGCACTTGCTCGGATCCATGCTTGCGCACTCACGGCCATCGGCTGCACTCGCCCATTCATTGTTAGCTGCACATCTTCACCACCTGGAGTTAATTCTACCCAGCTCTAATATCAATATTAGTGCATGGTGTATGTGGCGAACCATCCCAAGAAAATAGGGAACGCCACATTGTTTCGGAACAATCGAAAAGAGTGTTTTCGGGAGAATGCGGAGACAGTTGCGGTTGGGGCAGAGGTGTAGGCAGAAACATCTCAAAATATAGAACTATCGGGGAGAACACCCATTCCAAATATGCAATCTCCATCGGAGCCCCTAGATGCCGCTGAAAAACATCTTCTCATTTCTCTCGCTCTTGAAAGATGTTTTTCAATGACGTCCAGGGGCTCCGATGGAGACTGCACAACCGGAATAGGTGTTCTCTTGATAATTCTACATTTTGAGGCGTTTCTGTCTGCATCTCAGTCCCAACCACAACCGTCTCTGCATTTTCTCGAAAACACTCTTTTCGGTTGTTCTAGAACCACATTTTCTATTTTCTTGAGATGATTGACCACGTACACCATTCACTAACATATTGATGACAAAAGTGAACCTGATTTGCCACCGACACGTTTATGGTAATGTAACTAGCACAAGCTTGTCATTTCCTCGAACACCTCCACGTCTCTCTTTCCTCATCCTTCGATCTCCCTCTCACGACGGGAAGCAATAGAGAGAAATGTTGTGCTACGTGGGGAAGGCCACCAAGATCTTCCCCGTGGGGGGTTGCTCTCGCCATCACAAGTCCTGGCTCCTCGACATCTTCCCTAGGGATGAGCATTATTCAGGTCAACCCAAAAATCCGAACCGAACCCAAAAATTGTTGGTTCGGTTCGGGTTGAAGACTGTCCTCGGGGTTCATCGGTTTTCAAAATAGTCAAACCGATAAAAATCAACCCAAACTGTAACCCGAATCAAGCCCACCAAGCAGACCCTACATAGCCCACCAATCAACAGACCAACAAGCTTTTGGTACTTCTAATGGAATGGAGTATATAAAGCATACAAGCCTCCTTCAAATAAGCGATGTGGGACAAATTGCAAAAGTTACAGCTCTTTGAGAAATCCCACATCGGATGATCCAACAGTTGGGTGCTTAAGATTTCTTTGAAAACATCCGATATGACCAAGGGCCAAATGCACCTCTTGGGCACTCGTTGCCATGGCTGATGGGTACACTCCATGAGTAAAACTCATTTTAAATCTTATTTCAAATGAAATAAGATTATTTAATCTTAATCTCTTTTTAGTAATAGAGATTAAAATATTAATTATATGTTTATGATTTAAATCGGTCTAAACTTATGGATTAAATCAGTCCAAACCGATTTGTAATGGTTTGGTTTGGTTCGGGTTGGGGTGGGTTTTTGGTTTGGTTCAGTTTGGTGCTCACCTCTAATCTTCCCAGTGGCGCCAAGAAGACATCCCGCTATTGTTGCAGACTTCCTCCTCCCATCTATGTTGGGTAGGGGTGTAAACGGAATCCGATATTCCGATATTCCGATATTTCGATTCGATTTCGATAAAATTAACGGGTTTGGAACTTGTTTTTGTATCCTATAAGCTATCGGAATCGGAATCGGATATTCCGGTAGCTTATTGGAATCGGAATCAGTTGGTTCCGTTTTCGTTAATCCGATTTCGATAAAAAATAATTATATATAAATAAAATTAAATAAAAAATAGTTAAATAAATTATAAAATATTATATATAAATTGATAAAATAATAAAAATAAAATTTTAAGAAGATTATATCAAAATTTATTAATTATATGTAAATTATTGACTCACTTTTGAATAAAAATTAATATTTAATATGCATTTCGGATTTTATCGGATTCGGTTCCGATTTCGATAACGGAATCAGAATCGGATCGAAATCGGAACATAGTGATTCTGAAATTATCAGAATCGGAATCGGAACCTCTTAACCCTTATCGGAATCGGAATCGGATTCTGGTGAATCTGCTACCGAATCCGACCCGTTTACGGCCCTAATGCTCGGTCTGTTTGGTTCCATATAAAAGAAAGGTCAAATGAAAACAATTTTCATGAATCAACTTTTCTAAGAAAATGAAAAACAAACTGCACTGTTTGGTTACATGTAAATTATTTTCTTGAAAATGAAAATGCAACTTCTTACCTTAGTGTATTTTTTAAATATTTTTAATCATTTTATTGTTTTGAAATCAATTGCAATAATTTTATATTTTAAAACTTGATATATGAATATTTGTAAAGTAATATTAATTTTAATTAAATTATTTTTATAATTTTTATCTTGTTTATTATGCTAAACTATTATATTATATAATATTTTTTAAAAACTGAATTTTTATAATATTTCTGTTTAAAAATTAAAATATACTAATAAATGAAATTGTAAGTGCTACTGACATTGGCCATTTTGGTCCAGAAATTGGCATCCGGATAAAGACCGGGTGCCAGTCAACTGATTATGTTTTACATTGACTCACCGTTTTCATGATATCCAAATAAAGGGGCCGCGTGAGTTTTACTGAAAAAGTGGCTAAATAGCCCATTTTACAGCTAATCAAACGAACCCTCACAATCTCTGACCTCTTCTCCGACAACACGATGGTTCTTCGACATCACCCCCCCCCCAATCTATAGGCTTCCGCCAACAACACCGCTAAATCCGCCACCCCCACAACTTTCCTCTCTCGTATCCACCTTCGCTGGTCAGGGGTATAAATAGAATCTGAGGTCTTGATATTTTAATTCGATTCTGATAAAAATTAACTGATTTAAAATTTATTTTTTTATCTTATAAATTATCAAAATTGAAATCATTTGATTCTATTTTTGTTGATCTGATTTCGATAAAAATAAGTATATATAATAAAATTAAATAAATTATAAAATATAATATATAAAATGATAAAATTAAAGTTTTAAAAAGATTATATCAAAATTTAATAATTATATGTGAATTATTAATTTATTTTTGAATAAGAATTAATATTTAATATATTTTTAAAAATTATCAGATTCGATTTTCATTCCGATAATAGAATCGGAATCAGATCGAAATCAAAACATACTGATTCTAAAATTATCGGAATTAGAATCTTTTAACTCTCATCACAATCAAAATTGAATTCTGATGATTATGTTGCTAAATCCGACCTATTTATTACCCTACCGCTGGTAAACACTGAAAATCACAACCCCTGATGCCTCATAAGCAATGGTTTCCCTCGGAAGCCTCAACGGGATCTAGAGAGTAAAGATATCTCATGTATTAGGGAGAGAATGATTTATCCCCAGTCTTGCCCTTGGCTGTGAAAATAATTGGATTACGTTAATGGGGGTGTTTGGTTGCACAATAATGAAGGTTTTTGTTTTAATTTTTAAAAATTGTAAGAAAACTTGTTAAAAGAGGTATTTGGTAACCATGACAATTTTATGTTTTGAAAGTGATTTTTTTCTTAAACAAAAAAGAGGATCTCACCTCTTTCTTTTTTCTTGTGGTCCCCCCACTTTGTTTGGTCATGTGTGGTGGTTACTCTTTTTTGTAATCACATCCCTCCAAACATAATAATTTTATGTCATGAGTTGGTTCACTTTTATGTCATGAGTTGATTCCATCTTGTGGTCCCTCCAAACCGATGGCCCAGCCACCACCCCTGCACCAGTCCTCCCTCACCTCCGACAGCCGGCCTCCGCCCCCATCACCAATGGCCCAATAGCTCTCAGCTAACCTGAAATCAGATTGCTTGAATGGATATTTGGTTGCAAAAAATTTTTATATGCTTCTCATGATCAGCTTTATATCGAATTAAAATCTAAGATTGGACAAATTTATTATTTTTGATGCCGAATGATAACCAAAAAAAAGTAAGGATTATGTATTACTATAAATAGTGGGGGACTACATGGAAAAAGTAAAGAAGATGTCACCTCGTTTTATGGTTTAAAAAGAAATCGCATAAATTTGTAATTGTTACCAAATGCTTTTTTAACAAATTTTGTTTCAATTTATGCAACAAAAAATCTATTTGTCGTACAACCAAGCACGCCATTATTGAGTCAGACCTAGAAAAAGACGTGGATAAATTAACGAGGGGTCCTTTCCATGGTCCCCCCCCCTTCAATAATAGGTCCAGCTACGAAATTGATTTAACCATGGGTCCATTTTGAGAATTTTGCACAAAAAGATGTTAATATCTTTGTGTTAAATAATCATAAAAAATTATATTTAATAAAATAATTAACTTTGTATTCGTCGGTGTAGTTGAATGTTAAAGATTGTACGATAATTATAATTTTTGATCTTTACTCTTTCGGTGCAAACTATGTCCAGGAGATTAAAATCTTGATATTTTTGTATTTAACTATTCATATTGTATTTAGATTTTAATAAAAATTATAAAAATTATTTGTTATTCCAAACATAAAAATAATTGATACCGTAAATAAGATACAATAAACGTGACCTGATAAATGGATTAATATCTGATAATTTATATCAAACTTAAATGTTGATATAAATCTATTGATAATTTTCAATTCAAACATTTTATTATTATGTAGTTACAAGAAATCTGTTGTAATAAATAAATTTGTAGTGATGGTAGGTCTTTGCTCCAAACGTAATAGTATTTCGCGGTTATAAATCCAGAATGATTCACATGATAGATTTGAATCTTGACATAAATCAGAAGTCACAACTTTCTAATCCAAACATAATAATAATGCTATGAATCGGACACAATCATGACATGTATAATAAATGGATAAATATTTTATATTAACCTTAACACTTGATGTAAATCAAATTTAGTAATTTTTCTCTAAACATATTAATATTTTATCGTCATAAATCATGCGTGATAAATAGATGGCATTCCTAATAATTTTTACTGTAGGCATGATAATATCTTACAGTTATAAAACAAATATAGTTAACAAGACGTGATAAATAGATGAATAATTTTTCAATTTATATTATATTTAAATCTATATATATGATATATATGATATATTTTTAATTTATATATGATAATATTTTGAATATGATATAATAAATAAATTAATATTACTGACCCATCAAAAGAGAAAAAACTTTACATGAAGTAATTATCGTTTATATATATATATATATCTATCTAGCATGCATGCATGCCAACCATATATCATGCGCAGGTAATTATCAGATAGAAACAGATTAAGCAGTGCCGCCGCCAACGTTTTCTGCATCGTCTGACGGTGGGAGGATGGAGAGAAAACAATGTCAAAGGTAGGGCCGTTCACTATTTGAAAATCAAATCAGCAATTCGATTCAATTTAACTTAAATTATCGGTCAATTTGATTTGATTTCTAAAATATTTTAAATCAAATTAAATTGATAAATTGAATAATTTAAATCAGATTAAATATTTTAATTTAAATTATATATAAAATAATTTTAAAAATATATTTTCTTATAAAAATAAATTTGTTTCAAGAATGCTTGAGGCAAAATTAATGTAATATATAAATATATGCATAAGATTTTAATAGAATATGATTCAAAACAAATAAAATAGAATTATATATTAATATATTTACTATATCTTAAAAAAATATGATTTGAACCGAACTAAATTGAATTAATTTGGTTAGATTTAAAAAATAATTAAATTTTATTTAAAAAAATACTCAAAAATCAAATCAAACTAAATCATGAACAGCCCCAGTCAAACGCCCTCGATCTAATGAAATGTATGCAACGCTAGCTAGCTAGCTGATCTGGTAGCAGCATCGCTGTTGACGGAACGGATTATGTGTTAAATTTCTTTTTGGCTGCAGGGCTATAAGATTTGGCCAACACGTTACCTATTAATTAAATATATAATTTTTGTTACATAACATAATTTTACAAATTATTATGGAACAATCAAAAGAAAAAACATGTTGATTTACAAATCATTGAAGGAATAATAAAACCTTTGTACCATAGAGAAATAACTGTAATTAAGTTTTTTTCTTTAAAAAGACTCAAATATAAGGACAAAAAATAAGAATAAATTAGCAGACCATATAATGAGTAAAGTATATGACTTTATGTAATGGAATAAATTACAAGGCAAATCAATAGAATACGTATTAAAATTAAAATTGAAGAAGGACAATACTATAATCTTTTTTCTATACTATATTTAGGAATCACGAAAAGGTATGGTAGAAGAGAAATATAGGCCGCTAAATAATAAAGAACTCTTACCTGAATCACAAACATTTAGTGAATTAACTAGAAATGTAAACTCAAGCAAAATATCAAAAAAGATATCTATATATTAGATAAAGATGAAGTTGAAGAAGAGTCTATCATTCCAGGCATTTACATAATCAAAGATGGACTTGAAAATATGATATTAGGGAACAAATTTATAAATAAATATTCACTGATTACTATAGATAAAATGATTAGTACTTTCACGAAAGAGGAAAAGCAAATAATAATTTATCAATATTTTATAATACCAAAATTCTATATATTACCCATCAATACAACCAAAGAAAATTTCAAACTTCATATACAAATAATCTCACAAAATTAATATTTGAAAATTCTTTAAAAAATTTCGATAGAAGCCCAAGATATTGTAAAATAAAAGTACTATCAGAAAATAAAGAAAAAAGTAAGAAAAAAAACCAATAATACATTCTAAAGAAGATGTTCTAGAATCCAAAAAACAACTTAAAGAATAAAAAACTAAACCTAATTCAAACAAGTATAAACTCACATATTTTACCGGCTTTCTTAGTAAGAAATTACTTAGAACAAAAAAAAGAAAAAGTTAAAATGGTAATAAATTATAAAAATAAACAAATATGTTGAATTCAACCGTTTTCATATACCATGTTGCGATAATATATTCAAAAATAAAAAATAAAAATAGTTTAGTAAATGTAATGCTAAATCATGATTTTGGCAAATAAAATCAAAAGACCTAGAATCAAAAGAATTGGGTGCCTTCTTAACACCATATGAACATCTTGAGTTAAATGTTGTGCCTTTTGAAATAAAAATTCTTCTCAAATATTCCAAAAATAGTTGAACTCAATTTTTAAAGAATATGATTCTTTTTTATAACTATGATCAATGCATTCAACACCTAAAAATAGCTAGATAACTTCTTATAAAACATGGTATTATTTTATCACAAAATAAAATATAATTATGTAAACAAAAAACACAATATTCAGGAAAAATTATTTGATCAAGGATCAATAGAATTATAAAACCATATTTTATTTAAAACAAAAGAATTTTTTGATACCTTTAACTTCTTAAAATAATTACAAAGCTTTATTGGAATTCTTAACTATATAAGAAAATATATTTCCTTGATTAAGTGAATCAACAAAAAAATACAAAATAAAATAAATTTAAAAATATCATTAAAAAAATAAGAAATAAAAATATAATATTTAAAATAAATTATTATAAAATTTTAAAAATGATTATACCAACAGATTCTAATAAACTAATATTATCAACAAATGTCAGTCATTATTATTGAGCAAGAATAATAAAAATAGAAAAATAAAAGGATGTCATAAGATATACTTTCAAAAAATTTACCAAGATTGAAACAAATTACTCGACATATAAAAAAGAATTTTTAGAAATATTAAAAGCCATTAAAATTTTCAAACATTGGTTACTCCCATCCAACTTTAGTATTAATATTGATAACAAATGATTATATCATTATATATAAAAATAAAAATGAAGACCAAAATAGTAGAAGATTAAGATGATTCATACAACTAGAAGAATTTAGTTATATAATATATATTTTTTTGAATATCAAAATGTTGTTGCTAACTATTTATCTCTACTATTGCAGAATGTAGAATAATTATCTCAAAACAGCTATGAACAACCCAAGTACTTTATATGGCAATAATAATAAACAAAGTTCATCCTCAAACAATATCTCAACTCAAAGATGTTACTTCATTAAATAGGGAATAATCAAAAATTAATATCAATTTTGCTGAAGGTAATATGATTATTGATATTTCAAAAATACAAAATCAACATGTCATCAATCAAATAACATAAGGTCAGAGCTCACACAAGTTACAAGAGTAATTATAAATTAACAAAAAATAATTTCTGAAGCTCTCAATAATACATGTAAATTTTTTGGAGGTCTCCAAAGTAATCCTGAATATATATTAGCAATACAAAGAGTAGAAGAATATATTATATCAGTAGAAAATAATGCTCATTGTCATATGAACATCAATAACTACTTCCAAAATCAAATAGTACAATTACAGAAGAAAATAGAAATAAACCGATGTGATCAACTAAATAAATATCACAATTAAATTCTTTCTTTTGTGAAGAAATATAATAAAAAGGAATGTCCTCAAAATATAACTCAATATGATAAAATGACTCGAAGAAGAAGCAATTTTCTCAACCTCATTATCAAAAAAATAAAAGGAATAACTCTACATGAATTAGTCAATGAAATATTTGAGCCAAAAGTAACTAATATTGTCAATAATGAGATATGGAAAAAATCAATATATTATTTTATTTACATTTGATGTAATTTATATAAAACTTAGAATAAAAATATTAAATATAATTTATATAAATGTTTAAATATAATTTAATTTATTAAATATTAATATATTTATTATATCAAAGTGATTATAAATGATGTATAACTACAAAATCATTACATCTTATTTATATTAATATTTAAATCCAATACAATTTATTAACTACTAATATATTTATCGTGCCATGTAAATTAATCTAATTCATAACTACAAACTATTATTATGTTGGGAGCGAAAAGTTAGTATAACCTTGATTTTATCATTATTTATTATTAGTTAAAATTGTTATTAATATTTGACTCCGATATAAAAGATTAAATATTGATCAATTTATTATGTCATGTTGTTGATTTGTATTCGCAAAAGTGTTATTATACTTGGATTAGAAAATTATTATATCTCATTTTTATCATAATTTAATTTAAATTTAATCTAACACTATTAAATATTCTTTCAACACTTTGCTGTCGTGGCATCATCAACGGTCAACAGGTGCGTTGATCATATCTCTTCAACGAGGGGGAGTTGTAGCAATTTCTGGAGTTCAGGTAGAGGTGGACATAAACGGTTTAAATTGAGAAATCAAATCGACTTATTCAGTTCAATTTAATTTGATTTTGATCTTTTTCGATTTAGTTAGATTTAAATTTTTTTAAAATCAATTTAAATTAAATAAAATTATTTAAATTAATTGTTTTTACTTATATATAATAAATTTTAAATTAAAAATAATAAAAAATAAATATTATTTTTATTATAAAATTTATAAAAATATTATTTTTATATTATATCCACATTTTTAATTCATCTTGATAATCTTTCCATAATTTAGATCCCCATGGTTCTGGTATCTTAGAAAAATATAATCCTAAGTAAGGATCTTGTTTACTCTTATCAAATAGTTTATAATAATATTTTTGAAATATGCAATTATATTATTCTAGGTAACATATATCACATAGTCTTAAATTTAAAGGTATAATTGAAGATTGGTGGAAGAATCTTAAAGAAGCAGAAAGAAACTTCATAAATGGAGATAGTACAACAATTATAGGAGTTATAAATAATTATGAAAATGCTATAAAAAGACAATTCTTAGGAGAAAACTGGCAGTTACAGAAAGATATAACTAAAGAAATTGAAAGAGATAAATTTCATAATCTAATAGTAAATTTAAGACTGTGATATATGTTACCTAGAACAATATAATTGTATATTTCAAAAATATTATTATAAACTATTTGATAAGAGTAAACAAGATCCTTACTTAGGATTATATTTTTCTAAGATACCAGAACCATGGGGATCTAAATTAAGGAAAGATTATCAAGATGAATTAAAAAATGTGGATTAATATGCAGATAACTATAAGTAAAGAACCTCTAGAAGAAACTGCTAGAAGACGAATAGATACATTAGGAGCCAGAATAGCATTTACAAGAAAAAAGATATCAGATTATTGCTATGAACCTAGATTATTAAGACAATCTAAAAGATTAAAATATTTAGAAAAAGAACAAAAACTGTGTTGTCAGAATATACCTTATCCAATTGACATAGGATGTGATTACCCTAGAAAGAAAAAATTTAAGAAAGGTTATAAGATTAGAAAACATAAGAAACATCAGAAACAAAAGTATAAGAAGATATTCAAGAAGAAGAAATCTGATAAAAAACCAACTAAAGAATGTAAATGTTTTATATGTCAAAAGGTTGGACACTATGCAAACCAATGTCCACAGAAACGAGTAAATCATAAACAATTTCAACAAATATTAGAATATTTGACACCAATAAATTCTGAATCAGAAATAGATAGTGAATTCAGTTACTATGAGATAACTTCAGATTCAGAAGATTAATACTGATCTTACAATAGTAAATAAAGATAAAAAATTAATAATTGAAACAGAAGAAAAAGAAGGATCATATTCACAAGATATAATTATTGAAAGAAAATTATATGATGAAATAAGAAAAAGAGATTTAAGTTTATCAAAAGATAGTGGATTTGAAAATAGTTTTATAAATAAAATTAGAAGAAAACATATTTTATACTATGGTATTACTAAGAAAGAACTTCCTATGGATGTTAAGTATGTAAATAATAGAATTAATATTCCATTAATTACGAAACAAGATATTTAGCAAAAAATTAGAGAAATTAAAGAAGGAGAAAAAATAGGTTGGATTCATATTGGAACTATACAAATAATGATTAAAGCAACATTCCGTGAAGGAATAGACACACCAATAGAATTAGTATTATTAGATAATAGAATACCAAATAGAAAAGATGCTATTTTAGGAATTATTCAAGGAAATCTAAGTTATCAAAAACTTATATTTCATGTTAATCCTAAATTTGGTATATCTGTTAAAGACAAAAATATTAATCAAGTATTATCTTTAGTACAATATTTTAAAAGAAAAGAATTTATGGAAGAAGGAAGTATGCCGTATTCAATAACCTATATGGTTAGTTATGCTCTGAGTAATACACATCATAGTGATATATTTAAAAATTCAGAATTTATTACATTACCAACTATATTTCAACAAGTTGGAAGAATACATAAACCAACAATAGAAGAAATTGAAATACCTGATTTCTATGATATAGATATTACTAAAAAGCCTTTATTAATAAATGATAGACCAAGATTATCATTAACTATAAATAATGGAAGATTACAAGGAAGAGATTCAATAGGATCTATGTCAGAAAGAAAAGACCCATTATTAATAACACATCCTTCAACTTCACATAATACACCACGAGAAAGTACATTAATACAATATTTGTTAAAAGGAAAATATTATGATGGTATTGAATGGAAAGACACTCAGATACTTATAGATACATGAGCTTTTGCAGATTTTATTATGGAAAAGATGACTAAAAATTTACCTAAAAGAAAGCTAGATAAACCTTATATATTTAGAAACTTTGAAGGAAAAATAAGTGAAATACATTATGAAACGATTGTTCAAATAAAAATTCAAGACTATACTTTTAACATACCATTAAAAATACATGGTAATTATAGTTGGCAAGATAGATAAATTTTATTAGGAACAAATTTCTTAATAAAAATGAAACCTTTTCAGATACATGAAGATAAGATAATATTAACATATGATGGTAAAGAAATAATATTATACAGATGACAAGTATAAATAGTATTTATATACCTGTCGGATTAATGAGAGAAAACTATGAAGTAGAATATATATTTGCTTTTATAGATAATGGATCAGGAATGACATTATGTAAAGAAGGTGTTTTGCCTCAAGAATTAATATCAGAAGTACCAAGAAAAACTGGTATAGATATTGCAGGAAAAGTCCATATTATGGATAAAGGAGTAAGAGATTTTAAAATTCTTATGGGAAAATATATAGTTAAAATAAAAATGATATATGTTAGTTCAATCATAAATAATGATATGATACTTGGAAATGATTTTATTTCACAATTTAAAGTTTATATTCAAACACCAATTTTATTAAGATTTAAGAGCCCATGTAATCACTGGATAACTATATTTAGAAGTAAAAAAGCATATCAAAGAAAATTACCTATACAATGGATACGCAGCCAGCGTGGTGATAATAAGATAAAATTAAAAATTGAAACAGAAAAATTTGATCTTAGAAAACCATTATTACAATTACAAATGACAGTTGAAGATTTAGAGAAGCTATTTGAAAGTAATTTTTCAGAAAATCCTTTAGCATTCTGGGATATAGGAAGAGATTATGCTCATATAGAATTAAAAGATAAAAATAAAATAATAAGAGTCAAGCCAATGAGATATAATTCTCAGGACATAGAAGAATTTAAAACTCAAATAGCTGAATTATTACAAATGAAAATAATTAGGAAATCAAGAAGTCCACATAGTAGCCCTGCATTTATGGTAAGAAATCATAGTGAAATAAAAAGAGGAAAAGCTAGAATGGTAGTAAATTATAAATAGTTAAATGATTATACAGTATTTGATGGATATTTTTTACCACATAAAGAAACTCTAGTAAATCTTACATGAGGAAAAAGATTTTTCTCTAAATTCGATTGTAAATCAGGATTTTGGCAAATAAGATTAGATGATGAATCTATACCTTTAACAGCATTTAGTACTCCTCAAGGACATTATGAATGGTTAGTAATGCCATTTGGATTAAAGAATGCACCACAAATATTTCAGAGAAGAATGGATAAAGCATTTGAATGTTTAAATAGATTCTGTCTTGTATATGTTGATGATGTCTTGATATGCTCGAATACCTGGAAAGAGCATGAAGAACATTTAAAAATCTTTGCAGAAAAATGTAAAGAACATGGAATAGTTTTATCTAAAAAGAAAACAGAATTAGCAAAAGAAAAAATAGAATATTTAGGTTTAACGATAGATTCAACAGGAACAGAATTACAACCACATATTTGTGAAAAGATATGTCAATTTCCAGATCAGTTAACAGATAAAAATCAGTCACAAAAGTTTTTAGGATGTTTAAATTATGCAGAACAGTTTATAGAAAATTGTTCTAAAATAAGAAGTCCTTTACAGAAACTTCTTAAGAAAAATGTACCATTTATATGGACAGAAGATTTAAGCAAGCAAATTCAGATGATAAAAGAAAATTGTAAAAATTTACCACGATTAGAAATGCCTTTAGAAGAAGATTTCTTAATTTTAGAAATAGATGCATCAAAAAGTTACTGGGGAGCAGTATTAAAGAAAAAGAAAGAGAAAGAAGAACGAGTATGTAGATATACTTCAGGAACTTTTACTGCAACAGAGTAAAATTATCATATTAATGAAAAAGAATTATTAACAGCTAAGAAAGGAATTAAGAAGTTTGCTTATTTCCTACTACCTAAGAAATTTCTATTAAGAACTGATAATACTCAAGTAAAAAGCTTTTATTAAAAATAATTATGCAGCATTACCAGAGAACAAAAGGATTTTAAGATGACAGAGTTACTTTGCAGAGTTTAATTTTGAAATTGAAGTTATCAAAGGTACTAACAATGTGCTTGCAGATAGTTTATCTCGAGAATGGCATTGAGTCCAGAAGAACTCTGTAAGAGATTAGAAAGAATCACCAAAGAATCGGAGAAAGCCATGGAAGAGAAAATAGATATTCAAAAAGATCTTGAGAGTTTAGAAAAATTTACAGAATATATTAAGACCAGGATCTATAATGCAATTCAGCGTGAGTTGAATGTTCAGGCAAGCATCAAAGCTCTTCAAGAAGAACTAAGAACTTTGCAAACAGGTAAAAGTCTAGTTCCATCAAAGGAACAAAATATAGTTCAGAAAGAATACAGTATAAAGGTTTCGTCCTCAAAGATTAATGAAGCACAACCTTCAGCAGAAAATGAAGCTCAATCTTCCAAAGTACAGTAAGTCTCTTCTGACAAAACTTCACCAGTATCTTCATTTCAACTTGTCCAGAGATTTCAACCCCAATCTCCCAACGAAAAGAAGAAAATTCTAACATTGCCAAAACCAGAATTTATAGATGATTCTATCCTACTGGATCAGTATACCACAACATTTAAAACTTTATATGCCTTAGAACCATCAGTCACAATATATCCAGATCATTCTGGAATATATCCAAGATTACACCTATTACAAGGTATCTCACCTACATTAGTTCGAGACATGTACCAGATTGGAGGAATTGCAACCATATATCTTAGTCCGAGAATGGAAGAGATCTCTCTTCTTCCAGCATATGTTCATAATTCAGCACGAGAATTTTTCAAGTACAATCTTTTGGTACAAAAGGATTCAATTATATTTATGAATTTTTTCAGTGCTAGTCCAGACTTCGAAGATAAGAAATATTTTGAAGTAGTTCATATTATTCAGTTTGGAATAATTAATGATAGTTATAACAAAGTTGTTGATCTTGCCGAGAGAAAAGAGTACCCAGGTATAAGTCCAGAAGCTATAAGCTATAGAAGAGCATTGGGCTTGAAAGTTCTCGTCCAACAAACAGAGAAGATGTTAAAATTTGGTAGAACTTGACTTCATTACCAAGGCAAAAACTGTCTAATTGTTTCCATAGGGAAAAAATCAAATGAACAAACTGTTAAAGCACTCGAGAAATTTATGGAGAACATATCCTCTGGCAGGATAAAGAATTCAGCATATTGCCAGAAAGAATTATGTAAATTCTTAAAGCATGACAAATATCTGTCCAGCTTGCTACGAAGAAGATGAGGACATGGTAAGTCTTTGAAGATTCAAGACTTATCTAGAAGACACAATGTAGTCAGAAATGACTTAAGCTTTTTTGTCAGATAGCATTATGACGTCATCAATGATGTAATAAATTTCTAGAAGAAGGACAGATGAACGATCATGATTCTTTGCTGATAACTCCCGTTGACTTCTAGTCTTCTTGGAAAATAAGCTTTTTTTTCTTTATGCGAAAAAATGATCTAAATTAAGTCAAATCGAGCCGTGCCCAACCCTTGATTCGGGAGCCGTCTCCCGACCCGTCGAAACGGATTAGGGGCCAGGGAGCAACTTCCGCCGCCATGGAGGCGATCTCGTCCGCCTCCTTTGTCCTCCTCCTACCGCTTCTCTTTGGACTGCTGCTCGTGTTCCTCGATCCTCTCCGACGGCGGAGGACGAGGCGGAGCCACTCCATCCCCGCTACTCTCAGACGCTACCCCATCATCGGCAACCTCCCTCAGTACCTTGAACACCGCCACCGTCTTCTCGAGTGGCAGACAGAGCTCCTCGCCGCCTCCCCCACCAACACCATCTTCTCCAGCCGCTTCGGCAACCTTCGGGACGTCACCACGGCGAACCCCGCGAACGTCGAGCACTTTCTCAAGACTAATTTCGACAACTACCGCAAGGGTCCGCGCTGCAACTCCATTTTGGAGGACTTCCTCGGCCGTGGCATCTTCAACGCCGACGACGAGCTATGGCGCGCACAGCGCAAGACCGCCAGCCACGAGTTCAATACGCGGTCCCTCCGCACCTTCGTCGTCGAGAACGTGCAGCGAGAGATCCGCGGGCGGCTCGTGCCGCTGCTCGAACGGGCTGCTGGGACGGGTGCCGTCGTCGACCTGCAGGACGTCCTCGAGCGGTTCGCCTTCGACAACGTTTGCAGGGTTGCCTTCAACGAGGACCCCGCGTGCCTTGCCGGCGACGTGGAAGGGGGAGAAAACCCCAACGAAGCCCGGCGGTTGTCGCCGGAATTCGCGTCGGCCTTCAGGTGCGCCACCAGCATAACCTTCGACCGCTTCCGCTACGCCATCCCGCGGATGTGGCGGATCAAGAAGCTGCTCAACGTTGGATCCGAGAGGCGCCTGAGGAAATCCGTCTCTACTGTACACGACTTCGCGATGCAAATCGTCCGTTCAAGGAAGAAGGAGAAGGAGGATAATCTGGTGCTCCGCCACCGGGACCTGTTGTCACGGTTCATTTCGGCGCCGGAGGGCAGCTCGGACGAATACCTGCGGGACATTGTCATCAGCTTCATACTCGCCGGGCGAGAAACGACCTCGTCGGCGCTGACGTGGTTTTTCTGGCTCTTGTCCTCTCGCCCGGCGGTCGAACACAGAATACTCGACGAAGTCCGATCGGTGCGGGCAGCTCGAGAGGGCCTCGCCGTTCCTCCAACGGAGGCAGATGGCGAGACCTTCGCTTTCGAAGAGCTGAAGGAAATGCATTACCTGCACGCCTCGATCTCTGAGGCGATGCGTCTGTACCCACCAGTGCCCTTCAATCACTTGGTCTGCGGTGCCGACGACATGCTGCCAGATGGCACTGTCGTCGAGAGGGGTTGGTTCGTCTCTTACAGCCCCTACTCGATGGCCAGGATGCCGGCATTGTGGGGCGATGACTGCGAGGAGTACAAGCCGGAGAGGTGGCTGGATGATGGCGGGCGATTCCGCCCAGAGAGCCAATTCAAGTACCCGGTGTTTCACGCTGGGCACAGGGCATGCCTGGGGAAGGAGATGGCCTACATACAGATGAAGTCCATAGTGGCGTGCGTGCTGGAGAGGTTCGAGGTGGAGGTGGACAGAGAGAGACGCCCGGGCAAGATACTGGCTCTGACGCTGCGAATGGAGGGGGGTCTGCCGTCGCGTCTCAGGAAGAGGATGGTGAGTTGAACGTAGACAATTACAATGAGGAAGTGTTATGTGTGTTACTTCTTCTTTGCCGGGCAGGTGTCTACCCATAAATTACTTTTTATTCTCTTTTTTTTCCCTTCCTGCACTTTCTTCCTTTCTTTCTCTTTTAGGACCAGAATAAAGTTTCTTCGTTCCGTTCTGATGTCCTTCGAATGTACAGTCTTATCTGCTAAGTGGCTTGTTTAGTTCGTCTCTTTTATTTTTTGTTTCAACCTGTGCACTATTGTAGTGTCCATACTTGCTACATACATTATATTTGATCAATGCTCTGTTTGGAACGCCTTGTATGCTCCATATGTTGTAATAGTTAGTATGCAGTACTCCAGTTCTATATTCATGTTTGGAATGCTTGTAGCTCTTTGATAGTCATTATATATATTTGACATTCATACTTGATATGGTCTTGATTATGCTAGATTTGTACCGCCTGGTACTCTTGATTCTGTTTAGATTTAGTGTTTAGCTTGTTGTGCTTTCAGATAAGACAGTATATAGATGGATGCCAGATAATGTATTTATGTGGAACAGCTTTTTGGTCCTGTTAGTTGCAACCATGGAGTTTGGTTAAATAGTTTCTATGGATTTAACTAATCTAAGATGCTTAGCTTTATGTTCAACTTCAACCATTTCAACTAGTTAATATCAAAATAACTGATTTTTTGGTTTGGTTAAACAGTAAGGGCCTAACGTTAGTGGATTAAGAACTTTCAGAAAGTAGTAAGAAATAATGAATGTGCCGTACTTAATCAATTTTTTTCTTATATTTCCTCACTCCACTAGTTTATATAATGCCTGTTTTGTACTACGTGGCAGTCTTGATTATGTCTAGTTTTTATGTTTTGACTTCTTGTGCTTTTGAGATAAGACAGTATATACATGGATGCCAGAAAAAGTATTTTATGTGGATCAGCTTTTTGGTCGTTTTAGCTGCCTATTCTTTGTTAAACTTATTCAACCATGGAGTTTGGTTAAATAGTTTCTTTTGATTTAACTAATCTAAGATGCTTAACATTATGTTCAACTATTTCAACTAGTTAGTATATCAAATTTAATTGATTAATTGGTTTGGTTAAACAATAAGGACCCCATGTTAGCAATTAAAAACTTTCAGAAAGTAGTAAGAAATAATGGATGTGATGTACTTAATCAAAATTTCTCTTATTTTCCTCACCCCACTAGTATAGTCATCCACTAATATAGACAATCTTCTTTTTATTCCCTAAATAAATTAGATTTATTCTCTAAATAATCTGGTGCCAAATGGACCCTCAATGAATTACTTTTTATCCTCTTTTTCTCTTCTGGCACTTTTTTTTTTCTTTTAGGATCTGAGTAGGGTTTCTTCATTCCGTATGGTGTCCTTTGAGTACACAGTCTTATCTGACAAGTCACAAGTGGCTTGTTTAGTTTGTCCCTTTTCTCCAGTTAATAGCTTATTTTCTATTTCAACCTGTGCAGGATATAGTGTCCATACTCGCTCCATACATCATATTTGATCAGTGCTTTATTTGGAATGCCTTGTATGCTCCATACATTATAATAGTTGGTTTGTACTGCACAAGTTCTATATTCATGTTAGCAATGCTTGTAGCTCTTTTATGTTAGACGATACATATAGTCTTGATTAAGCTTGATTTGTACACATGCTCTTGATTATGCCTGATTTGTACTGCCTGGCAGTCTTGATTATGTATAGTTTTTATGTTTGGCTTGTTGTGCTTTGAGATAAAATAGTATAAAGATGGATGCCAGTGCTAGATAATGTATTTTATGTGGAACAACTTTTTGGTCCTGTTGGTTTCTAATTATCTCTGTTAAACTTAATCAATCATAGAGTTTGGTTAAATGGTTTCTTTCAATATAACTAATCTAAGATGCTTAATGAAATTACATTGAACAGCCATTCAAACTCTATGATATAGGACTTGCGAAGTTTTGGTGTTAATTACATCAAACAACCATTCAAACACTCTTGATTAACCATTATAGCAATTCGTTGACAGAAGTCATGCATTCACATAAATAAACATGCGGTAGCAACAACCCCACAACCTTGTTGGGATGCAAAATTAGGATTTTTTTTTGTTTTTGCTTATTTGGTTTGGTTTGATTGGTTTTGTGTTTTGTTTAAGGACTTGACTTGTTGTCTTGGTTAAGACTTGGTGTCTTTTATCTTTTAGGAGGCTTTATTTTGATTTGAGTTGTTTTAAGTTCAATTGGGGTCTGGGTTGTTTTGAGTGTGTGCTTTTTTTTTGGTTAAGACTTTGTCGTTTTAGATTTGGGATTTGTTTTTTGGTTTGATTAATTTTTACATCTTGGGTTTGATATCTTTGGTTCACGGTGTTTTGGTTTTCAATTTGGCAAATTTGTTCTTTTTCAGACTTGAGTGATTTGGAAGGTTTTAATTTGAATATGGTATTTGTAGGGTGTTTGGTTGCAAATAATTTTTATACACTTTTATGATAAAAATTTGTATTAAAATAAAGTGTGACGTACCCAATGACATAAAATTGTCATATTTGGGGAGATATGATAACAAAAAAGAGGGAGTACCTTATATGACCAAAAGAGGTGGGGCATCACATGATAAAAAAGAGGGCCTCAGGCCTCACCTCTTTTTTTGTCCAAGAAGGATATCTCTTTAAAAACATAAATTTTTAATGGTTTCCAAGCACCCCTTTTAACAAGTTTTGTTACAAAAACATAAAATTGTTAC
Organism: Cryptocoryne crispatula var. balansae; assembly: GCA_036172225.1. NCBI lineage: Eukaryota > Viridiplantae > Streptophyta > Magnoliopsida > Alismatales > Araceae > Cryptocoryne > Cryptocoryne crispatula. Next base: position 22,195,547 of record CM069920.1, read on the forward strand.
AATTTATCGTGCAACCAAACACCATTTATGAATTTCCAGTTTTGAGTTTGTATTTTTTGTTACTGAATTTTAAGTTTCAAGTTTCAGATTTTAAAGATTTTATATCTTAGATTAGTTAGGATGTGAATTGCATGGATTTGGGTTTGATGATTGAAGGTTTTAATCCTAGTTTCATTTTTTTTGCATTCTTGTTTTCATATTTGAGATTCTTTTTTATTTGAGATTTTTAGATTTAATGTTTGAGCAAGAGTTTTGAAATTTGAGGTTTTGGTTTCAAATCTGAGAACCCTTTGATTTGGCTTAGATTTCAAAATTTGAGATTCTGAACCAAATCTGACAACTTTTCTTTTGAAATCAAAAATATCTGAGCTCTTAGTTTTGAATTTAAAATAAAAAAGTACCACTCTTTTGTGTTTGGTAAAATTGTCATTAATTTTAAAATTTATAAAACAGTGTTTGACAAAATTGTCACTCATCGGTGGAAGTTGCCCCCGACGGCGGCAAGGTCCGCTTCCCCCCGACGGCGTCCACCCCCACGGCGGCAAGGTCCGCCCTCCCACGGCGGCAAGGAGGTCCGCCCCCCCCCCCCTCCCCCCGACGGTGGCAAGGTCCGCCGCCCCCCGACGGCGTCCACCCCCCCCCCGGCAAGGTCCGCTGCCCTCCCCCCGACGGCGGCAAGGTCCGCCGGCCCCCGACGGCGTCCACCCCCACCGCGGCAAGGTCCGCCCTCCCCCCGACGGCGGCAAGGTCCGCCCCCACCGCAGCAAGGAGGTCCGCCCCCCCCCCCCCCCCCCCGCGGGGCAACCACGGCAAGGTCCGCCCTCCCCCGACGGCGGCATGGTCCGTCGCCCCCCCCTCCCCGACAGCGTCTACGGGCCAGAGACCTCGCGAGTCGCGAGAGAGCCGGCACTCTTCCAAAAATAAAACAACTCTTGAGTTGTTTTATTTTCAAAATAGAAGAAACAAAGAAGTGATACCAATTTTAAAAATGAAAGAGCATTAAAAAAAACTAACCAAACACTTTATCTCCCCCATTTTTAAAAATAAGGAAAAAAGAAGGTAAAAAACTGGAACCAAACACCCTATAAAGCTGATTTTGAGATTTGATGTTTTATTAGACTGGTCCTTTGAATTACATGGATTCAATCCTTGGTATTTAGGGACTTTTAATTCTAGTTTCAGATTTAAGGTTCCTGATTTTAGTTTCATATTTTGAAGTTTCGATTTGGGATTTGAGTTTCAGATTTAAAAATGACTTGAGATTTCTGATTTAAAGATTCATCACCTGTCCGACTTGAGATTTTATCTTCCATTTTTTAAACTTAATGTATGAGATTTTAAGTTAATAGGGTGTTTGGTTCCAGTTTTTTACCTTCTTTTTATCTTATTTTTAAAAATAGGGAAGATAGGGTGTTTGGTTGATTTTTTTAGTGCTCTTTCTTTTTTAAAATCGATCTCACTTCTTTGCTTCTTCTATTTCGGAAACAAAACAACGTCAGGGCTCAGGGCTGTTTTATTTCCGAGAGCGAGCCGGCTCTCTCATGACGTCCCCGAAGAGAGCCGACTGGAGGGGGGCGGGCTGGGCGGGGGTGGCGCTTCCCGACCGGGGGGAGTGGGGGGGGGCAGCACGCCCCTGGTCGGAAGGCCGAAGCTGGAAGCAGGGACAGGGGGCGCGCTGCAGGCGGGGGGGGGGGCTGGGCAGGGGCGGCACTTCCCAACCGGGGGGAATGGGGGGCGGAAGCGGGCGGGCGGGCGGGGGGCGCGCTGCAGGCGGGGGGGGGTGGGCAGGGGCGGCACTTCCCAACCGGGGGGGGGGATGGGGGGTGGAAGCGGGCGGGGGGGGAGCATGCCCCTGGTGAAGGCGGAAGGTGGAAACAGGGGCGGGGGGCGGCGCTTCCCGACCACGGGGGAGTGGGGGGGGGGCAGAAGGTGAAAGATGGGGGGGGGGACGAGAAGGCAGAAGCAGGCCGGGGAGGGGGGCAGCACTTGCCGAGCGGGGGGAGGGGGTGCGGAAGGCGGAAGCAAGCGCGGGGGGGGGGGGGCAGAAGAAAGCAGGGAGGGGGGCATCCTGACCGGGGCGGAGGGGGCGTTGAGCACCCACGGCCCAGCAGAGGTAGAGGGGAGCCTCCAGGACGGGGGGACTTGTCCGGTAATGGGGGGTCCATCGCATCCCGAGGGGGGCGGAAACAAAGATTTGCTTTAACGTGCATTGATAGGAATTTTGATTTTAAAACATAGCCAAACACTGCTCCATCATTTTTAAAGTTGGTGACAATTTTACCAAACATAAAAGAGTTGTCCTTTTCTGGTTTTAACTTTAAACTGAAAAATTAGGTGTTCTTAATTTTAAAAAAGTTATCTCAAAATTAAAATAGCTTCCAAACACCCTATAAGGTTTCAGATTTAAAAATTTGAGATTTCAGCTTCTCAATTGTGATTTGGAGTTTCAGGCTTATGGGACTTTTGGTTTAGGGTCTTATATCTGGATCCTCAGATTTGGCATACCTTAGATCTGAATTTCATGAGTTTGATTTGAGTCTTTCCTTCTTCTCTTTGTTTTCTTTGTTTAAGATAGTTATTTTCAGATCTAAACTTTGGGGTTTGAGTTTTGAGTTTTTGGTTTGAGACTTCAGACTTCGGGATTTGAGATTTTAACCTTTGGATTTAAGACTTGAAGTTTCAGATTTAAGGGGTCTTTTAATCTGATGACATTTTTTTTGAACTTTGAACTTCCAGATTTGAACATTTTGGGGTTTGAGATTGCAGTCTTAGATTTGAAACACTTTGGAATTTAGATTTAGAAAACCTGGGATTTAGCCATTTTGATTTTCATTTCTTAGGGGATGTTTGGTTGCACAATAATTTTTTGTACACTTTCATGATAAAAAAATATATTAAAATAAAAAGTGAACCAACACATGACATAAAATTATCATGTTTGGAAGGATGTGATAACAAAAAAGAGTAACTATCATATATGACCAAACAAAGTGGGGGACCACAAGAAAAAAGAAAGAGGTGAAACTCTCTTTTTTGTTTAAGAAGAAAATCATTTTCAAAACTTAAAATTATCATGGATGTCAAACACCTCTGTTAACAAGTTTTCTTACAATTTTTAAAAATTAAAATAAAAGCCTCCATTATCATGCAACCAAACACTCCATTAGATCTGAAATTTGAGATCTTTCTTTCCGTTTTGATTTGAGATTTGGGATTTCAAATTCGAGGGAAATTTTGTTGAACTTTCAGTTTTGGAATTCCTGATTTGAATGTTTCAAATTTCAACTTTGAGGTTTATTTGTGATTGAAATTTTGGTTTTGATTCTTCTCTGATTTGCGTTTTTGGGTTTTAAGATTTGGAAATTTTGGGATTTGAGATTTTGGTTTTGGGTTTCAAGTTTTAGAGACGTAAGATTTCAAGTTTCTATTTTGGGTTTTGAGGTTTCATATTTGATGGACTCCCCTTTTTTTGTCTTGTTTAAGGTTATTAGACTTGGATTTCCAGATTTCTTTGAAGATTTCAGAATCAAAATTTTTATATATGATCTATCTTTTATGTTTTCCAATTTTAGTTTTTTTTATTTGGGACTTCTAGATTCTGGGACTTGAGTTTCTCAGATTCCAAAACCTTTTCAGATCTCAGGTGTCCTGAAACTCTTGGAATATTGGATTTTTAGAATTTTTTCGGTTTTGCCATCCCACATAGTTTTCAGATCTTAAAGATATCTAAATGTTCAGACTTTCAGGATCTCATCTTTCTGATCTTTGAATTTTCTATCTTGCTCCTGGCTTTAAAGACTTGGTTGGTTTCTTTATTCGGAGTTATCAGGATACTTCAATTTCTTTCTCCTCTCATTTTGAATTTTCAGATTCTGCAACTTTATAATAAACTCGGTCTCGCAGATCCTTGTGAGCAGAAGTTACTGATTTCCTTCAGATTTACAGGTCTGCCGGTTCTATATAGTGACTTATCTTTGCAGAATTCTCAGAAATTGTTGATGCTCTGGAAGTTCTAAATTTTTTTGGTTTGTCAGATTATCTCTGTTTTTTTTTCTTTTCAATCTTCAGACCCCATCCACTTTCATTCTCCAAACTTCAAAGTTTTACAACATTGCCGAATTTCATTTTTTTTTGGTTTTTTGCTGTGTTTGCATTTCACCAAGTTTATGGGGCCGTGGGAGATTCCCTTTCACATTGCCAATATGACCAATATAGAATCTTAATTGCTTGAATCAAATTGCAATACATTTACAAAAGAAAGGCGTGGAAGTCAAAATTCCAAATGAATTACAATTAAACCTTTTTAGTTTTTGATAGGTATCAGGGAATTCATCCCATCGATTTATTTGGGATTGAATCTTCTATTGTTTTTGACCAGCATCAGGGACTATACCTATTGATTTGAGATAGAGTCTATCTCAGCCTTTGATAGGCATTGGGGACCTATGTTATTAGAGGCGAGTGCCTCAATTGCCTAGGCAATGAGGCAAGGCGAGGCGAGAGTGCAGCACCTTGTCTCACCTGCGTTTGCCTCAGGCGAATGCCTCATCCGCCTCGGTTGCAACAGGATCCGGGCCCGAACCGGACCCCTGCCCCCGCCCTCTTCTCTCTTCCCGACAGTCGCGACCCTCTCTCCCCCGAACCGGAAGCCTACAGAAGCTTGTCCGCCTCCTCCTCTAGCGCCCCTCGCCGCCGTTTGCCGCTGGAGAACCCACCGTCGCCGCTGTCTATGGCCGCAACACTCACCGTCGACGCCGTCTTGTGCTGGAGAAGTTCCCTATGGCATCACCTCATTCTTGAAGGTGTTACACAGGTGCGTTTTAGGGTTTTTCGAGTTTTTTTTCGTTTTTCCTTTTTTAGTTTGTTTTTTTGTGTGTTTATGCACATTATTGCAACGTAACATCCTCCTAATAACATCTTAATTCTTCGCTATTGTCTTAATTTGTCGGAAGACCGTTTTTAGCCGTAAAAGGTATGTTCTTTTGTTTTTTTTTATTTTTTATTTTTGGTTTACGCGGTAAACGTGATTCAATTAATAGCACACCAGAGAGGCGGAGAGTCGAACACTGTCTTCATTTGATTTGGAAAAATTTACCGAACAAGTCGGATATCATTTTATGCATTTTAATGTAATTTCTGTTGTTTTTGTATTTCTCACATTTTTTTAGATATGTTCAACATTTTTAGATAATTTTATCTACATTTTCGGACATAATTGTTGTATTTATATTTTTCTTGCATTTTTAGATATATTTTCTATATTTTCTTCTTGCATTTATGATGCATTAACTGTATTTTTTATATATTTTCAACTTTTTTTATATATTTTCAATTTTAAAAATAAATATAATAATAAAAAATATCGCCTCAGGTGCCCGCCTCAAGCACCTAAGGCGAAGCGAGGGGTCCCTCGCCTCGGTCGCCTCACGCCTCTGACTACATAGTCAGGGACTCTTCACATCATGTATATCAACCTCATTAACTTGTGGTTTGACATGTATGCATATTACACATGGCCTCCCCATTGCATGATGTGTATGTTCCTCCCTTTGACCAATAAAGTTTAAGTCCCCTAGAATCTATGTTGTTAGAGGCGAATGCCTCAACCGCCTAGGCGGTGAGGCGAGGCGAGGCGGTTGAAAATCACCTCGCTTTGCCCATTTTCTCTTGAGGCGAACACCTCCGGCACCTTCGATGCCTTAGCGAGCGCCTCGGGCGCCTGGTGCGCCTCGCCCGCCTCTGACCTGTTCGGTAAGAACCGGATCTGGTAAGAACTAGATCCGGTTAACTTAAACACCCCACCCGTTTGGTTCTCTCTCTCCCTCCCGCCCGAGCCTCCTGAAGAAGGAATCCTCAATTCCGTTCGCCCCCGATGCCGCTGCAGTTTGCAGAGCTCAGCCGCATGCCACTCCCACCGTTGTCGCCACCGCCAGAAGCTGTCGACACCGCTGCCGATGCCCCCGATGCCACTGTAGCATGTAGAGCCGCACATCGCTCCTGCCACCGCCGCCGCCATTGCTGCCGGACGCTGTTGCCGTCGTGGGTCTGTGCGGAGGTGATTTTTTTGGTTTATTTTTTTATTATTCTTTTGGTTATTTCAAGCATGCACAGATTAGGTATTTATGTTTGTTAACATCATTTCCATTCCTTATAGTCGATATTTAATTTTTTGTGAGTTGATTTTTAACATTTTGTCTTGTTCTTTTATTTTAATACTTTGGTTCATTTTTTGTTATATTTTATCATGTCTCAAACATGTGAAGACCATGGATCAAGGACAGGTTCTAATAGTCAACATTTTGCACCCATGTCTACAAGTGAAGCCTCCGGTTCCATAGCAAGAGCGCCTCCTAAATCCAAAGATGTTGGATGAAAATATGGGATTTTAGTAGATCTTCGGAATTGGGATCTTGTTAGGTGTCAATTTTGCAAAAAAGAGTGTAAAGGAGGCATTTTTCGTTTGAAGCAACTCATTACAAGCTTGGGGACGAATGTGACTGCTTGCAAGAAAGTAAGTATGGATACTAAGGAGGAGATAAAACAGTGTATGCAACAAGCAAAACAAACGAGAGTTGAAAAGACAATGAACATTAGAGAGATGGAAGAGAGGGACAACCTCCTTAGGCAAGGACAACAACAGATGGAGACATCTTCATAGGATGTCTCACAAAGTGTAGATGATGTTTCACTCCAATTTCTTCCTCCACGGATGAAATGACCCATGGATCAATTTTGTGCACCTTCTGAGGAGTCCAAGGAAAAATCAGTAAAAGAAAAGAAACATTTGAAAGAGGAAAGAGAGTGATGTATTCAGTACATTGTTAGATGAATGTACCAAGCGGGCATTTCTTTCAACACTATCTGCCTTAATAGCTTTCAAACAATGCTAGAGGCAGTTGGTCAGTTTGGTCTGAGCTTGAAATGACCTAGTTATCATGAAATAAGAGAGACTCTTTTGTTTAAGGAGATTGAGACCATTGATGTGACCTCAAAATCTAAAAAGAGATTTCTTTTGTTTGTTTTGGAAATTCATTTTCCTTTTGGATTTGAATTAAATTTGACTTGACCTCAGTATTGACTTCTTTAGGAAAATAGATGATATTCCATAAAAGTACTAACTAGGGTCAAAATTATTTGTTGAGGTTCTTAGGTTCTTTGAAAATTTGTTTTGACCTCTCTCCGTCGGATGGTGCGAAGATCCGACGTTAATTACATCGAGATAATACGAATACCCTTGATTAAGCGTCATAGCAATTCATTGGAACAGAAAAAAATGCATCCATAAACATAAACATTCACACACATATGGACATAGGAGAAAACGCTCCCATGAAATTGATGGAATGCAAGCACTCAATTTTAGTTTGAATTTGATTTGAATTTAAGTTGATTTAAGTTGAATTTGATTGATCGGTGGGTTATTCTGTTTGAGTTTGAGTCTGTTTTAATTGAATTTGACAGTTCGTTTATTATTTGATTTTGAATGGGATTTGTGCTTAGCTTAATGAATATGGTTTGTTTGGGATGAAATTATCTTATTTAACCCATTTGATTTATTAAATTTCAGTTGAATATGTGGATTTTTAAATTTCATGAATTTGACAGTTTATGGATTCTTTCTCATGCAACTTTCAGATTTATGTGAACTGATTTAGGATTTAATTGTCTTGAATTGGATTTGTTGATGGATTATTTATTAATTTAAATTCAGTTTGTTTTAGGTTAAACTTGTTTAGTTAAAGCTAACTCATTTTAAAATTTGATTAATATGCAGATTTCACGGGGTTCGGATTAATAGTTCATTTGATTGATTTAACTTAATCTGGATTAAGGTTGTCTGATTAAGATTGATTTGGGTTTAATTTAAAGATTTTTGATTTGAGTTTGATTTAATTTGAATTTGTTTGATTGATTTTAAACTTGGTTTGGGTTCTTAGACAGTTTGTTTACGGATGGGGTTTCATGGGATTTGGGCTTATCTATGGACTATGGTTTGCTGGAATGGATTTGGCTTTGGGAAATTTGGGTTATATTGGGTTTGGTTTGTTTTTGAGTTTGCTTTATTGAATTTATTAACGTTCAGTTGAATTTGTTTGATTTGGAGAATTCAATTTGAGTTGAGTTGATTGATTTGAGTTAAAAGATTTATTTTAATTTGTTTTGAGGTTTGATTTAATTTGTTGATTTGGATTGGGTGAAATTGATTTAATTTGGGAGATTTGGTTTGGATTAGATGGTCCTTAAATTATCTTATTCTTCAGGTTCTGTATGAAATTTTTATTATTTGGATGTGAGTTGTTGATTTATTAATTCATGTTATTATCCTAGGAACTTGATGAATTTCGGATTTTATGCTTCTGTTATGACTTCTGCATGAATAGGTTTTTGTCTTTTTTCAAATTGGATTTGGTCGGGATTCAGTTCTAGAAATTGAATTTGGCTTGAGGGTTCAGTGAATTTTCAGGCCTTCAGGTTTCAATTCCAAAATTATATTTCGGATTGGTGATTCATTTGGTTTCTTTAAGTTTGGACTTTCTTTCTTTACACATTTGGGCCCCTTTGCAGAATTTTTACAGTTTCGGATCTTGTAGGTTCAGAATTGCTGCACTTTTATTTCTTTATTTGGAGTTTCCAGATTTATTTCAAATCTCGCACCTCAGCTACAAAGTTCAGATTTTGATCTTTTCAAATTTCAGACTCCATATCTCTTGCAGATTCTGCATTTTAATCGATTTCCAGATTGCAGGTTTTTAAATGGGTTTCTGCACAGATTCAGATTTCAGACTTTCATGGTGTATTCAGATTTTTAAATTCCAGATTTTATACGTTTCATATTTTGAATTGGTGGTCTATTTGATTTTGGTCCAAGAAATATGGCTTTAAGTTTATCTTGGAAAAGTGAACTGGTTTGTTGGCTTTAATTTGATTTAAATTTACTCGGTTGGAGTTGATTAGACTTTGATAGATTATAATGAGTTCATTACAGTTTTATTTGAATTTGGAATATTCAGATCCTGGACCTTCAATTCTCTGATTTTCCTTGAACGTGAGTGATGTAACCTCAAATTCTCCGAAAGATTTGTTCTTTTGTTTTGGAAATTCATTTTCCTCTTGAATTTGAATTTGATTAGACCTTAGCATTGACTTTATAAGAAAATAGATGATATTTCATAAAAGTACTAACTAGGGTCAAAAATTATATGTTGAGGTTGTTAGGTTCTTTGAAAATTTGTTTTGACCTCTCCCCGTCGGATGGTGCGAAGATCCGACGTTAATTACATCGAGATACCTCGAATACCCTTGATTATCGTCATAGCAATCCATTGCAGTAGAAGACATACATCCACAGTAAGCATTCACACAAATATAGGAGAAAACAACTCCATGAATTTGATGGAAGGCAAGCACTTAATGTGTTTTGGATTTAGTTTGACTTATTTGAATTGAATTGATTTGAATTTTGGTTTGAATTGAATTGATTTGAATTTAATTTGAATTTGATTCAATTTGAGTTGGTTGATTGATTTAAGTTTATTTGGAATGAATTTGATTGGAATTTGATTTGTGATGAATTTGTTTGAGATTGATTTATTTGAATGCAAGTTGATTTAAGGTACAGATTGGAAATTGTTTATTTGATTTGGGTTAAGTTTGTTTGATTTGATTTGGGGAAATTAGATCTGTTGTGGTGTTTAACTGATTGTTTTATCTTTGGATTTGATGAGTTGATTACAATTTGTTGTTTATTCATTAACTTGGATTTTTCAGATTGTATGAATTGATTTAGGTTTGATTGAATTGAGGAAAATTTGATTTGAACGTTTGTTGTCAGAATTAGTTTTGATTTGATCTTTTATGTGTTGATTGTGATTTAAATGTGTGTTCTTTTAAATAGGTTTGATTTATTCGGAAGTCTCTTTTTAAAATCATGTTTCAATTCTGGTTTCAGAGATTTTACATTTTTTGTTTGTTATCTTTGTTTGTTGATCCTCTAAAAACGACATTCGGATTTTAGATCTTTGAAGTTCGGATTCTTGGAGTTCGGATTCCAGATTTCTTACAGATTCCTGAAATTCAGATTTTTGAAATGGGCTGACTTTGTACAGATCACAGATCTCGGACCTTTACAGTTTCAGATTTGACTTAGTTGAATTTGATCGATTTGGATTTCAGTTAACTCTGCAGATTTTGTATTTCATGAATTTTGCAGATTCTGCACCTTTCAAAGATTCTCGAACTGCAGGTCCTGACTTCAGATTCTCAGATTTTGTTCAGGTTCAGAATTTTATGATTTCCGTTTTTTTTGTTTCAGTTAAATTACAGATTTTACAGGTTTCAGATTTATGTTTTCAGATTTTTTTGTTGTCTTGCCTTCCAAAATTTCATGGTGCAGTCCTCTCCTCTTTGTGACATCAATCTATGCACCGAATCATGAAGTTCGCTTGTTCTCTTAAATATGAGACATGATTACAATTTGAATGACCAGAAATAAGGTCCTTTCGAGTCCTTGATGAACATGGAACTTGTCTGATCAATTTGAGATGGAAAAACACCCGGTCTTTGATAGACTTGTGGGCATTCCTCTCACTGATTTTGAGATTGAGCATATCCCGGCCTTTAATAGGCTTGTGGGGACTCATCTCCTTGTCTTGAGATTGAACATATCCCGGTCTTGATAGACTTGTGAGAAATTAGCTCATCTTTATCTTCATGAGTTGATGAACTTGTCAATTCGTGGGCGGCATGTACCCGGTCTTGATAGACTTATGGGCATCCCCCTGTTGTTTTGAGATTGACTACACCCGGCTTTTGATAAGCTTGTGGGCAATCAACTCATCGATTAAACCTCATTAGCTCATAGTTTGGCATATCGGCATGTTGATCGTACATAGCCTTCCCATGGCATAATGGGTAAGTAACTCTCTCTTGGGGCATGGTAAGACATTGGGGTCTTTTCATTAGACCTTTGTATGTCCACCTTAAAAAGTTAAGGGAAGGTTTAGAACCGACCCACAAATTCTTTTAAGTTTAGCCGAGACCATGTGGCGGGTTTTTAGCCGGCCAGATGCTTGCCATCGGTTTGTTGAATTAGTTAATGAATTTTTATTTAATTTATGTGAATTGTTTGTTTTATTTTGATTTTTGAATTATGGGTCAAGAGGCGTGCTTGAAGCCGGCCTATTGCTTTCCCATTTGTTTTGATTCTTTTAAATTATGCCGAGACCATGTGGCGGGTTTTTAGCCGGCCAATGCTTGCCATCGGTTTGTTTAATTAGTTAATGAATTTTTTTATTTAAATTTTCCCTTGATTGTGTATTTTAAAAGAGAAGTATCTTTTTCTGTCCGCAAGCTTCAAATTTAATGGGCCTGGCCCATCTCCTCCCTTGCGCATCCGCTGGCTGGTCCAGCGGGCCTCTTTTTTTTTTTAAAACCCTTGCTTCTGGTGGGCCCCACGGCTGTGTTGACCCGAAGGTCAACATTCCTTCCCCCGCGAGCGCGCACGCGCGCGGCTTGCACACGGCCGGCGCCTCCCCGCGCGCGCTCCCTCTTTTCTTTTCTTTTTTTTTTGCTTTTTCTTCACCGCGTGGGCCCCACTTCTTTTCCACGCTGGACGTAGGTTCGGGGGGCATTATTTCCCCCCGCTACAGTGCATTCCCGACCTCCTTCCGGATCCCGGCGGCAGCGCGAGCCCTCTCCGGCAGCTTCTGACTGCAGCGGCACCGGTGGAGACGAAGAGTGGTTCCGGCTGGCTTTGGAGCTTCACGGCTTCCTTCTCCTCCCGGTGACGGCTTCCGGCGGAGCCTTCATGGCTTCCGGTGGAGCTTGCGGCTTCCGGCGATGCTTGCGGCTCCCGACGGGCTTCTCTGGCGATCGGATGCTCCGCACAGCGATGGCAATGGCCTCAGGAGGTCATGACGGCGCTGCTTGGAGGAAGATTTGGGCTTGACGGCATTATTTGGAAGAGGGCTTGAGCTTGACGGCGCCGTGGGGAGGAGGCGGCATCTGCGGCCCGATCGGAAGAGGGAGCAAGACTCGCTGGACTTATGGGGAAGGTGAGATCAACCCGACGTTACTGCCGGCTCCTCTTTCTCTCCCTGTTGATCGATCTCAAGGCCGCTGCGATCTCTCTTTTCTCTCCTCCTTTTCTGGATTCCCCCTCCTCCGCGGCGACTTGCGGCTCTTTATACGCGTCGGGAGGGCTCCGTGCCTTGCTAGGAAAGTGGTTCCGGGTCCGAGAGGGACTCGGAACTTCCCATATTCTTAGCCTCGTATCCTGGAAGGAAATCGAGACCTGTTCAAACGAGGATAGCCTCCGTCGACCGTTGCCTTGCGAGTAGGATTCGGGGCTTCCACAATATCCAGAATCAGGCATCGATCAGGACTCGATGGATTGTCAATATCCTGATCCGGATTTTCTTCTTTGTTCTGTCCGGTTTTCCCTCTCTTTTTTTTGTCGAGCCCCAGGTCTGAACAGACCCGCGGGCAGCTCCCTTGGCCTATTTAGAAGGATATCCGGTCCATTTTTTGAACAGGCCCATGGGCCTTGGAGATGGCTTGCAAAATGGACTCTCCGGCCAGCTGAATTGGGCCAATCGGAGTCCCATTATGGGCTATGTCGATGGGCCTTGTGGGTGGGCTGAATTGAGACCGATCAGGGTCTGGTTATGGGGTCGGTTATGCTGTACATAGCCCGGATCCTAGAGAGCCTGAGCATGTCATTTTTTTTGTTCTCTCTTCTTTTTTTTTTGAAAATTTTCGGTTACAACAAATGCCCCCCACGGGTGATTCTCCAGGGACGGGGAGTTGCCGGGGAATCGCCCGTGCAAAATTTAGTGGCAACTTCTTCTCTTCTTCAATCACTGCTTGTACTGATTGAAAATTGTGGAATTGCCTGTGTATGGTTTTCTTTCTGTCACTTGCTTGTTGCTATATGACTGAAAATTTTGAATTGTTCAACTGTATTCCCTTTCTGTCATCCGTTTGCTGCTTGATTGTAAATTCTTCAAATTGCTTGTGTGAATACAGTTGAACCATTTCCTTTGTTGGTTGGACACTTTTGGGCTGAGAAGGGCTTGGGCCCTCTTTGCTCTTTCTGTCGAAAGCCTTCTATACGTCAGGCTCTTTGCTTTTGCCTGCCATTTCAGTGCTCCCAGTCAGATATCTCTCAGGGTCTGGCCAGAACTTTTCTTTCATTCTTTTCTTCTCCTTGTTTTGTTTTGTTTTTGTTTTGTTTTTGTTTTGTTTTTGTTTTTTTGTTTTTACTGATCCGACCGCCCTTTTTCGGGTTTTCACCCGGATCAGCCCCCTTTGCTTTTTGCCTACACGCCTCAAAAGAGGTTTTCGTAGCGAGGTTGCACGATTTTGCACTGAGCGCCTTTTCAGGTTTTCACTCTAGCCAGGTTTTCTTTTGACATTCTTACCCTCAACCGATCAATGAAATGAGAACGGCCGAGTCCGTCGGGCATCTCCATTTTTAGCCCACTCTTTCTTTTTCTTTTCTTTTTCGTTTCTTTTTTTTTCTTCTTTTTTTTTCTTTGCAGGGAATTAAGGCTTCCCTCAAGCCATGAAGTTATTTTGGGGCGGTGAGGAATTAAGGCTTCCCCTGGGCCATAGATTTTTGGGCGGTGAGGAATTAAGGCTTCCCCTGGGCCATGGGCTTTGGTGGCTTTGTGCCGGTGGAAATCTGTGGGACATTTGAGTATGAAGTGATCACACTCGGCCCACAAAGTTAATGTTTGGGATGGCTTGATGCCAAGAGAATATGATGGCTTGTAGGATATATGAGCATGACGAAGTCATACTCGGTCCATGGAGTGTAAGTTTGGGATGACTTGATGCCAAGAAACCCATAAGACATGTGAGTATGGAGAGGCCACACTTGTCTTGTTGGGCAATGTATGATGGCTTCATGCCAAAAGGATATGGTGGTTTGATACCAAAATGATTTGTTGGACATATGAGCATGACGAAGTCATACTTGGTCCGTATGAACATTAGGGTATCAATTTTAGGGTGGCTTTGTGCCATTAGAACTTGCAGACTTGTGAGTATGAAGAAGTCATACTCGGTCTATGGAGTGTAAAATATTTGGTGGCTTGATGCCAGAAGGACCTGTAGGACATGTGAGCGTGAAGAAATCACACTCGGCCTACAGGTAGAATTTGGTGACTTGCTGTCAAAGAGGACCCGTAGGACATATGAGCATGAAGAGATCACACTCGGCCTATTGGGTATGAGTTTGATGACTTGATGTCAAAGAGGAACCCGTAGGACATATGAGCATGAAGAAGAGATCATACTCGGCCTATTGGGTAGAATTTGGTGACTTGATATCAAAGGGAACCTGTAGGACATATGAGCATGAAGAAGTCATGCTCGGCCTATTGGCTATGAGTTTTGTGGCTTGATGCCGAAACAAATATTGTGGCTTGATGCCCAGATGAACCCATAGGACATGCGAGCGTGAAGAAGTCACACTCAGCCTCTTGGGTATGAATTTGTGGCTTGATGCCAAAAAGGATATTGTGGCTTGATGCCGAAGGAATATGTTGGCTTGATGCCAAGAGAATATGGTTTGTGATGGCTTAATGCCGAATGTGTTGTGGTGGCTTGATGCCGAAAAGTGAGATGACGGCTTGATGCCAGTTTGGTTATGGTGGCTTAATGCCAGACAATAGGGTGCTGTGGCTTGATGCCAAAGGAGCTGACAGCTTGATGCCGTGACGGGGTATTGTGGCTTGATGCCAAAATGGTTTGGTGGCTTGATGCCGAAAAGGAAGTGATGGCTTAATGCCAAAAGGTTATGACGGCTTGATGCCGAATGTAGTGGCTTGGTGCCAAAAGAGGTATGATGGCTTGGTGCCAAAAGAAATGTTGTGGCTTAATGCCAAAGAGGAGGTGATGGCTTAATGCCGAATGTGGTGGCTTGATGCCGAAAAGTGACATGATGGCTTAATGCCACTGAATTTAAAGACTTATGGATGCGAAGGAGTCGCATTCGGTCTAAAAGATGAAATATGAGATGGCTTCTTGCCGCTTGAAGAGTTGTGGGACATGCGAGTATGAGATGTTCATACTCGGCCCGTGAAGTATGAATTTGGGGCAAAACCCAAACTTAAAGGCTCGAGGCCCAAATGTTGCCGGTGGGATTTGGGACACGAGAATGGTTCCATGTCCACTTGGTGGCATAGGATCCAAACAACATTTAGACCAAACGACCGTGGTGGTATGGGATTCATGAAAACCATATAGGCGAGAGGGTCATACCGGTATAGAATTTGACGATCACATAAACCTTCCGGTCAGCGATGACGTAAGAATTTGGGGACCATGTAGACCGGAAGGGCCATGATGGTATGGAGATTTGAAAACCATATGGACCTGAAGGGTCATGATGGTATGAATTTTTTGGAAACCACGTAGACCTGGCTGGTCATGATGGTATGAAACTGTTTGAAGCCATGTGGACATGCAAGTCATGATGGCATGAAATTTGATATGTTTAGAGAAGAGGTGAGTCTCCTCTTTTTTGAACTTTGAATTTTCAGAGTTTCTCACTCTCTTTTTTTTTCTTCTTTTTTTTTTTTTCAAACTAACTTGACTGCCTTTTGAGAGGTTTTCACCCAAGCTAGTCCCCTCTTTCCTTTTGCCTGTATGCCCTTTTGCAGGGTTTTCATACAGCAGGGTGATCCATTTTTGCCTGCGGTGCCCTCATCGGGTCATCACCTCAGCTGAATTTTTTTTTTCCTCGACATATTTTTGCCCTTGGCCAATCAATGATGTGACAAACCAAGTCCGTCGAGGTATTTCATTTTCTTTCTTTCCCCTTTTTTTTCTTCTTTTTTTTTGATTTTCTTTTGGAGTTCACACAGGGGAACTGTGTAAGAATGGTCACAGGAATATTGGGGGCCTTGGAGATGGCTTGTATATGGGCATAGGCATGTCAAAGCCATTAGAGTGAGTTGGGATTCAGGCATGTCAGAGGCCATGGAGGGTGTTTTTTTTTGTACATGGGCATGTCGAAGGCCATGGAAACTATTTCTTTTGTGATATGTGAGGGCGCATGAGCAGTTGTTTTGGGCATATTTGGGGGTAGGTTGATGGCCTACTTTGGGTTTGAATTGAAGGGTTGTGGAGGGCTGTCCCATGGACTCTTCATCCCCTGGCCCAATTTTGGGGCGGGTGTTGGATTTCTTCCTTGCCCAAGTTTTAGACTTTGTAGTGGACTAATGGCCGGCCCTAGCATGCTGACATGTTTGTCAAAAGGCATAACTGGGTTGAGCTGTTGCCCAGCAAAACTGATTTGAAATGTTGAGTTGAGGGTTGGTCCCCCACTGAATTGTAGCCTCAGGGGCCGTTGTCCAGCCTGATATGCTAACTTGAAGGGTGGAGGGCTGCTCCCTCACCCTGATAACATGACTGACTTCATGTAGTCTCTTGTGGAGACAATGGTTTCTTCTTTGTCTCCCTTTGTGGTTAGCGCAGATTGGCGATTTTCTGGGGCTTCACTGGTAGAGGTTGGTCCTCTTGCCCCCTGTCACCTTTTTAAGTGGAGAGTTCTCCCTCACACCCACTTGGTAAGACATGGCTTAGGGGCATGCCCCCGGCCGGATGAGTAGCTCCCAGAATCAAGAAACTACCTGATTTTTTTGATGCATAATGGGTCGAGAATTGCTTTCCCTCCCGAGCATAACCTTATCAGGTGTTGCCATATAGACATCATTCAGCGAGGGCATAAGATTTGTTCTGAGCCCAAGTTCTATCATGACATCTGCATCCATTCACCAGATAGAGGATTGATTCCTCACCTGCAAGCAAGAATTAGCGGACTGAACCATTGGTTGGTCATATTAGTTGAGAGAAATGGCGAAAGGCCGGTCTCTCTGTAACATCCTAGGTCGCTGATCGACTGGTTTCTTCCAACTGAAGAATGTAGGGTTGATCCCTTGCTTCACTGAAAGCCATGTTTTCGACCATTGGTTGGCCAGATTTATTGAAGTATGGAGGATAGTTTCCTCCTTTGGTGGCCAGAGTACCGATCACCCTGGTTGAATGCATTCTTTTCATACGCAAAGGATTTCTTCCTTGCTCCTTACCAGCATGATGGGCGTCCGGTTGATCCTTAGCCCGAGTTGTACTGGGGTAGCTTGGAGGCTTGCCCCCAGCTAGATGGGTGACGTCGTGAATTGACCAGCGAACCGACCAACATCTGATGCATACCGAGGGACGGATTAATTCCGAACCCGAGCATAAAAAGATGTCACATTTGGGCCATTTTTATGTGGTCATAGGATTTCTTCCAGGACCAAGGAGTACTTTGAAGTTGTACCGATAACCGGGCAGCATTCCTGCTATCTGGCGAGCATAGGATTGATTCCTAGCTCGTCGAGTTGTCATGGTGGACGGAACTGTTGATCAGTTGTCCTTCCTGAACTGACGAGTTGTGGGTTAATCCCTCACTTGGAAGATAATGTCCAGGGATGAAACCGTTGATCGATTACCCCTAGTTGAAGTTACGGGCCAAGGGCTGGTCCCTTACCCGATAAATAGCATGGTTAGCCGTTGATCGGCTGGATTTGTTGATTTTCAGACAGGAGGACTGATTCCTCTTTCTATTAGCAGTTAGGACCACTGATTGGTCAGAAGTGAATTGACGGGTGAAAGATTTCTTCCTTCCCCGTGCAGCTGCAGCAATGCTGGCATCCTTATTTTTTTCATCCAATCGGGCCAGAGTGGCGAGACGATTGGCTAAATGTTGTATGGTGAGCTTCAACTTCATCTGCCTCAGCATAACAGAAAGGTGCCACATCCGGGCAAGTTTTGATTTGGTCATCGGATTTGTTCCAAGACCAAAGGATATTTTGGAGTTGAACCGATAACCGGGCAGCGCTTTTCAATTGGTGAGCCTAGGATTGATTCCTAGCCCATCAAGCAACATTGGGGGATCGGACCGTTGATCGGTCATCCTTGTTGAACTGACAAGTCGAAGGCTGACCCCTCACTTGAAGGTAGCATGTGGGGATGAAACCGTTGATTGGTTACCCCAATTGAATTATGGGTTGAGGGTTGCTCCCTCGCCCGAGCCATAGCTTGGTGGGCTGTTACTCGGCCGGAATTATTGATCTTTAGGGAAAGGGGCCTGCTCCCTTTCTCCAGTAGCAATTGAGGCCACTGACTGGCCATGCATAACTTGACGGGCGAAAGATTTCTTCTTTCCCCGAATGGGCCTTGCAGCAGTGTTGGTGGAAGGTTGGGGAGTAGCCTTGTCATTTTTCTCCAACCGGGCCAGAGTGGCATGACGGTTAGTAATAAGAAATGTTGGAACTTATGCTGGCTTTCCCTTTGAGGTGGAGGATTGCTTACTCCCTCATCATTTTGATAACATATGGGGTTTATCCCTGGCCTATGCTGTTGTGGTGCAGTTGGGCAATTGCCCCCAGCCAAATATAAAATTCTAAATTGTTTTTTTTTTCTTGAGTTTGGTGAGCCTTCCATCAAGTCGGCTGCAGCATGGGCACCTGATTTCTACTTTGCCCAAAAAATTTTCTGGACTCAACTGAGAATTAGTTGACCCTGACATATGAGCAGACAAAGGATTGATTCCTTGTCTACGGGCAAGCATAAATTAACCAAGCCGTTGGTAGGCCTGACTTGTTGGGGTGTCAAGCTGAAGATTGACCCTTCGCCTGACCAATAACATTATGGACCATTGATCAGCCTGCCCTCCTTGGACTGAGGAGCAGAGGGCTGCCCCCTCATCTTGGTGGTGGTTCGTGTTGACTTGTTGTCGAATTAACATAGCATGTACAGATGAGCATCTTGCCCCCCTGTTGGATAGATGACATGAAGATACTAACCAGCAGATCGGGGAACGGCTACTGTATAGCGGGTGGTGGATTGATTCCATACCCAAGTAGAGTGTGATGATGCCCTGCATATGCAAGCTTTAATGTGAGCATCGGATTTATTCCTAGCCCGAGGGATGTCTTTGGAGTTGTGCCACTAACTGAACAGCCTGGGCCATGAGACAAGTGTGAGATTAGTTCCCAACTTGAAGAGGAGCATGAGAAGTCTGAACTGCTGGTCAATCAAGCTTGGTTGAGATTGTGGGTTGAGGGTTGGTCCCTCGCCCTGGCAGCAACATGGCGGGCTATTGCTTGGCCCAAGTTGTCAATTTTCAACTTTGATGTTGTTCGTCAGTTAGGCAGCCATAATGCATAGCATCTCAGGACTGAGCCCATAATTGATAGCCCTCGGCATTTCAAGAGCAGAAGCTTGACTCCCCTTACTTGGTTAGCCAGCCATAAAGACTTCATGTCATGGAGTGAGGATTGATTCCTCATAGATTTGTGGGTTAATCCCTCTTGAAACATCTTTGGTATATGCCGTTGACCGGGCAACCATGCTTTGATGATTTTTTGTTTTCTTGGGCATAAGATTTGTTCTTTACCCAAGTGCATATGGGGTTAAACTGAAGTCATATTATTTTCTCAGGTCAAGGGTTAATCCCTTACCCAGTCGAAATGCCTCATGATTTGAGCCCTCGATTTAACCAGCCATGGTAACATGGTGAATTGAGAGACGGCGCCTCGATGAAATGCGGGCCACCAACCAGTCTCAACATCTTTCTCTCGGGTGACGGATTTGTTCCTTACCCAAGTAGCATTTGTTTGGAGCCGAACTGATATTCGGTTGGCCAAAGTGTGTTTCTATTTTGGAAACATAGGATTGATTCCTTGTCCTTGAATATGCTGAGCCTCTGGTAGGTCAGCCATGGTAGGTTCATGAACTGGGAATTGATTCCTTCTTGACATGTCATTTGGCATGGCCATTGCTTGACCAGATATGACTTTTGGGCGAAGGATTTGTTCTTTGCCCCCATTCGATTGATGAAGTTCATCCGGATTTAGGGATTTATTCCCTGCCGAATGACGACATCACCAGCTTGAGTTTGAGAGTTTTCTCTGCCAGTTGACCAACAATGGTACTCTCACGAATTGAGAATGTGTTTTTGGCATGGCCATTGCTTGACCATGTATGACTTTTGGGTGAAGGATTTGTTCCTTGCCCCCATTTGGTTGATAAAGTTCACTTGGACCAAGGGATTTGTTCCCTGCTGAATGGCATTGTTGTCAGCTTGAGTCCCGGGAACTTTCTTTGTCGGTTGGCTAGCAGCCCCTTTTTTGTTTGTGGTCAACCTTCTCTTGTTGTAGTTGCCCCGGTGCCATGCACTTGTTGGAGATAGAGGAGTCAGACTTTGCTTCGGCGTTGTCCTCCTCTTGTCTTGGTCGGGTATGAAAAACCGACTTTGGTGTTTAGTTGCATGGGTCTTGAGACGGCATGGTTGATGCCTCTTTGACTTCTTTGAGGGTTGGTGGTGAGGGAATCCATGACCACCGCCCCGGAGTTGTTTGTTGGGGAGCTTCTGTGGTAAGCTCTTTGAACATAGGATCAAGTTATTTGACCCTTGAAATATTCTCGGCGTTGGATGAACTCCGAGAGCAGCTTCTTGAGATGTTTGCAACATCAGGATGAAGTCTTCATGGCGGGATTATTGGACCCCACCGGCCTCATCTTTTGACATTTTCCACCTCCTCCTCGCACAAAATGAAAGAAACATGTGTTAGATATATATGAAATTTGGGATGCATGTCTTCCTGAATTGCTATGACAGAGAGATGAAGGGAAGGAGATGTCCCACCGGGCGTGCCAATTGATGTAACCTCAAATTCTCCGAAAGATTTGTTCTTTTGTTTTGGAAATTCATTTTCCTCTTGAATTTGAATTTGATTAGACCTTAGCATTGACTTTATAAGAAAATAGATGATATTTCATAAAAGTACTAACTAGGGTCAAAAATTATATGTTGAGGTTGTTAGGTTCTTTGAAAATTTGTTTTGACCTCTCCCCGTCGGATGGTGCGAAGATCCGACGTTGATTACATCGAGATAACTCGAATACCCTTGATTATCGTCATAGCAATCCATTGCAGTAGAAGACATACATCCACAGTAAGCATTCACACAAATATAGGAGAAAACAACTCCATGAATTTGATGGAAGGCAAGAACTTAATGTGTTTTGGATTTAGTTTGACTTATTTGAATTGAATTGATTTGAATTTTGGTTTGAATTGAATTGATTTGAATTTAATTTGAATTTGATTCAATTTGAGTTGGTTGATTGATTTAAGTTTATTTGGAATGAATTTGATTGGAATTTGATTTGTGATGAATTTGTTTGAGATTGATTTATTTGAATGCAAATTGATTTAAGGTACAGATTGGAAATTGTTTATTTGATTTGGGTTAAGTTTGTTTGATTTGATTTGGGGAAATTAGATCTGTTGTGGTGTTTAACTGATTGTTTTATCTTTGGATTTGATGAGTTGATTACAATTTGTTGTTTATTCATTAACTTGGATTTTTCAGATTGTGTGAATTGATTTAGGTTTGATTGAATTGAGGAAAATTTGATTTGAACGTTTGTTGTCAGAATTAGTTTTGATTTGATCTTTTATGTGTTGATTGTGATTTAAATGTGTGTTCTTTTAAATAGGTTTGATTTATTCGGAAGTCTCTTTTTAAAATCATGTTTCAATTCTGGTTTCAGAGATTTTACATTTTTTGTTTGTTATCTTTGTTTGTTGATCCTCTAAAAACGACATTCGGATTTTAGATCTTTGAAGTTCGGATTCTTGGAGTTCGGATTCCAGATTTCTTACAGATTCCTGAAATTCAGATTTTTGAAATGGGCTGACTTTGTACAGATCACAGATCTCGGACCTTTACAGTTTCAGATTTGACTTAGTTGAATTTGATCGATTTGGATTTCAGTTAACTCTGCAGATTTTGTATTTCATGAATTTTGCAGATTCTGCACCTTTCAAATATTCTCGAACTGCAGGTCCTGACTTCAGATTCTCAGATTTTGTTCAGGTTCAGAATTTTATGATTTCAGTTTTTTTTGTTTCAGTTAAATTACAGATTTTACAGGTTTCAGATTTATGTTTTCAGATTTTTTTGTTGTCTTGCCTTCCAAAATTTCATGGTGCAGTCCTCTCCTCTTTGTGACATCAATCTATGCACCGAATCATGAAGTTCGCTTGTTCTCTTAAATATGAGACATGATTACAATTTGAATGACCAGAAATAAGGTCCTTTCGAGTCCTTGATGAACATGGAACTTGTCTGATCAATTTGAGATGGAAAAACACCCGGTCTTTGATAGACTTGTGGGCATTCCTCTCACTGATTTTGAGATTGAGCATATCCCGGCCTTTGATAGGCTTGTGGGGACTCATCTCCTTGTCTTGAGACTGAGCATATCCCGGTCTTGATAGACTTGTGGGAAATTAGCTCATGTCGATCTTCATGGCTCCTTCATGAGTTGATGAACTTGTCAATTCGTGGGCGGCATGTACCCGGTCTTGATAGACTTATGGGCATCCCCCACTGTTTTGAGATTGACTACACCCGGCTTTTGATAAGCTTGTGGGCAATCAACTCACTGATTAAACCTCATTAGCTCATAGTTTGGCATATCGGCATGTTGATCATGCATAGCCTTCCCATGGCATAATGGGTAAGTAACTCTCTCTTGGGGCATGGTAAGACATTGGGGTCTTTTCATTAGACCTTTGTATGTCCACCTTAAAAAGTTAAGGGGAAGGTTTAGAACCGACCCACAAATTCTTTTAAGTTTAGCCGAGACCATGTGGCGGGTTTTTAGCCGGCCAGATGCTTGCCATCGGTTTGTTGAATTAGTTAATGAATTTTTATTTAATTTATGTGAATTGTTTGTTTTATTTTGATTTTTGAATTATGGGTCAAGAGGCGTGCTTGAAGCCGGCCTATTGCTTTCCCATTTGTTTTGATTCTTTTAAGTTATGCCGAGACCATGTGGCGGGTTTTTAGCCGGCCAATGCTTGCCATCGGTTTGTTTAATTAGTTAATGAATTTTTTTATTTAAATTTTCCCTTGATTGTGTATTTTAAAAGAGAAGTATCTTTTTCTGTCCGCAAGCTTCAAATTTAATGGGCCTGGCCCATCTCCTCCCTTGCGCGCCCGCTGGCTGGTCCAGCGGGCCTCTTTTTTTTTTTTAAAACCCTTGCTTCTGGTGGGCCCCACGGCTGTGTTGACCCGAAGGTCAACATTCCTTCCCCCGCGAGCGCGCACGCGCGCGGCTTGCACGCGGCCGGCGCCTCCCCGCGCGCGCTCCCTCTTTTCTTTTCTTTTTTTTTTCTTCACCGCGTGGGCCCCACTTCTTTTCCACGCTGGACGTAGGTTCGGGGGGCATTATTTCCCCCCGCTACAGTGCATTCCCGACCTCCTTCCGGATCCCGGCGGCAGCGCGAGCCCTCTCCGGCAGCTTCTGACTGCAGCGGCACCGGTGGAGACGTAGAGTGGTTCCGGCTGGCTTCGGAGCTTCACGGCTTCCTTCTCATCCCGGTGACGGCTTCCGGCGGAGCCTTCACGGCTTCCGGTGGAGCTTGCGGCTTCCGGCGATGCTTGCGGCTCTCGACGGGCTTCTCTGGCGATCGGATGCTCCGCACAGCGATGGCAATGGCCTCAGGAGGTCATGACGGCGCTGCTTGGAGGAAGATTTGAGCTTGACGGCATTATTTGGAAGAGGGCTTGAGCTTGACGGCGCCGTGGGGAGGAGGCGGCATCTGCGGCCCGATTGGAAGAGGGAGCAAGACTCGCTGAACTTATGGGGAAGGTGAGATCAACCCGACGTTACTGCCGGCTCCTCTTTCTCTCCCTGTTGATCGATCTCAAGGCCGCTGCGATCTCTCTTTTCTCTCCTCCTTTTTCTGGATCACCCTCCTCCGCGGCGACTTGCGGCTCTTTATACGCGTCGGGAGGGCTCCGTGCCTTGCTAGGAAAGTGGTTCCGGGTCCGAGAGGGACTCGGAACTTCCCATATTCTTAGCCTCGTATCCTGGAAGGAAATCGAGACCTGTTCAAACGAGGATAGCCTCCGTCGACCGTTGCCTTGCGAGTAGGATTCGGGGCTTCCACAATATCCATAATCAGGCATCGATCAGGACTCGATGGATTGTCAATATCCTGATCCGGATTTTCTTCTTTGTTCTGTCCGATTTTCCCTCTCTTTTTTTTTGTCGAGCCCTGTGTCCGAGCGGACCCGCGGGCAGCTCCCTTGGCCTATTTAGAAGGATATCCGGTCCATTTTTTGAACAGGCCCATGGGCCTTGGAGATGGCTTGCAAAATGGACTCTCCGGCCAGCTGAATTGGGCCAATCGGAGTCCCATTATGGGCTATGTCGATGGGCCTTGTGGGTGGGCTGAATTGAGACCGATCAGGGTCTGGTTATGGGGTCGGTTATGCTGTACATAGCCCGGATCCTAGAGAGCCTGAGCATGTCATTTTTTTTGTTTTTTGTCTTCTTTTTTTTTGAAAATTTTCGTTTACAACAGTGAGGTTCAGATTTTGAATCTCCAAATTCCATATTGCAGATTTTTTTTGGTTCGGATATCCTGTTCAAGATTTCAGACCTTTTAAATGAGTCAAGTTCAAATTTCAGATTTTAATCTTTGAATTTCAGAGGTGATTCCAGATTTCAGAAAATTCAATTTCAGGTCTGCTTTTCGGTTTGTGGTTTTACAGATTGACAGATTTCAGATTTAGTTTAGGTTCAGAATTTTTACAGATTTCTCCCCTTATTAGAACATTCAATTAACATCTGGATCCTCCACCGGAGGCTCAAGCTTCTGCCGCAGATTTTATTTCTTCTTTTCTCTTTTTTTATTTGCATTCCAATCATTTCATGACGTCTTTGAACTCCTTTTTTTATTATTGAATTTACACCGAACATAATCTCCACATTGTTTGAAATTTATGACATTCATTCTATCAACTTAGTATCAAGCATCTATCGGTCTTGAGATCAACTTGAATTTGTCTTGAACATGTTCAGCCTTTAATAGGCATCCTGGAATTTATTTGATGTCTTGAGATTGAGCATATCCCGGTCTTTGATAGACTTGTGGGAAAATTAGCTCATGTCGATTCCTTCGACTCCTTCATGAGTTGATGAGCTGTTTGTCAAACCGGTAAGACATTGGGGTCTATTAATGACCTTTGTATATCCACTTTAAAAAGAGGGTCAGGAGGTGGGTTTAGAACCGGCCTCCTGGTTTCCCTTTGTTTTGAATTCTTTTAAGTTGAGCCGAAGCCATGAGGTGGGTTTAGAACCGGCCTTATGCTTGCCTCGGTTTGTTTGAATTAAATGGATTTTTTTAATTTAAATTGATTGTTTGTTTTATTTTATTTTTTGAATTAATTATGGGTCAGGAGGTGGGTTTAGAACCGGCCTCCTGGTTTCCCAATAATTTTGAATTCTTTTAAGTTATGCCGAAGCCATGAGGTGGGTTTAGAACCGGCCTTATGCTTGCCTCGGTTTGTTTAAATTAAATTGATTTGAAAATTTAAATTTCAATGCCTTGGCACTGTTTATCCAGGTCAATTGGGCTTCATGGGCCGGGCCCAGCACATCTTGGCCCCTGCGTGGATCTCCTCCCCCTCTTCTTCTCTTTTAACATCCTTTGAAGGTGGGCCCCACCACCTTAGTTGACCTGCGGGTCAACTGGCTCACGCGGGCGCGCCCCCTCGCGGCCGCTCCCTCACGCGCGCGCGGCATCTCTCACGCGGGCCCCTCTCTTTCTTTTTTTTTGTGTTTTCCCTGTCGGGTGGGCCCCACGGAGGGTTTTCCACCGTGGCTCAATGTCGGGGGGGGGACATTATCCCCCCCCCCCGACGGCTTCCTCCCCGCGGCGACTCCCGCCTTCGGCCGCCGGCTTAGGCGGCGGAAATGGGAGCTCGGCGGCTGCGGGAGCTCGAAGGGGGCTCTGTCGACCCAACCAGGAGGCGAGAGGCCTCGGCAGGGGGGCTCACGGCGCGATGGGGAGGAACAAGGGGACCTCCTCCGGCGATGATGGCGTCCGCAGTGGCTTGCGGTAGGGATTGGAGGCTTGGCAGTGTACCCAGAGAATGAGGAAGGGGGCCTCACGGCGGTCGAACAACTCCGGCAGAGGGCAGAGGGCTTCGCGGCGGTCGAATGACTCCGGCGGAGGGAAGAGACAGCTCCGGTAACCCTTCCTCTTGGCTCCCGATCTCGACCTCTCTCTCAGTTGCTCTCACGGTCACCCCCCTTGGTCTCTCTCCCCCGACAACCCTCCGGTTCTCTCTTTATAGCCATCTCCGGACGCGAGGCTCCCTCGGAAGTCCGTGGAAGCTTGGATGGACCCCCGGTCGGTGCCCCCTTCCTCATTCGGAAAGGAGATCACCCCCTCCTGCGCACCCGACCTCAAGTCGGCCACGATAAAGCGCCCCGCCGACTTGCTATTTGCGTCTTGCCTCCCCCTTTCTCCCTTTTGCCTGGCAGTGGGTCTCCATCCCCCATCGTTTTCTCCTCTTTTTTTTTTTTTTGAAATTCCAGGTGTCGACAAGTGCCCCCCATGGGTGATTCCTTAGAGACAAAGGTCGTCAAGGAAGTGCCCGTGCAAGTCATTTAGTAACACCTTTATTTTGTCGCCCGCCATTTGCCTGTTGTTTCATGACTGAAATATTCGGGGTTGCGTGCCAAACTTAGTCGTGACTGCAAAACTTTGACATTACTTGTGCACATAGAGCCATGTTTGCTTTGCTTCTGTCATCTGTTTGCTTGACTGGAAATTGTAGTATTGCTTCTGTAAATGTATGTGTATTATTTCTTTCTGTCACTGCTTGTTGCTTCATGACTGAAATTCTTTGAATTGCTTGTTGTGAATATGGTTGAACTATTTTCTTTGTTGCTTTGTTGTTACTCATTGCTCTCTGTTTGTATTGTCTTGTTGTAAACAGGCAACTGCATTATGTTCAAGAAAGTAGTTTCTCGTGGTCATGCTTCTTGGTGTGGTGCTGATGCCAGGAGCTTTCGCGAGTAGGAGACCTTCAACCACGGAAGAGAATACTCTGAGGATTTATGCATGTCTGCACCCAGCAAACTACTTTAAGCCAAACCTGGGCCTCGAGGGTTGTTCGGGCACACTGTACTCCTTGTGTAAAATGACTGAGCAATAAAATATCATTTATTTTTGTTAAGGCTGTACATTTGTATATTGTACCCTCTTGTATGAAATGATAAGCATTTGTTCTTTCCCATTGTGCCTGTTTTTTTCTTTTGGGATGTTTCTGCTCTTGTCCTCAATTTAATCGACCAGAATTGTGTGTTCTGTTATTTTTTCTGCACTGCGTTGCTTTTGTCTTGGTGCCAAGATAAAATGCTCTTTTGCACTGTCTTTTGTTGGTTGCGCATCTTCGGGGCTGAGAAGGGCTTGGGCCCTCTTTGTTGACTCTTTGATGTAATGAATCAGAAAGGGAAACTTATGCCATGTTTGCTCCTGTACATGGTGTTCTTGCCTTGGCCCGTCGTGCTGTTGCTTTCGAGCGTTGTTGTTGTTGTTGTTTTGTCTTCTTTTTACCGACCCGACTGCCCCTTTTCGGGTTTTCACCCGAACCAACCTCCTTGATTCTTTTGCCTACATGCCTCAAGAGCGGTTTTCATGTAGCAGGGTTATCCGGTTTTGCCTAGGGTGCCCTTTTTACTCTAGCCAGGTTTTCCTTTGACATCTTTACCCTCAACCGATCAATGAGGTGAGATCGGCTAAGTCTGTCGGGCCTCTCCATTTTTTGGCCCATTCTCTTCTTCCTTCGAGCCAAAAAGTTGTTTTCGGGCGGTGAGGAATTAAGACTTCCCCTAGGCCAGAATATTTTGGATGGAGAGGAATTAAGGCTTCCCCGGGCCATATGATTTAGTGGCTTCGTGCCTATGACACCTGTAGGTTTCTAAACATGAAAGGATCACACTTGGTTCATAGAGTATAAAATTTGGGATGGCTTGATGCCGAAAGACCCGTGGGACATGTGAGTGTGAAAAAAAATCACATTCGGCCTCTTGGGTATGAGTCTGTGGCTTGATGCCGAATAGGACCCTCAGGACATATGAACATGAAGAAGTCATACTCGGTCTGTTAGGTTTAAACATGGTGGCTTGATGCCAAGCTTAACCCGTAGGATACATGAGCGTGAAGAAGTCACACCCAACCTATTGGGCATGAGTTTGTGGCTTGATGCCTAAAAGGGATTGTGGCTTGATGCCAAGAGGATATGGTTTGCTATAGCTTAATTCCTAACAGGATGTGGTGACTTGGTGCCCAAAAAGAGATGATGGCTTAATGCCAGTTGGTTATGGTGGCTCGATGCCGGAAAATATAGTATGAAATGGCTTGATGCCGAGATGGTATGATGGCTTGATGCCGAAAAGAGATGGAATGGCTTGATGCCCAAAAGCGATGGGATGACTTAATGCCAAAAAGATACGCGTTGGCTTGATGCCAAAATGAATGGGATGGCTTGATGCCAGAAAGGGTATGATGGCTTTTAATGCCGAAAGGAGGATCGTGGCTTGATGCCGAAGATGATTTGAATATGGAGAAGGCTTAGTGCCAAAGAGCTGGTGGCTTGATGCCGAGAGAGTACGAGATGATCATACTCAGCCGAAGATATGAATTTGGGATAAACTTGGGCATGAAGGCTCAAGGTATGAAGATTGTCAGTGGGACTTGGGGTACATGGGCCAAAAGCAACACTGATGTGGAATCAGAACCATATAGACCGAAAGGGTCATAACGGTATAGGATTTTGATTTCAATAACCACCTAGACTAGGAGAGTCATGGTGGTATGGTGATGAAGCTTCTGCAGGCCGAAATGGCCGTCAAGACGTAAAGTCTATTTTTGTTGGACAAGGGGGGATCCTTTCTCCCTTTGGGATGGTGTGCGAGACTTCCCAAAAATTTTATAGGCGGGAGGTGATCTTCCTCGTTGCCTCAGGTATGGTCTCCCCAGCATATTTCTACTACAAGGTAGATGCGCTTTATGGGAGCCGTTTCGTCATCGGCAACTCGGACCTCCTCCCTAATAAAATTAGGGGAAAACTCACCCATCCAACCCATTGGGTTAAGGGAGTCAGCCCTGCTTCATTTGTTTTTTTGTTTTTTTTTTAACTAGTCTGACTGCCTCTTTCGAGGTTTTCATCCAGACCAGTCCCCCATTGACTTTTTCCTGTATGCCCTTTTGTAGGGTTTTCACACAGTGGGGTAACTCATTTTTGCTTAAGGTGCCCTGTTCGGGTTTTCACCTTAACCGGGTTTTTCTTGACACTTTTGCCCTTAATCGATCAATGAGATCGACCAAGTCTGTCGGGCATCTTCATTTTTAGCCCTCTCTCTTTTCCTTTTTCTTTTCTTTTTCTTTTTTTTTGTTTCAACATCACTCTTCATTCTCCAGTTGGTTCCTATGGAACTCATGCTCTGGAGCATAATACCTTTTGATGTGTTTGCCGTTGAGTGGAGGGAATAGAATATTCCCTTTGCAATCAAGTACAATGTAGGCACCTCCCTCGAACACCTTGTCGATGACGAATGGGCCGAGCCAATTTGGGAGAAACTTGCTTTTGGGGCGACCTGCCATAGTATCCTTTTGCTTGACCATGACAATGTCTCCTTTCTGGAATGATCTCTCTTTCACCAACTTATCGTAGGCTCGAGACATCCTAGCTTGATATATTTTGAGGTGTTCGTAGGCTTTCAGCCTTTCCCCCTCCAATTTCTCTAACTTCATGAACCGCCTTTGCATTTCATCGGGTTCATCAGAAGGTAGACCATGGTGGATTGCTACCCGGTAAGAAGCTAATTCCACCTCCACGGGTATGACTGCCTCACTTCCATATACCAATGAAAACGGTGAGCAACCTGTGGGTGTTTTATATATGGTGCGGTAGGCCCAAAGTGCTTCCTGCATCTTCTCGTCCCAACTCCGCTTCTTGCTTCCAACCACTTTGACTAGAAGTTTACAAAGGGTTTTATTAAATGCCTCTGTTCAGCCATTTGCTTGTGGATTGTACACAGTAGATGTCCGCCAATCAATATGAAATTTGGAGGCCAACTTGTATATTGTTTGGTTTCTGAATGGTGTACCATTGTCTGACATGATACGGCTCGGCACTCCATATCTGTATATGAGATTTTGTTGGACAAACCGAGCAACCACCTCACCGGTTACCTCCCTGGCGGCTATAGCTTCTGCCCATCTGGAAAAGTAATCGGTAGCTGCAAGTATGAACTTACAACCTTTGGATGATGGCTTAAAAGGCCCCACAATATCCATTCCCCATTTGGCAAAAGGCCATGTCGGGGTGGTAGGATGTAGTTGTGTTGGTGGGCGCCTAGGGATAGGTGCAAATGCCTGACATTCATGGCATGTCTTTGCAAATTTCTCGCAATCGGAGAACATGCTTGGCCAGTAATATCTCTTAAGCTTGATTGCTATCTTCATTTTGGGCCTGGATTGATGTGCCGCTATGAACTTCCTTCATCACCTGAAATGCCTCCTTCATGGATAGACACCTGGCAAGGATCGATCTTTCTTTTTCGGGTACCAACCGGTACAACTCCCCACTAATGAGTTGGTAGGAGGCCGCCCTACGTGTTAATTGCACACGTTTGGCCTGGTCTTCAGGTAAGATCCCATTCTTGATGTCGATGATCGGCTGTCGCCAATCATTTCGTTCAGGGTGATCATCTTCACCTTCTTCTATGATGCTAGCTCCCCATGTAGTTAGGTTGTCGTTGTCGATGACGGATGTTGGAAACGACTTTCTGTGCTTGACAACAATTTCCAACCTTCCTACCGGTGGTAGTTTGATCACAGAAGCCAATTTGGCCAAGGCATCGGCTTGCGAGTTTAACCCTCTCCTGACATGTTGTATGCTGAAGACGTAGAACTTTTCCGCCAATCGGGTAGCCAATGCATGATAGACCATCAATTCTTCTTTTCGGACTTCAAATACCCCGAGCATTTGTTGCACAACTAGCATTGAATCCCCGAACACCTTGAGGCATCGGATTCCCATGTCGAGGGCAATTTCCAAGCCGATGACAAGGGCTTCATATTCGGCTTCATTGTTGGAAAGGGCTGCTGGCAGAGTGCACGAGTGGTGTAGAACTCCACCCTGTGGGCTTAGGAATACTATGCCTGCACCGGCCCTTGGTTTCAATTTTCCATCAGGTCTCCTTTCTGTGCTGGCTGCACCATCGAAGTACAACTGCCAGTATTTGATGTCCACCTGGTGGGCTTCTTGCTTTTCCTCCTCCCTCAAGGTCTCTTCGTCATGTAACTGGAGGTTAAGGGGGGAATCCTCGGGTATAGGATGGGCGGCAAGGAAGACTGCCATCCCCTGTCCTTTGATTGCTTTCTGCGGGACATATTTAATGTCGAATTCCATCAGCATCAATGCCCATTTCCCGAGGCGTCCGAAAGGGACTGGTTGCTTCAACATGTACTTTATGGGGTCAAACTTGGATATCAAGTTGACCTCATGTGCCAGGAGATAGTGTCTCAGCTTTTTGGCAGCAAACACCAAGGCCAGGCACATCTTTTCCATCGGGGAGTAATTATGTTCAGGGCCTACCAATCTTCTACTCAGATAGTAGAGCGGTTGCTCCTTGCCTTCATCATTTAGTTGCTCTAACATAGCACCCAAGGATGTATCCAGCGCAGTGATGTACAGAATAAGGGGTCTACCTTTGATAGGTGCCCCTAAAACAGGTGGATTCAGGAGATATTGTTTAAGCCCATCTAAGGCGGCTTGACAGCTATCATCCCATTTAAATGGGGCTCCCTTTTTGGCTAGTTTGGAAAACGGTTGACACCGGCCGGACAAGTTTGCGATAAAACGCCGGATGTACGCGACCTTGCCTTGGAGGGATCTCAGCTCCCGTATGTTGCGCGGAGGCGGCAGTTCCCTAATTGCTTTGATTTTATCGGGGTCAATTTCAATGCCCCGATATCTGACTATGAAGCCAAGAAATTTCCCGCTAGATACGCCGAAGGCGCACTTCATGGGATTCATTTTTAATTTGTATTGCCGGAGCCGCTCAAAGACTTTTCTCAGATCGCCCAAGTGATCCTCTCGCCTTCTTGTCTTGACGACTAAGTCATCGACATAGCATTCGACCAAATCATGCAACATTTCATCAAAGATGCTGGTCATGGCCCTTTGGTAGGTTGCTCCTGCATTTTTGAGTCCAAACGGCATCCTTTTGTAGTTGAACACCCCTTTAGGAGTACGAAATGCCGTAAAATTTTTATCCTCCGTGGACATCAAGATTTGATTGTAGCCCGACGAACCATCCATGAACGACAAGGCTTCGTGTCCCATGGTCACGTCTACCATATTTTCTGGAATTGGCAGAGGGAAGTCATCCTTCGGGCAGGCTCTATTCAGGTCACGGTAATCAATGCAGACCCGAATCTGTCCATTTTTCTTCTTTACTGGCACAATGTTGGCGAGCCAGACAGGGTACATGCAAGGCTCGATGAAGTCGACCTCTATAAGCTTGTCGATTTCAGCATTGACTTTGAGCTCCAAATCAGCCCGCATGCGTCTTTGTCCCTGTTTGACTGGCTTTACTGAGGGGAGTATGGCCAGTTTATGGACTGCCACCTCTGGTGCTAATCCCGGCATTTCATTGTAAGTCCAGGCGAAGCAATCTCTGAATTCTTCCAGCAAAAGCTTGTATTGGACTTTTTCTTCCTCACTGAGGAGAGCACTGATGAAGGTGGGCCTCGGATCTTCCGCAGTCCCCAAATTAATTTCGAGGAGGTCGTCGACTGTAGCCTGACCACCATCCTCAATTTCTTCAGGCGCTGGCTGTAAATCAACCAACTCCTCACCTGTCTCTTCTTTCTTTTCTATCTCATGGGCCTCTGCCCGGATGTGGTCATTTTCACCCTGCGAATTCGGTTGCTGTGGATCTTGCTCCAAATTGCCTTGAATTTGCTGGGCATTTTCTTGTTGAGCTTCCTGCTCTGCCTCCTCTTCAGAGGATTCATCAAAGACAGGGGCGACCTCTTCACTTTCATGAATGCTGACTAGGTTGACCGCATAATGCACTGCCGGCTCATAGTCAGAATCATAGCCCACGCCATACTTTTTATTTTGTGTCTTTAACCGTTTTTCAAAGTTCCACATTTGTTTAAACATCCTGTCTCTCTGGCGGCTTTGCTTATCAGGAACGCCCTGCTCCTGGCACATTTGTCGCTTATTTCGAGACATGGCTTCTATTGGCTCCACCGGCACCATGTAGGAGTCAAGATCTTCTGGCCAACCGAAGTCATCATCTCTAGCTGGCTCGCGTGGGAACTCCTCCCGGTGGAACGTATGGCTTGGTCCATCAGGATAGGGGACGGTGAATATCTCCAGCTTTTGCACCGTTTGAAGTTCGCGCTCTCCGACCAGCCATGTTAGATCTGGTGGCATGCATATGCTGTCTTCGAAGGCTTTAGTGATAGAGTTGGCATTGAACTTGATGGGTCGCCACTCTTTCCTTTTAGAGCTTATTTTCAGCCTGTGCAACTTCGCCCTGACCTCATCAATGGTGATATCAGCATCAAGCTGTTCATCAACCATCTTTTGTTTTTCTTTATCGGTTTTGGCTTTGAAGGATTCTGCCTGGAGATATAGTTGTGCATCTGACAGATGACACTCGGCCACCTCGAAAGGGGCTTGGTCCGCATTTACTCTGTATTGCACACCTTCTTTGTTGTATTTAAGGCATTGATGGAGTGTTGACGGCACGACCCAATTTGTATGTAACCAGGGGCGGCCTAGGAGAGCCCTGTAGTTGGTATCAGCATCTATGACATAGAATGTCGCTCTGGTGCTGAAGTCACCCAACACCAAGTCCACCTCGACTTTTCCCATAGCTTCTTCTGAATCTTGGTTGAATCCGGATATAGTAACTCCCGAGACCTTCTGAAGGTAAGGCATAAGGTATAAAGCCCTAAAGGTCTTGAGTGGGAGTATGTTGACAGCCGAACCTGCGTCGACCATGATCCGGTTCAATTCATGCCCTTTTACCAGCCCTTTCATATATAGCGACCGGTTGTGGAATGCCGACGGATACATCATATCCTTCTCGGTGAATGAGACCGATGCTGCATATGCTTCATATTGGCCCCACTCGGCCAAATGGGCTTCATAGGCTTCCGGTGCTTGAAGCACTGCCATAAGGGCTTCTCGGAGTTCTTTACTTAAAGATATGACTTCCCATAGGCTTAGGCGCATAGGGAGTCTCTTTAGTTGGAGAAGAACCTTTTGGTCCACCTTTTTCTTCACCTCGGCCAAAGGAGGCAGAGAACCCGGTTGACATGGAAATAATTGTTCCAGTATGTTTTCTGCCACCGTGTCGCTCGGAACCGATCCCTCGGCTTCATTTTGTTGGGGTGGTTGCTGAGACGTGCTTGGTTGGCTGGCTTTGTCCACCACGGGCTCCTTTTGCACCTCCTCGGGCCTTGCTGGCGCCTCGGAAGTGGCATTTACTGTGTCATCATCCTCCTCGTCATCTGAGAAGGGTTGGAATTGAATGACCCGGGCAGGCGGCTGCCTTACCAATGGAGGTGGTACGGGCCTTGGTTGCTCATCCCGGAAATAGATTACTCTGTTGTTGTTGGGGTGTTGCCCCCTGCCTCCACGACCTCCGCGGGTGTTTTTGTTATTTCGCCTTTGGTAGGTGACTGCGGGACGAGAGGATTGCCCCCGGTTGCCATTCCCCCGATTGTAGAAATCAGTGGGTGGCGGGATACTCGCTAGATTGCATGACAGCCTATGGAAGCGGGATGCAAGGTCATGAGCATCCGGCTCTTCTTCACCTTCTCCCCAGAATTTTGATACGCTGTCAAATGGGATTTCTTCCCCTGCAGCCATCTTTCTTCTGATTTCCATGAGCCATTGCTTGAAGGAAGCATACTTGGCCCACTCACCCTAAGGAATATACGCATCGAGGGGAGCCGGGCCCGAAGGCTGTTTTGGCTCGTACTCCTCGAGCTGATCAATGAGTTTCTGCAGTCTTTGGAGAGGTGTGGGATTCTGAAGGCGTGCCTTCATTTTTCGTAGTTTTTCCTCCTGGCGTTGCGCCCTTCTTTTATCTGCTTTCCTTCTGTTTTTCGTATGCTTTCTTTGGTTTGTGAGATCTCCTGGTCCTCTGTATGGTGCTGGTTGTGCGGCCTCCTCGGCTTGTGCAGCCTGCTCAGCTTGTAGTTGCTCAGCTTGTAGTTCCGCCTTCTTGCGGGCTGCTTCTGCCCTGGCTTGAGCTTTCTCCTCCCGGGTGGGGATTTTCTGCCATGGCTGGTCGGGTTCCTCAGGGACAATCTCTTTAGCTTTTTCTTCATAAAATTTGTTGGCAGCTTCAATGTTTCTTTGTATCACTTCCGGGGAGAGTGTTTGATAAGCCGAATAAACTTTAGGCTGTGTTGGCCTCTGTGATTTGCCCCCTGTATGCGATCTCCATTGCGTGCTTGTTTCGGGGATGGCATGTATGACATACGCCGAGAGGTATGGCCCTCGGACAGCATGCGGCCGTGGCGGCTGGATCAGATGACGTCCCAGGTTGAGTACCTCGCCCCTTATTAGATGTTCAATTTGTGCCCTGGCAGCTCTACAACTTTCCAAGGGGTGTCCCATGGTGAGGTGGTACATACACCCTTCTCGTGGAAATTGGAAGTTGTGTGGCCTGTCTTGGGAGTATGGGGCAATTAGACCCGCTCTGGCGCAATATTGGAATAACGGGTACGTCATTCCCTGAGGGAATGAATATCGCTCATAACCGGGAAATGTAGGCGGATTCCTCGGTTCCTCCCTTCTTGGTTGTACATTAGGGACCATATAGGAGTCTGCATCGGACACCTCACGTTCCCTATTGTCTCGTGTTGGGGGTGCATTTAATGACTCCCAGGATCCCCATGAACTAGGCTGGTTCACTGTATCTTCTGGGGTTCCCGTATGTGACCCGCTGCTCGAGAAGTCCATCGACTCGTCATTGTCAGCTGGGTACAGTTCTTCTTCCACCACTTCACCTGTCATTAGTCCCGGCAAGTTGACTATGGTGAGCTGTAGGTCCCGTTCTAGGCGGGCACACCGTTGGCGAAACCTCTCCAAAATGGCAGTGGTCCTGGCAGCCATGTTGTATATTTCAGGGTGCCGGTGATCATGCACGGCATGTTGCTGAGGTGGAGCCTGCACCCGTCTGTTAAATGAACGCCCCTGATGTATGACATTCACTGTGAAGTTTAGGGGCTGCTTGGGTTTGACATGTGACCGCGGCGGGTTGATCAAATGTTTGCCCATGTCGATAGTTCCATCTCGAATTAGGGCCTCCGCCTGATCCTTGAATAGGTACCATTCTTCAAGAGCATGACCCAACATCCGATGATATGCACAGAAGTTAGGCTCGTCGGCTTTACTAGCATCACCGGGCCGTTTAGGTTGTGGGAGGGTGATCAGGCCTTCCTTTAAGCACATATTAAACAACCTTTTGGTGTGCTCCCTGGGGTAAAAGTATGGCTTCTTCAACCGATCAACCAATGTGGTCACGGGACCAGGTTGATTAGAATTTTTGGGCATTGATGTTGAACCTTGCACCTCCTTCTTGCCCCCATTGCCATTGTTCTTGGCCGGAGAGAAGTCTACTGTATAGACATCTTTGGCCATAGGCTGTTTATCCTTTGATATCTTCTGCCTTGTGGTGAGAGCCACCGGGTTATCAGCATAGAAGAGCTCGAGTTCGGAGACCATCCGATTTAACTCGTCGAATGTCCGGATGTTGGCTATCAAGAGCCTTTCTAACATTTCCGGTCGTAGGCCCCTTTTGCATAGACCAACGGCCTCTTCATTTGCTGGTGGATTGGAACATTTCATGCACAGGTTCCTCCACCGCTTGATGTAATCCATCGTCGATTCGTCCCTACGTTGACGCAGGGAAGTCAACTCGACCAGCGTGAATGGCCTTTCAGTCAACTTGAACCTTTCTATGAATTTTCTTTGCATATCTTCCCAGTTTGCTACTGAGTTCGGCTTCAACTTGGAGTACCATTCAAAGGCGGCTCCAGTTAGAGTAGTGGCAAAGTACCTGAGGAGGTATGATTCCTCAAGCGCCAGTTCACCCATGTGCGTGACATAAAGTGCCAAATGTTCCTTCGGGGATCCACGCCCATCGAACCTTGGACACTTGGGAATCTTGGTGACTTCTGCCGGCAGCTTCTTGAATTGATGGTGAACAGGGTATGGCACCTGGTATAAATCCACCGTGGTTAGTCCATCGTCGTGTTCAGCTAGTTTTGCTTCAATCAGGCGTTCGATCATCATTTTTTGAGATACCGCCGCATAGTTTTGAGGCGGTTGGTAAGCCTGAGATGTGACGTGGATCTCGTCCTCTGGTGCCATCCACTGTGGCGGTTGTTGAGGGGGAGGTGGATATACCACCGGTCGAGGAGGTGGTGCAGGAGGTTGTTCCCTACGCACAACACGTGGCTCTTCGGGGACTTCAGCCACCCCTGAATTTTGTGCCAACTGGGACTGTAGTAGTGTAAATTCCTTGAGAAGCCTTTTTAATTCTTGATTTTCCCTCAATATCTCGGCTAAGTCGAGATTTGGGGGTGCAGCTTCGACTTCTCGATCATCATGAGGTGCCTCCTCTTCCACTCCTTCTTGCTGCGGGAGATCAACCATTGAGGGTTGTCGTGGAGGATTGGCAGCTGCGGCCTGGAGAGCACTATGACCGCGAGTGTTAGTCGCGCCGGGTCGAGTCGTGGTCTGCGGGGCCTCGGCATCGTCCTCTCGCCGACTTGAACTTGAAGCGGCCAAGCACGTGAAACCTTGCATCTTGCCCCCTGCCCCCAATGTTACATGTCTCTTTGGGGCTTTACGGGGGAGTGTAAACCGGGTAGAGACCGATTCTTTTTGTGGCAATGTCCGGGGGACCGTAAATTGGTCATCATGATAATATGACGCATAGCAGCGTCTGAAAGGAGGTGCAAATTGGACCGCCGGCCGAGGTGGAGTGGCCTTTGGTCGTGAGCTTTGAATAGACCGGGCGCTGGAAGAGCAACCGGCCGCATAGCGAGACTGGCTAACCTTAGGCAAGGATCCTGATGTGGGTACCTTGACCTTGGGCACCCATGTTTGTTTTGTATTCTGGGTAGAGGATTTGCTCCCCTGCCCCTTGCCAATATACCGGACGTCTGGTTGATCCTTGGTCCAAGCTGTGTTGAAGCGACTCGGAGGCTTGCCCCCAGTCGGATGAATAAAATGGAGGGGTTGATCGGCGAACCGACCAACAATTGGTGCTTGTCGGGCCGCAGATTGCTTCCGCTCCCGAGTTGCAATGTGGTCATTGGATTTATTCCCCGACCGAGAGGCATCAGGAAGCTGCGTTGATGAATGAACAACGTATGGAATTTGGCGAGCGCAGGATTGATTCCTAGCTCGTCGATCAGCATCGGGGGACAAGACCGTTGATCGGTTGTCCCTGTTGATTTGGCAAGCTGAGGGCCGATCCCTCACCTTGAAACTAGTATATGGAGGCGGAACCGTTGATCGGTTTCCCCAAATGACGCCCTGGGCCGAGGGCTGATCCTCTGCCTGAGAAGTAGTGGTGTGGTTGGCCGTTGCTCGACCGGGTTTGTTGCCCTTTGGATCAGAGGACCGACCCCTCCCACCATTAATAATTTGGACCATTGGCTGGCCGGACATGAATTGGCGGGTGGAAGGTTTCTTCTTCCCCCGGGTAGATGCAGCAGTATTGACACAAGGCTGGGAAGCAGCCTTGTTGTTTCCCTCTAACCGGGCCAGAGTGGCAAACCGGTTGGCCAGTGGCAATATTGTGAGCTTTGGCCTCATTTGCCTCAGCTCGGCTTGAGTGTAAACTGGGACGGCAGGGCGTCCGTTCCAGTAAATCCTCATGGAGCCCATTAAAAATGAGCGGCCTGAGGATCGCGAAGTGGGGGTCCTCCCAACACGGAACCTTTGTTGTTTGAGTGGTGCGGGAGTCTCCTCAGTAATTGAGATTTGGTTGACAGCAAGTGGTGCTTGAACTTGCACCGATTCTTCTTCTTTGACTTGCTCTTCTTCATTAGTCCCCGTCATTTGAGCTGCCAGAATAATCTGGCTAATAGGGTTGATGTCGGTTGGATCCGCAATGGGTGCGACCAGCTCCACGCCTAGATGGTGCGGGGGTAGGTACACCTCCGGATATGTCCCGAACATGACCGAGCACGGGGGAAATGCCAGCTCCCCATTGATACGTGTGTGCACGTAGTGCTCAGTCTAGAATACTCCCTTCGAAGACATCTTCTCAGTTTTCTTACCTGAAATAGACAAGGTAAGCTAGTTAGATGTAGAGAGTTTGGATTTGATTTAAGAATGCATATCTTCTTAGATTGCTATAACGGAGAGATGAAGGGAAGGAGAAGTCCCACCGGGCGTGCCAATTGATGTGACCTCAAAATCTAAAAAGAGATTTCTTTTGTTTGTTTTGGAAATTCATTTTCCTTTTGGATTTGAATTAAATTTGACTTGACCTCAGTATTGACTTCTTTAGGAAAATAGATGATATTCCATAAAAGTACTAACTAGGGTCAAAATTATTTGTTGAGGTTTTTAGGTTCTTTGAAAATTTGTTTTGACCTCTCCCCGTCGGATGGTGCGAAGATCCGACGTTAATTACATCGAGATAATACGAATACCCTTGATTAAGCGTCATAGCAATCCATTGGAACAGAAAAAAATGCATCCATAAACATAAACATTCACACACATATGGACATAGGAGAAAACGCTCCCATGAAATTGATGGAATGCAAGCACTCAATTTTAGTTTGAATTTGATTTGAATTTAAGTTGATTTAAGTTGAATTTGATTGATCGGTGGGTTATTCTGTTTGAGTTTGAGTCTGTTTTAATTGAATTTGACAGTTCGTTTATTATTTGATTTTGAATGGGATTTGTGCTTAGCTTAAGGAATATGGTTTGTTTGGGATGAAATTATCTTATTTAACCCATTTGATTTATTAAATTTCAGTTGAATATGTGGATTTTTAAATTTCATGAATTTGACAGTTTATGGATTCTTTCTCATGCAACTTTCAGATTTATGTGAACTGATTTAGGATTTAATTGTCTTGAATTGGATTTGTTGATGGATTATTTATTAATTTAAATTCAGTTTGTTTTAGGTTAAACTTGTTTAGTTAAAGCTAACTCATTTTAAAATTTGATTAATATGCAGATTTCACGGGGTTCGGATTAATAGTTCATTTGATTGATTTAACTTAATCTGGATTAAGGTTGTCTGATTAAGATTGATTTGGGCTTAATTTAAAGATTTTTGATTTGAGTTTGATTTAATTTGAATTTGTTTGATTGATTTTAAACTTGGTTTGGGTTTTTAGACAGTTTGTTTACGGATGGGGTTTCATGGGATTTGGGCTTATCTGTGGACTATGGTTTGCTGGAATGGATTTGGCTTTGGGAAATTTGGGTTATATTGGGTTTGGTTTGTTTTTGAGTTTGTTTTATTGAATTTATTAAAGTTCAGTTGAATTTGTTTGATTTGGAGAATTCAATTTGAGTTGAGTTGATTGATTTGAGTTAAAAGATTTATTTTAATTTGTTTTGAGGTTTGATTTAATCTGTTGATTTGGATTGGGTGAAATTGATTTAATTTGGGAGATTTGGTTTGGATTAGATGGTCCTTAAATTATCTTATTCTTCAGGTTCTGTATGAAATTTTTATTATTTGGATGTGAGTTGTTGATTTATTAATTCATGTTATTATCCTAGGAACTTGATGAATTTCGGATTTTATGCTTCTGTTATGACTTCTGCATGAATAGGCTTTTGTCTTTTTTCAAATTGGATTTGGTCGGGATTCAGTTCTAGAAATTGAATTTGGCTTGAGGGTTCAGTGAATTTTCAGGCCTTCAGGTTTCAATTCCAAAATTATATTTCGGATTGGTGATTCATTTGGTTTCTTTAAGTTTGGACTTTCTTTCTTTACACATTTGGGCCCCTTTGCAGAATTTTTACAGTTTCGGATCTTGTAGGTTCAGAATTGCTGCACTTTTATTTCTTTATTTGGAGTTTCCAGATTTATTTCAAATCTCGCACCTCAGCTACAAAGTTCAGATTTTGATCTTTTCAAATTTCAGACTCCATATCTCTTGCAGATTCTGCATTTTAATCGATTTCCAGATTGCAGGTTTTTAAATGGGTTTCTGCACAGATTCAGATTTCAGACTTTCATGGTGTATTCAGATTTTTAAATTCCAGATTTTATACGTTTCAGATTTTGAATTGGTGGTCTATTTGATTTTGGTCCAGGAAATATGGCTTTAAGTTTATCTTGGAAAAGTGAACTGGTTTGTTGGCTTTAATTTGATTTAAATTTACTCGGTTGGAGTTGATTAGACTTTGATAGATTATAATGAGTTCATTACAGTTTTATTTGAATTTGGAATATTCAGATCCTGGACCTTCAATTCTCAGATTTTCCTTGAACGTGAGGTTCAGATTTTGAATCTCCAAATTCCATATTGCAGATTTTTTTGGGTTCGGATATCCTGCTCAAGATTTCAGACCTTTTAAATGAGTCAAGTTCAAATTTCAGATTTTAATCTTTGAATTTCAGAGGTGATTCCAGATTTCAGAAAATTCAATTTCAGGTCTGCTTTTCGGTTTGTGGTTTTACAGATTGACAGATTTCAGATTTAGTTTAGGTTCAGAATTTTTACAGATTTCTCCCCTTGTTAGAACATTCAATTAACATCCGGATCCTCCACCGGAGGCTCAAGCTTCTGCCGCAGATTTTATTTCTTCTTTTATCTTTTTTTTTATTTGCATTCCAATCATTTCATGAGGTCTTTGAACTCCTTTTTTTTATTATTGAATTTACACCGAACATAATCTCCACATTGTTTGAAATATATGACATTCATTCTATCAACTTAGTATCAAGCATCTATCGGTCTTGAGATCAACTTGAATTTGTCTTGAACATGTTCAGCCTTTAATAGGCATCCTGGAATTTATTTGATGTCTTGAGATTGAGCATATCCCGGTCTTTGATAGACTTGTGGGAAAATTAGCTCATGTCGATTCCTTCGACTCCTTCATGAGTTGATGAGCTGTTTGTCAAACCGGTAAGACATTGGGGTCTATTAATGACCTTTGTATGTCCACTTTAAAAAGAGGGTCAGGAGATGGGTTTAGAACCGGCCTCCTGGTTTCCCTTTGTTTTGAATTCTTTTAAGTTGAGTCGAAGCCATGAGGTGGGTTTAGAACCGGCCTTATGCTTGCCTCGGTTTGTTTGAATTAAATAGATTTTTATTTAATTTAAATTGATTGTTTGTTTTATTTTATTTTTTGAATTAATTATGGGTCAGGAGGTGGGTTTAGAACCGGCCTCCTGGTTTCCCAATAATTTTGAATTCTTTTAAGTTATGCCGAAACCATGAGGTGGGTTTAGAACCGGCCTTATGCTTGCCTCGGTTTGTTTAAATTAAATTGATTTGAAAATTTAAATTTCAATGCCCCGGCACTGTTTATCCAGGTCAATTGGGCTTCATGGGCCAAGCCCAGCACATCTTGGCCCCTGCGTGGATCTCCTCCCCCTCTTCTCTTTTTTTTTTAACATCCTTTGAAGGTGGGCCCCACCACCTTAGTTGACCTGCGGGTCAACTGGCTCACGCGGGCGCGCCCCCTCGCGGCCGCTCCCTCACGCGCGCGCGGCATCTCTCACGCAGGCCCCTCTCTTTTTTTTTGTGTTTTCCCTGTCGGGTGGGCCCCACGGAGGGTTTTCCACCGTGGCTCAATGTCGGGGGGGACAGGGGGACATTATTCCCCCCCTCCCGACGGCTTCCTCCCCGCGGCGACGGTGCCCCGCGGCGACTCCCGCCTTCGGCTGCCGCTTGGAGGCGGCGGAAATGGGAGCTCGGTGGCTGCGGGAGCTCGAAGGGGGCTCTGTCGACCCAACCAGGAGGCGGGAGGCCTCGGCAGGGGGGCTCACGTCGCGATGGGGAGGAACAAGGGGACCTCCTCCGGCGATGACGGCGTCCGCAGTGGCTTGCGGTAGGGATTGGAGGCTTGGCAGCGTACCCAGAGAATGAGGAAGGGGGCTTCACGGCGGTCGAACAACTCCGGCAGAGGGGAGAGGGCTTCGCGGCGGTCGAATGACTCCGGCGGAGGGCAGAGGGCTTCGCGGCGGTCGAATGGCTCCGGCGGAGGGAAGAGACAGCTCCGGTAACCCTTCCTCTTGGCTCCCGATCTCGACCTCTCTCTCGGTTGCTCTCACGGTCACCCCCCCTGGTCTCTCTCCCGCGACAACCCTCCAGCTCTCTCTTTATAGCCGTCTCCGGGCGCGAGGCTCCCTCGGAAGTCCGTGGAAGCTTGGATGGACCCCCGGTCGGTGCAAGGTGCTGCCTCAGGGACTGGTTAAGGGGTTGGCCCCCTATTCCGGATCCTGCAAAGGAGAACACCCCCTCCTGCGCACCCGACCTCAAGTCGGCCACGATAAAGCGCCCCGCCGACTTGCTATTTGCGTCTTGCCTCCCCCTTTCTCCCTTTTGCCTGGCGGTGGGTCTCCATCCCCCATCGTTTTCTCCTCTCTTTTTTTTTTGAAATTCCAGGTGTCGACAACCACCCAAATGTTGGTGGAGAAGGAGAAAGGCAGTTGGGTAAGATTTGGTTGTACAATCATGTCAAATGCGTGGACAGATAGAAGTGGTAAATCATTAATTCGCTTTTTGGTAAACACTATTACTGGGATAATTTTTTTGAGATCAGTTGATGTTTCATCAGAGGTAAAAGATGCCAGACTGTTAGCAAGTCTTTTTGATAAGGTTGTAGAGGAGGTTGGTCCATCTAATGTCCTACAGATTGTTACAGACAATAAGGCGAGCTATGTGGCTACAGGCTGCATTTTGATGGACACACACCGTCATTTGTTTTGGGCACCATGTGCTACTCACTGCCTTAATTTAATGCTTGAAGATATTTCGAAGTTGTCACCAATAAAATCCACAATTCGACATGCAAAATATGTCACAAACTTTATTTATGGGCACACCAAGGTTCTAGCACTTATGAGAAAATACACAAATGATAAGAACCTTGTTCATGCTGCTGTAACTAAATTTGCAACTAACTATATGAGTTTGGACAGTTTAAACACATGTAAGGATGATTTGCGACATATGTTCACCTCACAGGATTGGACAAGTAACAACAATCGATGGAATGAAAAAGTTGAAGGAAAGAAGAGTTGTGAAATTGTATTGAAGACAACATTTTGGAAGGGAGTGATTT
This sequence comes from Cryptocoryne crispatula var. balansae, assembly GCA_036172225.1. Taxonomy (NCBI): domain Eukaryota; kingdom Viridiplantae; phylum Streptophyta; class Magnoliopsida; order Alismatales; family Araceae; genus Cryptocoryne; species Cryptocoryne crispatula. The sequence goes on from CM069920.1 coordinate 22,239,808, forward strand.
ATGCTTTGAAGATCTTTAAACCACTTGTCCTTGTATTGCGGCTAGTTGATGGTGAAAAGCCAGCAATGGGATATATATGAAGCCATGTATCGTGCCAAGGAAGGAATAAAAAGGCACTGGATGATATAATAGATAAATATGCCCCAATATGGGATATCATTGACAGAAGATGGGATTTTTAGCTACATCGTCCGTTGCATGCTGCGGGGTATTATCTAAATTTCTAGTTTCACTATGCTAATCCTGATATTGAGAGTAACAATGAAATCAAGTGAGGGTTGTATGATTGTATTGAAAAGTTGGTACCTTTACATGAATACCAAGAACAAATTTTTAGGCAATTGGCGATATATAGAGAGGCACACAGTATGTTTGGTAAGGACATGGCTATTAGGCTACGAAAGACATCCACTCTGGGTGTGATGATTTGTTATTTATTATTAAACTTGTATCAATCACTCTAGTGTATTCTAATAGCTATTTGTTCTTTTGTAGCAAATTGGTGGGTAGATTGGGGTAGCACGACTCCTCGATTACAAAAGTTGGCAATATGCATATTGAGCTTAACATGTAGTGCCTCTAGTTGTGAACGTACTTGGAGCATATTTGAGCAAGTAATACTATTATTCTTTTTCAATTTCAAGGCATTTGAACTAATCTAATATCATTTGTTTGATTAATAGAATAATATTTTCATTTTTATTTGTTGTAAAGATTCATACAAAAAAGAGGAATAGATTAGAATGAAAGAAATTGAATGATTTGGTATTTGCCTAATACAACCAAAGGTTTAGGGAAAGACATCTAAAGTTGGAGAAATCGGGTCTAGACTCAATATCCTTAGATGACATTGATGAATCAAGTGAGTGGATTACAAATGAAGACAAAAATCTTGTCCATGAAAGCGAAGACTTGAGATGGACAGATGTAGAAGTTACTGCTGGGATGGATGGAGAAGAGGGTCCAAGTACGAGGTCGTATTTTAAACAATACATGTCTTAGTTCTAGTTGTTGAGTTTGGTTCATTTTTTGTTCAAATTTCTATGTTATGTTCTAACATATTCGAAACGAATTTCTAGATCTTTTGAGAAAAGAGTTCGTCTTTCTAATGAAGATTCGGACGATACCAGTAATGATGATCAGGAAGCTCCCCCCAATCTTAAAAATGATAGTGATTGATAGTGACCAGTGAGTGATATATATATATATATATGGTTGTATTCGAATTAGACTTACTTTATGTATTATGTAACTTATGGTATATTTAATTATCACTCTTGTTACTTAATGATGTTATGTTTGTTATGTATATCAATCCTCTTTTGTTCTTAGAATTTTTTATCTAATTTTTATTTTTATTTCATTTTTACATACTTTTTATGTATTTATTTCAATTATTTAATACCATATATATCTTTATTAAAATAAATAATATTAAAATAGTTAATTCCCAGGTGCATGAGGCGAGGTGTTGGGTCCTAGGGGTGGCAATGGGCCGGGCCGGCCCACGGGTTCGCGGGCTGGGCTGGCTGCGGGTCATTTGACGGGCCAAACATTTTGGCCCGCGGGCTTTAGTTGGGCCGGCATACGGGCCGAAGCGGGCCGACGCGGGCTAAAACGGGCCAAATAACTTTTAATTTTTTATGTCAAAACATCATTTTTACTTATTAAAAATATATTTAAATTAAATTATTATTAATTTTATAATGTTATCTTAAATAATAAAATTTATCATATTTAATAAATATTTATTTATAAAATATATAGTTGGGCCGGGCCGAGTCGGGCCAAGTCAATAATTTTTGCGGGCCGGGTCGGGCCGGGCCAACAATGTAGTGTGGGCCGGGTTGGGCCGGGCCAATATATTTTGGACCGGGCCCTAAGCGGGCCGACCTCGGGCCGGGCCGGGCCCGGCCCATTGACACCCCTACGTGGGTCCCTCGTCTCAAGCGTCTCGTACCTCAGATAACATAGTGTAGAATGGTATGACATTGGGGCCTTTTTCTTTTGATGGAATTGACCTTTGTATGTCACCTTTATAGGGCACAAGACGTGCACAAAGGCGGCCCTCAATTAACCCATATGTTATAATTCTTTTTAAGTATGTCGAAGTGTAGGACGTGCACAAAGGCGGCCAATCCTCAATTAATTTTGATTATTTGATTAATTTTTCAAAGACAGAACGTACACAAGGCTGCCTCCCAATAAGTCTAGAACGTAGGACGTGCCATGAGGCCTGTTCCCAATTAGTTTCAATTTGGGTTAACTATGAATTTTATTAGTTTTGATGTCCTCTTGGCCAACGTTGAGCACTGTCCGGGCTCATTGGCCTGCTGAAGTGTGCTGTCGGCTTTGCTTGTTCACTTGCCGGACAATTTTCTCTTATATCCCTGCTGATCGGACCATCTTCTGCGCCTATACCTGGTCGCTGAGGTATTCCTGAACCCTTGCTCGATCTCTATGGCCTGGGCAATTCATAACAGACTTCCGGCTCTTCTCTTTCCTCTCTGCACAATCAAGTGTTCGGTCTTGTCCTTCAATTTTGATGCTCGATACTTGGACGATCTGTGTACTGACGGTATGATCAGGCATACTGGGACAAGGTTGACCAGATTTTGGATGAAGTTCGATAGGCTCAGCATGAGCTATCCGGCAGGGCATCTGGTTTAGCCTATTTGGACCGAGAGAGGGGTATGCAGATGGGTTGAGAGCCAACTGTTAGCCCGGGCTAGGGCTGTTCATTGATTGGGTTGACCCAACAACCCGAACCGAACCAGCTAATTTTGGCTGGTTTGGTTCGGGTCAAGTGAGGTATTTATTTGGTTTATAACCCGAACGGAACCGATTTAGAGCAAACGGTTCGGTTCGGTTCATGGCACCTGTAACCCGTTCCAACCCGTTTAACCCGATTAAGAGTATGCTAGTTATTTTGTGATTGCCCCTTCTCCCAAATTCCTTGGGAAGAATTTGAACCCCGATAGTTCTCCGAGGATCTGAGTTGTAGCACAACCTGCAAATAGACATTGCTCTCGTCTCCATAACACTTCCCTCCACTCTCATCCCCCGATGACAATGGCAGCCACCGGCGACAACTGCAAGCAGGAGTTGCTACATCTAGCAACTGCAAGCAAGAGATGCCCACGCGACGCATCATCTCGCAGCTTTGCTGCTCGGTGGTTGCGGAGAGGATCGCCTACCCCAATGACCAAGTATCTTCTGTGCTGTCCTACGGATCTAGATGCCGACAGAAACGGGCAGTGCGGTGACTCCATCGGCCATCTTATTCTGCCCTAGGAGAAAAAAGCGGGCAATGGGCTGAGGGAAAAGATGATAAAGAGGGGGAAGTACCCGGATTTCTGTAAAGTATTTATTATCTTTTTTTTTTCTTATCATGAATAAACTTTGAAGATTGATAATGAAGACGTCTGTGACTTTTAGAAGAAAAGAACTTGATAATTTTCTTATCACACGGAGATTGTTTCCTGTATATTTCTGGACAATAAATTTGTTACTAAAGAACTTGGATACAAAGCATTGTTTTATATATGTTTTAAGGATGTTATGTTTTTCCAAATTTGCTTTTTTGAATGTTAAAGCTGGCTTTTAGTAGAAAAATGACGGGTAATTTGTGTATAAAAAGTGATGAGAAAAATTTTGATGATATAATGAGGCATGTTAATTAGCCCAAATAGAGGTCTAAACCGAAGACCAAACCGAACCAAAATGAATTAGTATGGTTCGGTTTGGTTTGATTTGAAAATTTTTTGGTTTGGTTTGGTTTGTGTTCTAAGTTTGGTTTGGTTTGGGTTGGAAAAAAATAAGTATAAACCAAACTAAACCAAACCATGAACACCCCTAACCTGGGCAAGGCACTCGATCGGTACTCTGTTTGGGTGTATGGATAACCACTTTATAGAAATGAGAGAAACGAATATGAAATGGATTGGTTCTAATTCCATTAAATTACTGGAACATCCAGTAGTTTATATGATACATAAACGATTTGAAATTTATAGAAATCAATTTGCACATCTATCCTACATTCCAGGTCATAATAGATTCCCCCGACTCATTATGTAGAAACCATGAAATGTCAGGTTGGGATCTGGGTCCCAATCTTTGGTCAGTTTTTGAGCCGATCCTGACTCTAGGATCCCAACCCCATAGATATTTTTAAATTATTATTTTATTATTTTTATTCCTACCCTGGCTGACCTAAGTCTCGACCCGGGTCCCAACCCCGACCCCACCTTCCTTGTGTAGAACATTTCATTTTTCTTCGTGTGGCTTACAATATCTTTTCTGCTATTTTCTGGAGTAGATCATGGACCTATGGTCATGTTTGTTTTCACCAAGGTGGAGTCGGGGGTCGGGATCGGGTCGGTCGGGCCTAAAATCAACCCAAGTCGGTTGGGGTCGCGACCCGGGTCGGGTCGGGGTCGGAAAAAATAATAATAATAAATTTATTTAAATATATTAACCGGGTCGGGGTCGCGGGGCTGGGTCAGGGTCGGTCGGCCCAAAAACCGACCGGGTCAACCGACCCGGCCGACTGGGTTGCCGACCCCGTATATAATGGTTTTCACTACCACTTGGATTCTAGCATCGATTGTTAGAATAAAACTTGAATCTGGATATTAAAAGCTGAAGAGCTTGTGTATGAATAAACGGGATTTACAATTCTCTTAACTATTGGTCATGGGTTATTATTTAGATGTGTTGTAATCATCAATTAGCTTATTCCAACCTATTTAAAATTTTAAAATTTTATTTTATTTGATAGTTGAAAATTCTGATAATTCTATTTCTATCAAATATCCATCTAGCGATAACAACAATAGAGCACATCAATGGGCCTGTTAAACGGACCCCGTTTGGCATGAATATAATTTAAGGATAATACTAATTTGTTCCTAAATTTTTTAAGATAAATTAGGATTCTAGACAATCAAGCAATTTATCTAGACTAAGGTGATGATTAAGCTTAATCTGAAAGTCTTAACTCTTAATTTCATGTCTAAGTTCTTAATAAGTGGTAAAAAAGTGCTGAATTGAATTTAGATATAAGAAGTTACCTTTGTTTGATAAAAAGATCTTTTAATATCACCTTTCCTTCCCTTGGCTTCTCCAACAGAGACCCCACCAAGAAGTCTCCAAGAAAGCAACCCGCTTCCTTCCAATGCACATGCACCCCAGTGCTGACGGTAGCTGCCGGGAGAGGATGGAGAGTGAAGGTCTGAAAATAAAAAAGCTGAAGTCAGGATCTGATCCATTAAGAGGTTTTTAAGAGTTAAGAGCTTTATTTAGACACTTATTATGACGTTTTATCAAACACCCTAAAAAGTCTGATCTCTTACCGAATCAGTGTTTAGAGGTTCATTAAGTTTAATCAAACAGACCCTAAGGTGATTAAGCTTAATCTGAAAGTCTTAACTCTTAATTTCTTGTCTAAAATCTTAGTTTGTGGTAAAATTAAGTACTTAATTTAATTAAGATATTTTAACCTAACATGTCTGATAATTTATTTAAAGGAAAAGGTTTAAAGTAATGTTAACTATTGAAGGTGTTCACGTCATCAAGCTCTGAATAAAAAAAGTTGTTTTAGTTCACTTATTTTTTAGATGTATTTTCGGACATTAGAGGTTCATATAGATCTTAATTAAGTGTTTTTGTCAAACACACTAAAAACTCTACAGTCTGATCGAATCAGATATTAGAGGATGAATAAGCCCAATCAAATGGGCTCTAAGGAGCTTTTGAATCAGATTAATTCACGTCAGATATGAGATTTTATAGTCTACTTGGTAGAATCTCTTAAACATTATCTAAATCCATATCTTAATTCTGAAAACCCCTCTTGTAAAAATAAATGAATAGAAATAAATTTTTGCTTGTTAGACATTTAGGTGCTGTTTGGTACGGGAATAACTTGGGGATAAATCTGGATTATTCTCAAAATTTTGGGAATAACCTAGGTTTATCCCCAAAATTTTATGGTACCAAACATGCCCTAAAAGCCTAAACTTGTCTCCTAGGTGTAGTCATATGCTTTAAGGTGGTATTGTCCTTAACATCTTAATCAAATTAAGAAGGTGGCGTTTGTTTAGACTTAGGGTGGCATTTGATTAAACTTAGTCGGAAAGTTTTAACTCTTAATTTCACGTCTAAGTTCTTAGATTGTGGTAAACTTAAGTACTAATTTAATTAAGAGATTTTAACCAAACATATTTGATAATTCATCTAAAGGGAAAAAAAATCTTCAACTAATGTCATCTATTGAAGGTGTTCAAGTTCTTGAACTCTAAACAAAAAAATATTTTGATTCACTTATTTTTTTTAAAATTTATTTTAAATATTAGAGATTCATATAGATCTTAATTAAGTGTTTTTGTTAAACACATTAAAAACTCTAATGTCTGATCACATCAGACATTAGAGGGTGAATAAGCCCATTCAAATGAACACTTAATCTGAAAGTCTAAATTCATAATTTCATATCTATCTTCTTAATTTATGATAGAATTAAATACTTGGTTTGGTTAAGATGTTTGTATGTTAATCAATTTAATATTTACTTAAAGATATATTATTTATGTAATTTATATCATCAATAGAAATATTACATCTGAAAAAAAAACTAAATCTCACGACTTATTTTTAAGATATTTATTAATGGGGTGTTCGGTTGCATGATAATGGAGGTTTTTATTTTAATTTCTTAAAATTGTAAGAAATCTTGTTAAAAAAGGTGTTTGACAACTTTGACAATTTTATATTTTGAAAGTGATTTTCTTCTTAAGCAATAAAAGAGGGTCTCACCTCTTTCTTTTTCCTTGTGGTCTCCCACTTTGTTTGGTCATGAATGGTAGTTACTCTTTTTTGTTATCACGTCTCTCCAAACATGATAATTTTATGTCATGAGTTGGTTCACTTTTTATTTTAATATAATTTTTTTATCATGAAAGTGTACAAAAAATTATCATGCAACCAAACACCCCATAAGAGATAAAAAGTACATTTAGAAATTAATTAAGATTCAAAATCAAACAATCTGAATGTTCAAATTGACCAAATTAGAGGTTAGAGATATGATAGGTTCAAACAAATACAATCTTAAAATTTACTATATATCAAGAGATTAGAAATGAAATTAATGGAGTGTTTGGTTGCATGATAATGAAGGTTTTTGTTTTAATTTTTAAAAATTGTAAGAAAACTTGTTAAAAGAGGTGTTTGGTAACCATGACAATTTTATATTTTAAAAGTGATTTTCTTCTTAAACAAAAAAAGAGGGTCTCACCTCTTTCTTTTTTCTTGTGGTCCCCCACTTTGTTTGGTCATGTGTGGTAGTTACTCTTTTTTGTAATCACATCCCTCCAAACATGATAATTTTATGTCATGAGTTGGTTCACTTTTTATTTTAATATAATTTTTTATCGTGAAAGTGTACAAAAAATTATCATGCAACCAAACACCCCATAAGGCTTCGTATTTTCGGATTAAGTCAAACCTAATGTCACCTACTAATATCTTTTGGTCCAAACTTTTTAACAATCTTCTCCCTATTATTCCATTATTCCGTGGCATATAATGAAAAAGGTGAGGGTATTTTGAATCTCATGTAATCTGGTTGGGATAAGCTTAGGTGACATTTGATTTAGCTTAATCAAAATGTCTAACATCTTAATTTCACATCTAACTTCTTAATGTGTGGTAGAACCGCTCTTAATTTTATTAAGACATTATAATTAAATTTGTATGAAAATATCTCCAAAATAGACATCTTATTCAAAATATGATCTATATTGTTAATGGCAACCACAATTAAAAATGTGTTTGATAATGATCAAAATCAATATATTAATAAAGTAAAATCTATACTTTTAGCGATAAACATAGCTATTCCTAAACAATTAAAAATATATAAGACTATTCATTTAATAAACCAGTATTTTTCAAACAACATAAAATGTCTAACCTTTGACGTCACAGGTTAGACATTTACTCAGCCCCAATTACTAATGTCCTGTTTGGTTAGAGTTTCATTTTTGGTACTATATCAATATTGATATTAATATTTTCAAATGCTGGAGTATTAATATCAAAAGTAATACAAGTGGACACTTGTATTACATAATATACTTTGTTTGCACTACAAATTTTAAAATTGATACAATTAACCAAACACCTCTTAATGGTTCCTATCAATATCAATTTTAAAATTGAGAGTGATAGAGGTACCTAATAATGTTACCAAACAGGGCGTAATATATTGACATCATTTTCCATACTAAATAGCATCAATCTTAACTTATTTGCCTTCTGCCTTAGATTGTTTCGGTCCACGGAAACAGAACACTCAGTCCATTTTAAATGAAGTTCAACGCGGAGAAAGGACTCTAATGGTAGTGTTTAGTTGCACAACAATTTGTTATACATTTTATGATAAAATTTTATATTAGATAAAAATTTAAGATGACTAAGGACATAATGGCCTGTTTGGTTAGAGTATCAAAAATAATATTATATTAATATTGATATTGATATTTTTAGAAGATGAAATATCAATATCAAAATTGATACAAGTGGACACTTGTATTACATAACATATGTTGTTTGCACTACTAATTTCAAAATTGATATTATTAGTCAAACACCTCAAGGTGATTACCAACAATATCAATTTTAAAATTAACAGTGATAGAGATGTCTAATAGTGTTATCAAACATGGCATAAACTATCACGCTCGATGAAATACGATACGAAAAAAAACTCAAGATCACATATATATACAACGTGGAAGGTTTCACCCTATTAAAGATTTAATTCTATGAAAAATATATTGTTGTAACAAAGACTAAATTTGTCATGCAATCAAAGCTCCATAAGATCCGTTTTAGAGGACATACTAAGAAATATAGGTAGTATAGTTTTCTAATGGCCTGTTTGGTTAGAGTATCAAAATTGATAAAATACCAATTTTGATATTGATATTCCAAGAATATGTAATATCATATCAAAAGTGATAGTATTAAATTTCTTTAAGCGTTTGGTAATGTTATATCAATATTAAAATTGATATTAAATGTTTGGGTAATATAATATCAATATGAAAATCATTATTAAGTACTTTGATTCCAGTAAAAACATGGGCATGATCCTCACATCTATCTGAGGCTCCACTCTGCATCTCAGTCTTCCCCCCGCTGCTTCCAGACCGTCTTCTCGACGACCGGTGCACCTGAACCAGACGGGGCCATGGAGGGAACCATGGGTATCTGTGTAAGCAAGAAGGAATCCGCCGCGGGTGCCTGCAAGAAAAACGCCGCCTTGAAGCTGCAGGGCGGCGCTGCGCCCCCCCGGTCCCTCTCTCCGCCGTCCTCGGAGGAGGAGGCAGTCGTCAAGGAGGTGCTCACGGAGACGCCCCTTCCGTCGTCTGCCACCACGAGGTCCAACTCCCGCAAGGTACCGGCAAAGTTCCCCGGCGCCGGCAAACTCACCATGCGACGGGGGACTCCGGCTTCTCTCTGCGGCCGCGGGGGGGGGGGGGGGGTCCGCGGGGGGGGTGACGGGTGGGGGGACTCCGGCGGCTTCTCTCGGCAGCCGCAGGAGGCAGGGGCGTCTGCCGCGGGGGGGCGACGGGCGGGGGCGAGGGGGAGGGGGAGGCGTCTGCGGTAGAGGCGTCTGCCGCAGGGAGGCATCTCTATCCGTTTTAATACAGGTCTTGACTTGTATTGTTTATGATAATTTTTTTAACTATTAATCTTAAAATTAATATTGGTATCCAAACACTCACTGATACAAAGTATCAATATCAGTTTTGAAACTGATATCAATACAGGTGCTTGATACTATAAACAAACAGGCTGTAAGATATTGTGGTCTATTTTGCTAATAATGATCAGGTGATTTATTTATTAATTTTTTTTGAAGAGTGACCGCTTCGGTTACTGCAATGCATCCAGGCAAGATCAAACCTGCACTCCTGCTGCGAGCGGAGCTGTGCGTGTCCACTGCGTTACAAGCACGATAATTCACGATCATAACATAACATCCGTTACCTATATATCATACAATATGTAGGTATAAATAACAATCCGTAGCTTTGGTCCTCCACCTGACTTAACTTTTCATCCAAACATATTTTTATGTTTCAAGTAATGCTTGATCACATTTCTTGGATCATAACCACCTCTTATAAGCATTGGTTCGCTCATCAACAGTAGATTTTAGAATAATCGATTTTAAAAATACGTTCACTTACATCTCATCTCAAATTTGAGAAACATATACTAAAATCTGACTGAGTGCATCGTCTCTTTACGACTGTGTATATTTAGATAGCATTTATTTGGCTTTGATCACGCATGCAGGGCAAACGTAAAACCGGCACCGTATGAATATATATAACAAGTACAATTATGGAATATCTGATTGTGATTTGGGTCTCGACCTGAGTGTGACTGAATCAAATTTTGAGTTAACTCACTCGATCCGGACCTCAGAATCCCGACCTCATCGATATTTTTAAAATATTATTTTATTATTTTTTATTCTGACTCTAATCAGCTCAAGTCCCGACTTTGGTCGACTCAAGTCAATTTCGACCCAGTCGACCTCGTCTTCTTTGCGTATAACTTGTACAATCAGTGTAATATAGTTCAAAACAAGTGTCTGGTTGATGTGAATCCAACCAGACTTGAATCCGGAAAAAGTCTAGCCATTCTAGAAACATATTTGATTGGACTTCGTATACTACAAAATTTTTCTTTGTAGTTTTCTGAAGTTTTAAGTTCTTCTCTAGTGTCTAGAAACAATGTAAGATTGCATTTTTACCATTCGGATCAAAATTTAAAGGTAAATTTGGATTATTTCGTCATTATCTTGTATCAGGCGAGCTGTTAGATAGGATGAATGATGTTTCTCTTAATATTATTTACCTTAAAAATCAGAATCACTATTTTTACTGGTAAAATGGGAGACGCACAAATTTTTTTATTTTCTTGAGCTGATTGTGCTTTAAAATATATTGTATACACTAGTCCTCAAAACGATTTATTTAATTTAATATGTTTTAAAGAATTAAGTTCTTCGAATCTTGTGTTTTTGAAAAATATTAAACTCCACCTAAAATATTCAAAACATGTCATCATTCTTATATTTTTATTTTTTTACAATGATGTTTTCTCTTTTCTAGATAAATAAATAGGGCGTAGGACAGAGACGATCAGACGAGGGATGCTTTTGGAGAGGAGCAACTTTACCTTACAAATTTTAAAAATATTTTAGTAACCTTATCATTTTGAACAGTAAAATATTTTGAAGAGGTACTAGACGTTCTTTAGTTTTAATGGGTATGTATTGAGAATATAAATATTTATATTAAGAAATTAGTACTTTATTATATTATAGTCTCTAATTACTTAAATTTCTAAACACAAATAGATAAATATATATAGATATATATATATATATATGTATTGGTGACTTGTGAGGCACGCAAAGCGATCAGGAGCTCTGATAAGGCGATGGGGGCGTTCTGCTTTCTCTCCGCCGCCCTGCTCCTTGGCGTGTTGTTCGTCTTGGCCGATCCTCTTCGCCGGCGGCGGACGACGCAGAGTAGCCTCCCCGGCGCCGGTAATCTCAAACGCTACCCCATCATCGGCAACCTTCCTCAGTTCGTTAAACACCGCCATCACCTCCTCGAGTGGGAGACAGAGCTCCTCGCCGCCTCCCCCACCCACACCATCTTCCTCTGCCGCTTTCTCAATGTCCAGGGCATCATCACCGCGAACCCCGCCAACGTCGAGCACTTCCTCAAGACCAACTTCTACAGCTACCACAAGGGACCCCGCTTCACCTCCAACATGGAGGACTTCCTCGGCCGCGGCATCTTCAACGCCGACGACGAGCTGTGGCGCGTGCAGCGGAAAACCGCCAGCGCCGAGTTCAATACCCGATCCCTCCGCGCCTTCGTCGCCGAGAACGTGCAGCGGGAGATCCGAGGACGGCTCCTGCCGCTGCTCGAAAGGGCTGCTGGCGCAGGGGCCGTCGTCGACCTGCAGGACGTGCTGGAGCGTTTCGCCTTCGACAACGTCTGCAAGGTCGCCTTCAACAAGGACCCCGCGTGCCTCGCCGGCGGCGAAGAAGAGGGAGAAGAGCCCAAGGGACCGGGGCGGCCATCGGCGGATTTCGCTGCGGCCTTCAAGGATGCCACCAGCATAATCTTTGACCGCTTCCGCTACGCCATCCCGCGGATGTGGCGGATCAAGAAGCTGCTCAACGTTGGATCGGAGAGGCGGCTGAGCAAATCCGTCTCTATTGTACACCGATTAGCCGCGCATATCGTCCGCTCGAGGAAGATGGAGAAAGAGGACAATCCGGTGCTCCGCCACCAGGACCTTCTGTCACGGTTCCTTTCCGGGGAGGACAACTCGGACGAGTATCTCCGAGACATCGTCATCAGCTTCATCCTCGCGGGGCGAGAAACGACCTCATCGGCGCTGACCTGGTTCTTTTGGCTCCTGTCCTCGCGACCGGAGGTCGAACGCAGAATAGTGGACGAGGTCCGATCGGTGCGGGCAACTCGAGCGGGGCTCGCCGTTCCTCCGGCGGATGCAGATGGCGAGACCTTCGGCTTCGAAGAGCTGAAAGAGATGCACTACCTCCATGCCTCCATCTCGGAGGCGATGCGTCTGTACCCTCCGGTGCCCTTGAACAGCCTGACCTGCCGCGCGGACGACGTGCTGCCCGACGGCACGGTCGTCAAGAGCGGTTGGTTCGTCTCGTACAGCCCCTACTCGATGGCTAGGATGCCGGCGTTGTGGGGGGACGACTGCGAGGAGTACAGGCCGGAGAGATGGCTGGACGACGGCGGGCGGTTCCGACCGGAGAGCCAGTTCAAGTACCCGGTGTTCCACGCCGGGCAGAGGGTGTGCCTGGGGAAGGAGATGGCCTACATACAGATGAAGTCCGTAGCGGCGGGCGTGCTGGAGAAGTTCGAGGTGGAGATGGTGGACAAAGAGAGGCGCCCGGGGAAGATACTGGCCCTGACGCTCCGGATGGAGGGAGGCCTGCCGGCGCGCCTCCGGAGGAGGTGGTGACTGGTGAGTTGAAGCTAGCCTTATCCATCAGAGGGGAGGCTTGTAGACAATTACGGCGGTAAAGCGCGGCATCCTCGCAATACTTCTCCGCCATGGAACGGAAATAAGTGTTTGGCACTAGTGGACGACACGAGTAAGTTCAGTAGTGAATTAGAACCTTGGAGAGCCTATATTAGAAACAAAGCATAAATAGTTAATGGGGTGTTTGGTTGTACGTTAATGAAGATTTTTATTTTTATTTTTAAAAATTATAAGAAAATTTGTAAAAAAAAGTGTTTGAGATAATTTTATGTTTTAAGAGTAATTTTCTTCTTAAACAAAGAAAGATGGTCTCATCTTTTTTTTTCTTGTGATCCTTCACTTTGTTTAGTTATGTGTGGTAGTTATTTTTTTTTGTTATCACATCCCTCTAAACATGATAATTTTATGTCATAAATTAATTCACTTTTTATTTTAATACAAGTTTTTATCATAAAAATATATAAAAATTATTATGCAATCAAACACCCCCTAAATGTTCACGACGAATTTGGAGTTTCTTTCCAAATTTAACAAACGTCTGTTCACCATACATTAGCGCCTGTCCAATTTAGTAGTGAAATTATAAGAATTTGATTTTGATTTGAAATTTTGATTTTGATTTCAATAATTTTAAAATTATTATATTTTAATTTTGATTATCAAAATTGAATTTGATAAATATTTCAATATTATTTTTTATTTAAAATGAGTCAATAATTTATATATAATTATTAAAATTTGATATAATATTTTTAAAATTTTATTTTTATCATTTTATATATTATATTTTATAATTTATATAATATAATATAATTTAATTTTATTATAGCCGAGTTTCACATTTTAATCAATGCACACAAACGTTCGTATCAACTCATGCTTTTCCATGAGTCATTCACATTTACGATATAGAATATGCTATGTCTATCCACTTAAACATATACATCATGCAATCAAGATAACCACATAGACACATGCATACATAATGCTATTAAACAATCTAAAATACCACACGACATACTATATATGTCCAACATATCATTTCTATATGCAACATACATAAACAATACCATTCTAGATAACCATGCTAAATATAAACTAAAAATGAGACCATAGCCACTGTAGCGTGATTAAACACAAGATTCATTGGGTGCTAATAATCGCCAAGTCCACTAATCATGTTAATCTATCACAACATGATTAATTAGGTTAACATAATCTACATATATATGCCAATACTAACCTACTAAAAAGCTAATTTGACAATAATACATCACTTATCATGCTTGCTCTTATACATATAAAGAACAATAAAACATATTAACCACTTACAACATACATCAAACATATCTAACCAATTAACACATAATATATTTCACTAACCACCACATAACCATACATACCAAAAATCATACATAACAGGTAATTAACATGGTTAAAATTCTATAAATCATGAAAAGTTTTGAAAAAATAAATTTAATAATAATAGACACACAAGAATTCTTACCGGATTGGATTTGTAAAATTATGAGTGGAACGACTACGAGAAAAGCTAGACAAGATGATACCGTGCTCAAATCAAACCAAGCCAAATGTTCATCTTCTTTTTGCTAAAAAGGAGAAGAGAATAAGAGGAATAAGGAGTTGCCGAAAGGGGGTACAATAGGAGAGAGAGAGAGAGAAAGAGAGAATAGGAAAGTTATATACCTGGTCATTGTTGGTCAAAGAGAGAAATTGGTCGGTCAAAGCCCAGTCAACGCGCTGTGAGGGGCTGAAGAGGGTGGTACACGGTGGCACACGAGGCGGCAGTGCGCAGGTGCGTGAGGACGGGCGCACGGAGTGGCATCAGCAAGGTGGTGGCTGACATTGGTGGGGCGGAGGTGGTGCCACTACGTGGTGAGGCGGCCACGCGCTCGGCTGGGGTTTGTAGTGCGGGCTCGTGGACTCTGCCGAATAGGGTTGTAAACGGATGCGGATAAAATTTGGATTCGCTCCGAATTCGTATCTGTTTAGGCGGATAATATCCGATTTTAGATATTCGTCGGAGCGGATATCCGGATACGAATATTATCCGAATGTTAATCGGAGCGGACACGGAAATGCCCGCTCCGCTCCGTTTAAGATCCGCTCCGAATCCACCTTTGATAATATATACATAATATATATAATTATATATTTAAAATCATTATATTTACAAATATGATTAAGTATTCTTTATTATATATTAATATACTAAGTTAATATTGATAAATATATGATAAATTTAATATTTTATAATTTTATTTCTATGTATTTGTATATTATTAAATATATTAATTAAATAATATTTAATTAACATTCCGAAGCGGATATTATCTGTATCCTCTCCGAATCCGAAGATTATCCGACTTATAATATCCGATCCGTATTCGTATCCGATTCGGACCGGATACGGATTATCCGAATAGCTAAACGGAGCGGATACGGAAACGTCATATCCGCTCCGTATCCGCTCCGTTTACAGCCCTACTGCCGATGGCAAAGGCAGCCACAACAGTGGCCTTCGACCGCATTACTGATGACAGTACTCGGCAAAGACGTGGACGCTCTGCCGTCCGCTGTAGGTGATAGCAACTGGGCGGGGTACGTGGACACTCTGCCTGTGACAATGCACTGGCGTGCAAACGAACTAATACACAGCAATTATTTCGAAGTTCGATTTCATAAAATTTTAACTTGACTCATTTATTATGTTCAATAAATAAATTTGAATAAAAAATAAAATTTAACTTATTAAATGAGTTGAGCTTGAACAAACTCTTACTCTGTTCAATAAACTCGTAAATAGCTCGATTAAATATTTTATTATTTATTTGTTTTTAAAAATTAAATTAAAAGTATTGATAATTATATATTATCATTTAAATATATTAAATAATTTAAAATTTAAGTTTAAGTTTAGATCGAGTTTCATAAATGAGCTAAATCTAGAGTATCACAAATAAATTTTTATTGATTTTGAGTTTTATAAGCGAGTTTGTATATAACTTAAGTTTGAACGTGAATTGAATTTTAGTTCAATTACTACTCGAGTTCGAGCTCGACTCGGTTCAATTAATAAACAAACCAAGCTTGAACAAGGGTTTAACATATTCGTTAAAACTCGAGCTCGAATTCAAACTTGTGTAAAATAAATGAGCTGAGCTTGAACACCATACTACTTGACTCGATTCGGCTTGTTTGCAACCCTAGTAGTGGCTTCGGCCGCGAGAAGAGAGAGATGGGGGAATCGGGAAGAGAGAGATGGGGGAATCGAGGGGGAAGAAAATGGAAAAAATTAGGGGAGGAGGAGGCTGCACGCTGAGAGGGAAAAGAGAAGGAAGAGGAGAGCTTTGTTGGGCATCAACGGGAGGAAGAAAGAGAGAGCAACAGAGGGAATCCTGTGAAGGAAACGGGGAGGAGGGAAAGTTATGATTTGGGAAGGTTAATAAGGTAGAAAATGGGACAAACAACAAGAGAGGGAGTAATCACACCCAATAAATCTAAATTAACACGCTTTTTTTTTGACTGACGAGACGGCGCAGCGGCACCGGACCGCGCTGCACAGCGCGTGGCGAGGGATCGAGCAACCGCTCGACCCCCATGAGATCCACCCCGCCCCCGCGAGGTGGCCCGGACAGATGGAGCCGGGACTCGAACCCAGCCCCTACTCCCCCAGGAGCAGGGGCACGCGCCTCGGCCGGCGCTAAATTAACACACTTACTATCTCTAGTTTAAACACTAACCACAATAAAAAAATACAACCATCTCTTATAAAACTAAATAGACACACTAAATTAAAATAAAACACCTATTAACTCATCTAGACCTTACTGAAAATAAAATAGGCTCTCTAATAATATAATGAATACTATAATTATACAATCTAAAATAAAATTATAAAATACATAATATTACGTCATCTTTGATAATTTCTCAAATATCTTGGATTTGTACTTCATAAAATATGTATATCCATATCTAAAGATATCATCTTTGAAAATTATAATGTAGAAATATTGTCATTTAGTCTTAATTAACATGGGCTAACCAGCTATATGTATGAGTTATATAAACTCATTAACCCATTATCCATGTCTAATAAATGGAGAGTTGGTCATTTTGTTTAATGGGATAATACTCACATTTGGTTAATGATTCAAAATCATTTGCTTTTATGTTTCCATCCATATGGAACTACTTAAGTTTTTCTCTCATTAATATGACCATATTAAGTTAAAGATATATTGATCTATCTCAACCCATTTCCTCCGAAGCTAAATATTCACACATAACAAGAGAGTTAATGTATCTATTATGATTAATCAATTTATTAAGCTCCCACTAGCAAACACTTTATCATTCAATTTCATAAAGCAATTACCATTTTTATAGCTCAAAATAAATCATCATTTATTCAAGTAAGAAATATAGATAATATTGTTATAGAAGGATATAATATCAATCTTAATGACTAGGATATTTCTAGAAGGCTATTAAAGATTCGTATCTCTCACAAGTAATGATGCAACTTTTGCACCATTTTAACATGTAGGCCAACATCTTCTTCATTAAACCTTCATTTACTTATCATCATTTGCAACTCTTTGCAGACAAAAGCTGCATATCCAGTATCTCATGCCAAGAGATGCATCTATAGTATCTTACAGAAGATACAAATAGCTAGTATCTATAAGAAATCATCTTATAAAATTTGGTGCAGTAGAAATAACAATTCATATGGGTTCATGTTAATCTTATCTCAATCAGAACTAAATGATGAAAAACAAAAATTGATCTCTACGAGTTTGAATGTACCTGATAGGGATTCATCTAATCTTGTAGAAAGGAAGAATAATAACTTATTAAGCATTTTCAACTATTCAAACGTCCGGTCTTTAATAGAATCCACACAAATTTCGTCCACAGCAGGTTCTCCTTTCGCACTAGGCTCGAGAACTCTTCCTAAACTAAGCTCCATCACCCATAGACACCTTCTAAAGATAGAAGAAGGTAGGGAGGAGGTTGAAGATGTGATTTTCTTCCTTGACTTAATAGGATTTTGCTAAAACCATTAGTATCTATAGAGATATTAAATTTTTTCATAACCCAAATCTTAATAAATTATGCCATTGCCCTTGTACTTATATATAAGTTCTTATGTGTATAGACCACTGGGTCCAACAGCCTATTTGGTTGAGACCTAAATAAAATAAAAAAATTCTATTTAATTTAATTAATTTCATTATCGGATAACATATTAATCAGCATATGATCATGAATGGTACAAGTCACATCTTATGATCTCAAATGGCTATAAGAAAAATCTTATCTCTATTGATCATTTCTTTCATCAGTTACTACATGGGATATACATGCTCATTCATTCAATGTTCCATATGGAAAGAAGTGTGGCATCAATTGTCAACTCCTTGATATACTGACTCTATATGATCTTGTACTTGGAATCGGATCAATTGAAAAACTTCTTTTTAAATTATCCTCTTTACCATAGAAAGATATTTGGAGTACTATCACATAGGATATTCACTCTCACTTACCGAGAGTGGACAATCCCTTATTGTCTGCTCAATTGCCTTTATCAGGTTTCCCTTGTACCCAATCCATCGCTATGTAGTACCATCTAAACTGTGATCCATAAGTCAATGGTCAAAGCACAAGTTTCGCTCAACAATGTATCTTTGGTGACTTAGGTTAAAGGTCTAATTATGCAACCGTGATGATAAAAAATCATGATTGTTAGTTCAGTAAGATATTATTCAGGGTTTCTGATTCGGCCAGTTCAATAAACTCATTTAACTAATGAGCACCTTTTTGTATATTTCTATGTCTCTACACTAATGACCAATAGGATTGGTCATCTTCATCACATGAGAAGATATCATATACACTAGTCTATTTGAATCTTTGATGTCCCATCTCAAGGATCCTATGACTATAAACTTTTAGATCACATACCTTTAGATGATCAATATCATTATTTTTATCTCATCTTGATTCAATCATCATTACATGTGATCAAGGATTTCATTACTATGTACACATCTAATAAGAGGCGATTTGCCTAATTAATTGAATGAGATATTTCTAAAAATGTTAAATCATATCATATATGATTGGATTATAAGGTATATATTTCTATCAATATCTAATACCACAAGATATATGTATAGTATCTGATACTATGATATACACATATAGTATTTAAACTATTAAGTGTATATATAAGATAAGTAAATCAATGACTTAGATACATGAAGCTTCTCATGCTCCACATTTTCTTTACATGCAATACATTTTACACTTTCTCTTACACCTACCACCATCATGATAGAAGAATTCTGTCTTATTTAGGCTTCATGATCTTAACCTCCTTCTTTGAGTTTTAATTGTGTCATTCTATTATGATCTAATGATCCTACTTATTTTCATTGGTCTCACCATCAAGAAGTATTGAAGATGTTTTATTATTTTAATTTGTCTTTAATTAGCTCATCACCATAAGCTAAGATGGATCTCATATTCATCTAACCATGTTGCCCCTACAATTTATACCTTATACAGGCTAACATCTATTATTGAGTAAACAATCCACCTTCTCTATATGATATTAAGAGATAAGAATCCCATCTTCTCTCATACTATTAAATAGTTTAGGAGGCACCTACTTCTAAAGTAGGTTAGTTATTTAGTCAACCATGATAACAATTCTCTTAATTCTAAATCAGTCTAAGAAATGTGAGTCATTAAGTTACTTGGAATCTAGTATGCTTTATTATTAATGGTTTATCATTGTATTCTACAATAAAGATATAACATCATTAATATAATTTTATAGACATTCATTTGAAATCATAAAATGATCTTTCATCCTAATTTATGCTCCCACTAATTTACAATGAATTTGCATAACCCTCATTATGCAAAGATGAATATTACGATAACATACTAGTGAAGACTAAAACACTATTAATCTTGTGGTGATGACCTTGTGGCAACATAACAAATCACCACATACTTGATAGGTAGGCAACTTTTGCAAGTTGTAACCATTACAACTCCTAGACATTCAATCTCTAGAGTTATGACCTTGTGGCAACACAACAAATCATATATTCTAGTTAAGACAAGTCCTCTTTGATTGAAATGTATGTCCTAAGTCAATCATATATGATATGATTCAACATTTCTAGGACTATCTTATTTAATTAATTAGATAAATCTTCATTACTAGCTTTTATTAGATGCATTCATCGTAATCAAGTCTTTTATCATATGCAATGATGAATGAATCATGATGAGATCATGATAATGAGAACGATCATCAAGAGGTATGTGATCTAAATGTTCCTAATCATAGGATCCTTGAGAGGAGACATCAAGGATTCAGATAGACTGGTGTAGTGATATCTTCTGATGAGGATGACCGATCTCATTAGTCATTAGTGTGGGAACATTGAGATACACACATAAGTGCTTATTAGTAAAATGAGTTTACTGAACTACCAATTTAAAAGAACTTGATCAGTATCTTACCAAACGGTGTCTATCGGGTTATTTTTACATCACAATAGCATGACTAGATCATTAACCTGAGTCACCAAAGATGTCTTACTGGATATATATTGTACTTTGATTATTGACTTATAGATCACCATAGTTGGCCCAGTATAGTTAATGTATCAGGTGCAAGAGAAACCCATTGGAGACAATTGAGCAGATAACAAGGGATCGTTCACTCTTGGTAGGAGAGAGAGAGAGAGAGAGAGAGAGAGAGAGAGAGAGAGAGAGAGAGAGAGAGAGAGAGAGAGAGAGAGAGAGAGAGAGAGATTAGTACTCTAAATCTTTAGCCAAGGTACTTAGGATAATTGTAAAATGAGTTTTTCACTTGATCTAAACCCGAGTACAGGATCTCATAGAGTTGGATTATTTAGGGGTTGACAGTTAGTGCCGAACCCCTGACTGACTGAGACATTGTATAGATGAGGATTTAAATCTGTGTGGTAACTGATGATGGAAAGGCTCAATGAGTGTTATTTAACTTTCCAAAGTCATTTGGGGTCATATAATATGGCTTGTACCTTTTATAATCGAAAAGCCATAAAAATTGTTATCAGATAACGATTTTGAATTAATTTAAAAGAACTGACCTTAGTAGAATGAGTTCACTAAACTGACCAAGGTAGAATCCTTGAATGGTGTCTTACCGAACTGTCGATCGGGGTATTCTATCATCACGGTTGCATGGTTGGATCTTTAACTTGAGTCACCAAAGATGTCTTGTCGGGTGGACCATGTACTTGGGCTATTGACTTATGGATCACTTAGTATTATAGTCTTGTATAGTTAATGGATTGGGTATATGGAAAACTCAGTGGAGACAATTAAGTAAATAATAGGGGATCGTCCACTAATGGTAGGAGAGAAAGAATGTCTTATAGATAGTATTTTAAATCCTTGACCATGGTAGATAGGATAATTAGAAATGAGTTTTCAAATTGATATGATTCCAAATACAAGATTTCGTAGTGTCGGAATTGTAGACACGCCAAATTGGCCTGATTCGGAGCCCCAGACTCTTATTCCATAGGCGATATCCTTTATTTGACTGTTATCTGATCCGGATTACCTCGTGGAGATGTGCTAAGGACATTGGTGGAGCCCCTTGAGAGTTGAGAATGGACCGATGATTTCCGGAATAATGCCGTAACCTTCAAGCGAGAGCCGCACGTGAACCGTGAAAACACGGAGCTTGCTCGATGACCGACCTTGAATAGTCCTTACTTGAACATCTCGGGGGTCCCGCATGTGTTCCGTAACATTCAGGGTTTCCGAGAAGTCATTTCGGTAGGCGTCGGTCAATGACGGCTTTCGTTATGGCTTTTTCGATCTGTGCTGACACGGCTATCCCGGACCACATGTTAGGCCTTTCCGGTCATCACCGGGTCTTTTCAGGTCATCTGGGTCGATTCTAGCGGAATATTTTCATCAACCGGGGCCATATGGCCATTTCGGTCATTTTTAGGGTTTCCCGGCTTTTCCGAGTTTCGGTTCACGTTTACTGAGTTAATATCAAATTTTTCGATGACTTCGGGTTTTCCGGTCGTACCGGACTTGTTCGGTCATCATTTTAAGTCATCCCAAGTTGACCCGAGATTTCTCGATCGGAACCGTGCTCTTTCGGATCTTCGCCCCAGGTTTCGGCTTTCCGCGAGAGGGTAAACCGGTAGAAAGCCCCGTGCGAACATCTCGGGAGTCATGCCGGTTGGTTTACCGACTTGAGGAGGTGCGGTTGAAGGCCCTCTTTCCAACGCGACAAACGGGAGCCGAATCTGACATCCCGTTTGCAAGATACGGCTTGCGGAACATGCGCGCAGGAGAGAGAGTGTACCGCGCCCCCACTCCGCTTGAAAGGGGAGGGCGCGCCTGCGCGCCCTCAACCCGGGGGCGCGCCCTGTGCGCCCTCAAACCGGGGGTGCGCCCTGCGCGCCCCCGGTTCCTCTGAAAAGCGGGGGCGCGGTCAGTTTCTTTAAATCAGAAATTGCCCCGATTAGCACCTTCTAAAACGGATTTTTGGAAGGTTTCCGGCGTTGATTTTCGATTATTTGTACCGTGCCCCCGGTTCAGGGCGCGTTATGTATGTCAAGTCGTTTTTTAACAATTTCTGGAAGTTTCCGTCGATTTTTAGCAGTGAGATGCGTAACGCGCCCCCCGCTCCCTTTGAAACAGGGGGGCGCGCAGACCGTGCCCCCCTTGGTTTGAGGGCGCGCCCTGCGCGCGCTCGTCCCCTTTGAAAAGCGGGGGCGCGGTCGGTCTAGTTTCCAAATTTTGCACCGGCTTCCTTCCCCTATAAATTGAGGGCCATTCTCAACGACCCAAGGTGAATCCCCGGTGCCTAGCTCGTCCAGAGGTCGTCCAAGCTCTTCTCCAAAGCTGTCCCGACGTCCAAAGGCGATCCGAAGTCAAGAGATCGATCCCGAGGTGAAGGAGAAGGCTCGATCCGGGTGTTCTGCATCAGCCAACTTAATCGACCTCTGAAGAAAATCCGAGATTCCTTCTGCTAAAGTCTTCAACATTGAATATGTTCATCTCTTCGTCCTCTTTCATCTCCATCTGACGGCACTCAATTTCGACTTGCCGTTCGTTCGTGGCAATTGCTGCACCAAGGGCGCGCATCCAGGTTCTGTTTTATATATTCTCCCACTTTCAGAATTTTTACAGACTTCTAAAAGAGAATTTCGGAGAAATAATCAACATAGGAACTCTTTCTATCTAAGTCCTCTGTCTACTCCGATAAACGGCACTCGATTCTGACATCGGGGTCGTCTGTAGCATCCTCTGCACCAAAGTCGCGCCAGAAGGGTGCAAAGGCTACCCGAACCGGCCTTCTTCAACCAACTCGGCTTCAACTCAAGCCGATCCATTCCATAAGCTTTCTCAACTCCCTTAACTCAGTTTATTTATTGTTTTAAAGCATCTTTTAGTTTATTTACATCATTTTTAAATAATCAAAAATACAAAAAAGGGGGTTAGGACTCGCCCCAATCCGGTGAGTTCGATTCCAATTGCTTCTTTCTCATTTTCTCTCTATAGTTACTACACTTCCCATAGTTCTAATCATTTTATTTCACTTGGTTTATTGTTCTAGTTGCACAGGTTTATCAAGCTAGCATCGGTTGGAGACTCTTCTTCATCGGCCGGCCGAGGAAGAAGAAGGTTGAACCCATATCCCGATCTCCCGCACTAAGGTACACGGTCAAATCAACTCATCTCTTGTTTTTATTCTATAAAGCGGAGCCCGCGGCTCCTGGCGACCACATATTTCATGTTTTAATTTCATCTCCTCCTCACTCTCCTCCCACATGACCCGAACCATTTCCGGTGCTCGAGCGACGCCGTGAGATAAAAGTTCGGGGATCAATGTGAGTGTGGGACGGAGGTGAGGTCATTTTACCGCTTTCCGAGTGTTTTCAATTCACTCCCCTTTTTTTTCCCCAATTCCATCTTTCACCTTCTTATCTTGAGGTGCCGATCCAGAACCCGTTTCTGGAGTCGACAGCTTTTTGGCGACCACGGTGGGACAACCAATGTCTTCAACCATGCTAGCTTGATTGATTCGTGCAACTAGTTGTTTTCCGACTTGGTTCCCGCGCGAACCGGCTTGTCCTTTACCTTTTCCATGATCATTTACCTTTAAACTTGTTGTTTAATCTTTCTTTATGATTGTCCCCCATGTGGACTTGAGTTACTTGTCTTTAATTTCAACCCGGTTCCCGCGTGAACCACCCTTTTCTTCTTATAAACCGGTTCCCGTGTGAACCACCTTTCTTTTCCAACTCGGTTCCCGCGTGAACCAACTTATTTTAAGATCGGTCCCTGCGTGGACCACCTCTTTACAGCACCTTTAGATTGGCCCCACGTGGCCCTCTTTCTATTTTGTCAACTCTTACACCGGTTCCCGCGTGAACCACCATTTTCTTCACAAAAACCGGTTCCCGCGTGAACCAACCCTTTTCTAAACCGGTTCCCGCGTGAACCAGCCCACTTTCAGATTGGTCCCCGCGTGGACCACCCTTTTGCACCACTTTAGATTGGCCCCAAGTGGCCCTCCTTTCATCTTTCAAATCAAACAAACCGGTTCCTGTGTGAACCGCCCCTTTTCCTTCAAAAACCGGTTCCCGCGTGAATCACCTACCTTTCCAAAACCCGGCTCCTGCGTGAGCCACTTTATTTTTAAATCGGTCCCCGCGTGGACCATCCTTTTACCTTTACTTCAGATTTGCCCCCACTTGGACACTCCAACACAAGCCGGTTCACACGAGAACCACCTTTTAGTTGCTAGTTGCTAGTTATTTGTTTACTTTATCATTGCTTGTCTTGCTTGCATTCACTTGTTTGATTTATTTAATAGCTTTCATTCATGTTTGCATATTGATTGCTTCTTCTTCTCCTACCCTCCATTTTTCATTTTTTGCATTAGCTATTGCATCGGGTACCGGACTTGCTCCGATCTGTAGGACATTCGAGGCGGGGGCTCTCCCTCCCAACACACCCTCACCCTCCAAACACCTTCTTGGTGGATTCTAACCTCTCTTCTAGGATATTCCTTCCTAGTTGATTTGGTTGTTTCCATCAAGACCTCCGTAAGTCCCCATCCGTGGAGTATTCCTCTCCGCACGATTGGGCCGGTTGTACCACTTCCCAAAACCCGAAGAACCCAAGTACCTACTCGTGGTGATTGAGTGATAATCTTAGGTCTTAAAAAATAAAGCAATAGGAATCATACCTACTTGAGTGAACAATTGCTAACAATCTATCTAATCTAAGGTTTCAACCCAAAAATTGTCGAGTAGTCATTTTAAAACCTTGTTTGCATAACTTGCTTGCTCACAACAATTGAAAACAACCAAAAAATTCTCTCCTTTCAAAACACCTAAAACAAAAAAAAATCCTTTTAATTTTTGTGTTCAACTTGCTTGCCAAACAACCAAATTGAAACCAAATCAAAATCAAACAAAAAATCATAACCAAATAAAAAAAATCTCTTTGCATTTACATCTTTCATTTGCTTTATTTCAACCATTTTTTTAAGAAAATTTGACAGGATGCCCATGACACTAAGGTCCGGAAGACACGTCGGGATGTCGGACTACTACGGCCAAGAAGAGGAGTACGAGACGGGTCACTACGAGCTTCAGCAACCCATGGTCCAACCAGATGGCCATGTTAATGCCGTGATGGAACCTGAGGTCCAAGATCCTACTCACCGATCCGCTTCACATAGTATAGAACAAGCTCTCAAGGATCTATCTCTTCACCTTGATCCCAAGACCTTTGCAATTATCCAATCTGCCACTAAGGGCAAGATGCCCGCCAATCAAGCTCCGATCGAGGGAAATCAAGCCCCCTCACCACCCCAACCGGCAGTCAGGCCGCTAATCATTTCTTCTCCTGGGCAACCGTGTCGTGTCTCCACTCACCCCGTTGTGGGGCATTCACATAACACTATTCCAGTTCTTGTTTCTAACCTACCTCTTCCAACTCAGTCACCTAAACACTTTGCTCCCGTGGCTCAGGAATCCAGCCTCACCCAGGCATTAATGAACAAACTCAACCAGATGGATGAGCGCTTTGAAGAAATGAGGCACCGCCTCGATTCTAAAGCCATCCCCGAAATCTCTGTCCCATCCTTCCCGCTCTACACCTTCCTTCCTCCTTCGAGAGATACCTGTCTTCCAACGTTACAATGGGACTGGTAATCCTTTCAACCATCTAAAGAGCTTTCTCTACGACTCCGCATTCTGGAAAAATGACCGCAAAGCCCTTGCCTTCCTATTCCGTCGGTCATTGGAAGGATCCGCCCTGGACTGGTTCTAGTCTCTTGATTCCATTGAGGCGACAGATTTCGACATCGTCAAGGCAAAGTTTCTACAGAGGTACAAGGATCGGGTGGGGCCAGCCTGCTCGATAACTGATTTAATTGCCGAAAAGATGAGGCCGGATGAGGACTTTGCCAGATTTGCTGATCGGTGGAGGGGAATGGTTGAGAGGCTAGTGGATACCATCTCAGAGGGGGAGCAGGTGAGGATGCTCATAGAGAACACCACGCCCAACCTTCGCAACCTCCTGATCATGCACCGCCCAACAACCATGAGTGAGTTGTGTGATAGCGCCCGCTACCTCCAAGCCCACTTTAAGGACGCATCCATGATCAACCCGTTCGACACCAAGCCCCGTAACACTAGAAAGCCTACACCTGTAGGACCCACCACCGAAGGGGTAGTAAACCATGAGAGCATCAATGCCATGGGTAACCAGGGTGGGTATCGCCAAAGCCAATACCGTAACCCACCACCCAACCAACAATACCGCCCAGCTCCTCAACCAGCTCCTCAGCCCCAACAGCAACTTGCATACAACCGAGCACCACCACAGCAACCCACCTACAACCGAGCGCCCCAGCAACCAAATGCCTACAACCGAGCGCCTCAACAACAACATGTCTACAACCGACCCCAACCACAAAAACAAGCCTACAACCAAGTGCCACCACCAGCCAACCGACCTAGGAGGGGGGGACCCAAGAGAGAATACTATCCTCAACTGCCATTCCCCCTCACCGATATCTTTAATGCATTGATGGCTGAACAGCAGTTGGAACTTCCAAAGGAGAGAGAAGGATGGCCAGCAAATGTTGACACAACAAAGTACTGCGCTTATCATCGGTATCCCGGGCACACAGTGGATGTCTGTTTCCAGTTTAAAGACTACATTCATGACCTCAATGATCAGGGGAAAATTGACTGGGCACAGATGGGAGAATCCATACAAGCGATGAAGGCACGTCAGAATCAACCACTGTGACAACAAGCACAACAGCAGCCCGGCCTGGGCATAGTCCAAGATCCTCTCCCGGTACATGCACCCGTACAAGCACCGGCACCAGCACCACCGACCAACAACTCGACCTCGTCCATTCCGCCACCGAGGAGTCAACCCACCATTCCCAGGGTTGGCAGGTCGAGGATCAAATCACCTCCATGCCCGCCATACCAACCCCACCTACAAACCGCACCATACTCTCCATACCGAGAGCTGCCCCCAGCCCACAAACTACCCAAACACCACTACCCTCACCAACCATTAACCCTCCACGGCGCTTAATCATTAGACCGCCACCAGCCTCCCAACCAGCACCCCAACCATCACCCCAACCTAACCCACCAACCACCATTAATCCTCCGCGGCGTCTAATCATTAGACCGCCACCAACACCCCAGACATCACCTAACCTACCAGTCACTGCCACCCCATGACCCCTCATCATTAGACCATCACCACCAACACCCAAACCATCACCCAACATACCGGCCTCCACCAATCCACGATCCCTCATCATCCGATCCTCACCACCCCTACCTACCATGAGCTCCTCAACCTACCAACCAACCCTGCCATCACCATCATCACCACTTCCCCCTACCACGCTGGCGCCGGTACTTCGTAGCGGGAGGATGTTCCAAAGGGTCTTTCCCCAAGCCGGGATGCAACCACAGGAATAGGCAGAAGAGGAGGTGGTAGAAGAACCGTTGCCCGGCACGGCATATGATCTATTAAAGCATCTGGACAAAATGCCAGCACGGATTTAAATTCTGGAGCTGATAAAGAGGTCAAAGAACCATCAGGACATCCTACAACAATATATGTAGCGGGTCATGGTCAATGAGGACCTCCCGCCCGAGAAGATCATTACTGTCCTAACCCCGAGGAGTGAACATCCGGCACTCACATTTACACAGGAGGAGTTGGCACGGCCAGAGATCATAAAGTACGCCTTGCGCGTTGCAGTAGTCATCAGAGGCATGGAGATTAAGTCCTACTTGATTGACACCGGAGCATCTATAAATGTCATGCCACCAGAAACATTGCAACTTTGCGGCATCTCCGATGAAGAAATCGAGCCTTTTGCCGTCACGGTGACAAATTATGACAACTCCCGGAAGCCGGCACGAGGGGTGGTTACGTTAGAAGTAGGACTCGGACCGTGTGCTGTCACCGCCGAGTTTCATGTTCTAGAACTGGACCCTACATTCAAAGCTATTTTGGGACGCCCATATCTGGAGGCAATAGGAGCTGTCGCCTACACTAATCATCAATGTCTGAAGTTCCCATACAAGGGTCAGGTGATTAAAGTAACCAACATCCCCATTCTGAATGACGTGGATGATCCCTCTTCTGCACTGCTAATATCAAATTTTGTCCAGCCGTTGGTTTCCACTACAGAGCTGCCCGAGGTCATGATGTTAACGACGCCTCCAGATACCGTTGCATGGCGGATGATGAAAGGGATGGGCTATCAGCCAGGAAAGGGGTTGGGAAAGGAGCTGCAGGGGGTTGTGCACCCCATTAAAGCCGAACAAAGACCAAAGAGACACATGGGCTTGGCTATGAGCCCAGTATCACTCCGCGGATGGTCTACCGGCCAAAAAATGCCATGGGACTCCAAAAATTCTTTATCAAAGGGGAGACCATGATGATGGTCGGGGACAAAGAAGAAGAGCCAGTCAAGAGGAAGAAGGCACCAGAGCAAGAGGAGGAGGTGGACAACCTGAGTTCATCTTTGGCTCAGTTGTTCATAGAGGAGGAAGAACCAGTCGAGGGCAAGTCCATCTCTAAACAACTTGTCCACTCGAACCCACCTCCAAACAACATCCCGCGTGAGCCGTATCCTACGGTCACGTATTTCAAAATCCTCACTCTATCCCTCTTGGATTCACTTGATGGGCTATCTAGCCCAATTCCCACTTCCGGGCCAAAATGGCCACCTGAACTGATCACTAGGCCTGAGAGCCCATTCAAATCTTCTTACTCCACTGGGCTTCTATGCCCATCCAACAACCTTGGGCTCGCGTGCCCACCAGTCGGGCCCACGTGCCCTTTAGATTTATTTTCTTGCTTTGGGCCCGCATGCCCACCAGTCGGGCCCACGTGCCCTTTAGATTTATTTTCTTGCTTTGGGCCCGCATGCCCACCATTCGGGCCCACGTGCCCCTTAGATCTTTTCACTAGCTTTGGGCCTATCTGCCCATTTCTTGTCATCATCGGGCCCGCGAGCCCATTTTTCTTCCATTTGCTTAAGCTTTCTATTTCTGCTCGAGCCCCATCGGCTCATTCACTTTTTGTTATTGAAAACACACAAAACACTCAAAAAAAACGTCTTCTCGCAAACCCAATTTTCCGTTGAGGAGACGTCTCTTCTTGTCTCGGAGGGTGCTCCCAACCAGGGACCCCTCTTCTCCAACTCACTGATCGATCTGCTCGATCCTTCACCCACTTTAAATACCACCTTTTCAATTCTGTCTTCTTTAGGAGTAGTTAGGGTAGAAAAGAAGAAAATTCGAGGTAAACGTGTGCCAAAGAGATATCTCTAGCAAATAGCTCAAAAATGCAAGGAATGTGCAAGGCTGCCTAGGTTTTTGGAAAATGCTATCCAGCTTGATGAAATCCAGTATGAGGATGAATTCAATGTAGATCATACACAGGGAGTTTACGAGGTTCTATCAGAAAAGGATCCTGATTTCGAGGATGAAATTGAGGACTTGGCTGATGCGTATACATCTGGACTAAAAGGTTTGAAGAACCATTAGCCACGGTGGATGAACCGACAAAAGAATTGAATCTCGAAACACCGGAAGATCCCAAGACAATCCTCCTAAGTGCAAACCTCACTCCCACTGAGGAACAAAGTTTAATTAAAATTTTGGAAGAATATAAGGACACGTTCGCATGGACATACGAAGACATGCCGGGGTTAGACAACTCGTTAGTTGAACATCGTCTAACTTTGAAACCTGGAGTTACCCCGGTCAAACAAAAATTAAGGAGATTCCACCCTGATGTTGCACTTAAGATGAAAGAAGAGGTCGACAAGTTACATCAAGAAAAATTCATTAAGGTCATCCTTTATCCGCAATGGGTGGCAAACATAGTCCCTGTCATGAAGAAAGATGGTAGAGTTCGGATCTGTATAGACTTCAGGGACTTGAACCGAGCGTGTCCTAAAGATGACTTTCCTCTACCTCATATTGATGTACTGGTTGATAACACTGCTGGATTCGAGATGCTATCATTCATGGATGGCTATTCCGGTTATAATCAAATCCGGTTGGCTGAAGAGGACCAGGAGAAGACCTCATTTACTACACCTTGGGGAACCTACTGCTATGTCGTCATGCCCTTTGGACTAAAGAATGCTGGTACTACCTATCAGAGGGCAATGATGGCTATCTTCCATGACATGATGCATACCCTTGTAGAGGTGTACGTGGACAACCTGGTCGTTAAGTCCAAAAGCCAAGAAGATCATCCTGAAGTGTTAAGAAAGGTCTTGCAAAGGGCTAGGTGTAGACACGCCAAATTGGCTTGATTCGGAGCCCTAGACTCTTATTCCATAGGTGATATCTTTTATTTGACCGTTATCTAGTTCGGACTACCTCGTGGAGATGAGCTAAGGACATTGGTGGAGCCCCCCTTGTTAGTTGAGAATGGACCAATGATTTCCGGAATATTGCCGTAACCTTCAAGCGAGAGCCGCACGTGAACTGTAAAAACACGAAGCCTGCTCGATGACCGACCTTCAATGGTCCATAATTAAAGGTCTCGGGAGTCCCGCATGTGTTCCGTAACATTCAGGGTTTCCGAGAAGTCATTTCGGTTGGCGTCGGTCAATGACGGCATTCGTTACGGCTTTTTCGATCTGTGCTGACACGGCTATCCCGGACCATGTATTAGGCTTTTCCGGTCATCACCGGGTCTTTTTGGGTCATCCGGGTCGATTCTAGCTGAATATTTTCATCAACCGGGGCCATACATTCGGTTCGGTCAATTTTAGGGTTTCGCGGCTTTTACGGCTTTCGATTCACGTTTACCGGGTTAATCTCAGATTTTTCGATGACTTCGGATTGTCCGATCGTACCGGACTTGTTCGGTCATCATTTCAAGTCATCCTGAGTTGACCCGAGATTTCTCGACCGGAACCGTGCACTTTCGGATCTTCGCCCCGGGTTTCGGCTTTCCGCGAGAGTGTAAACCGGTAGAAAGCCCCGTACGAACATCTTGGGAGTCATGCGGCTGGTTTACCGAATTGAGGAGGTGCGGTTGAAGGCCCTCTTTCCAACGCGACAAACGGGAGCCGAATTGGACATCCGGTTTGCAAGATACGGCTCGCGGAACACGCGCGCAGGAGAGAGAGTGTACCGCGCCCCCGCTTCGCTTGAAAGGGGAGGGCGCGCCCTGCGCGCCCTCAAACTAGGGGCGCGCCCTGCGCGCCCCCGGTTCCTTTGAAAAGCAGGGGCGCAGTCGGTTTCTTTAAATCGCAAATTACCCCGATTAGCACCTTCTAAACCGGATTTTTGGAAGGTTTCCACGGAGGATTTTCGATCATTTGTACCGCGCCCCCGGTTCGGGGGCGCGTTACGTATGTCAAGTCGATTTTTAGCAATTTCCGGAAATTTCCGTCGATTTTTAGCAGTGAGACGTGTAACGCGCCCCCGCCCCCTTTGAAACAGGGGGGCGCGCAAACCGCGCCCCCGAACTGGGGGCGCGCCCTACGCGCCCTTGGTTTGAGGGCGCGCCCTGCGCGCCCTCGTCTCCTTTGAAACGCGGGGGCGCGGTCTGTCCAGTTTCTAAATTTTGCACCGTCTCCCTTCCCCTATAAATTGAGGGCCATTCTCAACGACCCGAGGTTAACCCCCGGTGCCTAGCTCATCCAGAGGTCGTCCAAGCTTTTCTCCAAAGCCGTCCCGACGTCCAAAGGCGATCCGAAGTCAAGAAATCGATCCCGAGGTGAAGGAGAAGGCTCGATCCGGGTGTTCTTCATCAACCATCTTCATTGACTTCTGCAGAAAATACGGGGCTTCTGCTGCAAAAGTCTTCAACATACAAATTATTCCTCTCTTCGTCCTCTTTCATCTCCAACTGATGGTACTCAATTCCAACTTGTCGTTTGTTTGTGGCGATTGCCACACTTAGGGCGCGCATCCAGGTTCTGTTTTCTATATCCGCCCACTTTCAGAATTTTTACTGACTTATACAGGTGTATTTCGGAGAATTCATAAACATATAAACTCTTCCTCTCTGAGTCCTCCGTCTACTCCAACAAACGGAACTCTATTCTGACATCGGGGTCGTCCGTAGCATCCTCTGCACCGAAGTCGCGCCAGAAGGGTGCAAAGCTACCCGAACCGGCCTTTTCCAACCAACTCGGCTTCAACTCAAGCCGATCCATTCCATAAGCTTTCTCAACTCATTTAACTCAGTTCATTTACTGTTTTAAAGAATATTTCAGTTTATTTGCATCATTTTTACATAATCAAAAATACAAAAAAAAAGGGGTTAAGGCTCACCCCAATCCGGTGAGTTCGATTCCGATTGCTTCTTTCTCATCTTCTTACTACAGTTACTACACCTCCCATAGTTCTAATTATTTTCTTCACTTGGTTTATTGTTCTAGTTGCACAGGTCTATCAAGCTAGCATCGGTTGGGAGACTCTTCTTCATCGGCCGGCCGAATAAGAAGAAGGTTGAACCCATATCCCGATCTCCCGCGCTAAGGTACACGGTCAAAACAACTCAATCTTGTTGTTATTCTATAAAGCGGAGCCCGCGGCTCCTGGCGACCACCCTTCTTATTCATGTTCTAAATTCATCTCCTCCTCACTCTCCTCCCACATGACCCGAACCATCTCCGGTGCTCGAGCGACGCCGTGAGATGAAAGTTCGGGGATCAATGTGAGTGTGGGATCGAGGTGAGGAGTCTTTACTGCTTTCCGAGTGTCTTACGATTCACTCCCCTTTTTGTCCCCTATTCCATCTTTCACCTTCTTATCTTGAGGTGCCGATCCGGAACCCGTTTCTGGAGTCGACACTAGTGAATATAAATTGAAAATGAACCCAAAGAAATGCACGTTTGGAGTATCCTCAGGAAAACTGTTGGGGTTCATAGTGAGCAAAAGGGGCATAGAGATCGACCCAAACAAGGCCAAGGCAATCATTGGTATGCCTCCTCCGAGAAATATGAAAGAACTTCGAGGATTAATCGGGAGGCTACAGTTTGTCCGCCGGTTCATCTCACAACACTCCCAAAGGTGTAAACCTTTCTATAAGTTGGCCAAGGCGGGGGCCGAGTTCAAATGGGATTCGAAGTGTTAGGATGCATTCGATGGATTGAAAAGATACCTGGCTAGTCCCCCTGTGCTTAGACCACCAGTCCCTGGCAAGCCCTTAGTTTTATATATCTCGGTTTTGGAGAATTCTCTTGGGGCAGTCCTTGCACAAGTGGATGAAGAAGGGAAAGAGAGGGAAACTTACTACTTGTCAAAGATTTTTGATTCATGTGAGCAGAAGTATACTATAGTGGAGAAGACCTGTGCTGCACTAGTCTGGGTAGTTCAGAAGCTTAAACACTATTTCTTAGCTCATGAGGTCAACCTTATTGCCCGCATCAATCCAATCAAGTTCCTTCTGGAAAAAACTGTTCTAACTGATTGGTTAGGTCGTTGGCAGAGCTTCCTTTCCCAGTTTGATATCACCTATGGAAGGCGATTAAGGGCTATGCCATTGCTGAACATCTAGCCCATCACCCTATACCCCTCTTTGACCCGGTCCAATCGGAGCTCCCAGATGACGAACTAATGTTGATCCGATCTTCCCACCTTTGGACATTATATTTTGACGGGGCTCTGAATTCACACGGTAAGGGAATAGGAATCGTCCTTCTATCACCCGAGGGTGTCACCATTCCACAGGCATTTCAGCTTGACTTCCCAGCAACCAACAATATAGCTGAATACGAAGCCTTGCTGGCCGGGCTAGAGGCCGCTCACTTCTATGGTGCCAAGAAATTGAGGGTGATAGGTGATAGCCAACTAATCCTTCGCCAAGTCCTAACCAAATACCGAACTTCTCATCCAAACCTCAAACCTTACCAAGAACTCACCTCTTGCTACATCAAACTCTTTTTCAAACTCACTTTTGTCCATGTTCCTTGAGCTCAGAACATCCTTGCTGATGCCCTTGCCTCCTTAGCTTCATCTCTATCAGCCCCGCTAGGTAGACAGGTGCGGGCTATCCATGTCCGTAGAAGGTCGATGCCGGCGATTAAGGATGGTCGATTTTTGAAGATTAAGGAGAGATTTGGCAGGAAGGAATATTTAGAATAGAAAGAGGAAGTTTCTCTAATCGAGTTGGAAGAGTTAGACGAAGTTGAGAAGCCTTGGTTTGATGAGATCGCAAGGTATTGTCAAGATCAGTCGTATCCACCAGGATCAAATGCAAAAGAAAATAAGGCCATCAGGAGAGTATCCCAGAGGTATACCATCCTAGGAGGGGTGCTCTACAAGAGGAGCCTGAGCGGAATTTTATTGAGATGCATTAATGAAGAAGAGACAGAATTGGTGCTTAAGGAAGCACATTCTGCGGTCTGTGGGGGCCATGTCAATGCTCAAGCTCTTGCCAAGAAAATCATCAGGCAGGGGTATTATTGGCCAACCCTAGAAGAGGATTGCTCCATCTTTGTCCGGCGCTGTCATTCTTGCCAACTTCATGCCGACAAGATCCATTCTCCCTCATCTTCCCTTCATCCGATTCATGCCCCATGGCCCTTTGCCATGTGGGCTTTCTATATCATTGGCCCTCTAAGTGATCTTAACTCTGAAATCCGTTCCAAATTGTTCATCCTGACGACAACAGAGTACTTCACCAAGTGGGCAGAAGCGGAAGCGTTCGTGGAGATCAAGGCATCAACACTGTGCTCCTTCATCAAATGCAACATCATCGCCACGTTCGGGATACCCAGCGACATTATCACCGACAACGGACCGCAATTTCTCTCTCAAGATCTGCGTGATCTTTGCAACAGGTACCGCATTGCATTGCATCATTCATCTCCTTATTACCCACAAGGCAACGGTCAAGCAGAAGCCACCAACAAAACTTTGATTAAAATCATTAAGGAAACCTGTAAGTCTAGCAAGTTCGCAGACTGGCCAGATAAGCTTGTAGATGCCCTATGGGCTTATCGTACTTCTGTATGGACCCCCACTGGTCAAACCCCGTATGCTCTCTCATATGGGATGGAGGCGGTGGTCCCATACGAAGTACTCCTTCCATCACTCCGAGTTCAACTCGATAGGGACATCCCTGTCGATGAGAGGCGAGAATCTCTCCTTGCACAACTTGAACTCCTAGATGAAAGAAGGTTGGCTGCCTCCGAGCATGCCCGGACTTATCAGAACAGATTGAAAATGTTTTATCAAAAGAGGGTGGTAGAGAGAAAGTTCGAAATCGGTGAGATGGTAGTTAAACGAATATTCGTTAAGCCGGGTGGTCCCCGCTCCAAGTTGCAACCTAACTGGGAAGGGCCTTTTGTTATAACTGAAAAATATCCAGGCAATGCATATAAGCTAACCAACGCCGATGGAGAAAAAATGAACCATCCATGGAACGACGTTTACCTCAAAAAATATTTTCCTTAGAAAATAAAATGGAGAATTTTTGGTATGATATTAAGTCATCGATCCAAGGGTGTTAGCTAAAAGTCAAGGGTAGGCATCACCTTGCACACACAACACCTCCCGATCCCAGAATCTAGAAAGCCCAACACTCTGTAAGCACCCGGAACGGGACATCCGCGGATCTCCCCCCCGGAACCCCCTCACGCCCGGCCTCGGTGTTCGTCGGTGGGTGGTGTGGTGTGTTTTGTGTGTGGTCGCCAGGAACCAAAGGTTCCAAAGTATGATGGGATGAAAGAAAATGAAATAGAAAGATGACCGTCGTACCTTCGGAAGCGGGGAGATTGTTGAGTTCCGACTTCTCCTCTCTCGGCCGGCCGAAAGAAGAGAGCTTAGTGAATCCCTTGCCTTCAATCCGGTTGAAGCTCCGCCTCGATCGGATCTACCTAAGAATGTCCATAAGAAAACATGTAGACAAGTGAAGGTTTCATTAGTTCTAACGAAAGCATAGCATCGAGCTCGAATTTAGATTCAAACATGCAAATGGGAAAAGACTAACCGGATTGGGACGAAATCCCAACCCCTATTTTTGGTAGGTTTTAAACGTATATGAAATGCAAAGATGCTCTAAGACGTGCTAAATAACTTGATGATCGGTGCAAAAGCGAAAAAGGGAGACAAAACTCGATTAAACGGACGATCGGAATCTAAAAATAACGAAAACAAGCTTTCGTCCTTCCCGGTGCCCGTATATAGGGCGCCGAGAAGGTGCCCCCTTTATAGGGCGCGTTGACCAAGTCAAAGCGCCCTGTATATGGGGCACTAAGTCTGGCCCGAACAGATTTTCTTCTCCTCTTCGCGGCGCTGCTCCGGAGTGCTGGGAGGCTTCCAGGACGAAGTAGGGGCTCCTCCTTGTAGACAATACTCAAATGAAGCCCATGGAAGAGGGTTTGGGTGCTGAATATAAGAGGAGAGACGGGTAGAAGCTCTCAAAGTTGGAGAAAAATCATATTTCTGGGTGACGAAACAGAGGGTTTTGGGGTTTTTGGTGGAAGATTTTGGATCGGTTTTGGAGGCTTTTGGAGGGTGAATGTGGCTTGGAATCGTAGTGTTGGATGATCTCTAGGGTGGCACGGAGTTGGAACCTCCTCTAAGTTCCAAATGGGGCTCTATTTATAGCCCAAAAGAGGGCACTTTGGCCATTTTCGAAAAACAGTGCCATGTGGCATAGCGCCCTGTATATGGGGCGCTAGCATCATGAGATATGTCAAATCGACAAGACAAGTCACTGCGGGGGGTCAAATCAACTTGTCAAATCAATTTAATTTGGATCCACGCGCCCTGTATATAGGGCGCCGGGTGCCCTGTTTATAGGGCGCCTGGTGCCCTATAAACAGGGCGCCTGGTGCCCTATTTATAGGGCGCCTGGTGCCCTATAAGTAGGGCGCCAGGAGCCCTTATACACAGGGTTTTGCCCTCTTCGAAATGTGCCAAAGACCTTAATTTTTCCGGAAAACTCGGTTCCCTTGAAAGGTTACTTAAATATTCTTCATGAAAACAAGAATTTGAGCTCTCCAACTAGGCCAAAATTGCGTGTCTACAGCTTGCCTCGCCTTGGCGTCGGCTTTGTAGGGGAGTGACACGAATGAAGCGTAGGCGAATGTAGCGAAGCGTAATGAGGCGTAGCGGAATGAAGTGGTAATGGACTGAAAAGGTGATGCCAAGGTGTAGATTTAGACACGCCCTCATTGGCCTAGTTGAGTGGAATAAAACTTCACCGGACTCCGAGATTACCCTTTGTCTTATCGAAACCTTCCCTCTGATCGATTGGTTAAAGAGAAAAACAGTACTGAAAGTAAATAACTAAAATCCCACGTGGGGGAGAATTGTTACCGGCCAGGACCCGAACTGCATGGTGTCTTGGACTCGGTAGAAATGCGGTAAATTGCGAGAAGTAAAGAGGAGACGACCAATCAACCAAGGTTGGGTTCTTCAAATTCATAAGGTTTTACTCAACAATACCGGTTTAGTTCGACGTGGAAAAACTTCTTGTTTTGATGAAAACATCGTTGAAACATATTGAAAGCCGATTTTTCGGAAAAACAAGACCTCCTCTAGGGGCTATAAAAGACCATCTTTAAAAAGGTTCATGATGGAATTTGGAAGGAAGCGAGGAAATGGTTGTGGTGGGATGATGCATGTATGAAATGATGCATGCTGGGTTTAAAGAAATACAAATAAGTATAAGAAAATAGTTGAAGATATAGGTTGAACATAACGGGTCAGGACATCCATGAAGAAACTGTCGTCCCCGCATATTCAACTTTGGCCTATCCGCAAGCCTAGGGAATGACTGAGCCCTCACTGATTTTGTTGAAGGGGTTCTCAGGCTTAGCCCCCTCTAGACTTGAGGTCTTCAACATCTCAAATATTATTTATTTTGATAGATGCAATACTAAATGCAAGTCCTGATAGGGGTCGGGGTAGTCCACTTTTGTTTTTCAATTTTTGATTTTTTTTGTGTTTTTGTTTCCTCCAAATGTCTGGGAATATGAAGTTGGCATGCCTTCTCCTCGTTCCCGCATCCACTTGAGAAAAGAGGTTAGAACTTTATTTTGGCTTAGTCCCTTGCGAGGAGAGGGCAAAGTTGCCTTGACCTTTTGTCAAGGGACATTGGCCTTATCAAGGTAAAGATAACAGAAAAACATAAGTTTGCACAAAAGAAAGTATGCAAGACTGAATTTAAACATGAATGCAAAGGCAAACTAGCCAATTTAAGAAGCAAATTTTTAGGTGTTTTGGGATTTCGATTTGTTTGGGTTTTGATGGTTTTATAATGTTTTTGGTATTTTGGTATTTTATGATTTTTTTGGTGTTTTGGATATTCTATTTTTAAGATTTTTGACCTTATAGATTTTGTTTGGTGTTTTTGAAGTATTTGATTTTTTTTTTTTTTGTGTTCGGTGTGAAGGACACAACCATCTCATCCTTTGCCTTGCTTGCCGTAGGTGCCTCTCATTGTTACCTAAGGGTTAAGGATAGGCATCACGTGTAAGGAAGTGCCTAGTCCGAGATCTTTTGACCTTCCGCCATTGATAGGCTATGGCTCTTCTTGGATCCAGTCGGTCAACCTTACCTGTAAGGTTAAAGAGGGAAGAGGATTGGTGGTAAGTCCTTAGTAGGATTCAGGGATGTCGAACTTGTTTCTCTACTAATACCCACATTGTCCGTTCGGGTTTTGACCTCTTCGGGTCCTTCCTTCTAGCCCATTTTCTTTGATGGCCCACATTCAGACAGGTCTTTCTTCTTTTTGCTTAATTTTTGACCTGAGGGGTCATTGCCCATCTTTTGGAGCCCTTTTCTTTTGGACTTTTGTTGGTACACATTCAGACAGGTCTATTCTTTTGCCGACTGAGGGTCATTGCCCATCTTTTGGCACCTTTCCTTCTAATAAAAAGGTTAGACCTTCGAGAGGCATTTTCCAACTAAGGCAATGGGTATTTTCGATACTCCTCATCCTAACCCCTTTCATCTATTCTCGACCGAAACAAGAAGAGAATGGGATTAGGTTGACCTTCCTTTGCCAAGCGTTGCCTAGCTTTCTCTCGACTTGTGATCATCGGATCTCAAAGCTAGGTGTGTAGTGTGTGCGGTATGATGCCTATTCTTATTTCCCTAGCGACAAGTTGATGCTCCGGGCAAGTAAGCGTTGGATGTTATCATTATACTTCACACCTTTGGATTTTATAGATTTTTTTGTGATCTAAGGAAAATATTTTTTGAGGTAGACACCATTCCGGGGATGAGCTAGCTCTTCTCCTTCTGCATTAGTCAGCTTATATGAATTACCGGGATAAATGACCGAAATAACATAAGGGCCCTCCCAATTTGGTTGAAGTTTGGAGCGGGGACCGCCCGGCTTAACAAATATTCTTTTAAGCACAACCTCACCGACTTCAAATTTTCTCTCCACTACCCTCTTCTGATAAAATCTTTTAAGTCTATTTTGGTAAGATCTAGCATGTTCGGCAGCGGCCAGTCTCCTTTCATCCAAGAGTTCGAGTTGCGTGAGAAGAGAATCTCGACGTTCATCCATTGGGATATCTCGATCGATCAGGACTCGGAGAGAAGGAATGATTACTTCGTATGGAACTACCGCCTCCATCCCAAATGCCAAGGCATAGGGGGTCTGACCCGTTGGGGTTCGAATAGAAGTGCGGTAGGCCCATAGAGCATCAACTAACTTATCTGGCCAGTCTGCGAACTTGCTAGACTTACAAGTCTTCTTAATGATTTTTATCAGGGTTTTATTGGTGGCTTCAGCTTGACCGTTGCCTTGAGGATAATATGGAGATGAATGATGCAATTTGATGCAATACCTGTTGCAAAGGTCACGTAGCTCCTGAGAGATGAATTGCGGTCCATTGTTGGTGACAATGTCGCCTCGGATCCGGCAATGATGTTGCATTTGATGAAGGTGCAGACTGTTGATGCCTTGATCTCCACATATGCTTCCGCTTCCGCCCACTTGGTGAAGTACTCCGTTGCAGTTAGAATGAAGGATTTGATTTTGTTTGCGGAGCTTGGGTCACCGAAGGGTCCGATAACATCAAAAGCCCACATAGCGAAGGGCCATGGGGCGTGGATCGGATGAAGGGAAGATGCGGGAGAGTGAATCTTGTCAGCGTGGAGTTGACATTGATGGTAGTGCCGGACAAAGATTGAGCAATCTTCTTCCAGAGTAGGTCAATAGTACCCTTGCCTGATGATTTTCTTGGCGAGGGCATGAGCATTTACACGGCCTCCACATACTCCGGAGTGTGCCTCTTCAAGCACCAATTCAGAACACCGGCCAAGCTCCTTTTTTAAAGTACTCCACCTAAGATGGTGTTCTAAGCTTTTGGAGCTAACTGATGCAGGTATTTTTCTGGAACTCTCCTACCTCTGATTTTTTTGTCCTATTTTTATTGGAAACTAAACTTAAAGAAGAAGAAAGTAAATAAGAAGAGGAAGAGGGGGGTGGATGGAGTGGAATTTATTGGAGAGGATGGAGGGCAAAGAAGGTCAATCAAGGATCTGGTGGCTTCTTGGGTCGAATGCCCTTCCGAGGCAAGCTGAGATGTTTCCTCGATCGAAATTTGAGTTTCGAGGAGGGCATTGCTTTTTGGGAAGCAAATATAAAGATAGATTGGGCTTCAGGTGCCTGATTTGGGTTGAGATCAACCACGGGAGCCATAGTAGGCGAAGATATTGATAAAGAGGGGAAGACTTCGAGCAATGTTTGATCGAGGGGGCTTTCGGGCCCAATGTTGGCAGAAAGAGGTGATGGGCCGCAGGGCCGGATGATCATAGAGGAAGGTGGGTTTATGGACCCAATAAGAAGAGGATGCGGGCTCAAGGGCCCGGCTTTAGGAGATGGGCTTGAGGGCCCGAGAATTGGAGAAAGCGGGCACAAAGGCCCGGATTTAGTAGAGGGGCTCGATGGCCCAAGAGTTGGAGGAAATGGGCATAAAGGCCCAGATTCAATAGAGGGGCTTGATGGCCCAAGAGTTGGAGGAAATGGGCACAAAGGCCCAGATTTAGTAGAGGGGCTCGATGGCCCAAGAGTTGGAAGAAATGGGCACGAAGGCCCAGATTTAGTAGAGAGGCTCGGTGGCCCAAAAGCAACAAGTGGGTTCGTGGACCCATAAGTTGAGCCTGAGGGCCTAGAAATAGGGATCGGGCCAAGAAGCTCGGGGAGAGCGTCATAGTGAATGGGGGCATCGGCCCCAAAAGATGACGTAATGAGGGAAGGTCCTCGCGAAGTTGGTTGGACTTTTTCTCGAGTCGGTTTGGCGATATGACCCTCAGGTGGGTCAACAGGTGGTTCAGCCTGGAGTGGTTCATTGCTTGACCCTTCTTCATCGCGGAAAACAAAAGAGATATTTCAGATACACGTCATCTTCGGGGTCGTTGGCTCTTCTTCTTTTGTCTTGCTCCAGCTCTTGTTCTTCCTTGTTCTCAGCCAGTTGAATGGTTTCTTTCTTAATGAAAAACTTTTGTAAACATCCTGAAAAGTATTTGCTTTTGAGATTTTGACCATTGGCTGTCGTTCCATCATATCCAACCCCGCTCTTTGGTTGCAACCTCACTGGGTTGATTGGCTCAGCTATGCCTTGCAGTTCTTTGCCTAGTCCTTGGCCTCGGTATCCCAAACTTTTCATTATATGCCACCCTATAGTTTCATTTTCTTCTCTTTTCCTTCTCCACACTTGCACAGGTTGCCTACTCATTTCTGGAAGATCCAAGATTGTAAAAATTGGCTCGTTTGGCAACCCAAGGGGTGGTGGTGGAGAAGATGGAGGATCTATGGGGATGCTAGTCACCTTAATCACTGTCCCGTGTAAGGGAATTTAAGACACTGGTGATTGGTGGAGGCGACTGCCTCTAGTGCTTCCAAATAGGGCCGTCCCAGAATAGCTTTGTATGTCGGATCCATCTCTAGTATGTGAAAGTTGACAGTGACTGTCTGAGGTCCGAGTTTGACACCCAATGTAATCATGCCGTCAGCGGGCTTCTTTGAATTATCATATGCGGTCACTGTTATTTGAGATGGCCGGATGTCCTCCTCGGAGATTCCACAAAGATGTAATGTTTCTGGTGGCAGAACATTAATAGATGCACCGGTGTCAACTAGACAAGACTCAATATCTGTTCTGTTGATACTGATAGTGATACATAGTGCATATTTTCTTGTTTCTGGTTCGGCCAATTCTTCATTAGTGAAAATGAGAGCAGGATATTCACTTCTCGGGGTTAAAGCGATGTAATCTTTTAAGGGGAGAGTTTCATTGACCATCACTCTTTGCGGATATTGTTGAAGTACTTCTTGATGAGCTTTGGACCTTTTAATTAGCTCAGGAATGGAAATTCGCGCGGGGGTTTTATCCGGGTGCTTCACAAATCATAAGATGTTCCTGGTACTGCTCTTCCGGTGTTCTTCTTCTTCTTCTTGCGGTCGTCCTGGTTGACCGGCACAGGGAAAAATTCTTTGGAACATACGCCCGCTTCTAAGCACCGTGGCGAGCCGGGGAGTTATGGTTGGTGTAGTGGAGATAGACGGAGGGTTAGGTCGGATGATAGGAGGCCTAGGCAGGGGTGTAGTGATGATGGTCCGAGTTGTAGGGGTACGAGTGGATTGTGGTGGCATGGTTGCACGAGGTGGTACAATGATGGGTCCTAGTGGCGGTGGTATTTGTGGGGGCTCGACTGGGCGGATCAAGGTCCTACCCAGTTGGAGTTGTATGGCTGGTGGTGTTATGGTTGGTTGTGGTGGCGTGCGGATAATCGGCGGTTGGCTTCTT
This sequence comes from Cryptocoryne crispatula var. balansae, assembly GCA_036172225.1. NCBI lineage: Eukaryota > Viridiplantae > Streptophyta > Magnoliopsida > Alismatales > Araceae > Cryptocoryne > Cryptocoryne crispatula. The sequence goes on from CM069920.1 coordinate 22,283,324, forward strand.
CTGGCGGGGATAACTCGGGGTATGGAGTGAACGGTTCGGTTAACGTGCATGGCGGAGGTGGCCCCCTCAACTTGCCAATTCTGGCCCCGATGATGATACTCCTCGGAAGAGATCAAGATGGGATTAACATGTTGATTCCCCGGTGCGGGTGCATGTAGAGGTAGAGGGTTTTGGATAATCCCCAGGCCGGGGTTCTGTTGTTGTTGCTGCTGAGCTGGTGCATGCTGCCGTTGCGGTTGATTTTCAACTTTGTTCGATGTATTCCCCCATCCGGTCCCGATCCAATCTTGTCTTGCTCATTAAGATCGTGGATATAGTCTTTGAACTGAAAACAATTTTCCACGGTGTGCCCAGGATATCTATGGAACAAGCAGTATCGCTCTATGTTGGCACTTTGAGGCCACTCCGACTTCTCCCTTGGTAATGCAATTTGCCCTGCCGCCATGAGTGCATTAAAGATGTCCACGAGAGAGTACGGCAAAGGCGGGTAATCATTCCTCTTGGGTCCAACCTTTCGGGGTTCATAGGCCATGGGAGGGGGTGCTTGGTTGTAGTTGGCCGATTGTTGCCGCACCGGTTGGGGAACTAGGGCTTGCGGTCGTTGAGGGATCGGGGCTTGTTGCTGACGGGGCTGGAACTGAGGTTGAGGTTGAGGTTGACGAGGGTTTCTAAACGGTTGATTTTGTTGAGGGTTCCTGAACTGGTGTTGATAATTTATAGGTGGGTTCCCTACAACGTTAAGGTTTTCGTTTGTCACTACGCCCTCGATCGGGGCCGGTTGTGGTAAAAGTGGTTTTCTTGACGGCTCGGGGTCTAGGATCAAACAAGTTCATGATAGGTGAGTCCCTAAGTCGTGCCGAATGTACCGTGCCCTCTCATAAAGTTCACTCATGGAGGTTGGGTGATGCAAAGCCAGCATATTCTTTAAGGCCGGAGTGGCATTGGTGATGATCATCTTAACTTGTTCCGATTCGGACAGTGCATTTGTCAATCTTTCCGCCATTGCTCTCCACCTATCAGCATACCTGATAAAATCTTCATCATTCTTCATCCTTTCAGCCATGAGGTCGGTGATGGAGTATGTTGGTCCGACCCTATCTTGATATCTTTGTAAAAATTTGGCCTTGACGATTTCAAAGTTACTTGCCTCTGAAGGGTCAAGCGAGTAAAACCACTCTAAAGCTGAACCCTCCAATGATCTTCTGAAAAGAAAAGCAAGGGCCCTTGGATCATTTTGCCACATTACCGACTCATACAGAAAGTCTTTGACATGAATGAAGGGATTACCGGTTCCGTTGTAGCGACGGTATACCGGCATCTCAGAGGGAGGTAGATGAAAGGTAGGGAGGGAAGGAAGAGAAATTTCGGGGACTGCCTTGGGGTCGATTAAACGTCTGAGCTCTCTATACTGCTCATCCATGCGATTGATCTTGTTAATCATGGCCTGATTGACGAAGGTTCCCTAAGAGGAGGAGGAGAAGTGGGTGCTTGGTGCACCGGAATTGGGACTTGATGGGCCGAAGTGGCCGGATAAGAAGGGTACATTGGGGGATGTACCAAAGGGTGAGTAAGGTTGAGATGATTAGAGGAATAAATTGGTGGTCTAGAAGGGACGACAACATTCGTATTGGGGTGATCTAGATTAGCCACCGGATGAGGAGAAATTGTGGCTATGAGCCCGGTATGGGAATGGCCATGAGTGGGCACATTGGGTTGGTGTGCCACTGACCGAGGGGTAGAGATATGAAGACCACCTTCGGGAGGGATGTGGTCGGCGGGTGACTTGCCCTTGAGGATGGCTTTGATAGCCTGAAGTTGGGTAGGGTCGGCATGAGAGAATGCCTCCCAAAGTGAATTTGGATTGGGTTGAGGAGAATTTTGACTAGGTTCGGGGAGAACTTCGGGTTCATTGACGGCACACACGGCATCAGGATAGAAATAAGATTGGTCATACTCCAACTGTAGTTGTTCGTATCCTTGATCCGCCATTCCGATAACTCGACCGACCTTAAATTCATAAACACAATAGAAAAAGAAGGTTAAAAGCTTAAGGATTTTTTTAGTTTTGATTTTTTACCCTTTTTTGTTTTGATTTTCTTTTGTCGGACAAGCAAGTTGTCAAGCAAATTAACCTCAAGCAAATTTTTTGTTTTGGTTCTTTTTAGGTGATTTTGGGATTTTTATTTAATTTTCGGTTTTTTGTTTGCAAACAAGTAATAGCAAAGACTTGGAATGATTAACGCAAATTTTTTTTTGTTTCAACCTCAAATTAATGGCTTGTTAAGAGAAATATTGTCCACTCAAATAAATGGGTAGGACCCTATGCTCTCACAACGCCGAGCAATCTAAGGTTGTCACTCTTTTCACAATGATAGGTAATAGGTACTCCGGGTTTTGGGATAAAATGGTACAACCAGCCCGATCAGTGAAGAGGGAATCCTTCACGTCTGGGGACTTACGGAGGTCTTGATGGAAGCTACCCGGTCCTTCCGAGAGGGAATCCCCGGAGGAGGAGTTGGCAACCACCAAGAGGGGTGTTTGGGTGTGTGGGGCTTTGGGAGGAGAGAGCCTCCCTTCTCGGATGTCCTAAGGAGACGGGCGGACCCGAAGCTCCGATGCAAACTAAATGCAAGTGAAATTTCAAGGAATAAGAAGCAACCAAGAAGAAAATAAAAGCATACAATGATTAATGAGATGTTGTAGGAAGCAAGTAAACAAGACAATGATATGAAATTAAACTAAGATGGAAGAAAGCACTAATTTAACTAAGCATGCTTTGAAAGATTTGCTAAAGGAAAACTAGGCCTAGAAGGAAATAGACAAGTATACTTAACAAGAGATGAAACAAGATGATATCTAAAATGCTAATGGTGAAATAAGTTGATAAACCAAGCTAGAAATTAGATTGTATGTTTTTTTAAAAGGACCAACGGAAGGCAAGTAAATCGGAAGGAACAAGATAATGCTTCAAGGAAATAAACAAGCATGTAAGCATGCAAATAGAAATGCAAAGAAATAGAAATGGCTTAGATGAGAACTAGATTGAAAAGAAGCATGTTTTCAAGTGGACATTCTTAGGAAAAAAAGAGAAGAACTCACTAAAGCAAAGTCGGTCCCACCGTGGTCGCCAAAAGGTGTAAGCACCCGGAACGGGACATCCGCGGATCTCCCCCCCGGAACCCCCTCACGCCCGGCCTCGGTGTTCGTCGGTGGGTGGTGTGGTGTGTTTTGTGTGTGGTCGCCAGGAACCAAAGGTTCCAAAGTATGATGGGATGAAAGAAAATGAAATAGAAAGATGACCGTCGTACCTTCGGAAGCGGGGAGATTGTTGAGTTCCGACTTCTCCTCTCTCGGCCGGCCGAAAGAAGAGAGCTTAGTGAATCCCTTGCCTTCAATCCGGTTGAAGCTCCGCCTCGATCGGATCTACCTAAGAATGTCCATAAGAAAACATGTAGACAAGTGAAGGTTTCATTAGTTCTAACGAAAGCATAGCATCGAGCTCGAATTTAGATTCAAACATGCAAATGGGAAAAGACTAACCGGATTGGGACGAAATCCCAACCCCTATTTTTGGTAGGTTTTAAACGTATATGAAATGCAAAGATGCTCTAAGACGTGCTAAATAACTTGATGATCGGTGCAAAAGCGAAAAAAGGGAGACAAAACTCGATTAAACGGACGATCGGAATCTAAAAATAACGAAAACAAGCTTCTGTCCTTCCTGGTGCCCTGTATATAGGGCGCCAGGAGAAGGTGCCCCCTTTATAGGGCGCGTTGACCAAGTCAAAGCGCCCTGTATATGGGGCACTAAGTCTGGCCCGAACAGATTTTCTTCTCCTCTTCGCGGCGCTGCTCCGGAGTCTTTGGGAGGCTTCCAGGACGAAGTAGGGGCTCCTCCTTGTAGACAATACTCAAATGAAGCCCATGGAAGAGGGTTTGGGTGCTGAATATAAGAGGAGAGACGGGTAGAAGCTCTCAAAGTTGGAGAAAAATCATATTTCTGGGTGACAGAAACAGAGGGTTTTGGGGTTTTTGGTGGAAGATTTTGGATCGGTTTTGGAGGCTTTTGGAGGGTGAATGTGGCTTGGAATCGTAGTGTTGGATGATCTCTAGGGTGGCACGGAGTTGGAACCTCCTCTAAGTTCCAAATGGGGCTCTATTTATAGCCCAAAAGAGGGCACTTTGGCCATTTTCGAAAAACAGTGCCATGTGGCATAGCGCCCTGTATATGGGGCGCTAGCATCATGAGATATGTCAAATCGACAAGACAAGTCACTGCGGGGGGTCAAATCAACCTGTCAAATCAATTTAATTTGGATCCAGGCGCCCTGTATATAGGGCGCCTAGTGCCCTGTATACAGGGCGCCTGGTGCCCTGTATACAGGGCGCCAGGTGCCCTGTTTATAGGGCGCCTGGTGCCCTATAAGTAGGGCGCCAGGAGCCCTTATACACAGGGTTTTGCCCTCTTCGAAATGTGCCAAAGACCTTAATTTTTCCGGAAAACTCGGTTCCCTTGAAAGGTTACTTAAATATTCTTCATGAAAACAAGAATTTGAGCTCTCCAACTAGGCCAAAATTGCGTGTCTACACACTCGAGAGAGGCAAGGCAGAACCCTGAAGGCGAAAAGGAAACCTTACCCTATTCTCTTCTATTCGGTCCAAGATAGGTGAAGGGGACTAGAGGAGGATAGTATCGAAAATACCTGCCGCCTTAGTAGGAGGCCGTCTCATAGGGTGCAAAAGGGTGCCAAAAGATGGGCAATGAACCCCACAGGTTTAAACAAATATGAGCCTGTCTGAATGAGTACCCGGAAGAATAGATTATGAAAAAAAGGCACCAAAAGATGGGCAATGACCCCACAGGTCAAAGACTTGTCTAAGTAAGTGCCACATGTAGAAAATACCCGAAGAGGCCGAACCCCAACGGGCAATTTGGGCATGAGTAGAGAAACCCTCCTCAACACCCCCAAATCCTATCAAAGACTTCCTCTATTATTCTTCCATCTTAAAACCCCTAGGGTAGGGTAAACTGTCCAAACTCAGGGGGAATCCAAACCAATCAAGAGAAAAGGGCAAGAAAGATTCTGGGTAGGGAACCTTATTTTCACGTGGTGTTCATCACTTGAATCTTGATTAACACTCAAAGATCGATGAATTGTTTCAATACCGGCACATTCTCCACAAAAATCCAAAAAAAAATGAATATTTTCAAAAATACAAAAAGAAATCAAATATTTTCAAAAATTCAAAAAAAATTTATTTGAATATTTTCAAAAAATCCAAAAAAAAGTTGAATATCTTCAAAAATAAAAAAATTGATGAATATTTTCTAAAAAAAATGCATCATTTAGCTTGGCATAACCTTGATTTTTTGCCTTTGCTAGCATTCATGTTTATTTTTATGTCTTGCATGTTTCATTTCTGCATCGCATATTTATCTTCATTATCACCCCATTAAGAGGGCTCCTCCCTTTGACCTGAGTCAAAGTTGGCCATAATAGGCAAAGGGATGAGTCGTTGTGAAGATCTAATCCTCTTTTATCAAGTGTTTTCAGGGACTTTAAAATAAGAGGAGAAGGTTCTCTCAATGACATGTAAGTTCTCTTAACCATTTCATTTCAGTCATTTAGGTTATTACACCTTGTTAAGAAGGCTCCTCTCTTTGACCTAAGTCAAGGCAGACAGCAATAGGAAAAGAGATGAGCCATGGTGAAGATTTAATCCCTTTTTATCAAGTGTTTCAGGATGCTAAGATCAAGAAGGGTGTGACTCTCACCATAGCAGGTAAGCTTTCTTAACCCTTATCTTATTCATTTTCAGTCATTTTGTTCATATTACCTTGTTAATAAAGCTACCCCCCTTGACGTGTAAGCAAGGCAAGATGACAATAGGCAACGGGGTAAGCCATAGAGCAGATCTAACCCCTTTATTAAGTATTTTAGGAAAGAAACATGAGTCAAGGAGGGGGAAATATCGCCAATAGGAATTGCTCACAGAAATAGAAGAATCAACATGGGAAACCCCCGTAACTTGCCGACTAGCATATATGTCGTTAGTCGTGTATTATTATCTTATGCATTATTTGTTGAAGACCATGAGTATATAGAAGACTTGACCTGAGATCCCCTTCATCAAAATCTACGATGGTCGGGTCATCTCTGATGCTCACGGATAAGCCAAAGTTGTGCTGTGAGGGACGATGGTTCCCGAATGGGTATCTTGACTTCATAGACAATCTATATCTTCAACTATTTGTTATACAAGTTTTATCTTGTTTTGTTGAGCCCAGCATGCATCATGTAGCGTTAATTGCATTACATTTTGTTTTGTCATTGCATACATCATTTACTAAACTTCACCTTCTCACTCTCTCGATCATTCTAAATCCCACCGTGTTTTCTAATCCCACCATGTTTTCTAATCCCACCATATTTTATGGTCCCACCAACCTTTCTAATATCCCACCGTGTCTATTAATCCCACCATGTTCGGTAATCACTTTGTGCCCTCAAATCTTTCATTTCTTTTCACCACTGTGGCCATTTCAACACTTCTTTGCTATTCATCCCACCATGGCAGCCAATTCATCCCGCCAAGGGCCTTCTATTTTGATCAGAACTTGCACCGTCATTATCTTCACGGTCTATGCCTAAACATTTGCCTTTCGAAATCTGAGATCATTCCATTCCGAATCGAATCTTGTCTCTTGAAAGACTTAAATGAATCTAAGAGCCTGAATGTGCTCTATTGGTATTCTTTTACTTTTTCAAACAAATCTCTTTTTAAACTTTAGCCCATCATAGTACAGGAACACCGCAAAGATCGGGTTACCGGCTGATGATGAACCTATGAACCTATGTTTCGGGGACTCCCCACCACGTTGGGGGTTGGCTATTCTTCTCTCGTGCCAATGTCACATCTCTTACCGATCGAACATAGGAAGACTTGATGAAACATGGCGGTTAACCAGGAGACTTGAGGAGATTCGTCTTGCCGAATCTGGTCGTTAAGCGTGTCTATATCTACACCTTGATGCCACCTTTTCAGTCCATCACCATTTCGCTCCACTACATTCCACTACGATTCATCTCGCTTCGCTACGCTTTCTCTACGTTTCACTCTGCTCCGCTACATGCCATTCCATTGCAAAGCCGACATCAAGGCGAGGCAAGCTGTAGACACGCCAAATTGGCCTGATTCAGAGCCCCAGACTCTTATTCCATAGGCGATATCCTTTATTTGACTGTTACCTCGTGGAGATGAGCTAAGGACATTGGTGGAGCCCCTTGTGAGTTGAGAATGGACCGATGATTTCCGGAATAATGCCGTAACCTTCAAGTGAGAGCCGCGCGTGAACCGTGAAAACACGGAGCTTGCTCGATGACCGACCTTGAATAGTCATTACTTGAATGTCTCGGGGGTCCCGCATGTGTTCCGTAACATTCAGGGTTTCCGAGAAGTCATTTCGGTAGGCGTCGGTCAATGACGGCTTTCGTTACGGCTTTTTCGATCTGTGCTGACACGGCTATCCCGGACCACATGTTAGGCCTTTCCGGTCATCACCGGGTCTTTTCAGGTCATCCGGGTCGATTCTAGCCGAATATTTTAATCAACCGGGGCCATATGGCCATTTCGGTCAATTTTAGGGTTTCCCAGCTTTTCCGAGTTTCGGTTCACGTTTACCGGGTTAATATCAAATTTTTCGATGTCTTCGGGTTTTTCGGTCGTACCGGACTTGTTCGGTCATCATTTTAAGTCATCCCAAGTTGACCCAAGATTTCTCGATCGGAACCGTGCTCTTTCGGATCTTCGCCCCGGGTTTCGGCTTTCCGCGAGAGGGTAAACCGGTAGAAAGCCCCGTGCGAACGTCTTGGGAGTCATGTCGGTTGGTTTACCGACTTGAGGAGGTGTGGTTGAAGGCCCTCTTTCCAACGCGACAAACGGGAGCTGAATCGGACATCCCATTTGCAAGATACGACTCGTGGAACACGCGCGTAGGAGAGAGAGTGTACCGCGCCCCCACTCCGCTTGAAAGGGGAGGGCGCGCCCTGCGCGCCCTCAACCCGGGGGCGCGCCCTGCGCGCCCCCGGTTCCTTTGAAAAGCGGGAGCGCGGTCAGTTTCTTTAAATCGGAAATTGCCTCGATTAGCACCTTCTAAACCGGATTTTTGGAAGGTTTCCGGCGTTGATTTTCGATTATTTGTACCGCGCCCCCGGTTCGGCGGCGCGTTACGTATGTCAAGTCGATTTTAAGCAATTTCTGGAAGTTTCCGTCGATTTTTAGCAGTGAAACGCGTAACGCGCCCCCGCTCCCTTTGAAACAGGGGGGCGCGCAGACCGCGCCCCCGAACTGGGGGCGCGCCCTGCGCTCCCTTGGTTTGAGGGCGCGCCCTGCGCGCCCTCGTCCCCTTTGAAAAGCGGGGGCGCGGTCGGTCCAGTTTCCAAATTTTGCACCGGCTTCCTTCCCCTATAAATTGAGGGCCATTCTCAATGACCCAAAGTGAATCCCCGGTGCCTAGCTCGTCCAGAGGTCGTCCAAGCTCTTCTCCAAAGCTGTCCCGACATCCAAATGCGATCCGAAGTCAAGAGATCGATCCCGAGGTGAAGGAGAAGGCTCGATCCGGGTGTTCTGCATCAGCCAACTTAATCGACCTCTGAAGAAAATCCGAGATTCCTTCTTCTAAAGTCTTCGACATTGAAGATGTTCATCTCTTCGTCCTCTTTCATCTCCATCTGACGGCACTCAATTTTGACTTGCCGTTTGTTCGTGGCAATTGCTGCACCAAGGGCGCGCATCCAGGTTCTGTTTTCTATATCCTCCCACTTTCAGAATTTTTACAGACTTTTAAAAGAGGATTTCGGAGAAATCATCAACATAGGAACTCTTCCTCTCTAAGTCCTCTGTCTACTCCGACAAACGGAACTCGATTCTGACATCGGGGTCGTCCGTAGCATCCTCTGCACCAAAGTTGCGCTAGAAGGGTGCAAAGGCTACCCGAACCGGCCTTCTTCAACCAACTCGGCTTCAACTCAAGCCGATCCATTCCATAAGCTTTCTCAACTCCCTTAACTCAGTTTATTTATTGTTTTAAAGCATATTTTAGTTTATTTATATCATTTTTACATAATCAAAAATATAAAAAAGGGGGTTAGGACTCGCCCCAATCCGGTGAGTTCGATTCCAATTGCTTCTTTCTCATATTCTCTCTACAGTTACTACACTTCCCATAGTTCTAATCATTTTATTTCACTTGGTTTATTGTTCTAGTTGCACAGGTTTATCAAGCTAGCATCGGTTGGAGACTCTTCTTCATCGGCCGGCCGAGGAAGAAGAAGGTTGAACCCATATCCCGATCTCCCGCGCTAAGGTACACGGTCAAATCAACTCATCTCTTGTTTTTATTCTATAAAGCGGAGCCCACGGCTCCTGGTGACCACATATTTCATGTTTTAATTTCATCTCCTCCTCACTCTCCTCCCACATGACCCGAACCATTTCCGATGCTCGAGCGACGCCGTGAGATGAAAGTTCGGGGATCAATGTGAGTGTGGGACCGAGGTGAGGGCATTTTACCGCTTTCCGAGTGTTTTCAATTCACTCCCCTTTTTTTCCCCAATTCCATCTTTCACCTTCTTATCTTGAGGTGCCGATCCAGAACCCGTTTCTTGAGTCGACAGTAATGACTAAGTTGATAGTCGATGTCGCACTTTTATCTAACCGAGACATTAGATGGATAAGGATTTATATCCATATGGCTCTTTGGAGAGGAGCTTATCCCTAAAGCCATTTGGGATCATAGGATGTGACTTGTTCCCTACATGATTGATATGATGTTATATCTATTTTAAGATAATGGATTTAATTTAAAATAAGTTGATCTTTTAATTAGGCCTCAACTAAATAGGTTATTGGGCTTAGTAGGTCACACATATATGTACTAATCTATATGTTTGGGGTAGGGGTGTTATTTATGGAGCTGGGTTAGGTTTTTATGAAAAACTTTGAGTTCTATAAATAATAACGAGGAGAGCACAAATCCTATCAAGCCAATGATGCTAACTTCGGCCTCAGTCACCTCCTCCATTTTTCCCCACCTTGGAGGTCATTGAGAGAAGATGGAACTTCATTCGAGGCAAGTTGGAGGTCCAGCATGAAAAAAACTTAACTTCGGAGGTGGTATATGTGAATACGACTAGAGGCTGCACACTTGAGTGGCTAAAAGAGTGGGAACATTTGATCTTTTCTACTCTATAGGGATTATTTTGAATCTCACAAAGGTATGTGTGCAAAATCATTTCGAATACTAGTTTGATTCAATTTTGGTCAAGACTAAGATCATGATATTTGAGGAAACAAAAATTTTTCATTGCGTCAATTTGATTGGATCAATTCCTTATAGAGAGAGCCCCCAATCTAAAATAACCACAAGCTAGATGAACTAGTACCCATTGCAATCTAATGCAAAGAGAGAATGCAAGAATGAAAAGCAAACAAAGTAAAGATACATATCACTACAATGTTTGGTAGAGAGACTAAAGGATGTTGCAAACACTTCAAACACCAAACATAAACTAAAGAAGGAAATGGAGTAGTTCTATCTATAGATGTCCCTGGATGCAAGGCATACATGCCTAGAAGAAGGGCGTGTCTACCAGTAGGAATGCAACATTCTATGAATGGCCTATGTGGGAGGAAGGGGCTAAAAGTGATATGCTAAACCAAAAGTGATATGCTAAAAGTAAATGAGCAATGGTGGGTAACTAAGAAATAGAAAATAGCTCAAGGGGTGCAATAACTATCATGAAAGTTAAGGCTTCAAAGAAAGAACTCGCAGAGCTTGGCTGGTGTGCCTTGGTCTGAGGCTTATTCAATGAAGATGTGCCTGAGGCTGAGGCACACTAAGAATAGGTTAACTAATTATTGCAAGAACTAGGAGAAGAAGTTCATGTGGGGGAAAAATAGTAAATGATGAAAGTAAATAAACAAAAATAGATGATTAGAAAGTTGTAAATATAATTGTAAATGAGGCAACTTACGTGGGATCGAAGATGTGAAAGGGGAGCTCAAGGAGCTTAGCAGATGTGTCATGGGGTTGGATGTGTTGGGAGGTGATGTACCTAGGGGCTAGGCATGTCTATAGAAAAATAGAAACATAATTGATTTCTTCAAGCACTAGAAGTCCCACTATGGTTATTACATATGTGGATGGTGGATTTCTTTGTCCTCCTCGATGCCTCATAGTCCACGATGTGGTTGGTTCATGAGTGAATTTGTGGTTGCCAAGAATTGCGAGTTCTAAAGTGAAGAATACAAGTAGAAGATAAGAATATATTTATGAAGTGATTGAAAGACTACCTTCATTGCTAGAAATTGTGAGGTTTTTGTCTTCTCCTTCAACATCTAGAGGAATAAGAGCCTGAAGGTTTATCAGTTTCATTTCAATATTTTCCATACACCTCGCAAAGGAACAAAAGAAGTGTGACATTGGATTAGCTCTAAGCAAGCATAGTAGCCATTCAAAAGAGAAACATAAAGAAAGTAAGAAAAAGGAGATGATGAATCAAATTCAAGGTGGTAAGACAACCCTTTTTTTAGGTTTTCTTTTAAGATTCATGCACGCATGCAGATGAAAGAAATACTAAAAGATAACATGTAATTGATGAGATGATGAACTAGACATGGAGATGGTAATGGAGAACATAAATTTGGCTACTACATGAGGGATATGCCTATAGAGCAGGCATATGGTTAGGTTGGTGGCACATAAGATTTCCAACATGTTGAAGTGGAGTTGTTTAGGCTTTCTTCACTTGGCTTGCTCCCATTGATGGTTCCCCAATGACTTCTAAAGACTTTGGTGTGTGTGGAGGACCCTCAAGGCTTGGAAGAAGTTGTGGTAGTGACACATTGACATACATGTGTATGGAGATGGAGAACAAGAAAGAATTTCTCTCTCTTTGAGTGCTAGGGTAGTGTGGCAGCACTCCTTGTTGTCCTCTCCTGGTTTCTCTTTAGTGGGCACCCCTATTTAAAGAAGAAAGGCACAAATATTCCTAAAATCTAAGAAGGTGGTGCATCCACTACTGCGCCAACCTAGCATCAGCATGTATCAAGAAATCTCATCATGAGATTGCCTTAATCCTTGTAAAGATCTGGTCAGAGATTTACTCTTTTAAGATGCACCTCGACGGGCATGGCACATCTAGTTAGATGGCTAATGATTACCTGACACTATGTCAAGCCAAAGAGATGAAGACAAGAAGGTGTTGTTAAGTAGAAAGGACAAAGTGTTTGAATTCCACGAGAGAAAAAGGGCAACAAAATTCCTGCCAAGTAGATATGCCAAAGTATAGGCATGTACGCTCCATTTGGGGGTGCACCACTTTAGGGGAATTATGCTCTAAGTAATGTACCCCTATCTTTGGTGCATATGCATTGGGATATGGCATATACATTATGGATGAGGTCATTTTTAAGATAAACCATAGAATCGACAATCAAGTAGGAAAACTTGGATATTACTTGATGCAACAAGAGTTTGGGATCTATGATTGAACCAATTTAGCATGTCTACAATGAATGTAGATGTGTGCTATTTATTATATCTTAGATATATGATATTTCAAAGATATGTATACATAAGTAGCACATTTATTGATTAGACTAAAATTAAAATCTCTCCATGTTGTAATTAGGTTGAAAAACGTGAGATATTAAGAATGACTTACATAACCTTCCATTGTTATGATCATGATGAGACAATTTTAGTTTAGATGGGCTTGTTGTGCTATTACAGTGCTCATTCACTAAGAGAATGGTAATCATGGCTAAGGTAATTTGCCAAACTTTGAGGTGGATCATTTGCATGATTTTATTGTTCTACCACAAGGACTATGTGAAGATTTCTTTCTCATAATGTAATAAGTGGATTTGACCTAACTAGAGTATATATTTCATTGTGCTTTGACAAGGTCATAATTCTAGGGGCTAAATATGACTAAGAGTTGCAATAGTTGTAATTGGCAAGAGTTGCCTACCTATTAAGTATAGGATGATTTGTTGTACTACCACAAGATCATCACTATATGATTAATAGGATCATATGCGCCAGTGATATCCCATCTTTGCATAATCAAAGTTATACAATTCATTGAAAGTTAGTGGGAGCATTAAATTAGGATAAAAATGTATCTTAATTTACATGAATGCCTACAATGTTATTGAATCACAACTCCTTGTTGATTTTGATGGTTAACAACCTATTATAAAGCATACTCAATGCAAACATGCTCAGTGGTCCTAACTTCTCTAACTTTCCTAAAAATTTAAGAATTGTTCTTATTGTTAAGTGAATAGCCTATGTGTTTAAGAAGCCAGTGCCATATAAACCATCTGATGATACTAGTGATGATGTGATCATCACCTTTCAAATGCACAAAGAGGATGCATCACTTGTCAAATGTTACATGTTGCCCTCTATGAGCAATGAGTTTTATAGGCAACATGAAAAGATGAATGCTTAATCCATCATAGCTCACCTCGAGGAGCTATTCAGATCGCAAAGTAAGACAAAAATATATAAGATATCTAGGAATCTATTTAGGGCAAAGACGACTGAGGGAATGACAGTCATGTCTATGTAGACAACACATTCTAAAGATAATAGAGTGGGTGGAGAGGTTGACTAAGCTCGGGTTCTCCATAAACAATGAGCTAGCTATTAACTTTGTCCTTCAGTCTCTACCATCTTCTTATTCCTAATTCATTATGAACTTCAACATGCATAAGTTAGAATGCTCTGTGATAAATCATTTAAATATGTTGAAGATTGTCGAAGGCACCATGAACAATGGGAAACCTTCTATGCTACTTGTTGGTAAGACCAACAAAAAAAGGAAGGCTCATCAGATGGTGAAGAAAGACAATGCTAAAGACAAGAGGACAGCCAAAAAAGATAAAGTTAAAGAAGGACAAAAGATAGTGCTTCCACTACCATAAGGATGGTCACTGGAAGAGGAACTGCAAGTTGTTCTTTGTAGAGAAGGTAAAAGGGAAGCTTGAAGATGCTTTTAGGTATTTTTGTCTTTGATGTCAACTTGTCTTATATAGATTTACATCATGGGTATTAGTTACAAGATGTGCATCTCATATCTGTAATGACTTGTAGGTGTTGACAAGTAGTAGAAGACATCAATAGAAGAGGTCGACTTTGGATGGGAAATGGTGCAAAAGTTGCAACATTGGTCACAAGACAAGCTAGCCTTAAGTTACCTTCGAGAGGCATCATATTATTATATGATTGTTTTTATGTTCCTTCTATTGTAAAGAACATTATTTCTATTTCACACTTAAATAAAAATAGATTTATTTTGAGCTTTGAAAATGATGTATGTTCTTGAACTTTGAATGGTAAAGTGTTTGCCAAAGGGAGTTTAATAAATGGTTTATTCATATTAGATATGGAAGCTATAAGAAATCGTCCATAAAAAATAGTGCAGCGGAAGTGACAATTCCTATGGGTTCTTTTAGAATCTGTCTCAATCAGAACCGAATGACGAAAATCGAAAACCAATCAAATTGGGTTCGAATATACTTGATATGTATTCATATAATCCCATGGAAGGAAACGAAATGAGCTTATCAAGCTTTTTAAACTGTTCAAAAATCCAATCTCTAGTGGTATCCACACAAACTTCATCCACAACAAATTCTCCCTTCACAGCGACCTCGATAACTGTTCTCGAACAGAGCTCCATTGCCTATGGACGCCTTCTAGAAAGAGAAGGAGGTAGGGAGAAGGCTAAGGACGTGGTTTACACCCTTGGCTTTATAGGGTTTGGCTGAAACTATTAGTATAGAGACTTTTAGAATTTTTCATAAAAACCCAAAGTCTTCATAAATTATGCCCTTGCCCCTATACTTATGGATAAGTCCTTTTGTGTGTTACCCACTAGGCTCAATAGTCTATTTTGTTGAGGCTTACATAAAATAGAACAATTCTATTTAATTTAATTAAATTAGTTATCCGATAATAGATTAATTGACCTACCGATCATGAAGGGTATGAGCCACATCTCATGATCCCAAATGACTATAGGGATAATCTTATCTCAATTGAACATTTCCATCATCAGTTACTGCATGGATATAAACCCTTGTCTATACAATGTCCCGATCGAAAAGGAGTATGAGACTGTCAACTCCTTAATGTACCGACTCTATAAGATCCTATACTCAGAATTGGGTCAATTGGAAAACTCCTTTTTTTCAATCATCCTATCTACCCTAGCTAGGAATTTGGAGTATTATCCCACATGAAATTTACTTTCACTTATCGAGAGTAGACGATCCATTGTTGTCCACTCAATTACCTCCATTAGAGTTTCCTTGTACTTGATCCATCACTATACTAGTCCACCTATACGGTGATCCATAAGACAATAGTCAAAGTACAAGTTCCACACAATAAGGCATCTTTGGCGACTCAAGTCAAAGGTCCAACCATGCAATTGTAATGATAGAAAAACCCTGATTAACAGTTCGGTAAGATACCATTCAGGGTTTCTA
The DNA here is from genome assembly GCA_036172225.1 of Cryptocoryne crispatula var. balansae. Classification (NCBI taxonomy): domain Eukaryota; kingdom Viridiplantae; phylum Streptophyta; class Magnoliopsida; order Alismatales; family Araceae; genus Cryptocoryne; species Cryptocoryne crispatula. Next base: position 22,298,891 of record CM069920.1, read on the forward strand.
ATTTATTCAGTTTAATGAACTCATTCATATAATGAGCACCTGTATGTGTATCTTAGTGTCTCCACATTCATAACCAATGAGATCAGTCATCCTCATCACATGAGAAGATATCACATACACTAGTCTATTCGGATCCTTGATGTTTCTTCTTAAGTATCTTATGACTAGAAACATTAAGATCAAATACCTCTAGTTGATCAATCTCATCATCATGATCTCATAATGATTTAATCATCACTGCATTTGATTAAGGACTTCATTATGATATTCACTTCTAATAAGAGCTTATAATGAAGAATTTGCCTAATTATTTGAAAAAGATATTTCTAGAATTGTCAAATCATATAATATATGATTAGCTTGTAGGGTATACATTTCTATCAATTTTTCACTTGCTCTAAAATCATTCACCTATTTGGCTGATCTCTATCAGCTCGAGGTGAAGCTCAAACACTCTTTGTGTAACCGCTTTAGTTAATGGATCTGCAATGTTATTAACGGTGGATACTCTATCTTTATTTATATCTCTATATGTTGGAATCTCTCTGATTTTATGGTATCACCACAGAAGTTTTAACTTCTGATGAGACATCGGCTCTACCCCACTGTTTTCTCAAAATAATGATACACGTTCAAAAAAATTTGGGACAATCCCATGTTTTATATAAACATCTTCATCTATCTTGCTTCTCAAGCAGTGTGCAACCATTATGTAATCTACTTTAGATTAGTTGTAGAATTTATAGTGTTCTATCGCATGGAACTCTTCCAGCTCATTGCACCACCATTGTTTTGACTTATTATCAAACTTATTTGACTAGAAGCTTGTGTTTGTAAAACTACAAGGCTTCACGTTTTATCCTCCAGTCTTATTGCTTCCCAAGTACTAAATGATATATCTCTAAACTATTTAGTGACTCTCACTTGGATCTTCTTGATGAATGCTCATAACACTTAGAGTATTATTCATATCATGTTCATAGTATCATATAAATGATACACCCTATGAAAAAGGCATAAGGGCTCTATTAATATGATCTCTTCATCTCTCAAGAAGTCTACAAAGACATCACTTTAGAGAGATCAACTCCACACCACATAGGTAAGAAACCTATCTTACAGTTTATCATGTCAAATCTTTTGACTGTGGTGACTACGTAAATTAACTGGGCATTGTTTTTAGATTTATCTCCATAGATCTCAAAACCCAAATTATGTTTGGAAGATTAATTTGATAACTAGGTTCACTTATGATAACATACCTACTTCATTCTTAATGAGTAGTATGTCATCTACATAAAATGTCAAAAAATAACATCACTCCCACTTATCTTCTTTAACATACAAGGCTCCTCTTCGTTCTTAACAAAGTAATTAGATTTAATCTCATTAAATCTTATATACGATCTATGGGAAGTTTTATTTTAGCCCATAAATGGACGTAATACACACTCTATTTGGATGTTATTGGGATATGATTCCCTATGGTTGTATCATATACATCTGTTCCTCAAAATACCTTAAAGGAACACTATCTTAACATCTATTTAGCTTATCTTATAATCATATTGTGTAATAATCAAAATCCAAATGGATTAGTCTATAGAATAGGTAAAAGATTTCATCATAGCCAACCATTTGACTTCAATGATATCCTTTTCAACTATTCTCGCCTTTGAAGATATCTACCTTCTAATCCACTCCAATTTATTCTTTATTGATCTATTTATATCTTATGGTTACTATAACCTCAGGTGGATCTAGCAAGTTCTAAACTTGATTAGAATAGATAGAGTTTATATAGGATTTCATTGTCTCTTCCCATTTATGAATTAATATCTCATATGGATCAATATCCCTTCTATCTTATGACTCATTTATTTCTCTTAGGTTGAATGGACACAAGTAATGACCTATGATTTACCCATGTGTAATTATTAACTGGTACCTTTATAGAAGCGACCTTGAGTTGTGGGATTGGAACATCTTCCATATATACCTTGCTCCCACTATCTTTCTTATGGAGGAACTCTTCCTCGAGGAATATAGTGCATTGAGCAACATATACCCTTATTCATAAGGGTGGTATATTTAATATTTATAAGTTTCCTTAGTATATCCCACAAGCCAACATTTCATAGTCTTATATTCCAACTAGTTAGAGTTATACTTCTTCACCAGGCCGGACATTCCGAAACCTTAACTTACTTAAGGTCAAGTTTTAACTCCCTTTTTCATATCCTATATGAAATAATCGGAACAGACTTAGAAGGTACCTATTTAAGTTAAAGTGGTTATAACGAGTACTAAGCCAAAAATAGAGAAAGAGTAATTTTTACAAAGGTTGTCATTGTTCGTATTATGTCCTACACAATACGTATCTCATTTTAGCTACTCATTAAGCTATAATGTGTAAAGAGGTGTCATTTAAATTCTATTATTTTTTAATTATGTGTGAATTATGTACTTAAGTATTCTCCTACTTGATCTCATCAAAAAGTTCTAATACTTTTTCCATTAGTATCTCTACTTCATTCTTAATCTCAGATAATTTCTCAAAAGTCTTGGATTTCTACTTCATAAAGTACATATATCCATACTAAAGACATTATCTTTGAAATAATGAAGTAGAAACATTCTTCATTAGCCTTAATAGATATGGGTTAACATACACCTAGATATATGAGTTCTAAGAACTCATTAGCTCATTCTCCATGTCTACATTAAATTAAAGTGTAGATTAATCTAAATCAACTCATTTTCTCTTAAAAGGAGTATTCACACATAACATGAGAGCTAATATATCAAATATGATTAAACAATTCATTAAGCTACCACTGACAAACACTTTGCTATTAAATCTTTTAGAATATCTATCAATTCGATAGCTTAGAATAAATCAACATTTATTTAAGTAGGAAATCATATAATATTCTTGTAGAAGGATATAATAGCAATCTTAATTATTAAGACATCTCCATAAGGCTATTAAAGATTTGTACCTCCCACTAGTAATGATGCAACTTTTACACCATTTCATATGTAGGTCAATATTTTCTTTATTAAGGCTTCATTTACTTGTCATCATCTGCGACTCCTTATAGATATAAGATAAATATCTAGTATTTCATATCATTAGATGCATCCATAGTATCCAATATTATGATATACACATATGGTATCTAATACTATTAAGTGTATATTTAAAACAAGTAAATATCAATGACTTAGATGCATGAAGCTTCTTAAGCTCCACCTTTGCATCATGTGCAATATACTTTGCACTTCCTCCTCCACTTACCATCATCATGATAGTGTAAAAATTCTATCTTATTCTAGTTTTATTATCTTGACCACCTTCTTTTACTTTTAACTATCTCCTGTTTCTACCTTGATTTTACTTTTTTCTATCGGTCTACCAACAAGAAGTAATTAAGATATATTGTTGTTCTAACATGCCCTTAATTAATTTATCACTATGAGCCATGAGAGATCTCATATTCATCTTTCCATGTTGTCCCTACAATTTATATCTTATAAAGACTAACATCTAGTTTAAGGCAAACAATGCATCTTGTCTATGAGATAAGATCTTATCTCTCTTTCACATCATTAGATAGTGTAGGAGACACCTACTTCTCAAGTAGGATAATTAATGGTTAACTATGAGAATAATTCTCTTAGTTCTAAACCGGTTTAAGAAGTGTGAGCCATTAAGTTACTTGACATCTAATATACCTTACTAATGGTGGTTTATCATTGTATTCTACAACTGAGATATAATTTTATTAATATAACATTACATACATTCATTAAAATTAAGATATGATCTTTCATCCTAATTTATGCTCTCACTAATTTTCGACGAATTTGCATAACCCTCATTATGTAAAGATGGGATATCACGATGAAATTTTAGTGGGGATTAAGATCCTATTAACTTTACGGTGATGACCTTATGGTAGCACAACAAATCACCCCATACTTAATAGGTAGGCAACTATTGCTAGTTGCAACTCTTGCAACTCTTAGTCATTTAGCCTCTAGAGTTATGACCTTGTGGTAGCACAACAAGCCATATACTCTAGTTAGGTCAAACCCGCTTGTTATGTTATGAGAATGGATTCTTCACACAGCCTTTGGGGTAGCACAACAAAGCCATACAAATGGTCCACCCCAAAGTTTGGCAAATGCCTTAGCCATGATCACCAATCCCTTGCTGAATGGGCCATGTGGTAGCACAACAAACCCATCCAATCTAAGATTGGCTCATAAAGATCATAATAATGAAAGGCTACGTGAGTCATTCTTAATGTCACACGTTTATCGACCTAATTAAAATAATAAAGGATTTTATTTTAGTCTCATTAATAATGTGCTCAGTATGTATATTATCTCTGGAATATCATATATCTAAGGTATAACCTGTAGCACACATCCACATATCAAATATGGATAAAAAATAGGTGATTATGGACTTAACCCTAAGCATGCACCTAAGGCACTCCTATTGGTGATCCTTGCTTCATATGCTTGAGTTGGTATACTCCCACTTTAGAAGGGTGCTTCTTCAAGTGGTCTCTCTCTCCAACCTTCCACAAATCGGCTGTAGACACGCCATTTCGGCCTAGTTGGAGAGCTTAAATTCTTGTTTTCATTTAAGTATCCTTTCAAGAAAATTGAATTTTTCAGAAAATGGGGCTTTCGACGCGTCTCAAGCAAGATCAGAGGGGCTTTGATTAAAGTCAAAGTGCCTATTTATGGGGCACCAGGCGCCCTGTATATAGGACACCAGGCGCCTCATAAACATGGCGCTAGGCACCCTGTATATGGGGCACCTGGTATTCGGTCAGACCAGTTTGACAATACGACTTGATCCGTTTGCTGGGCATCTTGTTGAGGCGACTTGTCTCATGATGCTAGCACCCCCGTTAATGGGGCGCTTCGCCGCATGGAACTATTTTACAAATATTCTCAAAGTACTCTTCTTTTGGCTATAAAAGGGGGCCTATTTGGAGGTTTTAGGGGGCCCCAAGTCCGTCCACAGCTTCATCTCATCCACCACTATGTATTTGAGCCTACACAACACCCCTAAAGCCCTTATATCATCTCAAAATCCTTCCCCAAAAATCTAAAAACCCACAGTTTCCTTCTTCAAAAATATGGTTTTATTCCAACTTTGAGAGCTTCTACACACCATTCTCCTTACATCCATGGCCAAAACACCCTCCCTCCCCATCCCCATTGGCTTCCCTTGTGTATTGGCTACTTGAAGAAGTTCTCCTTTCATCTTGAAGGTCGTTCTATACCCTGAGGCAGTGCCGCAAAGAAGAGAAGAAAATATGCCAGAGCTAGCCCTAGTGCCCCATAGAAAGGGCACTTTGACCTCAGTCAACGTGCCCCGTTAACGAGGCACCTACTCCTAGCTCCCCATTAGCAGGGCACTAGTAGGGGCAGAAATCGTTTTGGTGCCTTTCGGAGTCCAATCGCCCGTCCAATCGAGCTTTTGCTCTTTTCCTTCATTCTAGATTCTATTATCATGACATTTAGCATGCATTAGGTTATATATTTGCATCCCCATACATATTTAAAACCTACCAAAGTAGGGGTTGTTATTTAATCCCAATCCATTTAGTTTCTCCCCTCTTGCACATTTAAGATTCGCATTGGAGCATGATGCTACATCCTCACTTAAACTAATGGTCTTTTCATTTGTTTTTTTGTGTTTCTCCTGGATGCTCTTAGGTAAATCCGGCCGAGGTGGAGCTTCAGCCAGACCAAAGCCGAAGAACTCGCTAAGCTCTCTTCTTTTGGCTAGCTGAGAGAGGAGAAGTCAAAACCCAACAATCCCCCGCTTCCAAGATACGACAGTCGTTATTTATTCTCTTTTACATTTCTTTTCATTCCATTACACTTTGGAGTCTTCGGCTCCTAGCGACCACAACCATTAGCACACCATCCACCGAGTGCTGGTTCTCCTATTCAGACAAATGGAAAGGAGATCTTCAGACCCGTTTTGGGTGCTTACACCGGCTTCTAACAATTACATTCGGCTTAAGGGTACGCGGACCTGCATATGTACATAATTTTATAAGCAATGTTGGCTTTAACCAAGAGGAGTACATTAATGGAAGGAGGTAGAATGTACAATCAAATTGTATAAAGAGAGAGGAGTTACATGCAGGTCCCATTTAATAACATAACCAACACAATATAAAAGCAATCACAAGCCAAGCACAATTAAGTCCATGATCACCTCCACACACACACTAACATTCATCACATGAACATAGAGAGTATACATGATAATTATATGAGATATATCATATATATCAGCATAAAATTATATATTTTATTATTTTAAAATTCTCAATTTCATGCATGTCAAATTTTCATGAAATAAATAACATGAAAATAACATGACAGCAATATATAAATAATTTATATGATATAAACATAGACATATAAATTATTTATAGTATTCATGCATTCTCAAAACCATGCAAAGTCATAAATTAATGTCCCAATTTCTATTCTGAAAAATCTCATTTTACAGAATTACTCAAGACACTAATTAATTAAAATAAACCTTTAAAAAATTTAAAGTTTAAATATGAGTGAATCAATGCAAATATAGCTTAAAATCATCTAACATACCATTAAACACTTTAAAACAAGTTAAATAATATTATAAACTTTTTTTAATTTTTTTCTAGAATTTTTAGTAATTTTTTAGATTTTTATATGATTTTAAACAATTTAAAATCAAAAAAAATGTCTAGCGCATTGTGCCGCACACCCTCGCACACTACGCCATGCCAGCGACAGCGAGCACTCATGTGTGCCCCCTGGTATGCTGCGCACTTGGCTGCCCCCTCCACTCGATGACATAGTTCATTGTCATCGAGAAATTTGACTCCCCATATAATCGGACTTATCTCCTTATATAGTGCTTCGAAAAAATCTGAAAAAAAATGCATTGAAATCCTCATCGAATAAGGATTCCAAAATAGACAGCCTCATATCTATAAAAAATCACAACAAATTGCAAAATGAGGAAGAAGAGGTGACAGTCATCTGGATTTTGTAGCAGAAATCACTATCTTTCAACGAGGATAACTCTTTATCTTGGAAGCCAAAGATTCTTTAAAAATACAATATGAAATCCTCATCAAATGTTGTTTCCAAATATGTATATATTCTTTCATAAAAAAATTCTGTAAAGATAAAAAATCATGGGGAAACAAGCCGGCGCCGGTAAACCCAGTAGAACCCTAGTTCGTCGAAGAAATTTCAAGTTCTCTTCCTCCACCGCCGTTCAAAGCTAGATATCTTGAGAAAAAGTTAGATGATCACATTATCCATATTTTAAAACCTTTTTCAAGCCTCAATTTTATCTGTGGATGGATATTTCAGAAAATCCCCAAATCCGAGTGACAGTTCGGGAATGACAGAAGCACCAAATTTTAGGTCTTCTACCGAACTCTACAGAGATCCAATATTCAAATGGTTTGTGGAGTTGGAAAGCCCTATATCATGAGATTCTATAGAAGCCAACCAACCTTTTATCTGGATCTCATACGGATTATGATGTCCTTGACAAAACAGATGTTTGCTTAGATTCGAGAACACAAATTACCTGAAATAATGTTGATTCAACTGAGACTTGAACATGAGTCCGATACCACTGTAAGGAATCGTCCATAAAAATGGCAGTGTAAGCGATAATTCCTATGGGTTCCTTTAGAATCTGTCTCATCCGGAACTGAATGATGAAAATTGAAAATTGATCAAATTGAGTTTGAATATACCTAATAAGGATTCATATAATCTCATGGAAGGAAAGGAGATGAGCTTATCAAGATCTCCAAACCGTTCAAATATCCAATCTCCAACAGTAATCACACGAATTTCATCCACAGCAGGTTCTCCCTTCACGTTGACCTCGAGAATTGTTCCTGAACAGAGCTCCATCTCCCATGGACGCCTTCTAGAGAGAATAAAGTAGGGATGAGGTTGAGGACATGGTTTTCTTCCTAGACTTGATAGGGTTTGGCTGAAACCATTAGTATTTATAGAGAATTTTAGAATTTTTCGTAAAAACCTAAAATATCGATAAATTACGTCCTTGCCCCCGTACTTGTGGATAAGTCTTTTTGTGTGTGATCCACTAGGCCCAATAGCTTATTTGGTTGAGGCCTAAATGAAATAGAACAATTTTATTTAATTTAATTAAATCTGTTATCTGATAACAGGTTAATCGGCCTACCGATTATGAAGGGTACAAGCCACATCCCATGATCCTAAATGGCTATAAGGATAGCATTATCTCAATTGAACCTTTCCATCATCAATTACCACATGGATATAAACCCTCGCCAATCCAATGTCCCGGTCAGAAAAGAGTACGGCAACGACTATCAACTCCTTAATGTACTGACTTTATAAGATCCTGTACTCGAAATTGGATCAATTGGAAAACTCTTTTCTCCAATCATCCTATCTACCCCTGGCCAGGGATTTGGAGTATTATCTCATAGGACATTCACTCTCACTTACCGAGAGTGGATAATCCCTCGTTGTCCACTCAATTGTCTCTATCAGATTTTTCTTATACATGATCCATCACTATACTAGTCCGTATATACAGTGATCCATAAGACAATAGTCAAAGTACAAGTCCCACTCAACAAGGCATCTTTGGTGACTTAGGTCAAAGATCCACCATGCAACCATGATGATAGGAAAACCTTGATTTACAGTTCAGTAAAATACGATTCAGTGTTTCTAATTCGGTCAATTCAGTGAACTCATTCACTTAATGAGCACTTGTATGTGTATATCAGTGTCTCCACACTAATAACCAATGAGATCAGCCATCATCATCACATGAGAAGACATCACATACACTAGTCTTTCTGGATAATAATATGTGATGTCTATCCGGATCTTTGACTAGGAATATTATAATCAAATACCTCTAGATGATCAATCTCATTATTATGATCTCATCATGATTTAATCATCATTACATTTGATCAAGGATTTAATTATGATATTCGCATCTAATAAGAGCTTGTAATGAAGAATTTGCCTAATTATTTGAATGAGATATTTCTAGAAATGTCGAATCATATCATATATGATTGACTTGTAGGGTATACATTTCTATCAGAAGCTTTTATCATATGTGTGAATTCCCCTCTTAAGAAGAAAAGGGATCATATATATCAAATCTTTGGCACCGTAGGTTGATCATATCAATGAGGAAAGACACAAGAAGCTTCATAAGGATGGTTGGGTTTTGAAACGTAAACTCATGTTTTATAAATAATATGCGAGTTTGCATCATTTAAAATCATGTTGGGTCATTTTTGGGTTCAATTGAGAGTTTACCCAGTGAAATAGTGCATAATCGTCAAAGGCTAGAAGATGTGAGGTCAAGAGCATGTTCCCACTACCTTGGTTGAGGGCACATTTCCACGTGACCTCGGTTGAGGTCACATGCACCCTCCACCAGGGTTGCAACCTAAACTTCTTTTTTTTGAGATCTTTGAAATCCCTAAGTTTGGTAAGTAAATATTGAGTCCTACTAGGATAGACCCTGGCTTGAGGGCATATGCGCCCTCAACTAGGGTCACATCCTCCGACTTACCTTGTTTGGAAGTTTAATCTGATTTCAGATTCGATTTCCATTCTCCTATAAAAAAACATCCTATGAACATAGAGAAGGTAAACCAAGGTCATCCAACATGTCTCTAGAGCTCTAGCCATGAGAATTGAAGAGATTTTTAGAGTGATTTTAAAGAGAAAAATTTTGGTTTATGTTCATTGTTGTCAGTCTCCTTCTGGTGTTTGTGTAGACATTTTGTCAAGTGTGCCATAGAATTTGGCTGAACGAGAAGCTTCTTTGGCCTGATAGCTTCCATTTGCAATAAACAGGAATAAATTTCAACTTTCCATTTACCTGCAACAAGCTCTGCAACTTGGTTGTGCCAATTTACAGCATGTGCCCCCAAACAAGGTCACATGCCCATGCGCCCCTATTCGAGGTCATCGCCTACACGCTCCCAAAGCAGACCACATCCGCACACACCCTCTATCGAGGGTCACGATTAAAAAAAGTCATGTTTCTTCGTCAATTTCACCTATGCTTGATTCCTTTCACTTATAGCTTCATATTTAGCTTGCTTAGCATCCTTTTTTAAACTTTTGCTTCACCTTATATTCCAAAAATCCAAAAGAGTAGGAGTTTGGCTCCTATGAATTTGGTCAATTCTAACCCAATTGCCATTTTCATACATTTCTTCATAGATTCTACACTTCACATAGTTCTAATACACTTGTCTTTGATTTGCACAGGAATAGATTGAACCGGATTGAAGGGCTCCTCATCTTTGACTCGCTGAGGATGAAAAAAGTTGGAACTCACCCACACCGCCTCAAGGTATATAGGTTGAACTCTTTTCATTAATTCATTGAAACCCATGATTTCTAGTGACCATACATTTCACACACTTTTTCTTCACCCTCCTTCACCTCCTCATCGACTACCCCCAAACAGAACCACGCTTCCTTCTCTAAAAGGAAGAGGCAGATCTAACGAGATAATTGTTTAGTTTTCTCCATCTAGAAACCAATGTTAACATGCTGAGTTTGCAAGTTGTTGAGGTTGGGTTCTACCCACAATGATGGAGGACATTTTCTTGAGGTGGGGATGATGATGGAATGGTGACTCTCCTTCATTATCTATAGCTCTTAGTTTTTTTGGTGACCATAGTGGGACAACTATTGCCTAAGATTCATGTTGATTCAATTTACTGATGTTTTATGTATGTTCTCACGTGAAATGACTTCCTCTTTTACTTGTAACAGATTTGTTCCCAAGTGAACCAACCCCTTTTAGTTATGTCCTCATGTGGACCACCTTATTATTTTTGCACTTTTCATTCAGTTCCCATGGAAGCACCCTTTTCCATTCAAACTGATTCCCACATGAACTACCTTTCGATTCCCATTCGGTTCCCACATGAACCGACCTACTTTCAGATAGGTCCCCACATAGGCCACCCCTTTCCTCACCTTCAGATCGGTCTACCTATGGACCCACTTTCCTTTTTTGCAATTGTGAACTAGTTTCTACACAAACCACCATTTCCCCTTTCTAAACCGGTTCTCATGTGAACCACTTTCTTTTTCCGACTCAGTTCCTATGTGAATCAATCCTTTTTAGATCGTCTCCACATATACACTACTAGTACATTCCTGTTCATTTCAATCTCTGCATGAACCCCTTTGTTCTTGTGACATTTATCAACCGATTCATGTGTGAATTACTCTTTTTCTTTCTAAAACTATTTCCTACATGAACCACTTCCATTTTCTAACTCGGTTCACACATGAACCAACCTCTTTCAAATCAGTCCTTGCATGGACCCTCATTGGAACTCCTCTTTCAGATTGGTCCCCATGTGGACCATTTCTATTTTCTGCATGTTTTGATCGATTCCCATGCAAGCTGATCCTTACTTTACTAGTTGCTTACATTGTTGTTTGATTCTCACGAGAACCCAGTTATTGTCTTGTTTATGGATGTAATTTTTAGAATTGTTCATTTATCATATCATTCAAGATATATTATGCTTAGGTAGGTTGTTTGCTTCTCATCCTTGTCATTTAACAAATTGCATTATATATCATTGGGTACTGGACTTGTCCTATCCATAAGGCATCTGAGAAGGGATCTCCCTCTTCCAACACCCGCACTTCCCATACATCCTCTTTGTGATTACAAACCTCTATTTTAAAGAATTGTTCTTCAATTGACCATGTTTGTTTCGTCCAAGGTGTATGTAAATCCCCTGATATAAAGGTTTTCACTAATTGGGTCATTTGTACCAATATTTCAAAACTCAAAGAACCTTATTAACCAAACATGGTGAGATTGTGAGAATCCAAAGTTGATGGTGGATGAATTTTAGGATTGACCCTATCAGTGTTGAGTGAACAATTATTTTAAAATCTACTACCTAAGATTCAAACAAAATTATTACTTTAATTATTCATGAGTTTGTGCATCACTTGGTTGCACATAAAAATTGAAAACAACAAAAATAAAAAATTTTGAAAACACCCAAATAAAAAAAACATTCACTCATGTTGGCAAGTGGCATGCCTATGACACTTAGGTCGAGAAGAGCTATCAGCATGGCTAGCCACTACACTAAGAAACAACAAGAGATGTAGCTGACATGTTAGAGGAGCACAATTAACCAGCACACACCACCAATGTGCTTGTACAACATCCAACAACTGATCTTAATTCTATCATGAGAACTCTCACCTTCCATATCACTCGTGAATAGCTCTAGGATGTCCATGCTCTCATAAGAATAAAATCACTTATTGACCATGCTTCCACTGAACACATTTAGCCCATTTTCACTCCCTGATAAATAGCCCATCAATTTGATATGGCCCCAACCAACTGTCACGACCCGGAATTTAAATAACATAACCACAAATTTGCAGCTGAAATACACAACGTCGTGACAGTGGGATGAAACCCAATACTTGAATTCCATAACCCATGCTTCAAAAATTATTTTTATAAGGTCCATCAAAAAAAGAGAATGGAACCATACTACTAAGTCTAACACACTCTTGCTAAAAAAAAAACCAAGACCATCTACCTAAGTAGAGAATACCAATAATCTCCAAGTGCAAATGACTCTGATTCCTTTGGTTTCACCTGAACTTCATCTTCAAGCTCCTAAATCTTCAAAACCTACTAAAAAATTTAACCCACAACAGGGTGAGTCCGAAGACTCCGTAGGATTTACACCCATTTCTTGCCAATCGGATAACTAACATATAATCAAGCAATGATAGATAACATATCTAGATTGAGATGTAATACAAATGATAATGACATGTCTTCTATATTTATCCATAACCCATAACCAAACCATGATTATCTTTAAGGAAAAAGATTAAGCCAATGCTACTCAATTCTAGACCAATGCACACAAGACCATACAAGCTAAATAAATATCATCTAAATGACCTCAAGACTTAGCTTAACATGACCAAATTAAAACAAGACAAATCTGATTTTTCTAACATGACATGGTTTAACATCTATACATGACACACAAGTAACATATTTCATATTCTTTCCAAAACACATAGCCAAAGAGCAAGGAATTGGTCGTCTTGCTTCACATGTACAAATACTTTCACCAGCTTTAATATATATAGAAGTAGCATATACTAAACTAGCCCAAAGTGCACCTAGGCAGTGGTGACACTAAGGGAAAACCGCGGTAATCCGGGATCTGTGGGAGGGTCGGATTCATCTAAGTTACCCGCTGCCCACGGGGCAATTGACTAACATAGGTTGGTGAAGCCTTCATAGCACGTCATATCAAGAGTTCATAACATAATTTCAAATCATGACATACTTGACCATACCATGCATACATGACATAACCATCCAATTTCATAGCCCTTCATGCAAGACATAACATCCATAATGAACTTGACAAGACATATGATAACCCGACATAATTGAACTTGTTCTCAATGACAACTCGTACTAATCATGACCAAATTGACATGACTAACTATGCATAGCATAGCACATGATCTGAAACCAAATTAAACATATTTTACCATAACTAGACAAAACTTGTACTAACCGACTTGGTTGACATATTCTAAATCAAACATATACCAAACTTGACCATATGGACATAAACATATCATGCATGACATAATACATAATCTGAAACCAGACTAATCAAAATTTACATGATCTACACACATGCAATGACAAGCCGAACTAGACATACTAAAACATATATACAAGACACTTAACCTAAGTCATGCTTGGCATAAACTAAACAGATTAAGATCTCATGTAATCAAACATAATCTGACCAAAACAGGTTCTAAAAGGTATAATTTGATGACCCAAGAGTTTTCCAAGTCTACACATAATTAACCTTCAATTCTTGTTCCAAACTAGCATATAATCACTTACATAATTAACATAAGGTCAAATCTCATGAAAAATATTTCTACCTATACAGAATCATGCTAAACATGTTTCATAATATTCAAAATATCAATTTCAAGGTTCTGGTTTCAAGAATTTTTGAGAAAAATCACTAGTCTTAAGTCTAAACTAGTCCAATCAAGGTCCATAGGTTAAATCATGCATATTTTCTTATCTAAACAAGGTCAAATACATAAACAAGCTTGAGAAACCTACCTGGAAGCTCCTGTGAATTTTCAAAATTTTTTATAGATTTTATGCTGTTTTTTTGGCCTTAACCTTGATTTCCGGATTTAATAAATTCAATAATCCAAAAGGCTGAACCGGCGCTGAACTGGGCAATTCGACCGGCGGCTCAGGGCGCTGGGCCGGAGGCTGGACCGGGCGGCTCATCTGGCTGGACCGGGCGGTTCAAACGGTGGCGCTCGTGATGGAGGGCGGTGGCGACATTTGCGGCGGGCGACGATGACACTCGTCGGCGACGGCGACCGAGGGGTGCAAGTGCACGGCGGCAGCGACGTTCGAAGGCACCCGAGGGGGCTGCAGCAGCGAACAGAAACACGACGGGGAGGCAGTGAGGGAGTCTCACGGCAGTGCCGGCCGGAACAGGGGAGGCCGGTAGGGCTTCCGGCGATGGCAACGAAGGGCGTCGGCAGCTGCGGCTGGACAGCGGCCAAATAGCGAGGGGTGATAGCGACGGTGAGGGGTGGGCAGCGACGACAGGTGGCTGAGGATGGCGATGATCGGCATGGAGGATGCCGGTGTCCACAATGGCGAAGGCAAGGGGGACGAAGGCCAGCAACGGCGATGGGGGTTCACCGGGCTACGCGTCTGGCAGGGCGACACACTGGGAAGAGAAGGGGGGGGGCTTGAAGAGATGGCCTCCAACAGCACAAGGGGACATGGTGATGGGGGGAGGCGATGGAAACAGGGAAGGGGATCCCTCGGTGGCAGTTCCAGCGGAACAGGGGAGGGGGCGGAGGAGCGGCGGCTGTGTGTGCGCGGCGGACAGTGACATTGTGGGGTAGGCGGCGGTCGCCCAGGTGACCGAAGGAGGGAAGAAGAAGGCGGCGGCAGCCGCGGGTGTGCGCTGCGTCAACGCGCATAGGGGGGGGGAGTAGGAAAACATGGGCGGTTGGTGGTCTCAAGCGAGCAGGCGCGAGGGTGGCCCGCGGGTCGCGCAGGCGCTGGTGTTGGCGCGGGAAGACGATGGCGATGCGGTGGTGTGCAGGCGTTGACGACTGGTGTCCATGCGGCATGGTAGGCTGGGCTGAGGGTGGCAGAGAGAAGAAGAGATGATGGGGTGGGGTGGCTCGCGGCGGTGACTCCTCCCGGAACAAGGGAGGCAGCGATGAGGAAGAAAAAGGGAGAGCGGCGACCGGCGGCTGGAAGGAAGGAGAGGGAGAGAGAGAGAGAGGGCGCTCGACGAGAGTGGGTGGAGTTCTCGACGGAGAGATACATCAATCGGGGGGGGGAGGGGGCTGCGTTGCTGAGAGGGAGACGGCGGCGAGAGTCCGGGTGGGAGGGGGAGACTGGAGAGGGAGGGGCGCTGGCATTACAACCGGGACAGGGGGGAAGAAGAGAAGGGAAAGGGGACGGTTACATAAAATATAATTAACTATTCTTTTTAAGGCGTTACACCAACCATTCTAATGTCAAGCATGTTGCCCGATCCCCTCCTCATGGGTATTCGGGGATAAGTCTAGTCAATCCAAACAAAGCTTGTGCTAGTCCATCACGACCTCTGGCTTATGCACCCACTATCCCCCTCTTTTCTTCATATTCAAGGACAAGCTTACCTAGATTGGTACTCGGTCAGTCTAGTCCCACTCTACCCTCGGCACACCTTTCTACTCCTACTCATTTCCCTTGGCCCCCAATTGGTTTGTAGTTGAATCCTATTGACTTTGCCACATAGGCCCACCTCTCACATGTTCGGGTGCCTTCTACACTCCTTGCAGTGCAACCTACTCCTCCGATTGCTTAGGAAGTCTTGGCTGACCAAGCCCTACTCAACAAGCTCAATCAGGTTGAGGATCAATATAAAAAGCTTAAATGCTTGCTATATTCCCATTCGGCTCTTGAGGTCACCATCCCCTGCCTTCCTACCTTTCATCTTCTTCTGCCAGTGATGCTGATCTTGCATTGCTATGATGGTACAGGCAATCTTTTCGTTTATGTTAAGGACTTCCTAGTCAATTTATCATTATGGCAACATGGTTAGAAGAGCCTCACTTTCCTTTTTAGGTGATCATTAGATGGGTTGACATTAGAATGGTTCTATTTGCTTGACCCAACAAGTCGAGCAATTTTAATGTGGTCAAGACAGAATTCTTATAATAGTATAAAGACCGTGTTTGACCGACCTACTAGATTACTAATTTAATGGTTGAAGAAATGATTGTTAATGAAGATTTCGAACAATGTATCAATAGATGGAGATCAATTGCCAAAAAAGTTGTGGATATAATCTCAGAATCGGGACAAGTCAAGATGATTATTACCCACACCATACTGGCCTTGAGAAATATTTTAGCCTTACATTACTCTACAACAATGCATGATTTATATGAAGGGACAAGGTACATCCAAACTCAATTCAAGGATTCATTGATCATGGATTTATTTGATACAAGAGATATATAAGTCTATATATCGTAAGTTGTTTTCTAAAAGTCAGGGGTAGATACTACACTACACACAACACATCCTGATCTCGAATTCCGAACAACCCATCACTTGAGAGAAGTTAGACAAGACTTAGAGGTAGAAGAAAAATCTTTACCCTATTCTCTTCTGTTCTATTAAAAATAGATGGAGACTAGAGAAGGGTAGTATTGAAAACATCCGCCACCTTAGTAGGAGACTATCTCAACCTTACTAGGAGGCTATCTCAACAAGTTTCATTCAAAAGGCCAAAAAAGTATATGAAAAGGAAAAAACATAAAACCAACAAAAGAGAAGGCATGATAAATAAGACAAGTATTGGGCTTCAAAAAGGAACCTAGTCACACCATACTATAAACATCAAAAGAAAAGAACACATTAATGTCAAAAAGCTTGAAGAGGTCGAACCCCAATAGACAATTAGACGTAACTAGAAAAATCTCTCTCGACGTCTCCAGAACCTAACAAAGATTTCTTAACAATTCTTATTTCTTAATCTTGGGATATGAATGGACCAATCAAGTCAAGGCTGAATACTGGCTGATTAAAGATTGAAGGTTGAAAAGATTATGAATAAGGAACTCTCTTTATATGTATTGTCTATCACTTGAGTTTAGAATAACAACCAAATGACAGATGACTTAGGTTAGTACAAATATCTCTCTCCTAAAAAATCCAAAAAATTACATATTTTCAAAACAAAAAAATCAACAAAAACCAAAACCCAAAAAAAAATGCATAAGGCCAACCCAACTATATTTTACGTGGTGTTTGCTTTTACGTAATCTAAAAATCTAAACTCTTTAGTTTACTTTTAACCACATAGTTTGTGGTAAAAAATGATGACTTTGATTAAGACATAATTGATTAATTTATTTGTTAAAATATCTAAATTAAAATTTTAATAATATATTTATATATATACATGTAAGAAAAAATGGGTTGACAAAATATATAATGAGTAGTAACATAAGTTCACATAAGCACATAAGTCCACGTTAGCCCACACTATACTTAGATAGTGAGATACACCACCATAGAAACATCTGAAATAAGAAAAATATTATCTCTTATCTGAACAATTAAGAGTCTTTAAAGATTTTAAAATATCAGTTGGACTTACACTTAGTTGATTTACCAAACAAACAAATCTAATTATCTGATCTTTGACCCAATTAAAGCTTAGATGAGAATTCAGCTGAAACAAATGCAACATGTGCATTGTCAAAAGCCAAGAGTGTTGTTCACTCGCTTTGACACTATCTTAGCATGTTGACAGTGTTTATTTAAAGAGTTCGGATTGCCTCAATTCTCTGGTGGATGAAACACTTATAGTTCCCAACAAGATGATGTCATGTGGTGTAACAAAGGACAAGATAGGAGTATGTTTTAATGATGATGTGAAATGGCATATGAGACTGTCTAACATCCTTTTAGTAGCGGGTCAATAGAGGATCAGTAGCAAGTATGCAAAACCTCGATAGCGTGTTCATAGAGACTTGATAGTAAGCCATCAGAGGCTTGGTCAAAAGTCATAAGAGCCTCAATAGCAGATCTTCGAAGAATCGATAGCATCGGAGTCTCAATAATGAGTCTTCTAAGCCTGAGTCATCGAAGCTTGAGTAACAAGTCATCGGAGCTCAGTAGCAAATTTTTGAAGTCTTGATAGTAAATCATCAAAGACTTGATAACGGATATGTTGTCATTATGTGAGAAGTAGAAACAACATCAAATGATTTCGTCTGCTATTTCACGTCGTCAATAAAATATACTCCTGCCTCATTCTCTGTTACACGATGTGATGTGACCCCATTGGAGACCGTAAGAGTTTCTTCTACCGAGATGTTCCAAACTCTTAGTTAAAGGCACACGGGGTATCATGACATCTTGATAAATAATGCAGTCTCATTGTAACTAGAGCGCTCGAACGCGTTGCCCCTACCCTGTTCGTTGCTTGAACAGGTAAAATTTTCTCCACGGCTAATTAAAGAAATATATTTTTAAGTTGATAATGCCCAAATAGCTCATGTATGAATTAATATTTTATAGAAGAGATGTTAGGTAGGTATGTAAATAGAATCCAATATCTAATTCATTTCCGATAAAAATTTACAAATTTAAAACTTGATTTTTGTATCCTATAAGTTATTAGAATCAAAATCGAACATTCCGATAATTTATCGAAATTAGAATCGAAATCAATTGATTTAATTTTTTCTAATTCAAATTTGATAAAAAATAAGAGGTTGGTGAAAAGTAGAGAGATAAAAAAAAGAAATTTTAGGGGCTGCCTTTGTGTCAATCAGATGTCTAAGATCTCTATACTGCGAATCCATCCTATTGATTTTTTTTAATCATAGCCTAATCAATAGAAGGTTCCCCAAGAGGAGGAGGTGGAGTGGGTGCTTGGTGCACCAAAATTGGGATTGGATGGGCCAAATGGCCAGATAAGAAGGGTACATTGGTGGATGCACCAAAGGGTGAGTAGGGTTGAGATGATTAGAAGAATAAACTTGTGGCCTAGAAGGAACAACAACATTCGGATCAAGATGATTTAGATTAGCCACCGGATGAGGAGTAATTGGGACTATGAGCCCAGTATGAGAATGGCCGTGAGTGGGCACATTGGGTTGATGTGCCACCAATTGAGGGGTAGAGATGTGAAGACCACCTTCAAGAGGAATGTGGTCGGCGGGTGACTTGCCATTGAGAATGGCTTCAATAGCCTGAAGTTGGGTGGGGTCAGCATGAGAGAATGACTCCCAAAGTTAATTTGTTATGGGTTGAGGAGAAATTTGACTAGGTTCGGGGAAAATTTCAAGTTCATTGACGGCACATACGACATCAAGGTAGAAATAAGACTAGTCATATTCCAATAGCAGCTACTCATATCTTTGATCCACCATTCTGATAATTTGTCCTGACCTTAAATTCATAAACATAAAGAGAAGATGACAAATAAAGCACATGATTTTTTTTTGTTTTGATTTTTGACCTTTTTGTTTTGGTTTTGAATTCTAGTTGGACAAACAAGTTAAGCAAATTAACCTCAAGCAATTTTTTGTTTTGGTTTTTTTGGTGATTTTGAAGCTCTTGTTTAATTTTCAATTTTTGTTTGCAAATAAGTAATAGCAAAGACTTGGAATGATTAACACAATTTTTTTTCAACCTCAAATTAATAGCTTGTTAAGAGAAATATTGTCTACTCAAATAAATGGGTAGGACCCTATGCTCTCACAACGCCGAGCAATTTAAGGTTGTCACTCTTTTCATGATGATAAGTAATACGTACTTCAGGTTTTGGGGTAAAAGGTAAAACCTGCCCGATCAGTGAAGAGGGAATCCTTCACATCTGGGGACTTATGGAGGTCTTGATGGGAGCTACTCAGTCCTTCTGAGAGGGAATCCCCATGTCGACTCTGAAAATAGGTCTGTCATATTCCGTATCACCACATCAAGAAAGGGATGAGAAAGATGGAAGGAAAAGCGAAAAAAACTCTCTCACCTCAGTCCCACACTTACATTGATCCCCGAACTTTCATCTCCTAGCGTCGCTTGAGCACCGGAGAAACGGTTCGGGTCGTGTGGGAGGAGAGTGAGGACGGAATGAAAAGAACTTAAGGCATAAAAGAATGAAGAATGTGGTCACCTGGAACTGCGGGTTCCGATTTAAATGAAATAAGAGAGAGATTTGACCATGTGTGCCTTAGCGCGGGAAAGAGTGTGTGTAGGTTCAACCTTCTTCTTCTTCAGTCAGTCGATGAAGAAGAGTCTCCAACCGATGCTAGCTTGATGTACATATGCAACTAGTAGACAAAGAAGACAAGAAAACAAGTGAAAGAAGGATTGGAACTGAGTGAAGTGTAGTAACTATAAAAACAATACCATAAAACGGCAAATGAAAACAAACTCACCGAATTAAGGGTTAGCCCTAATCCCTTTTTATTTTTGGTTTTTTATGATATATGATATGATGTAAAAACTAAATAAAAATGATGTATAAATGATGCTTAATGAATGATGAAGAAGTAGAAACTTGAATGGCTCAAATCGGAGTTAAAATGGGTGAGATATCATCGATTTGGCCAGACAGCACATAGGTGTGACCGTGCCCTTGACTTGAGGGCACAGTGGGCACGCCCTAGGGTTGAGGGCACGGTGGGCGCACCCTGGGTCCGGGGGCACGGTCGGACTATCTGGCGTGACTTTGATGCAGAGATCGCTACGAGTAGTCCCGATGTCATAATTGAATGTTGTTTGTTGAAATGGGCAGAGGACTTGGAGACGAGAGTTTCTATGTAAAAAACTTATTTTTAGTATGTCCATACAGCCCTGTAGAAATTCTGTAAGTGTATAGAAACTGGAAACAATACCAGATTGTGCGACTTTGTTGAAGTGATCACCACAGACAATCCGAAAATTGGAATGCACTCCTATTTGTTTTAAAATAAAGAAGACCTACAAAGGGTTATTTAATATGAAGACAATTTGGATTGAATCTTATGATAAGTGATTTGAATTTACTTGATAATTCAGATCTTGAACAGTGAAGTTCTGGAAACCACCGGTGTAACGTTGATGTAGGATGTGTTGTGGGCACCACAGATATTATAAATGAATGATTTTTGTTGGAGATAAAAGAGGACTTACCAAGAAACAATTTCTATGAAGAATGTATAGGCTGAATCCACCGTTAAGTGTACTGAAATTGACTGATAAGACGTTGACTTAGAAGAGAAGATTTCAGATCTGTCTGTACAAGCCAAGGCGATGTCGAAATTGATCTCTGTTTGTTGGAGATAAAATATAGCTTGATGAAACATACTTATTATGAAGAAATCTTAGCTATAAAATGATTAGGGAGATTTGTAGAAGTCGATGATCAGCAAAGCAGCACGTTAGAGCATAAACTGGCTTCTTTTTCAGTTCAGGTTGATCTCCGGACACCGAGACGAAGAGAGGATGATTTGGGGAGGTTGGGATGAGCCTAGGGTGGCTGGAGAATAAGGTGAAGAGTGTTGTATGATGGGGATTCCCTCCTTAGGTTGTTCAAATGGGTATCCCTTTATAGGGGATGAGAAATGTCAAAAAATAGCAAGTTTTGATACATCCAACCATAGGTTGGATTTCCTTCATTTAATGCTGCTAATTTATATCATGAGGCTTATAGAAACTCACCCAACTGATTTACAAGATTTGAAAACTGTGGATCACCTTCTCCATGTTCAAATTATGTCTCCACTTGAAGAGGAAACAAATTTGGTCTAAAAATAGCAAGTTTTCATGTACAAGACGACAAGTTGGATTACCATCATTTAATGATGCTAATTTTCATCATAAAGATTCCAAAAAATCATTCAAATGATATGAAGGAGAAAAAAGGAAATGTAGGTCATGAATTGAATCAAGGGCTGGGCATTCACTCCATTGGTCTTAATTTGGGCTGCGTGTGGATATAATTGCGTGTCTGACTTCTAAAAGGCATTGCAAACAAATGGGAGATCGGAATTGAATGCCGTTTGTTGTACTAAAAAGATAACTCAGAGAAAAAGATTATTCTTGTTGAAGACTTATTAATTAGACATTTACAAAATCCTATGAAAATTTTTTAAATAGAGGAGATGCTGAGAAAAGCATAATATGACATACAACCTTGCGGCGCAACCTTGGTGCTGAGACCACTAAGAGCAACATGAAAGTTAGAATAGGCTCTCATTAGGCAAACACAGATTTTATTATAGATCCATAACTCATCCTCATATTTTCAGTAAGCTCCTCAGCTCATCCAAAAGGATGGTTCAACTTGATTTTAATGGTCTAAAAGAGATGTTGCCAGTGGAATATGGGTTTAAGCTCCAAATAAGGTCAAATTGGTGTGTATACAACCCAAAGGAGGAGTTGGCAACCACTAAAAGGGGTGTTTGGATGTGTAGGGCTTTGGGAGGAGAGAGCCCCCTTTCTTGGATGACCTAAGGAGCCGAAACTCCAATGCAAGCTAAATACAAGTGAAATGTCAAGGAGTTAAGAAGCAAGCAAGAAAAAATAAAAGCATACAATGATCAATAAAATGTCATAGAAATAAAGTAACAATAAAATGATATGAAATCAAACTAAGATGGAATAAAGCACTAATTTCACTAAGCATGCTTTGAAAATTTCCTAAAGGAGAACTAGACTTAGAAGGAAATAGGCAAGTATCCTTAACAAGGGATGAAATAAGATGATATATAAGATGTTAAGGTGAAATAAGTTGATAAACAAAGCTAGAAATTAGATTGTTATGCTTTAAAAAGGATCAACAAAAAGCAAGTAAATCGGCAGAAACTAGATGATGCTTTTAGGAAACAAACAAGCATGCAATTTAAGCAAATGATAATGCATGGAAATGACTCACATGGGAATTGGAATAAAAATAGGCATGTTTTCAAGTGGACATTCTTAGGAAATAAGATAAGAATTCACTAAAGCAAAGTCGGTCCCACCGTGGTCACCAAAAGGTGTAAACACCCGAAACGAATCTGGATCTCCTCTTCGTTTGTTGCCCTACACTTGTGATATTTCTTTAGAGACTTGGTGGATGGGATGTTAGTGGTTGTGGTCACCAGGAGCCAAGGACTCCACAATGTAATAAAAAATAAATGAAATAGAGAATAAGGATGATCGTTGTACATTTAGAAGCGGAGAGATTGTTGGGTTCCGACTTCTCCTCTCTCAGCCTGCCAAAAGAAGAGAGCTTAGTGAGTCATTCATTTTTTATCCATTTGAAGCTCCGCCTTGGCCATATTTACTAAAAATGTATATAAGAAAATATAGAAATAAGTGAAAGGATAATTAGTTCTAATGAAAGCATAGCATCGTGCTCAAATATGAATTTAAACATGCAAAAGATAAGGAACTAATCAGATCAGGACTAAATCCCAGCCCTTATTTGAAAGGTTTAAAGATGCATGAAAATGCAAATGAATGGCCTAATGCATGTGAAATGTCCTGATAATGGAAACTAGAATGACAGGGAAGAGTAAAGGATCGATCGGAAGGGTAAATAAACTTAAAAAATGTAAAACAAGGTCTGCCTATACTAGTGCCCTGCTAACGGGGCACTAGCTACAGGTACCCTGTTAGTGGGGCACGTTGACCAAAGTCAAAGTTCCCCCCAAATGGGGCACTAAGGACTAGTTCCGGTAGATTTTATTTCCTTCTTTGCGGTGTCTCCATGGAGTGTAGGATGACCTCCAAGATGCAAAGAGAGCTTCTCCAAATAGCCAATACGAAAGAGAAGTTAGTAGGAGGGTGATTTGGCACTAAATGTAAATAAAATATCTTGTAGAGGCTCTCAAAGTTGAAGAAAAAATCATATTTGTGAAGAAAAAAATTGTGGGATTTTAGGTTTGCCGGGGGGGTTTGGATGGTTTAAGTGCTTGGGAAGGGGTGTGGGGCATTAAGAGTGTAGTGGCTAATAAGAGGGAGTGAGGGATGGACTTGTAACCTCCTAAACCTCCATATTGGGGTTTTTCTATAGCTTAAAAGAGGGTAACTTCATTATGTTGGACTATCCCTTCAAGAAGCAACTATAATTTTTTTTGAGTTTTAGGAAAGGGTTTTAGGATGGTTTGAGAGCTTGAAGAGGGGTTTTAAGGCTTTGGGAGTGTTATGGTGGATGAGAGTATGTGGGGGACGCCCTTGTTGTGTCCTAAACGCTCTAAATGGGGGTCCTTTTATAGCCAAAAAAGAGGACAACTTTATCTGTAAAGCTGTCCAATCAATCTGTCCAGTCAGTTAGACCAAGTGTAGGTGCCCCACCAGTGGGGTGCTGTCACCCTACTAATAGGACGCCCAGTGCCCTATTTTTAGGGTGCTCTGACTTGGTCAAATCACCTCGTTAAGGGAGCACTAGGCCTAGTTTATCCAAAACGCGCAGGGAAGTTCTGATTTTTCAAAAAACTTGGTTTCATTAGAAGAATACTCAAATATACTTTATAAAAACAAGAATTTAGTCTCTCCAACTAGACTAAATTTACATGTCTACAATAGGTGCTCATTAGTTGAATGAGTTCACAGAACTGACCGAATTAGAAACCCTAAATGGTATCTTACCTAACATTCAATCAGGATTTTCTATTATCACGATTGCATGGTTGGACCTTTAACCTAAGTCGCAAAAGATATCTTGTTAGGTAGAACTTGTGCTTACCATTGACCTATGAATCACCATAAAGATGGTTCAATATAACGATGGATCAGGTACAAGGAAAACCTGATGGAGGCAACTGAGTGCACAATAAGGAATCGTCCACTCTTGGTAAGTGAGAGTGAATGTCATATGAGATGGTACTCTAAATCCCTGGCCAAGGTAGATAGGATGATTGGAAAAGGAGTTTTCTAATTGATCTAATTCTGAGTACATGATTTTATAGAGTCGATATACTAAGGAGTTGACAGTTGATGTCGTATTCTTCTTCGACTGGGATATTGAATGGACAAGGGTTTATATCCATGCAACAATTGATGATGGAAATGCTCAATTGAGATAAAGTTATTCTCATAGGTATTTGGGATCATGGGATGTCGCTTGTACTCTTCATGATCGGTAGATCGATTAATCTATTTTCAGGAAAATATATTTAATTAAATTAAATAGAATTGTTTTATATTATTTAGGTCTCAACCAAATAGGCTATTGGGCCTAGTGGGTCACACACTAAAGGACTTATCCACAAGTACAGGGGCAAGGGCATAATTTTTGGAGATATTGGGTTTTTATGAAAATTTTCAAAATTCTCTATCAATACTAATGTTTACAGCCAAACACTATCAAGTCAAGGGTGAAAACCACTATCTAAGTCTCCTCCCTACCTCCTTCCCTCTCTAGAAGGTGTCCATGGGTGATAGAGCTCCGTTCGGGAATAGTTCTTGAGGCCGGCGCAAAGGGAGAACCTGCTATGGATGAAGTTCGTGTGGATACTATTGAAGACCAGACATTTGAACGGTTTGAAGAGCTTGAGAAGCTCATCTCCTTCCTCTCCATGAGATTATATGAATCCCTATCAGGTATATTTGAACCTGGTTTGATCAGTTTTTGAATTTTGTCATTCGATTTTAATTGAGACATATTTTAAAGAAACCTATAGGAATCGTCGCTTTCGCTACACCAAATTTGAATGGACGATTTCTTACAACCATCATAAATCTAAAGTGAAGATCAACCCAGCTAGCTAGCAACATCAAACTACTAGAGAAAGGGAAGAATGTACAAGCACCTGTCAACCCTAGGTACAAAAACCTGAGCACTGATAGATCGGCCTAATGTACTTGACACCACAAGAGAAAAACAAGGTAGCTATTATGTAGGTAGCAATCCTCTTCAAGCTCAAAACCTAGACATCCTCATCATCACTAGCACACTCTAAGGAACTAACTAACCAGTTCACAAGCCTATACATGCTCAGTCAATCACTATCCAACAGTGAAAGATCCTCAGCAGGAGTCATAAACTCTTAAAGGAAATCACAAT
The DNA here is from genome assembly GCA_036172225.1 of Cryptocoryne crispatula var. balansae. Lineage (NCBI taxonomy): Eukaryota > Viridiplantae > Streptophyta > Magnoliopsida > Alismatales > Araceae > Cryptocoryne > Cryptocoryne crispatula. The sequence continues at coordinate 22,325,128 of CM069920.1, forward strand.
AGCAACAGAGGGCAAAAGGAACGAAAATAATGTATGCTTCCCCCATCTCTCCATAATCCAGGGAAAGCAAACACCCCACCTCTTCAAAGAGAATCAAGCACTCAAAGCTTGAAAATATGAAAGTGTGAGTCTAAGGGTGCCACCTCTTGGCCAACACTCCCCACATTGCGAAATCCCAATGGTAAATGTCAATGCGACAAAAGTGTCCAAAATGCCCATCAATCCCTAGCTGTATAGAATGTTCTACGCTAATGGACTAAGTACCCTCGTGATACGATGCACCAGCCAAAGTCTTTATAACTTGGAAAGGGTGGAGGGTCCTACAAGCCAACAAGAAAACAATCAAATAAGATTCTTGGAGCAGATGCGCCTAATCCCTATGTGTATATGCCACAAGTTTAGGTGCTTACATCACTGCCCAGGGTGTATAAATGCCCATGATAGCTTATCTCTCAAAATAGTGGCAAACATAAAAGAGAACTCAAAGGAGGGGGTGATTTGAGGGATAAAGGACCAAGAGCATACCTCCAATGAAGCAATGCAACTCCTTACAAGCCTTTAGACCTCTAAAAATAGCCTTGACATGGAAGTATGGGTTGGATTAAACAAAGACACCATAAGGGATGAAGACCCAATTCAAAGAACAAGCAAAATTCATTAAAACTTAGAAGGAAAAGGGGTCTCCCACTCACCCTAGAAGAAAACAAAAGGAAAAGGACCTAAAAGGGACAGTTTTGAGCCAAAGGAGGAAGACAAAATGGTGTCTTCATTGGGAAACCACAAAGGTTTGATGTGCCTAGCAAATGGGTGCATGCACCCCTTTCTTGGGTGCATACACCCTAGTCATGGGAGCTTCAACATAAAAATATAAAACAAATTCTTTACTTTGCACTTAGGTTCAACATGTATCACATTATAAAAACAAAACAAAATATTGATTTTAAGAAAAACTGGGCCTGAGATCCCCTCCAACAAAAGTAATATGACCTAGTCATCTTTTGGACTTGCAAAAAGGCCCAAATTGTGCATGGGGACAATGGTTCACCACCATGGTATCCTGATTCATTTCTTCAACTATTTTGCTATAAGGATTTTGTTTTTCTTTAGCCACTTTTTGTATAATGTGAATACATCATATTTTGCATTATTTTATTCCCACCATGCCATTTCTTTCACATATCATCATGCATCTCACGTTGCATCTTGCCGTGTCGCTTTCACAACATCCCTTCCAAGAGTCTCTCTCTCTCTCTCTCTCTCTCTCTCTCTCTCTCTCTCTAATCCATTACTTCACTAAGAATTTCACGATGATTCTTGATAAGAGAAGGTTATTCCATTTTGTATTAAAGCTATATTTTCTAAGAAGACTCGATCAACCTAAAGAACTAAACCTTGATCGATTGAAGGATTCACATATTCTATCTTAGCATGTCTTGATACAAGCACACCATAATGCTACGCCATTAACTAAGGATGAACTTATGAGCTCACGACTCAGAGGTCCCCCCAATGTAGAGACAATCATTCTTCTCTTGTGCCCACACCACATCTCCTCCACCAATGTATCATTTAGAAAGTTGTAAGGAATTGTTCATAAAAATTTAGTACAACGGAAGCGACTATTCCTATAAGTTTTTTTATAATCTATCTCAATCAAAGTTGAATGACAAAAAATGAAAATCGATCATTATGGGTTCAAATCTACCTGATTGGAATTCATCTAATCCCATCGAGAGGAAGGGGATGAGATTCTCAAGCTCTTAAAACTGTCAAGTGTCCGGTCTCCAGCAGCATCCACACAAACTTCATCCATAGCAGGTTCTCTCTTCGTGCTGACCTCAAGAACTCTTTTTGAACGGTGTTCCATCACCCGTGGAAACCTTATAAAGAGATAAAGAGGTAGGTGTAGACACGCAATTTTGGTCCAGTCGAAGAGCTTGAATTCTTGTTTTCATGAATAATATTTGAGTAACCTTTCAAGGGAACCGAGTTTTCCGGAAAAATTAAGTTTTTCGGCGCAGATCGATAGGCGTTGACCAGGGTCAAAGCACCCTATATACAGGGCACCAGGCGCCCTGTGTATAGGGCACCAGGCACCCTGTATATAGGGCACCAGGCGCCCTACTTATAGGGCACCTGCACCTGGTCTGACTGACTGGACAGATTGATGGGACAGTTCTGCAAATAAAGTTGCCCTCTTCTTGGCTATAAAAGGACCCCCATTTGGAGGCTTGAGGACACACCAAGGGCGTCCCCCAAACTCTCTCATCCACCACAACACTCCCAAGGCCTTACAACCTCTCTCCAAGCTCTCAAACTATTCCAAAACCCTCTCTCAAAAATCCCAAAAACCTGCAGTCTCCTTCTTCAGAAATATGAATTTTATCCGACTTTGAGGGCCTATACACTCCATTTTCCTTACATCTAGTGCCAAAACACTCTTCCATTAGCTTCACTTGAGTATTGTCTGCTTTAAGAACTCCTTCTTCCATCTTGGAGGTCTTCCTACACTCCTGGGTGACACCGCGAAGAAGGGAAGAAAATCTGCTGAAACCAGTCCCTGATGCCCCATAAATAGGGTGCTTTGACTTTGGTCAACGCGCCCCATCAAGGGGACACCTGCAGCTAGCGCCCCATATATGGGGCACTAGCAGGAGCAGACCCCGTTTTGCATTTTTTTGAGTTTATTTACCTTTCCGGTTGATCCTTTAGCCCCCTCTTTCATTTTAACTTTCATTAACATGTCATTTACCATGCATTAAGTCACACATTTGCATCTTCATACCTCTTTAAAAACTTATCAAAATAGGGGTTGGGATTTAGTCCCAATCCGGTTAGTTCCTTCTTTTTTGCATGTTTAAGTTCGAATTTGAGCACGATTCTACACTTTCACTAGAACTAATGATCTTTTCACTTGTTTCTATGTTTTCATATGGACATTTGTAGGTAAACCCAGCCGAGATGGAGCTTCAACCGGATCAAAGACGAAGGACTCACTAAGCTCTCTTCTTTCGGCCGGCCGAGAGAGGAGAATTCGGAACTCAACAATCTCCCCGCTTACAAAGGTACGACGGTCATTTTTATTCTTCGTTTTTATTTATTTCTACTATATTTTGGAGCCTTTGGCTCTTGGCGACCACAACCACTAACATCCCATCCACTAAGTCTCCAAAGCAAGCGTAGGGGCCAGAAAAAGGGAGATCTACGGATATCCCGTTTCGGGTGCTTACAGTAGGGAGAAGGTTGAGGGTGTAGTTTTTACTCTCGTCTTGATATGATTTGGCTGAAACCATTAGTATTTATAGAGAATTTTGAAAATTTTCATAAAAACTCAAAATATTTATAAATTATGCCCTTGCCCCTACACTTATGGATAAGTCCTTATATGTGTGACCCACTAGGCCCAATAGCCTATTTGGTTGACCCCTAACTAAAATAAAATAATTCTATTTAATTTATTTAAATTCATCATCTAATAACAGATTAATCGACCTACCAATCATAAATAGTACAAGCCATATCCCATTATCCCAAATGGCTATAGAATAATCTTAACTCCATTGAACCTTTCCATCGTCAGTTACTGCATGGATATGAACTTTCGTCCATCCAATGTCGCAGTCGAAGGACTACGACATCGACTATCAACTCTTTAGTATACCGACTCTATAGGATCTTGTACTAGAAATTGGATCAATTAGAAAACTCATTTTACAATCATCCTATCTACCCTGACAAGGGATTTAGAGTACTATCTCATAGGACATTCACTCTCACTTACCGAGAGTGGATGATCCCTTATTGTTCATTCAATTGCCTCCATCGGGTTTTTCTTGTACTCGATCCATCGCTATACTAGACCATCTAAACGGTGATCCATAAGTCAATGGCCAAAGCACAAGTTTCACTAAACAAGACATCTTTAATGACTCAGGTCAAAGATCCAATCATGCAACCATGATGATAGAAAATCCTAATCAACAGTTAGGTAAGATATCATTTAAGGTTTCTAATTCGGTCAGTTCAGTGAACTCATTCAACTAATGAGTACATGTATGTGTATCCCAATGTCTCCATACTAATGACCGATGAGATCAGTCATTCTCATCATATAAGAAGATATTACACACACTAGTCTATCCAGATCCTTGATATCCCGTCTTAAGGATCCTATAACAAGGAACATTTAGATCACATACATCTAAATGATCAATCTCATTATCATGATCTCATCATGATTCAATCATCATTGCATGTGATTAAGGACTTCATTATAATATTTGCATCTAATAAGAGCTTATAATGAAAATTTACCTAGTTAAGTGAATTAGATATTTCTAGAAATGTCAAATCATATCATATATGATTGGCTTGTAGGGCATATATTTTTATTAATCTCCCACTTGCACTAAAGCCAATCACCCATCTGGCTGATCTCTATCAGCTCGACTTGAAGCTCAAACGCTTTTTGAGTAACTACTTTAGTTAATAGATCTATAATGTTATTAATAGTAAATAATATATCTTTAATTTTATCTTTATAAGCTGCAATCTCTCTATTTTTTATGGTATTGCCACAGAAGTTTTAAACTTCTGATGAGACATCGACTCTACCCCATTGTTTTCTTGGTACGCATTCAGAGAAAATTGGGACAATCCCATTTCATAGATGTAGATGAAAATCTTCATCTAGACTACTTCTCAAGTAGTGTGCAACTATTACACAATCTACTTTAGATTAATTGTAGAATTAGTAGTGTTCTATTGCATAGAACCATTTTAGTAACTGCACCACCATTATTTTAATTTATTATCAAACATATTTGACTAGAAGTTTGTGTTTGTAAAGGCTTCAAGTCTTATCCTCCAATATATAGAGATGAATTATTATTGCTTCTCAAGTACTAAATGATATATCCCTAAACTATCCAGTGACTCTCACCTGGATCTTCCTGAAGAATGCCCATAACACTTAAAGCATTAATCACATCATGTACGTAGCATCACATACATGATAGACCCTATGACAAAAGCATAAGGGCTCTACTCATGTGTTCCTTTTATCTCTCAAGAAGTCTATAAAGACATCACTTTAGAGAGATCAACTCTACACCACATAGGTAAGAAACCTATCTTGGAGTTTATCATGTCAAACCCTTTGACTATGGTGACTACGTACATTAACTGGGCATTACTTTTAGATCTATCTCCATATATCTCAAAACCTAAATTATGTTTATAGGATTAGTTTGATAACTAGACTCACTTATGATAACATATCTACTTTATTCTTAATGAGTAATATGTCATTCACATAATATGTTAATAAAGTAGCAACACTCTCACTTATCTTTTTAAACACACAAGGCTCCTCTTCGTTCTTAATAAAGTCATAAGATTTAATCCCATTAAACCTTATATACGATCTATGAAAAGTTTTACTTCAGTCCATAAATAGACCTTATGCACACTCTATTTAGATGTTATTGGGACTTGATTTCTTATAGTTGTATCATATACACCTTTTTCTCAAAATACTTTAGAGAAACACTATCTTAACATACAATTAACATATCTTATAGTCGTAGTGTGTATCAATCAAAATATGAATAGATTAATCCATGGAATAGGTAAAGATCTCATTGTAGTCAACCATTTGACTTAGATGATATAACTATTCTCACCTAGAAGGTCTCCACCTTCTAATCCACTCCAATCTATTCTTTAGTGATCCATTTATTCCTTATGAATATTATACCCTTTGGTGGATCTATCAAGTTCTAAACTTGATTAGAATAGATAGAGTTTATATCGGATTTTATTGTCTCTTCCCATTTATGAATCAATATCTCATATTAGTTTTATGTAGATATTAAGATCAATATCCCTTTTATCTTATGTCTTATTTCATTCATCAAAGATATGTCCCACCTATCTCTTAGGTTGAATGGACATAAGTAAAAACCTATGAATTACTCATATGTAATTATTAACTAGTACCTCAATAGAAGTGTCATTGGGTTGTGAGACTGGAACATTCTTCCATATATACCTTTCTCCTACTATCTTTCCTAAGGAGAAGCTTTTTCTTTAGAAATATAGTGAGCTGAGCAACACATACTCTTATCATTTAATATCCATAATTTTTCTTATGATTTCCCACAAGCAAACATTTCCTAGTCTTATATTCCAACTTGCTAAGGTTATACTTCTTCACCATGTCGGACATTCCAAAACCTAAACTTGCTTAAGGTCAAGTTTTAATCTCTTTTCAATATCCTATATGAAATAATCGGAGCAGACATAAAAGGTACCTATTTAAGTTAAAGTGGTTATAACGAGTACTTAGCCAAAAATAGACAAAGAGAAAATTTTGCAAAATTTGTCATTGCCCATATTATGTCTCACACAATATAGCTTCTCATTTTAGCTACTCAATTAAGTTATAATGTGTAAAGAGGTGTCCTTTAAAATTAAATTTTATTATTTTTTAATTATGTGTGAATTATGTACTAAAGTACTCTCTTCTTTAATCTTATCAAAGAGTTATAATACTCTTTCCATTAATATCTCTACTTCATTTTTAATCTCAGATAATTTATCAAAAGTCTTGGAGTTTTACTTCAGGAAGAACATATATCTTTACCTAGAGACAACATTTTCGAAAATAATGAAGTAGAAAAATTCTCCTATAGCCTTACTAGATATGGGCTAACATACAACTAGATGTACGAGTCTACCAACTCATTAACCTATTCTCCATATCTACATTAAGCTAAAGTGTAGAATGATCTAAATCAACCCATTTCCTTCTAAACTGAGTATTCACACATAACATGAGAGCTAACATATCAAATATAATTAAACAATTCAGTAACCTTCCACTGGCAAACACTTTGCCATTCAATCTTTTAGAACATATATTAATACCTTAGCTTAGAATAAATCAACATTTATTCAAGCAGGAAATCATAAAATGTTCTTGCTGAAGGATATAATAGCAATCTTATTTATTAAGACATCTCCATAGGCTATTAAAGAATTGTACTTCTCACTAGTAATGATGCAACTTTTTCACCATTTCATATGTCGGTCAATGTCTTCTTTATTATGACTTCATTTACTTGTCATCATCTACAACTCCTTGTAGATATAAGATGCATATGTGGTATCTCATACCATTAGATGCATCCATAGTATCTAATATTATGATATACACATATAGTATCTAATACTATTAAGTGTATATTTAAAACAAGTAAATATCAATGACTTAGATGCATAAAGCTTCTCAAGCTCCACCTTTGCATTATGTACAATACATATTGCACTTCCTCTTCCACTTACCATCATCATGATAGTGTGAGAATTATGTCTTCTTCTGACTTTATTATCTTGACCACCTTCTTTTACTTTTAACTATCTCCTATTTCTATCTAATGATTTTATTTCTTTCTATTGGTCTCACCAACAAGAAGTAATTAAGATGTATTGTTGTTCTAACATGCCCTTAGTTAGCTTATCACTATGAGCCATGATGAATCTCATATCTGTGGATGCCCGATCCGAGCTAGTTCTTCCTTCTCGGCCGGAACGGCGAGCGCCACTCCTCTTCCTTCTTTCTTTCTTCCGGCTTTCGACTGCGGTGGATGTTGGTGTGTGGTCGCCAGGAACCGCGGGCTCCAAGAGTAAAAAATAAAAGAGACAATGTATTAAAAGAAATGACCAAACTAACCTAAGTGGAGAGATCGTGTTGGGAGATTATGGGTTCCATCTTCTTCCTTTCGGCCGGCCGAGAAGAAAGAGCTTGAAGTGTTTTTAGTTGTTCCTATAAAAACAAATAAGACACAAAAACAAGTGAAGGAGGATTAGCACTAAGATAGTGAAGCATCTTGAAAGAAAAATGAACTAAAACCACAAAAGGAAATGGACTAACCGGATTGGGAATAACTCTCAACCCCCCTTTTTATGTGTTTTGGATGATGATATATGATATGATTAAACTAAATAAGCATGCAAGCATGATTATACATGATGAAAAACATAGAAACAAAGTAATGCTAGGAGATGGGGGAAGAAAAATGGGTTTCGGCGTCAAAAATGGCAATATGGAGCCCTGGGTGAGCCGGCAGGGGGGGTCACCTGGGCGACTCGGCAGACGGGTCACCTCCTGCACCAGGACTCGGCTTGCTCCTAGATGCTCCCACGATGCTTTTGGATGGCCTTCAAAGCTTGATGATGACTTCCGGAAGCTCTTAGGACGTAGATGATGATCTCCCCTCAGATGTAGGAGCTTGAGAAGCTTCGAAATGGATGCCAATGAAGAAACGTGATGAAGAATGTCGGTTTATAGAGGTGGATGGAAGTGGGAAGCTCTCAATCTCTTGGGCAATGAAGCCCAGAGAATGGAGATGTCTTGAATCTCTTTATGGCTCTCTCTTGGGAGTTTGAGATGTTCACAACCTTCCCACACCTTTCCAACCCTTGAAAAAGTGGTTAGGGGGTCCCTTTTTATAGGCAACAGGGCCACAGGGGCATTTCAGGCATAAAAGGTGTCATCCGTAACAGAAGATGACCCGTCTGCCGGGTCGCCTAGGCAACCCGTCTTCCGGGTCACCTGCGAAACCATAAATGCCATTAAATGCGCGTGTGCTGAAAGCTGGCCGACCGCCGTCTGGGGTCTGCTACAGTGGCAGGCATCCCATCTAACGGGTCACCCATGTCCGGTCAGTTCCCACCATCTGGACGAGTGTGTGCCGCTCGCGGGTCACTTCGTTCAGTTCGTGCATTGTTCCGGTAGGCGACCCATTGACCGGGACGCTTCCCGTACCTGACTGAATTTGACCCCTCACCTACCACCGTTAGAACGGGCGAATTGGCGAGAATTGGGAAATGACCCGGCAGATGGGTTGCCTAGGTGACCCAGTAGGGGGGTCATCTTCCCCTCTAGAATGGATGTATTTGGCGGGAATTGGGAGGTGACCCGACGGGGGGTCGCCTAGGTGACCCTGCAGGGGGGTCATCTTCCCTCCGTCAGAATGGACGTATTTGGCAGGAATTGGGAGGTGACCCGGCAGGGGGGTCATCTTCCCTCTGTCAAAATGGACGTATTTGGCAGGAATTGGGAGGTGACCCGGCAGGGGGGTCATCTTCCCTCTGTCAGAACGGCCGTATTTGGCAGGAATTGGGAGGTGACCCGGTAGGGGGGTCATCTTCTCTTCTAGAGCTTGTTTTTGGGCCGTTTTCTCAGAGATCCGGCTTGTTTATCGGAAAACTCGAGTATCTTCTAAGAAAATATGTATCTTAAGCTCCTCAAATAGGCAAAATTTGCGTGTCTATAGCTTGCCTTGCCTTGGTGTTAGCTTTGTAGGGGAGCGGTATGGAATGAAGCATAGATGAATGAAATGAAATGTAACGAGGCGTAGCGGCGTGCAATGACGTGAACTAAATAGGTGGCACCAAGGTGTAGATTAGACACGCAGACTACTGCCTAATTAGGCAAGGGTCGGACATTATCGGTCCTTTGCCATTCTCATTTGCTCCCTTCAAATCATCCCTATCATTGATTGGATGGATACAGTGTTGTGGGCACAAAATTAGAAGAAGAAGCCTACCCCCCAGTGTGGGGGACCTCCGAGTCATGGCTCGTGAGTTCATCTCGGTTAGCGGCCCAGCTATGTGGTGTGCTTGTACCGAGAAGGGCTAACAAAAAGATAAGGTGAACATCCAATCATTTCAGGTCAGATCTTTCAGGTTCATTTGGTCCTTGCGAAGGTACTGATTCTGTTTGGAGTGGAATGACTCCATATTCTTCTAGAATTTACCGAATCCAGCGAGAAACTTTTAGAAAAATAGAAACACAGCTCGTTTGACCTTTGAAGTGTTCGAAGAGTGCGCGATGCATGAGTGTGATAATGCATGATTTATAATTTTTTTGTTGGGGTAGAATGAAAATGCAAACAGAAAATAAGCAAATAGTTTTTTATAATCTATCTCGATCGAAATTGAACGACAAAAACTGAAAATCGATCACTATGGGTTCGAATATACCAGATTGGGATTCATCTAATATCATGGAGAGGAAGGAGATGAGCTTCTCAAGCTCTTAAAACTGTCAAGTGTCTGATCTCCAGCAGCATCCACACAAACTTCATCCATAGCAGGTTCTCCCTTCGTGCTGACCTTGAGAACTCTTTTTGAACGGTGCTCCATCACCCATGGAAACCTTCTAGAGAGAGAAAGAGGTAGGGAGGAGACTGAGGACATAGTTTTTACTCTTGTCTTGATATGATTTGGCTAAAACTATTAGTATTTATAGAGAATTTTTAAATTTTTTATAAAAACTCAAAATCTCCATAAATTATGCCCTTGTCCCTACACTTATGGATAAGTCCTTATGTGTGTGACCCACAAGGCCTAATAGCATATTTTATTGAAACCTAATTAAAATAGAATAATTATTTTTAATTTATTTAAATCCGTTATCCGATAACACATTAATCGGCCTACCGATCATGAAGGATACAAGCCACATCCCATAATCCCAAATGGCTATGGGGATAATCTTATCTCCATTGAGTCTTTCCATCATCAGTTACTACATGAATAAACCCTCGTTCATCCAATGTCCCAGTCGAAAATGAGTACGGCATCGACTGTCAGTAAATTTAGTGCAACGGAAGCGACGATTCCTATGGGTTTCTTTATAATATATCTCAATCGAAATTGAATGACAAAAACCTGAAAATCGATCATTACGAGTTCAAATCTACCTGATTGGGATTCATCTAATCCTATAGAGAGGAAGGGGATGAGCTTCTCAAGCTCTTAAAACAGTCAAGTGTCAAGTCTCCAGCAACATCCACACAAACTTCATCCATAGCAGGTTCTCCATTCGTACCGACCTCGAGAACTCTTTTTGAACGGTGTTCCATCACCCATGGAAACCTTCTAGAGAGATAAAGAGGTAGGGAGAAGGCTAAGGGTGTAGTTTTTACTCTTGTCTTGATATGATTTGGCTGAAACAATTAGTATTTATAGAGAATTTTGGAATTTTTAATAAAACTAAAAATGAGTTTATCCCCGAAGCCGTTTGGGATCATAGGATGTGGCTTGTACTCTTTATGATCGGTAGGCCGTTAAATATATTATGAAATAATAGATTTAATTTAAAAGAAGTTGTTCTTTTAATTAGGCCTCAACCAAATGAGCTATTGGGCCTAGTAGGTCACACACATAAGGGCTAATCCATAAGTTTGGGGGCAAGGGTGCAAATATAGAGAAAGGAGGTATTTTTGAGAAAAACTCCAAATTCTCTATATAATAGCGAATTGAGCATATGCCCCACAAGCCAAAGGCTGCAAAATTCGTCCCTACCTCTCTCCTTCATGTTTTCCCATACTGGAGGCTGTCGAGAGTCAATGGGACTTCATCCGGGATGAGTCGGAAGGTCTGACGTGAAGGAGAACCCAACTATGGAGGCGGCTCGTGTGGATACGACTAGAGGCTGCACACTTGAGTGGCTGAACGAGTGTGAGAATGCTCGATCTTCTCCAGTCTGTAAGGATTATTTGAATCCCGCAAAGGAATGTGTTCGAAATTGTTTTGAATACCAGTTTTCACGACGTCGTTCGATTTCGATCGAGACTAAGACAATGATATACGAAGAATCAGAAATTTTCTACTGCGCCAATCTGATTGGACCGATTCCCTATAGTTTCACCAAACAAGATATCTTTGATGACTCAGGTCAAAAATCCAATTATGTAACCATGATGATAGAAAACCCTAATCAACAGTTAGGTAAGATACCATTTAGGGTTTCTAATTTGGTCAGTTCAGTGAACTCATTCAACTGATGAGTACATGTATGTGTATCCCAGTGTCTCCTCACTAATGACCAATGAGATCAATCATTCTCATCATATGAGAAGACATCACACACACTAATCTATCTAGATCCTTGATGTCCTGTCTCAAGGATCCTATGACAAGGAACATTTAGATCACATACCTCTAAATGATCAATCTCAGTATCATGATGTCATCATGATTCAATTATCATTGCATGTGATCAAGGACTTTATTATGACATTTGCATCTAATAAGAGATTGTAATGAAGATTTACCTAGTTAATTAAATGAGATATTTCTAAAAATGTCAAATTTTATCATATATGATTGTCTTGTAGGGCATAAATTTCTATCAAAAGTATGGACGGAACAAAAAGAAATCCTAAGGAAATGGTGATATCTACCTTGCTTTATTAAATATTAATGTGTATCTATATCTACACATTGGCATCACCTTTTTAATCCACTGGCTTTTCACTATGTTATGTCTCTTTACACTTTACTGCACTCACATTCACTTCACTTCATGTCACTATCTTGCAAAGATAATGCAAAGGCAAGGCAAGCTATGGACATGCTAAATTAGTCAAATCATAGAGCCAACAATCTTTTTGCATCATGTAATATTTGAATCTTCTCGCTTGATTGCCAATTTTGTGGTTTATCTTAAAAAATGTTCTCATTCAAGATGTATGTGCCACACCGCAAGGCGTATAACCCTGAGATAGGGACACATTAATGAGAGCACGATTCCCCCAAAGTGGTGTGCCCCCAACTGTGGTGTATAATGCCCATACCTAGGCATGTCTACTTGGTGGGAATTTTGTCACCCTTTTTCTTTCATAGAATTTAAGGATTTTGTCATTTTTGTTTAATAATACCTTCTGACTAGATGTGCCATGCCCATCAAGGTGCATCCCCAAAAAAGTAAATCTCTAACTAGATCTTCGCAAGAACCGAGGCAATCTCATGATGAGATTTTCTAATATACATAAGTGCTAGGGTGCTGCATTAACTAATGCGCCACCTTCTCAAGCACATAATGTGAAATCACCAACATTTCATGATCTTCCTCAATTTTGATAAAATCTGCATCTTTTTTTATATAAATAGGGGTGCCCACCAGAGAGAAACAAAGAGTGGACAACAAGCAGTGCAACCACGCTGCCCCAATACTCAAAGAGAGAGAAAGTCCTTCCCTTTCTCCATCACTACACACATGTACGTCTATGCTGATAGAAATGTATGCCCTACAAGCCAATCATATATGATATGATTCGACATTTCTACATATATCTTATTCAATTAATTAAACAAATCTTCATTATAAGCTCTTATTAGATGCAATTATCATAATGAAGTCCTTGATCAAATACGATGATAATTAAATCATGATGAAATCATGATAATGAGATTGATCATTTAGAGGTATTTGATCTAAATGTTCCTAGTCATAGGATACTTAAGATGGGATATCAATGATCCGGATAGACTAGTGTATCTGATATTTTCTCATGTGATGAGAATGATCGATCTCATTGGTCATTAGTGTGGAGACACAGAGTTACACATACAGGTGCTCATTAGTTGAATGAGTTCACTGAACTGACCGAATTAGAAACCCTGAATGGTATCTTACCGAACTGTCAATCAGGGTTTTCTATCATCTTAGTTGCATGGTTGGACCTTTGACCTGAGTCGCCAAACATACCTTGTTAGGTGGAACTTGTGCTTTGACCATTGACTTATGGATCACCGTTTAGATGGTCCAGTATAGCGATGGATTGGGTACAAGTAAAACCCGATGGAGGTAATTGAGTGGACAACAAGGGATCGTCCACTCTCAGTAAGTGAGAGTGAATGTCCTATGGGATAGTACTCTAAATGCTTGGCCAGGGTAGATAGGATAATTGGAAAATGAGTTTTCCAATTGATCTAATTCCGAGTACAGGATCCTATAGAGTCGGTACACTAAGGAGTTGACAGTCGATGCCGTACTCCTTTCCGACTGGGACATTGGATGGATGAGGGTTTATATCCATGTGGTAACTGATGATGAAAAGTCTCAATGGATATGAGATTATCCCCTTAGCCATTTGGGATCATGGGATGTGACTTGTACCCTTCATGATCAGTAGGCCGATTAATCTGTTATTGGATAACGGATTTAATTAAATTAAATATAATTGTTCTATTTTATTTAGGCCTCAACCAAATAGGCTATTGGGTCTAGTGGGTCACACACAAAAGGACTTATCCACAAGTACAGGGGCAAGGGCGTAATTTATGGAGATTTTAGGTTTTTATAAAAAATTCCAAAATTCTCTATAAATACTAATGATTTCAGCCAAACCCCATCAAGTCAAGGGTGAAAAAAATGTCCCTAGCCTCCTTCCTACCTCCTCCTCTCTCTATAAGGTGTCCATGGTCAATGGAGCTCCGCTCGGGGACAGTTCTCGAGGCTGGCGCGAAGGGAGAACCTACTGTGGATGAAGTTATTGTGGATACTGCTGGAGACTGGACATTGGAATGGTTTTAAGAGCTTGAGAAGCTCATCTCCTTTCACTCCATGGGATTATATGAATCCCTATCAGGTATATTCAAACCCGATTTGATCGATTTTCAATTTTTGTCGTTCAGTTCCGATTGAGACAGATTGTAAAAGAACCCATAGGAATCGTTGCTTTCACTGCACCAAATTTATATGGATGATTCCTTAAAGTGGTATCATAGCCAGGTTCAAGTCTCGGTCAAAACCGACGTCGAATCGACATTATTTCATGTTATTTATGTGTTGCTGAATCTATGCAAACGTCTGTTTTGACGAGGCCACCATAATCTGTGTATGATGCAGATAAAAGATTGGTTTACTTTGGTAGAATCTAGTGATATATAGCTTTCCAATGCCACAAACTGTTTAAAGTTTAGATATCTGTGGAGTTCGGGAGAAGCCCCAAAAGTTGGTGTTTCTGTCATGCCCGAACTGTCACCCGGATTTGGGGATTTTGTGAAATCTCCGTCCATAGAAGAAATTGAGGCTTGAAAGCTTTAGGAGATGGGTAATGTGATTACCTAACCTTTTATCTTGATCTCCAGATTTTAATGGCGACGGAGGGAGAGAATTTTTGATTTTTTCGGCGAACAAGGGTTTTGTGGAGTCTGGCGGCGCCGACCTGTTTCTCCCTATTTTTCCATTTATAGAAAATTTTTCTCTGAAGGGATATATACATATTTGGAAACCTAATTTGATGAGGATTCTAAATTGTATTTTTGGATAATATTTTTTTTCGGTATAAGGAGTTATCCTCGTTTTCAAATGGAGATTTTTGCTACAGAATCTCGGTGACCGCCTCCTGTTCTTCCTGATGTTACGGTTGGTTGAAAATTTTTATGGATATGAGGCCAACTGTTTTGGATTTCTTATTTAATGAGGATTCCAATGCATTTTTTTTTGGATTTTTGTAAGCACGGGATAAGGAGATAAGTCCGATTCTATGGGATGGACTTTCTCCCGATGAACAGTGCCTCGACCGCGTCCTTATTGGGCAGAGAAGGAGATTCGGAGCTGGTCGCTACACCACCCGTTGGCCGGCGCACCAGGCGGGCACACGAAGGCAGCGTAGCACCTGCAAAAGGCTGGCACAACCGGCGGCGCACGCGGGTGCACGCCGAACGGGCGTAGTGTGCCGGCGACACGGTTCAATGTGCCGGTATCTTTTTCTTATTGATTTTAAAGTGTTTAAAATCATAGAAAAATCTGAAAAATTGCCATTAAATTCTAGAAAATTTATAAAAAAATTTATATTATTATTTAACATGTTTTAAAGTGTTTAATGGCATGTTAGATAATCTTTAGCTCTATTTACATAGATTCACTCATGGTTAATGCCCTGTTTGGTAACACTATTAGGTACCTCTATCACTATTAATTTTAAAATTGATATTGATAGGAACCATTAAAAGGTGTTTGGTTAGTTATATCAATTTTAAAATTTGTAGTGTAAACAAAGCATATTATGTAATACAAGTGTCCACTTGTATTACTTTTGATATTGATACTCCAGCGTTTGAAAATATTAATACCAATATTGATATAGTACCAAAAATGAAACTCTAACCAAACAGGGCATAAACTTTAAAATTATTTTAAAGGTTTAACTTACATAATTAATGTCTTGATTAATTCTGTAAAATGAGATTTCACATAATAGAAATTGAGACATTAATTTTTAACATTGCACAGTATTAAGAATGCATAAATGTTCTAAATAGTTTAGATGTGTATGTTTATTTCATATAAATTGTTTATATGTTGTTGTCATGTTATTTTCATGTTATTTATTTCATGAAAATTTGACGTGCATGAAATTAAGAATTTTAAAATTAAAGTATGTAATTTTATGATGATATATATGATATATCTCATATGATTATCACGTATGCGCTCTATGTTCATGTGATGAATGTAAGTGTGTGTATGGAGGTGATCATGGACTTAATTATGCTTGGCTTGTGATTGCTTTTAATTGTGTTGGTTATGCTATTAAATGGGGTCTACGTGTGCCTTCTCTCTCTATATAATCTGAGTGTACACTCTACCTCCCTCCATTAATGTACTCCCCTTGGTTAAAACCAAGGTTTCTTATTAAGTTATGTACATTTGTGGGTCTGCGTACCTTTAAGTTGCTTGTAAGAGTGGGAAGCTAGTTCGTGGAAGGTTGGAGAGTGGGACCACTCGGAGAAGCACCCTTCTGAAGTGGGAGCATACCAACTCAAGCATCTGAAGCAAGTATTTGCACCTATGGGGGTGCCTTAGGTGCATGCTTAGGGTTAAGTCCATAATCACCTATTTTTTATGCATATTTAATATATGGATGTGTGCTACAGGTTATACCTTAGATATATGATATTCCAATGGTATTATATATACTTAGCACATATTATTGATGAGACTAAAATAAAATCCCTCCTTGTTATACTTAGGTTGATAACCGTGTGACATTAAGAATGACTCACATAGCCTTCCGTTGTTATGGTCTTGATGAGCCAATCTTAGATTAGATGGGTTTGTTGTGTTTCCCACAAGACTCATTCAACAAGGGATTGGTGATCATGACTAAGGCATTTGCCGAACTTTGAGGTGGACCAATGCATGGCCTTGTTGTGTTTCCCACCAGGGCTATGTTAAGAATCCATTCTCATAACGTAACAAGCGAATTTGACCTAACTAGAGTATATAGCTTGTTGTGTTTCCCACAAGGTTATAACTCTAGAGGCTAAATGTCTAAGAGTTGCAAGAGTTGCAACTGGCAATAGTTACCTACCTATTAAGTATGGGATGACTTGATATGTTTCCCACAAGGTCATCACCGTAAAGTTAATAGGGTCTTAGTCCCAACTAGGATTTCGTCGTGATATCCCGTCTTTGCATAATGAGGGTTATGTAAATTCGTCGAAAATTAGTGGGAGCATAAATTAGGATCAAAGACCATATCTTAATTTTAATGAATATCTGTAATGCTATATTAATATAATTATATCTCAGTTGTAAAATATGATGATAAACCACCATTAGTATGGCATACTAAATGTCAAATAGCTTAACGGCTCACACTTCTTAGACCGGTTTAGAACTAAGAGAATTGTTCTCATAGTTGACCAATTAACTATCCTACTTGAGAAGTAGGTGTCTCCTAGATTATCTAATGATGTGAAAGATAAGATCTTATCTTATAGACAAGATGCATTATTTGCCTTAAACTAAATGTTAGTCTCTGTAAGACATAAATTGTAGAGACAACATGGATAGATGGATATGAGATCCATCATGGCTCATAGTAATGAGCTAACTAAAGGAAAGTTAGAACAATAATACATCTTAATTACTTCTAGTTGGTGAGACCAATAGAAAGAAGTAAAATCATTAGATAGAAATAGGAGATAGTTAATAGTAAAAGAAGGTAGTCAAGATAATAAAGCCAGAATAAGATAGAATTATTACACTATCATGATGATGGTAAGTGGAAAAGGAAGTACAAAGTGTATTGTATACAATGCAAAGGTGGAGCCTGAGAAGCTTCATGCATCCAAGTTATTGACATTTACTTGTTTTAAATATACACTTAATAGTATTAGATACTATATGTGTATATCATAATATTAGATACTAAGGATGCATCTAATGGTATGAGATACCAGATATGTATCTTATATCTACAAGGAGTTGTAGATGATGACAAGTAAATGAAGGCTTAATAAAGAAGATGTTGACCTACATATGAAATGGTGCAAAGGTTGCATCATTATTAGTGGGATATACAATTCTTTAATAGCCTTATGGAGATGTCTTAATAATTAAGATTGCTATTATTTCCTTCTACAAGAACATTATATGATTTTTGTTTGAATAAATGTTGATTTATTCTAAGCTATGGAATTGATAGATGTTCTAATAGATTAAATGGCAAAGTGTTTTCCAGTGGGAGCTTAATGAATTGTTTAATCATATTTGATATGTTAGCTTTCATGTTATGAGTGAATACTCATTTTAAAATAAAATGGGTTGATTTAGATCAATCTACACTTTAGCATTAGTAGACATGGATAATGGGTTAATGAGTTCTTAAAACTCGTACATCTAGGTGTATGTTAGCCCATATTTAGTAAGGCTAAAAAAGAATATTTCTACTTCATTATTTCAAAGATGATGTCTCCAGGTATGGATACTTGTACTTTATAAAGTATAAATCTAAGACCTTTGAAAAATTATCTGAGATTAAAAATGAAGTAGAGATACTAAGGGAACAAGTTTTAGAACTCTTTGATGAGATCAAGGAGGGGAATACTTAAGTACATAATTCACATATATTTGAAGGATAATAGAATCTAATTTTAAAGGACACCTCTTTACACATTTTAGCTTAATTGAGTAGCTAAAATGAAAAGCTATATTATGTAGGACATAATATGAACAATGACAAACTTTGCAAAATTCCTCTTTGTTTAATTTTGGCTAAGTACTCGTTAGAATCACTTAATCTTAATAGGTACCTTCTAAGTCTGTTTTGATTATTCCATATAGGATATGGAAAAGGGGTTAAAACTTGACCTTAAGCAAGTTAAGGTTTCGGAATGTCCGACATGGTGAAGAAGTATAACCCTAACAAGTTAGAATATAAGACTATGAAGTGTTGGCTTGTGGGATATCCTAAGGAAACTTCCGGATATTAATATAACACCTTTATGAATAAGGGTTTGTGTTGCTCAGCTCACTATATTTCTAAAGAAAAAGTTATTTCTCAAGAAATATAGTGGGGGCAAGATATATATGGAAGATGTTCCAGTCCCACAACCCAAGGACACTTCTATTAAGGTACTAGTTAATAATTGCACATTGGCAACTTATAGATCTATTCTTGTGTCCATTCAACCTAAGAGAATCTCTAATGTATGAAATGAGGCATAAGATAATAAGGATATTGATCCTAAGATATGTATATAGAACCAATATGAGATATTGATTCATAACTGGGAAGAGACAATAAAATTTGATATAAACTTTATCTATTCTAATCAAGTTTAAAACTTGATAGATCCACCTAAGGGTATATTATCCATAAGGAATAAATAGATTACTAAAGAATATATTGGAGTGTATTACAAGGTAGAGACCTTCAAAGATGAGAATAGTAGAAAAGGATAACATCGAAGTCTAATGGTTGACTATGATGAGATCTTTTATCTATTCCATGGATTAATCCATTTGGATTTTGATTGTTACACACTATGATTATAAGATAAGCTAATTGGATGTTAAGATAGTGTTCCTCTAAGATATTTTGAGAAACAGGTGTATATGATACAACTATAGGGAATCAAGTCCCAATAACATCCAAGAAGAGTGTGTAATAAGTTCATCTATGGACTGAAGTAAAACTTCCCATAGATCGTATATAAGGTTTAATGAGATTAAATCTTATGTCTTCTTTAAGAATGAAGAGGAGCCTTGTGTATTCAAGAAGATAAGTGGGAGTGCTATTACTTTCTTGAAATTTTATGTTGATGACATTCTACTCATTAAGAATGAAGTAGGTGTGTTATCATAAGTGAGCTTAGCTATCAAATTAATCCTCTAAACATAATTTTGGTTTTGAGATCTATGGAGATAGATCTAAAAGCAATGCTCAATTAATGCACGTAGTCACCATAGTCAAAGGGTTTGACATGATAAACTCCAAGATAGGTTTCTTACCTATGTGGTGTGGAGTTGATCTCTCTAAAGTGATGTCTTTTAAGACTTCTTGAGAGATAACGAGATCACATTAATAGAGCCCTTATGCCTTTATCAAAGGGTCTATCATTAATTGATGCTACGTACTGTCGACTCCAGAAATGGGTTCCGGATCGACACCTCAAGTGAAGGTGATGATAGAATAGGAGAAAGAGAGTGAATCAGAAAACACTCGGAAAGCGGTAAAGAGTCCTCACCTCGGTCCCACACTCACATTGATCCTCGAACTTTCATCTCACGGCGTCGCTCGAGCACCGGAGACGGTTTGGGTCATGTGGGAGGAGAGTGAGGAATAAATGACTTAATGCATGAGAAGATTGAGGAAGTGGTTGCCAGGAGCCGCGGGCTCCGCTTTATGTAATGAAGATGGAAAGAAGTTGACCGTGTGTACCTTAGCGCGGGAGATGATGTGTGAGTTCAACCTTCTTCTTCTTCGGCCGGCCGATGAAGAAGAGTCCAACCAGTGCTAGCTTGATTGATCTGTGCAACTTAAAGACAATGAAAACAAGTGAAAGAATGAATTAGACTTGTGGTAAGTGTAGTAACTATAAAGAGAAGATGAGAAATAAGCAATTGAAACTGAACTCACCGGCTTCGGGGTGAGCCTTAACCCCTTTTTTGTGTTTTTGATTATGTAAAATTGATGCAAATAAATTAAAAGATATTCTAAAATAGCAAATAAACTGGATGAAATGAGTTAAGAAGAACTTATGAAGTGTATTGGCTTGAGTTGAAGCCAAGTTGGTTGAAGAAGGCCGGTTCGGGTAGCCTTGCACCCTTATGGCGCGACTTTGGTACAGAGGACTCTACGGCTGACCCCGATGTCAGAATCTAGTGCCGTCTATTTCTATAGATGGGGAATTTGGAGAGGAAGATATCTCATGTTGATGACTTCTTATAAATTCTCCCGTATATCCCTATAAAAACTATTAAAGTAGGCGGATATGGAAAAATAGAATCTGGAATGCGCACCCTCAGTGCAGAAATTACCACGGACAGACGGCAAGTTGGAATCGAGTGTTGCCGGTTGAAAATAAAATAGGATGAAGATAGGAACAACTCTTCTGTTTAAGAATTTTGCATTAGGAGCCCCGGATTTTCTACAGAAGCCGATGAAGTTCGGTTGCTGCAGATCGCACGGATCGGGCTTCTCTTTCACTTCGGGATCGATCTCTCGACGTCGGATTGGCTTTGGACGTCGGGATGGACTTGGGAGAGAGAGCTTGGACGACCTCAGGACGATCTAGGCATGAGGGATCCAACCTTGGATCATTGAGAATGGCTCTCAATTTATAGAGAATGGAAACTGATGCAAAACGTGGAAACTGGACCGACCTCGCCCCTGCATTTCAAAGGAGATGAGGGCGCACAGGGTGCGCCCTCACCCTAGGGGCGCGGTCTGTGCGCCCCCCTGTTTCAAAGGAAGCGTGGGCGCATTACGCATCTCACTGCTAAAAATTGTCGGAAACTTCCGGAAATTACTAAAATTCAGACTTGATAAGATGAACGTGCCCTCAACCCGGGGGTGTGGTCAAAATAAATGATAATCAGCGGCGGAAACCTTCCAAAAATCCGGTTTAGAAGGTGTTAATTAGGGTAATTTTTGGTTTCCAAAAATTTACCGTGCCCCCACGTTTCAAAGGAAGCGGGGGTGCGCAGGGCGCTCCCCCAGGTGGGGGTGCTCAGGGCGCGCCCTACCATTTCAAGGAGAGCGGGGGCGCGTTACACTCTCTCCTATGGCATTATTCCAAAAATCATCGGTCCATTCCCAACTCACAAGGGGCTCCACCAACGTCCTTAGCTCATCTCCTCAAAGTAATCCGGATAAGATAATCAATCAAATAATGGGTATCGCCAATGGAATAGGAGTTTCAAGCTCCGAATCAGGCCAATTTGGCGTGTCTACAGCTTGCCTCGCCTTGATGTCGGCTTTGCAAGGGAATGGCGTGTAGCAAAGTGGAGTGAAATGTAGAGAAAGTGTAGCGAAGCGAGATGGATCGTAGTGGAATGTAGTGGAGAAAAATGGTGATGGACTGAAAAGGTGGCATCAAGGTGTAGATATAGACACGCTCAACGACCAGATTCGGCAAGACGAATCTCCTCAAGTGTCCTAGTTAACTGCCATGTTTCATCAAGTCTTCATATGTTCGATTGGTAAGAGATGTGCCATTGGCACGACAGAAGAATAGCCCACCCCCAACGTGGTGGGGAGTCCCCGAAACATGGGTTCGTAGGTTCATCATCAGTCGGTAACCCGATCTTTGCGGTGTTCCTATACTGTGATGGGCTAAAATTTTAAAAAGAGATTTGTTTTGAAAAAGTAAAAGAATACCAATAGAGCACATTCAGGCTCTCAGGTTCATTTAAGTCTTCCAAGAGGCAAGATTCAATTCGGAATGGAATGATCTCAAATTCCAAAAGGCAAATGTTGAAGCTAAGATCGTGAAGATAGTGATGGTGTAAGTTCTGATTGAATAGGAGGCCCTTGGCGGGACGAATTGACTGCCATGGTGGGATGAATAGCAAGAATAGTGTTGTAGTGGCCACAGTGGTGATAGAAATGAAAGAGTTGGAGGCACAAGGTGATTACCGAACACGGTGGGATTCACAGACACGGTGGGATATTAGAAAGGTCGGTGGGAGTAGAAAATATGGTGGGATTATCAAACACGGTGGGATTAGAAAATACGGTGGGATTTAGAATGATCGGAATTAGGATACGAGATTTAGAGATTAGAGTGAGAAGGTGAAGATTATGAAAGGATGTATGCAATGACAAAACGAAATGTAATGCAACTAACGCTACATGATGCATGTTGGGCTCAAGAAAACAAAACAAAACTTGTATAACAAATAGTTGAAGATATAGATTGTCTATGAGGTTAAGATACCCATTCGGGAACCATCGTTCCTCACTACATAATTTTGGCTTATCCGTGAGTACAAAGAATGACCCGACTGTCGTGGATTTTGATGAAGGGGATCTCGGGCCTGGTCCTCTTTGCATTCATGGTCTTCAACATCAATGCATAAAATAAATAGTAATGCACCTAATATATACTAATAAAAGAAATGATAACGGTGAGTTTGCGATGTGATGACATGCATTCTCACAAAAGAGTTCATGTGTCCTAATGAGGACACAAAGTGAAAGTTTCTCGACAAAGTTGAGGCCGAGGTAATGATGACTCCTCCTGCTGAGAATCCTCAGGGGAGGGAAGTGGCGAGCATCGCCTTATTAAAGTCTTGCAAAGAAAGCTCCTCGGTAGAGTTGAAGCCGAGGTTATGGTGACACCTCCTCCTAAGAATACTCAGGGGAGGGAAGTGGCGAGCATCGCCTTGTTATGTAGTTCTCCTTGTTTGTTCTTTGTGCCTGAAACACTCGAAAAAGGAGATTATAATGCCGATATAGTTTATCCCCCTTGCAAGTTGCAGTATGTCTTGACCTTTGTCAAGGGGTATAGCCTTCTTAGGAGTGTAAAAATAAAGTAGCAAATATGCAATGAAGAATTTGAAACATGAGAGATTGAAAGTAAATATGAATGTAAAGACAAATTCAAACCAAGCATGGTGATAAAAAATATTTTAATTTTGAAATTTTTTGTTGAATTTGAAAAAAAAGTTTTATTTTTTTGAAAAGATTCAATTTTTTAAGATTTTTGAAAATATTATTTTTTTCAAGTTTTTGAAAATATTTAATTTTTTTTTGAGTTTTTGAAGATATTCAAAAATTTTTTGGAGTTTTTGTTGAAAATATTCTACTTTTTTTAGAGTTTTTGAAAATATTCAACCTTTTTAAGAGTTTTTTTTTGAAAATATTTTTTTGGGGAGAGAAAAATCAGTTTTGACACAAGTTCTCATCACTTGGTTGTTTTTCTAGGTTCGTTGGTAGACACCATCTGCAAAATAGGGTTCCTTACCCAGAATCTTTTGACCTTCAACCTTTGATTGGCCATAGTTTAGCTTCGATTTTGTTGGTCCACCCACACCCTGGGGGGGGGTTAAGAATGAAGAATTGATAGGAAGTCCTTGATAGGTTTTGGAGATGTCAAGAGGGATTTCTCTACTTGCACCTAATTGCCCGTTGGGGTTCGGCCTCTTCGGGTCTTTTCTTCTTTATTGACAAACCTATTTTTGTGGCATACATTCAGACAGGTCTTTGACCTGTGGGGTCATTGCCCATCTTTTGGCACCTTTTTCATTTTCTACATTTTTGGGTACTCATTCAGGCAGGCCCATATTTGTTTAAACCTGTGGGGTTCATTGCCCATATTTTGGCACCCTTTTTCTATTTGAGAGGTTAGACCTTCTGAGATGGCCTCCTACTAGGGCGGCGGATGCTTTCGATATTCTCCCCCTCTAGTCCCCTTCGCCTATCTTGGACCGAACATAAGAGAATAGGGTGAGGGTTTTCCTTCCATCTCTAAGCCTTGCCTAGCTCCTCTCGGGTGTCAAGTCATCCAGATTCTGGGATTGGGACGTGTTGTGTGTGGGATGGTATCCACCATCAACTCCTAGAGAACAACCACATGTGGACTCAAGTCATACTAGTAGTTCTCTCCATTTTTGAGGTAGATTGCATTCCATGGGTGAATCAATTGAAAAAAAAGCCTTGCATTGTAAAGAATTCATTAGGATAAAACAAAAAGTAGTTATCGTCCATCATAAATTTCTCTCAAGTAAGATTGTCATGTGAGATTCAAAATCATTTCAAAAAACATTGCCTTGAAGATGACATAATGATGATGAAAGCAATTTCATGTAATACCTGAGAGAAGGAATTCATTGTTGGTGACGACATTGCTTGTGCTTGCCTTGCCTTGCCTTGCCATGCTGCTTCCACTTTTGATATGCTCCATATCGCATTGGATTTAAGATTCAGAGTCATAGGATGAAGTGAAAGATGTGGAGGATCTAATTTAGCATGGCGGAGTCAAAATTAATGATGTAAAAGGCAAAGATTGTGGTATCACCCAAGAAATTTATCTACCCTTGATTTTTATTGAAAGTAAAACTTGGGAAAAGAAAGAGAATTCAAAAAGGAAAGAAACATGCTTGAAAACAAAAGTGTGCTAAAGTGGGCTCTTGGGCCCAAGAGTTGATAGTGGGCTTGAAAGCACGGGAAGGGTTGGAATCAGGGGGCACGTGGGCCCAATAGTTGAATGCGGGCCAGAGGGCCTAGTTGATATTGATGGGCATGAGGGCTCGACTAAAGGTGATGGGCTCAAAGGCTTGATTGAAGGTTGAGCCCGAGGGACCCAACGAAAAGAGCAGGCACATGGACCCGATTTAAATGGTTGGGAGAAAGATTGTGATTTGTGACAGGCTCACTGGCGCCATTGAAGAGTATGGGTGCGCAATCCCAAAGTTGGAAAAGTGGGGGCACAGGGGCCCGATTTCAAAGAAGTATGGGCACGCGGGCCCAATGGTGAAGAAATGGGGGCATACAGGCCTGAAGTTGAAGGAGTGTGGGCATGTGTGCCCGAGGTTGTTGGAAGGTGGGCATGTGGGCCCGATTTAGAAGAATTTTGGGCACCTGGGCTCGGTTGTAGAAAAACATGGGCATGTGAGCCCGGTTGAGGTGAATTGCGGGCACGTGGGCCCGATTGAAGTGAATTGTGGCACGTGGGCCCGATTTAGAAAAATAAAGGGCACATGGGCCCGATTGGGGAGAATTATAGGCACGTGGGCCTGACGGAAGGGAAGGGGCACGTAGACCCAGTTGGGGAAAAGGGGCATATGGGCCCAGTTGAAGAAAAGGGGCATGCAAGCCCAATTGATTAAAAGGGGCACGTGGGCCCAGTTGAAGAAAAGGGGCATAAGAGCACGGTTGATGAAGAGGGGCACATAGGCCCGATTGGATAAAGGGGGCACGTGGGCCCAGCTAATCGAAAGAGGCACATGGGCCCAATTGATGAAAAAGGGCATAAGAGCCCGATTGATGAAAAGGGGCATAAGTGCCCAAAAATGGGGCATAAGGGCCCGAAAATGGGGCACAAGGGCCCAATTGAGTGGGATGGGGTGTGGGCCATGGCTCTAAGATTGATAAATTTTGGACCCATGGGGCTGATTGATGGTTGTAAGAAGGATAAAGAAAGGGCAGTGGCCCTAAGATTGAGGAATTATGGGCCCATGGGCCCGATCGTTGATTTGGAGAAGAATAAAGAAAGGGTCGTGGCTCTAAGATTGATTGATCGTGGGCCCATGGGCCGGATTGTTGCTTAGGAGAAGAATGGGGTAAGGGTCGTGGCCCTAAGATTGATGCTAAGGGATTTGCCTGCCTATCTGGAGGAGGTCTCAGTATCCCTTTGTCTATGCCCTTCTGGACACTTGTCGATTCATTCCCCATTTCATTGACCAATTCTATCCCCTTATTTTTTTGTTCAGGGGTCAATTCTATTTCCCCAACTTCAGGGATCAATTCTAATGATGGCAACATTTGATCTATACCTGGAGAATCCTTACCTAGTCCTTGACAATCAACTAAATTTGTGATCTCCTCATCTAAGCTCCCTATAGTAGTCTTCTCCTTAGGTTGTTCTATAAAAGGGGGCATGCCTAGTCTAGGGGATTCCGGAAGTATCGAAGGGTTTGGTTCAACCTTCCCTACTAGCTGACTTGGATTTTGAGAAATAGCAACGATATGCTGAGGGGTAGAAACTGATTTCTCTACTGGGGCAAGAGCATAAATGGTTGGAGTGATTGATTCCTCTGCCAGGGCAGGAGCTTGAAGGGTCGAAGTGTCTGAATCTTCTACTACAGCAGGAGCAAGAATAGTAGGAGTGATTGATTCCTTTGTTAGGGAAAGAGTAATAGAAGAAATGATTGGTTGTTGTGCAACCAACTGAGGAGGATTCCTATGCGGTGGGATTGGTTGAGAAGCCGGGGTTTGCTCGACCGGCTTAGGATGAATGATTGGCCGAGGGACCGTTGGTGAAGTAGGTTGAGGGGCCAAGGCTTGCGTGGCTAGCCGAGGGGTTGTTATTGGAATAGGCTTAGAAGCCAATAGTCGGATGATTGGCCGATGGACCTTAAGAAATGCTGGTGGAGTCGAAGGATGGGAAGCCGGTTGATGTAATGGAGTATTCGCACAAGCAACAAGAGGAGCTTTATTAAGCATGGTTGGTTGTGCCATTGACACGGGTTGCATGACTGGCTGAGGTTGGGGCATGGGTGGCCTAATCAACTGGCGTCGAGGAGTTGGCCAATGATGATGATCTAGATGGGGTTGGAGAGGGCTCCTTGGTTTGTGCATAGCATCAATGCTCTTCTTAGGCATGGGGCTCAATTCATCATGATATTGCATTAATTACATGTCTTCTTTCGCTTCCCCAATTATTGAATAACCCAGCCCATATCGTTTCAAGAATTTGGCCTTGACAATTTCAAAATCCCATATCTCTACTTCGTTCAAAGAAAAAAACCAATTTAGGGATGCACCCTCTAAAGATCTCCTGAAAAGGAAAGCAAGGGTCTTTCTATCATTCTGCCATCGAGATGATTTGCTTAGGAAATCATTGACATGGGTGAAGGGATCACCTGAGGCATTGTAACGATGGAAGGCTAGTGTTTGTGATGGGGGATGTAGATAGTATAGAGGGGAAATTCAACGGTTTCTTTATCCTTGGCAACAGGTAAGGAGGAATTCACAAGGGGGTGTGCACGTGGCACCTGGATGGGAGGGAGGTAAGTTGGTGTGCAAGCTGAAGAATGACCCACAATGGGGTGAGTAGATGAAGTAACATGGTAGGACCGCCCAGGTGGGGTTATGGTAAGAGGTCGAATTGCTGATTGGGGAGGTGAGGCAGCTTTGTTGACTTTGGCTAGACCTTGATTAGTAGGCATCTTGCCCTTCACTAGAGATTGTATGAATGACAAGGTATTGGGATCAAGATGAAAAGATAGATCCTTAAGAGCTTGTTCTATACTAAATGAAGAGGATTGATGGGAAACCCCTTGCAGTTTGGGTTTCATAGCAGCATTGACATGACTCTCTGGTTGGACCATGGGTTGTTGTTGAAGCTCGTAGAGACCCATCTTGTTGCTTGTAGTAGTCCGACCTCTCGACGTTGCTTCCAGACCTTAGCATCATGGGCATCATGTCGATCTTTCTACAAAGATGGTTAAAAAAGAGAGCAAGCAAAGCAGACAATTGAAGATTTTTTTGTTATGTTTTGTTTTGTTTGATTTTTTGTTTCAATTTGGTTGTTTGGAAAACAAGTTTGAACACAAAATTAAAGAGGTTTTTGTTGTTTTGTATTTTTAGGTGTTTTGAAAAAAATAAATTTTTGATTTTTTTCAATTGTTGGTGAGCAAGCAGGTTATGCAAACAAGGTTTTAAAATGACTACTCAACAATTTTTTTGGGTTAAAACCTTAGATTAGATAGATTGTTAGCAATTGTTCACTCAAGTTTGGTATGGTTCCTATTGCTTCAATCTCCAAGACCTAAGGTTGTCACACAATCACCACGAGTAGGTACTTGTGTTCTTCGGGGTTTTGGGATGAATGGTACAACCAGCCCAATCGTGCGGAGAGGAATACTTCACGGATGGGGACTTACGGAGGCCTTGATGGAAACAACCAAATCAACTAGGAAGGAATATCCTAGAAGAGAGGTTAGAATCCACCAAGAGAGTGTTTGGAGGGTGAGGGTGTGTTAGGAGAGAGAGCTCCCGCCTCGAATGCCCTACGGATCAGAGCAAGTTCGGTACCCGATGCAAGAAGCTAATGCAAAAAATGAAAAATTGAGGGTAGGAGGAGAAGAAGCAATCAATATGCAAACATGAAATGACTGAAATCTATTAAATAAATCAAGCAAGTGAATGTAATCAAGACAAGCAATGATAAAGTAAAACAAGTAACTAGCAACTAGCAACTAAAAGGTGGTTTGCGCAGGAACCAGTTTGTTTGATTGGAAAAAGGGAAGGAGGGCCACGTGGGGCCAATATAAAGTGGTGTAAAGGGGTGGTCCACACAGGGATCGATCTGAAAGTGGGTTGGTTCACGTGGGAACCGGTTTGGAAAATAGGGGGTTGGTTCACGTGAGAACCGGTTTTAATGAAAGAAAGGGTGGTTCACGTGGGAACCGGTGTAAAAGATGACAAAATGTAAAGAGGACCACATGGGGCCAATCTGAAGGTGCTGTAAAGAGGTGGTCCACGTGGGGACCGATTTGAAAGTAAGTTGGTTTATGCGAGAACCGAGTTGGAAAAGAAAGGTGGTTCACGCGGGAACCGGTTTATAAGAAGTAAAGAGTGGTTCACGTGGGAACCGGGTTGAAATTAAAGACAATCAAATCAAGTCCACATGGATGATAGAGAAGGTGATGATAGAACAGTTGAAGACATTGGATGATAGAGAAGGTGATGATAGAACAGGAGAAAGAGAGTGCACACACACTCAAGGTCGGTCATTGAGCAGGCTTCGTGTTTTCACGGTTCATGTGCAGCTCTCGCTTGAAGGTTACGGTATTATTTCAGAAATCATCGATCCATTCCCAACTCACAAGAGGCTCCACCAATGTCCTTAGCTCATCTCCACGAGGTAATCCAGATCAAATAATCGGTCAAATAATGGGTATCGCCAATGGAATAGGAGTCTCAGGCTCCAAATCAGGCCAATTTGGCGTGTCTACACGTACATGATGTAATAAATGCTATAAGTGTTATGAGCATTCATCAAGAAGATCCAGGTGAGAGTCACTGGATAGTTTAGAGATATATCATTTGATACTTGAGAAGTACTGAGAATGTATCTCTATACACTAGAGGATAAGACTTGAAGTCTTGTAGTTTTACAAACACAAGCTTCTAATCAAATAATTTTGATATTAAGTCAAAATAATGGTAGTGCAGTGTGCTAGAAGAGTTCTATATGATATAACACTATAAATTCTACAACATATGTAAACAAGTTTACGTAGTGGTTATACATTACTTGAGAAGTAGTCTAGATGAAGATTTTCATCTAAGATATGGGATTATCCCAAGTTTCTATAAAAGTGTACCATCATTTTGAGAAAACAATGGGGTAGAGCTGAGGTCTCATCAGAAGTTTAGAACTTCTGTGGCGACACCATTCAATCAGAGAGATTGCAGCTAATAGATATATAATTAAAGATAGAGTATCTACCGCTAATAACATTGCAGATCCACTAACTGAAGTAATTACTCAAAGAGTGTTTGAGCTTCACCTCGAGTTGATACAGATCAGCCAGATAGGTGCTTGGCTTTAGTGCAAGTGGGAGATTGATAGAAATGTATGCCCTACAAGCCAATCATATTTGATATGATTCGACATCTCTAGATATATCTTATTCAATTAGTTAGGCAAATCTTTATTATAAGCTCTTATTAGATACGAATATCATAATGAAGTCTTTGATCAAATACGATGATGATTAAATCATGATAATGAGATTGATCATCTAGAGGTATTTGATCTAAATGTTCCTAGTCATAGGATACTTGAGATGGGATATCAAGGATCCGAATAGACTAGTGTATCTGATATTTTCTCATGTGATGAGAATGACCGATCTCATTGGTCATTAGTGTGGAGACACTGAGATACACATACAGGTGCTCATTAGTTGAATGAGTTCACTGAACTGACCGAATTAGAAACCCCGAATGGTATCTTACCGAACTGTTAATCAGGGTTTTCTATCATCATGGTTGCATGGTTAGACCTTTGACCTAAGTCTCCAAAGATACCTTGTTAGGTGGAACTTGTGATTTGACCATTGACTTATGGATCACCATTTAGATGGTCCAGTATAGCGATGGATCGAGTACAAGGAAAACACGATGGAGGTAATTGAGCGGACAACAAGGGATCGTCCACTCTCAGTAAGTAAGAGTGAATGTCCTATGGGATAGAACTCTAAATCCCTGACCATGATAGATAGGATAATTGGGAAAGGAGTTTTCCAATTAATCCAATTCCGAGTACAGGATCCTATAGAGTCGGTACACTAAGGAGTTGATAGTCGATGCCGTACTCCTTTTTGACTGGGACATTGGATGGATGAGGGTTTATATCCATGCGGTAACTGATGATGGAAAGGCTCAATGTTGATGAGATTATCCCCATAGCCATTTGGGATCATGGGATGTGGCTTGTACCCTTTATGATCAGTAGGCCGATTAATCTGTTATTGGATAACATATTTAGTTAAATTAAATAGAATTATTCTATTTTATTTAGGCCTCAACCAAATATGCTATTGGACCTAGTGGGTCACACACAAAAGGACTTATCCACAAGTACAGGGGTAAGGGCGGAATTTATGGAGATTTTAGGTTTTTATGAAAAAATTTAAAATTCTCTATAAATACTAATGGTTTCAGCCAAACCCCATCAAGTCAGGGGTGAAAACCATGTCCCTAGCCTCCTCCCTACCTCCTCCTCTCTCTAGAAGGTGCCCATGTTTGATGGAGCTCTGTTCAGGAAGAGTTCTCGAGGCTGGCGCGAAGGCAGAACCTGCTGTGGATGAAGTTTGTGTGGATACTGTTGAAGACTGGACATTTGAACGGTTTGAAGAGCATGATAAGCTCATATCCTTTCACTCCATGGGATTATATGAATCCCTATCAGGTATATTCGAACCCGATTTGATCGAATTTCAATTTTCGTCATTCGGTTCTGATTGAGACAGATTCTAAAAGAACCCATAGGAATCGTCGCTTCCGCTGCACCAAATTTGTATGGACGATTCCTTACATACGCGCCATGGCCTATGCCACACATGCTTTGGTCAAGCTAGTACACTACCTTCTAGTAATGTAAAGGCTTCCTCTAATTCCATTTCTTTATTTCTAGACACACTTCCATGACTTCCTCTAAGCCCTAGAGGTCCTTTATGCACACCAAAGTCTTCAAAAGTCATTGGGGAACCATCCATGGGAGAAAGCCAAATGAAGGAATCCAAAATGACTCCAGCTTAGCATGTTGTAAATCTTTTGTGCCACTGACTTCATTGCATAGGCTACCCCTCAGGCGTATCCATCAAGGAGTAGCTGAATTTTTGTTTCCCTTTACCTTCTCCATGTCTAGTTCATCATCCGGTCAATTCTATGTTATCCTTTAGTATTTCTTTTATCTTCATGCATGCATAAATCATTAAAGAAAACCTAAAAAAGAGGTTGGGACTACCACCTCAAATCTAGTTCATCTTTTCCTTCATTTTTTTGCTTTCTTTTTGTTCCTCTTTTGAATTGCTACTACGTTTGTTTAGCATTAATCTATTGCAAGGTGCAGAGACAAACGTTGAAATGGAACTAGTAAAGCTTTAATATCTTCTTTCCCAACTAGCTGAAGAAGGAGAAGATAGAAATATTATAAATTCTCGCAATGAAGGTTAGTCCTTCAATTATTTCATAAATTTCTTATTATTTTCTATCCTTTTTTACCACATTCAAAACATGTAGATCTTGGCGAACACAACTTCACCCCTGAACCAACCACATTGAGGACCACAATGCATTGAGGAGGATGAAGAAATCAACTATCCACAATATGCAAAAATTAAAATGGATGATCATGGCCTTCGACCCTAGTACGCAACATCGAAGCCAAAATGATGTGCAATAGTAGGAGCAAATATCTAATATCTATGTACATGTGCCTTCACTTCCTAAAAAATACTTTTTCAAGTGGTCTTGCTTTCTTCTCCTCCACGAACCTATCTCGTGAAATTACAAGTGATTTAAGGGTATGAAAATATAAATAAATAAATATATCTCAATAATAAACCTTGTTTTTAACCAAGGGGAGTGCATAACTTGGGGAGAGGTAGAATTTACAATCAAAATTTAATAGAGAGAAAAGGCAAATAGGCCTCAATAAACACATATGCATAACTTAATCACCATCACATGATAATTAGCATGTGTCCATAATCTCCATGCATTCACACCATCATTCATCTTATGAATATAATGTGAATATATAACAATTATATGATACAATATTTATACTATAAAATTATTACTTATCATTTTTGAAATTCTCAATGTCGTGCTCATTGTAATTTTTATGTAATAAATTGCATGAAATAATCATATAAACAAATTACATACATAAAACATGTATAATTAACCAATTTGAAATTTTCATGCATTTCAAACTAGTACAATGTATAAAATTAATGTCATGATCATCATTTTTCAAAATCTCAATTTTCAAATTTAATTTAGACACTAATTTTATTAGTTAATATTTAAAATTAATTTTAAAAACTAACTACCATATATGTGACAATAGGGCTTGAAATCATCTAATAGTCACTAAACACTTTAAAACTCTATTAAATAATTTTCCATTATTTTAAAAAATGTTTTAGAAATTTTCTAAATTTTTCCAAATTATTATAGATATATTAATCAATTAAAAAAATTTTAATTTTAAAAGGGCATATTGGATCCTATTTGGTAGGCATAGATTCACAAAGCTGGTAAATAGTGCTAGCTCGATAGATTTTTTTAAAGTAACCATATTCAGGTTAAACATGAAAACGATAATGATTGTTGTTGTAGGGTCCAAATCAAACCTAGTTGCATCATCTCCTCACCCAATAAGGGAGGAGGAAATTGTTTGCGATAGTAGATAGGGTTCCCCCTTCGGAAGGGGACTATCGGGAGCGGGGAGACAAAAGCCCCCAAAACATAGGAAACAACTCTTGCTCCAACTAGGAATTAGAATCCAACTATATTGGCTCCTAATAGGGTGTCAATCGCCAAATAAAAAAATAAAAATAAATAAGAGCAATGTCCCAAAGCCTTAAATTGTCCCAAAAAAATAAAAAATGCACTGCACACACGACCAGTCGAAGCTTGAAAAGTTAGAGAAAACTTAGGTAATCTTATTACCATCATTTCAAAGCCTTCATGAGACCTCCCACGCATGAGAAAGAGTAGGAAATTGAAGTTTTCTTGTTTTGACGAAGGGTGCAAAACAAATTGAATTGCAATCTTTTTGACCTCACATCGATCTCCGCTTATCTGAAATTCAAATGGTTTGTGACATTGCAAAGCCCTAAGTTATGAGAATCTTATGAAATCAACCACACATGGTAAGGTATCATACACACACCATGGTGATTTAATAAAATCGATTATTAATATAGTTTCAAGAAAACACAAAATACATGAAATAATGTCAATTTGATGTCGATTTCAACTGAGACTTCAATCTAGTTCTGATACCACTATAAGGAATCATTCTAAACATAGAGAAAACATTAATTTTTTAAGAGGTCATAGTCTTTGTTTTTATTGAAACTGAACGATGTATTTAGGAACCGAACTCGAAGAACAATATTTGAGCCTTCTTAAGATTTGATAAATCCCTCAAGCTTGATGATGAGAGAATGTTTTCTTGATTTCCAAACTATCCAAGTGCTTGATCTCTAGAGGTATCCACACCAATATCTTCTAGAAACAGGTTCTCCCTTACACTAGACTCGAGAATTCTTCTCAAATAGAGCTTCACCATATGAGGACATCCTTTAAAGGAAGAAGGAAGAAAAGAAGAGGCTGAGGACAAAATTCTAACATTTGGCTTACTAGAGTTTGACTCAATTCACCATTATTCATAAAAAAATATTTTTATAAAAACTCAAAATCTTTGTAAAGTACATCTATCCCCCTGTATATATGGATAGCTTCTATTATGTGACCCACTAGGTTCAATAGTCTCTTTGTTTGATGTCTAATTAAAATAATAATTTATTTTAAATCAAATATATTATTCGATAACAAATTTAATGACTTTTCGATCATGGAATATAAGCCACGTCTCATGATCCCAAAAGACTTAGGGGGTATTTTTATCTTCAGTAAGGTCCCCATCATTAGTTTTTGCACAAATATAAATCTTTGTTCATCTAATATCTTGGTCGAAGAGGGGTACATCACCAACGGTCAACCACTTATTATTCTGACTCTATTGGATTCTATACTCAAGATTGGATCAATTGGAAACTCCTTTTTTTTCAATTATCCTAGGAGTACTATTTCATAGGATAATCTTTCTCACTTATAGAGAGTAAATGATCACATATTTTTCGCTCAATTATCTCTACTAGGTTTCTTTTATACTTGATCTATTAATTATACTGGGCCATTATAAGTCAATAGTCAAAATACAAGATACATCCCGTACAACATCTTTGGCGACTTGGTTATAAGATCAAACCTTGCAACAGTGATGATAGAATATCCTGATTAATAGTTAAATAAGATAGTATTTAAGGTTTTTGAGTCGGTCAACTAAATGAACTCATTCCACTAATGAACATTTGTATGTGTATTTTAAATGTTTCTATACTAATAACTAATAAGATCGGTCATGTTCATCATATGAGAAGATATCACATAAACAAATCTATTCGAATCTTTAATGTCTCTTCTCAATGATCATATGACTTAAAATATTCAGAACATATACTTATAGATGATTGATCTCATTATGATTCAATTATCATTGTATAGAATCAAGAACTCTGTTATGATAATGCATTTAGTAAAAGAAGATAATGAAAAAATGTCAATTTTATTTAGTAAGATATAATAAGAAATGTTTCATCATAACATATATGATTGGCTTGCAGGACATATATTTCTATCAGGTGCATATTTGCTCCTCTATGTCTTCCACACTGCAATATGCTACTAGTAGTCAGCTTGATGCTTCACAACCTCATACAACCTATTCTATGTGAACATCTATGTTGCATATGGTGC
Source organism: Cryptocoryne crispatula var. balansae (assembly GCA_036172225.1). Taxonomy (NCBI): domain Eukaryota; kingdom Viridiplantae; phylum Streptophyta; class Magnoliopsida; order Alismatales; family Araceae; genus Cryptocoryne; species Cryptocoryne crispatula. The sequence goes on from CM069920.1 coordinate 22,361,019, forward strand.
CAATGTCAATGGAAGGTGGTATGGGGGAGGTGGACGGGAATTCCTCTTTAGGAGAAGGCATAGGTGATGTTAGTGGTCCCAAAGGAGGTGCCCTAGAAGTCATCGCTACCATTGGACATAGCAATTTTCTAGACTTAAAGTTGTAGAAGAGTGGAAGAGTCGATTGGGAGCAAACAATAGAAGGAAGGGAGCTGTTGTGGGTTTCTGGTCGCTGCCATTGGGAACTCTAGTTGGTAATCCACGTAGAAAAATGTATTGATTAGGCAGATAGGCTAGATGTCTCATGTCCTATCTCCCCGTTGTACTTCATTGTAATGGTTGTCGTCGAGACTCAAGAGGCAAAGAAGGACAAAGCCCATGTTAATTATTTCTCGATTTTGTTCCTTTGATTTATCTACCTTTACCTATATCCCTAATTGAAAATATTTTTACCTGTGATAAATATTTTATCTAACAAATTTATCGTTTACCATTTAAGTGTGTTTTCTTGGGTATCCAAGAAGTATTAACTATTATCAATTTGTTCTATGATTCACATTTTTATCAAACTAGCAAATCACTTACGTCTTAATCAAGAGCATTATTTTTTACCGTGATTAAGAGATTGGAGGTTAAACTAATAGTGTTTAGTTGCATGATAACTTAAATTTTGCTATAATTTTATATTTTTGAAATAAAACTTATTAAAAGAGATGTTTGACAATTGCGACAATTTTATGTTTTAAAAGTAATTTTATTTTTAGACAAAAGAGAGGGTATCATATTTTTTTTATATTGTGGTTCTCTATTTTGTTTAATCATTTATGATAGTTGTTATCACATGCCTCCAAACATGATAATTTTTTTGTCATTGGTTAGTTCATATTTTATTTTAATACAACTTTTTATCATGAAAATGTACAAAAAATTATTGTGCAACCAAACAAACACCTGTAAGAGTTTAAGATTTTAGAAAAAATCAAATATCATTTAAATCATGCTTATGTAAAGAGATATAAAATAAGAACTTACAACAACTTGGACCTTTTTCCTGCTTGGACTCTAGATAGATGTACAATGCAACATGATCTCAACCGCTGAGGTATTTGGTTATGTTACAATTCTTTGTATTTGTGATAAATATTATACTAAAATAATATTTAACATAGTTAAAAACTTTAACTTATTTTACTGGAGAGAAAAAATATCTTATAAAATGTAGATTATACATGACACAAATGTGAAATTTGCCAAAAATATATCAAAATAGATCATCTTTAAAAATCATATTTTTTTAGTGTTTACCAAATATTTTGGACATTTTACAATAAAAAATAAAATCTAGTTGAGAAATTTTATTTTTTATAATGCAACCAAATATGTTATAAATGTTGGGTCTCACTTCAAACTCTTTCCCAACGAAAGAAAGAGAGACAAATTTTATAAAACTCATATTATTCATTGTTGGGAAGCTTCTTACCCGAGCATGATTATAAAATTTCATTAAAGTTGAAAGGAAATTTTTATCGTACAAGTATAAGACCCACAATGTTGTATGGTAGTGAATGTTGGACATAAAAGAAAAACATACTTCTAAAATAAATTTTGTCGAAATGAGAATGTTAAGATAGATGAGTGGTCACACTATATTAAATAAAATAAGAAATGAATATATTAGAGAAAATGTAGGAGTAACGAGAATTGTAGACAAATTGAAAGAAGGGAGATTGAGATGGTTTGGACATATTAAATGTAGACCTAAAGAGCAGTTAGAAAGATAGAAAATATTAAAATGGCAGAAACTAAAAAGGGGCGTGGTAGATCTAAGTTAACTTGGAGGAGGGTACTTTAATATGACTTAAATGGTTTAAATATCTGTGAAGAAATAACACAAAATTGATATGAGTAGAGAAAGAGAACACATATGGCTGACCCCAAATAATTTGAGATAAAGAGCTTAGTTGAGTTGAGTTGTTCTCGTAGTCGCATTACATTTCAAAACAACAAATTTCAAATTTTGAAAATTTTTTTCTTCCCACAGAACTCTAATGCTCGCTAATTTCTCGTTAATTCACGTTTGAATAAGAATGTAAATGGACCATAATTTTTTAAAATTTGTATTTGGATAGTCGAATATTATATGATTAAATTTTTTTTAGGATAATAAATTTAAATTTGAATATTATCTGAATGTTAAACAAACTAAATAGAAAATATTAGATTCCCTTAAAGATGGACCGTTGATTGTAATGAACGGTGATCTTTAAACCCTAATTTATACTACGTACAACTACGCCCCCCCCCCAAATCTCCGATTCCACGTCCCGAGCAGAACAACGGATACTCGGACGCTGGTTGCAGGACTCCCAGACTGCGGACACAACTCTCCAAGGGTGGCGGCTTACTCTCCCGGGCAGCGATGGCTGCGGCTCCCACTCCTGGACAGCGGACGCAGTACTTCTGAGCGGTGGCTCCCTCTCCCTCTCCCGATGGACACACGTCGGTTGGCTTCCACTCCCAGTAGCTGCGGCTCCCACTCCCGGCCGGCGGACGTAGCTCTCCCTTGCGGCTGAGTCAGATCTGCTCTTCGAAAATTTGCAGCGGCAGGGGTATTCATCAGTGATGCTTCTGTCGTTGATGAAGAATCCATAGGATTATCCATGACGAGCTCTGATACCATGTTAACTAACCTAAAATCGCGGTGTTGAGTTAGAGTGGCCCAGGCTTATAAGTATGGGTACCTCTCTTACCTAGCCAATATGGCACCATTTTAACTCGCCACCTCACGTGCAAGCTCTTCTAACTTTGACACGTGTACACTGTTTACGGGTGACGGTCGACGGAGGGAGGTCCACAGCCCTTGGCTCTGATACCAAGTCAGATCTGAGAATTAGGGATGCTGAAGTAGTAGGTCTAAGCAAAGAACAGAACACAAAGGGAAAACAGAGACAAGCAGACGAGATTGAAAATGAGCGGGAATGCCTCACTCATCAATCATGTATTGATATTTATACTTGATGTACACGGCTGACACTTTGTCAATTACATAATTAAACAATACTTTTCTACAATTGTGTTACTGAATTAACTATCCAGGGTCCATTCTCTCTCTCTCTCTCTCTCTCTCTCTCTCTCTCTCTCTCTCTCTCTCTCTCTCTCTCTCTCGGACAGCAAACGGCTGAACGACAAACAACTAGGCGTGCGCTCCCCCCTGGATGGCGCGGCATCTTCCGCTCCCTGGAGTAGCAGACAGAGAACACCAGGCTCCTGCCTCCTGGACAGCGGCTCTTGGACACAGACACTCAGACGGCGGCTCCCGCACGCTGTCGTAGCTTCAACACAGACGGCTCAGTGACTGCCGTCCTCCGATGACGAACCAACGAACTTGGCTCCGACTTAGAAATGATGATGAGGAAGAAAGCTAGATCGGAGCAGAAGACACCATGAGAAGAGAAAAGGAAATCTGAGACAGAAAAATTGAGTATCAGAAAATCCCCAGCAACTCTGCCAATCAACAAATGAATGTCTATTTATATTAACTATAGTGTTACAGAATTATAGATAAACACAAAATACAGAGTGTAAATGTACATGTATTTTCAGTTCAAATTAACCTAGATTGGACTGCAATTTCTCTGAGCTAATACCCCCCCCTCAAGTTAAACTGTTGAAGAATATTTAACTTAGATCGCAAAAAATCAAATTGTTGGATGGCCAAAGATTTAGTAAAAATGTCTGCAATTTGATCTTTGGATAAAATGTGCTTGACATTGATCTCCTTAGTCTGAACTAGCTACCGAATGAAATGAAAATCCACCTCAATGTGTCTTGTACGAGCTCAAAAGGCTGGATTGACTGTAAGATATATAGCACTAATATTATCACACCATATAGTTGGCTTGGCAACTGTAGATAACTATAACTCGTAAGTTAGTTGAACAATCCAAATAAGTTTAGTGACAGCCATAGCTAAGGACCTCATTTCTATCTCTGTACTGGACCGAACAACGATGTGTTGCTTCTTTGATGACCAAGATGGTAAATTATCTCTTAGAAAAATCCCATGTCCAATAGTGAATCTTCTATCATCGGGACAACCAGCCAATCACTATCAGTGTAAACATGTAATTGAAAAGGAGAGGGTTTAAGATGCAACTCATATGCGTAAGTGCTCTGAAGATACCTTAGAATTCTTTTTACTTAGACAAGATGCATATAAGTTGGAGTAGAAATAAACTGGCATGCTTTATTGACAACAAAAGCAAGGTCAAGCTGAGTAAGAGTAACATACTGAAGAGAGCCAACAAGGCTCCTGTAAAAAGTAGGATCATTAAGAAGTTCTCCTACATGTTGGGAGTACGAAACACCTGTAGCAATGGGAGTATTAACTGGCTTTGCATCTTGTAAATTAGCTTTTCTTAAAACATCCAGAATATATTTCTGTTGAGATAGAAAAATCCCCTTGTAGACACGCAATTTTGGTCCAGTTGGAGAGCTTAAATTCTTGTTTTTATGAGTATTCTTTCAAGGAAACCAAGTTTTTCGGAAAATCGGAACTTCCCTGCGCGTTTCGGCCAAACTGGGCCTAGTGCCCCCTTAATGGGGCACTTTGACCAAGTCACAGCGCCCTATAAATAGGGCACCAGGCACCCTATAAACAGGGCGCCAGGCGCCCCACTGGTGGGGCACCTGCACCTGGTTTGACTGACTGGACAGATTGATGGGACAGTTCTGCAGATAAAGTTGCCCTCTTCTTGCCTATAAAAGGACCCCCATTTGAAAGGTTTAGGACACTCTAAGGGCGTCCCTCACCTCCTCTCATCCACCACTACACATCACAAGCCTTTCAACTCCCCTCCAAGCTCTCAAACCGTCCCAAAACCATCTCCCAAAACCCAAAAAATTCATAGTTGCTTCTTGAAGGGATATTCCAACAGAATGAAGTTACCCTATTTTGTGCTATAGAAAGACCCCCATATGGAGGTTTATGGACACCCAAAGTCCGTCTCCCACCTCATCTCATCCACCACTACGAATCTAAGCCTTCATAGCACCCTCTCAAGCCCTTAGATTATCCCAAAATCCTTCTCCAAAAACCCAAAAACCTGCAGTTTCCTTCTTCAGAAACATGATTTTTCTCCGACTTTGAGGGCCTCTACACTCTATTTCCCTAACATCTAGTGCCAAAAAACTCTTCCGTTATCTTCACTTGGGTATTGGATGCTTGAAGAAGTCCTTTTCCCATCTTGGAGGTCTTCCTACACTCCGCGGCAACGCCGCGAAGAAGGGAAGAAAATCTGCTGAAGCCAGTCCCTGGTGCCCCATAAATAGGGCGCTTTGACTTTGGTCAACGTGCCCCATCAAGGGGACACCTGCAGCAGGCACCCCATATATGGGGCACTAGCAGGGACAGACTCTGTTTTGCATTTTTTTTGAGTTTATTTACCTTTCCGGTCGATCCATTACTCCCCCCTTTCATTTTAACTCTCATTAACATGTCATTTAACATATATTGAGCCACTCATTTGCATTTTCACGCATTTCTAAACCTTCTAAATAGAGGTTGGGATTTAGTCCCAATTCGGTTAGTCTCTTTTCTTTTGCATGTTTGAATTCAAATTTGAGCACGATACTATGATTTCATTAGAACTAATGAACCTTTCACTTGTTTCTATGTTTTCTTATGGACATTTTTAGGTAAATCCGATTGAGGCGGAGCTCCAACCGGATCGAAGATGAAGGACTCACTAAGCTCTCTTCTTTCGGTCGGCCAAGAGAGGAGAAGTCGGAACCCAACAATCTCCCCGCTTCCAAAGGTACGACGGTCATTTCTCCATTTCATTTCTTTTCATTCTACTATATTTTGGAGCCTTTGGCTCTTGGAGACCACACCCACTAACATCTCATCCACCAAGTCCCCAAAGCAAGCGTAGGGGCCAGAAGAGGGGAGATCTACGGATATCCCGTTTCGGGTGCTTACACCTTTTGGCGACCACGGTGGGACTGACTTTGCTTTAGTTAGTTCTTCTTTTCTTTCCTAAGAATGTCCACTTGAAAACATGCTTATTTTCACTTTAGTTCTCATTTAAGCCATTTCCATTTCCTTGCATTGCTATTTACTTGCTTACATGCTTGTTTGTTTCCTTGAAGCATCATCTTGTTTCTTCCAAGTTTACTTGCTCTCTGTTTATCTTTTTAAAAGCATACCGATCTGATTTCCAACTTTGTTAATCAACTTATTTTACCTTAGTATTTAAGATATCATCTTCTTTCATCCCTTGTTAAGTATACTTGCCTATTTCATTCTAAGTCTAGTTCTCCTTTAGCAAATCTTTCAAAGCATGCTTAGTTAAATTAGTGCTTTCTTCCATCCTAGTTTAATTTCATATCATTGTCTTGTTCACTTGCTTCCTACAACATCTCATTAATCATTGTATGCTTTTATTTTCTTCTTGCTTGCTTCTTATTCCTTGACATTTCACTTGCATTTAGTTTGCATTGGAGTTTCGGGTTCGCCCATCTCTTTAGGACATCCGAGAAGGGAGGCTCTCTCCTCCCAAAGCCCCACACATCCAAACACCCCTCTTGGTGGTTGCCAACTCCTCCTCCGGGGATTCCCTCTCGGAAGGACCGGGTAGCTTCCATCAAGACCTCCGTAAGTCCCCAGACGTGAAGGATTCCCTCTTCACTGATCGGGCTGGTTGTACCATTTTATCCCAAAACCCGGAGTACCTATTACCTATCGTTGTGAAAAGAGTGACAACCCTAGATTGCTCGGTGTTGTGAGAGCATAGGGTCCTACCCATTTATTTGAGTGGACAATATTTCTCTTAACAAGCCATTAATTTGAGGTTGAAACAACAAAAAAATTTTACGTTAATCATTCCAAGTCTTTGCTATTACTTGTTTGCAAACAAAAACTGAAAATTAAACAAAAATCTCAAAATCACCTAAAAAAGAACCAAAAAAAGAGTTTTGCTTGAGGTTAATTTGCATGATAACTTGCTTGTCCGACAAAAGAAAATCAAAACAAAAAGGGGTCAAAAATCAAAACTAAAAAAAAATCTTTAGGCTTTTATTTGTCAACCTTCTTTTTCTATTGTGTTTATGAATTTAAGGTCAGGTCGAGTTATCGGAATGGCGGATCAAAGATACGAGCAACTACAATTGGAGTATGACCAATCTTATTTCTATCCTGATGTCGTATGTGCCGTCAATGAACCCGAAGTTCTCCCCGAACCTAGTCAAACTTCTCCTCAACCCAATCCAAATTCACTTTTGGAGGCATTCTCTCATGCTGACCCTACCCAAATTCAGGCTATCAAAGCCATCCTCAAGGGCAAGTTGCCCACTGACCACATTCCTCCCGAAGGTGGTCTTCACATCTCTACCCCTCGGACGGTAGCACATCAACCCAATGTGGCCACTCATGGTCAATCTTATACTGGGCTCGTAGCCCCAATCTCTCCTCATCCGGTAGCTAATTTAGATCACCCTGATCTGAATGTTGTTGTTCCTTCTAGACCACCAGTTTATTCTTATAATCATCTCAACCCTACTCACCCTTTGGTGCATCCCCCAATGTACCCTTCTTATCCGGCCACTTCGGCCCATCAAATCCCAATCCCGGTGCACCAAGCACCCACTCCTCCTCCTCCTCTTGGGGAACCTTCTGTCGATCTGGCTATGATTAACAAAATCAATCGCATGGATGAGCAGTATAGAGAGCTTAGATGTTTAATCGACACCAAAGCAGTCCCCGAAATTTCTCTTCCTTCTCTCCCTACTTTTCATCTACCTCCCTCTGAGTTGCCGGTATACCGTCGCTACAACGACATCGGTAATCCATTCATTCATATCAAGGACTTTTTTTATGAGTCAGTAATGTGGCAAAATGATCTAAGGGACCTTGCTTTTCTTTTCAGATGATCATTAGAGGGTTCAGCTTTAGAGTGGTTCTACTCGCTTGACTCTTTGGAGGCGAGTAACTTTGAAACTGTCAAAGCTAAATTTTTGCGGAGATATCAAGACAGGGTCGGACCAACATATTCCATCACTGACCTCATGGCCGAAAGAATGAGAAATGATGAAGATTTTACTAGATATGCTGATAGGTGGAGGTTAATGGCAGAAAAGCTTACTGATTCCATTTTAGAACCAGAGCAAGTGAAGATGATCATCACCAACACCACTCCAGCCTTAAAGAATATGCTGGCTTTGCATCACCCCACCTCCATGAGTGAACTCTATGAGAGGGCACGGTACATTCAGACGCAGCTTAGGGACTCACCTATCATGAACTTGTTTGATCCTAGACCCCGAGCTGTCAAGAAAACCACTTTTACCACAACCGGCCCAGTGACTGAGGGCGTAGTGACAAACGAGAACCTCAATGTTGTAGGGAACCCACCTAGAAATTATCAACACCAGTTTAGGAACCCTCAACAAAACCAACCATTTAGAAACCCTCGTCAACCTCAACATCAACCTCAGTTCCAGCCTCGTCAACAACAAATTCCCATCCCTCAGCGACCGCAAGCCCCACTTTCCCAACCACCGCGGCAACAACTGGCCAACTACAACCAAGAACCCCCTCCCATGGCCTACGAACCCCAAAAGGTTGGACCCAAGATGAACCATTACCCGCCTTTGCCGTACTCTCTCGTGGACATCTTTAATGCACTCATGGCGGCAGGGCAAATTGCATTGCCAAGGGAGAAGTTGAAGTGGCATCAAAATGCCAACACAGAGCAATACTGCTTGTTTCATAGATATCCTGGGCATACTGTGGAAAATTGCTTTCAATTCAAATACTACATCCATGACCTTAATGAGCAAGGCAGTATTGACTGGGACCAGATGGGGGAATACATCAAAATAGTGAAAGATCAACCTCAACGGCAGCACGCACCACCTCAGCAGCAACAACAACAGAACCCCGGCCTGGGGATTATCCAAAACCCTTTACCTCCACATGCACCCACACCTGGGAATCAACATGTTAATCCCATCTTGATCTCTTCCGAGGAGTATCATGATCGGGGCCAGAATTGGCAAGTCGAGGGAGCCGCCTCTGCCATGCACAACAACTTACCCCACCGAACCGTCCACTCAATACCCCGAACAACTATGTCATCTAATCCCATCATATTAAACAGACCACCCATCATCCACGCACCATCACAACCCATCATCACACCACCAGCCATTCAACTCCAATCAAGACGAACCCTAATCCACCCGGTTAATCCACCACAAACATCACCACCACTAGGACCCATCATCATCCCGGCCCGAGCAACTGAACCTTCACGACCTACCTACCCTACTATGCCTCAAACCACCATCATTACACCCATCGCAAGAGCTCCCATCATTCGACCTAACCCACCCCCCACCACTACCACCCCAACTATAGCTCCTCAACTTGCCACAGTACTCAGGAGTGGGCGCATGTTACAAAGGGTCTTTCCCCAGGCCGGTCAGTCAGGATTAGCACCAGAAGCAGAAGAAGAACACATCGAAGAACCGTTGCCCGGGACATCCTATGACTTGCTAAAACATCTTGATAAAACTCCGGCACAGATCTCTATCTTAGAGTTGATCAAAAGATCCAAAGTCCATCAAGAGGTTCTCCAACAATACTTACAGCGGGTGATGGTGAATGAGAGCCTCTCCCCAGAAAGGATTTCATCAGTTCTGGTCCCGAGAAGTGAGTACCCGGCCCTTACATTCACAAAGGAAGAGTTGGCCGACCCGGAAGTAAGGAAATGTGCCTTATGCATCACAATCCACATCAATGGAGTAGGCATTAAGTCATGTTTGGTCGATACCGAAGCATCCATTAATGTTCTGCCACCAGAAACATTACATCTTTGTGGAATCTCCGAGGAGGACGTCCAGCCATCTCAAATAACAGTGACCGCATATGATAATTCAAAGAAGCCCGCTGACGGCATGATTACATTAAATGTGAAGCTTGGACCCCGAACAGCCACTGTTGACTTCCACATACTTGAGATGGATCCGACATACAAAGCTATTCTGGGACGTCCCTATTTGGAAGCACTAGAGGCAGTCGCCTCCACCAATCACCAGTGTCTTAAATTCCCTTACAAGGGACAAGTGATTAAGGTGACTAGCATGCCCCTAGATCATCCATCTTCTCCATCACCACCCCTCGGGTTGCCAAATGAGCCGATTTTGATAATCCTGGATCTTCCAGAAATAAATAGGCAGCCAAGGCAAGTGTGGAGAAGAAAAAGAGAGAAAAATGAAACTATTGGGTGGCATATAATGAAGAGTTTGGGATACCAAGAAGGCCAAGGACTAGGCAAGGAACTGCAAGGCATAGCTGAGCCAATCAATCTAGTGAGGTTACAACCAAAAAGTGGGGTTGGATATGATGGAACGACTGCCAATGGTCAGAATCTCAAAAGCAGATACTTTTCTGGATGCTTACAAAAGTTTTTCATCAAGAAAAAGACCATTCAATTGGCTGAGAACAAAGAGGAGCAAGAACTAGGACAAGACAAGAGAAGAAGAACTGATGACCCTGAGGATGACGTGTATCCTGAAACATCTCTTTTGTTTTCCACCGATGAAGAAGGGTCAAGCAATGAACCACTCCAGGCTGAACCACCTATCGACCCACCCAAGGGTCATATTTCCAAACCGACTCGAGAAAAAGTCCAACCAATTCCACGAGGGCCTTCCCTCATTATGTCATCTTTTAGGGCCGACGCCCCAACACACTGTGATGCTCTCCCCAGGCTTCTTGGCCCGATCCCTATTTATAGGCCCTCAGGCCCAACTTATGGGTCCGCGTACCCACTTGTTGCTCTTGGGCCATCGAGCCCCTCTACTGAATCCGGGCCTCTACGCCCATTTTATCCAATTCTCGGGCCCTCAAGCCCATCTTCTAAACCCAGGCCCTCGAGCCCACATCCTCCTCTTATTAGGTCCATGAACCCACCTTCCTCTATGATCATCCGGCCTACTAGCCCATCACCTCTTTCTGTCAACATTGGGCCCGAAAGCCCCCTCTATCAAACATTGCTTGAAATCTTCCTCTCTTTATCAATATCTCCGCCTACTTTGGCTCCCATAGTTGATCACACCCCAAATCGGGCACCTGAATCCCATTCTATCTTTATGTTTGCTTCCCAAAAAGCAACGTCCTCCTCGAAACTAAAATTTCAATCAAGGAAACATCTCAACTTGCCTCGGAAGGGCATTCGACCCAAGGAGCCACCAGATCCTTGATTGACCTTCTTTTCCCTCCATCCTCTCCAATAAATTCTACTCCATCCACCTCCTCTTCCTCCTCTTATTTACCTTCTTCTTCTTTAGGTTTAGTTTCCAATAAAAATAGAACAAAAATCAGAGGTAGGAGAGTTCCATAAAGATACCTGCATCAGTTAGCTCAGAAAAGCTTAGAATGTGCCAAGCTACCGGAGTATCTAGAAAATGCGATTCAACTGGATGAAATCCGATATGAGGAGAAGGATAACATTGATCAAACTTTGGGGGTTTCTTCCTCTCTCAATTCGACATCACCTACATCCAACAGAAGGCAATCAAGGGCTATGCAATTGCTGAACACCTTGCCCATCATCCTATCCCAATCTTTGACCCTATCCAATCAGAATTTCCCGACGAAGAATTGATGTCCATTCGATCTTCCAATCTATGGACTTTGTATTTTGACGGGGGATTAAACTCGCAGGGTAGAGGGATAGGGATTGTTCTTCTATCACCCGAAGGTATCACCATTCCACAGGCTTTTCAGCTCCATTTTCCAGCAACGAACAATATAGCTGAATATGAAGCCTTATTGGCCGGACTGGAGGCTGCTCACTTCTATGGTGTCACTAAACTAAGGGTAATCGGTGATAGCCAGTTGATTCTCCGTCAAGTGCTTACCAAATACCGCACATCTCATCCCGGGCTCAGACCATACCAAGAACTCACCACTTGTTACATCAAGCTATTCTCCAAACTCGAATTCATTCATGTTCCTCGTGCTCAAAATATTCTTGCCGATGCTCTCGCTTCCCTGGCATCTTCACTATCTATGTCCACCGACGTACCATTCCGGCAGTGGAAGATGCACGATTCTTGAGGGTAAAAGAAAATTTGAAAGGAAAGAGTACATTGAGCAAAAGGAGGAAGTATCTTTAGTTGAGTTGGAAGAATTAGAAGAGGGTGAGAAACCATGGTATCATGAGATTGCGAATTACTGTCAGGATCAGACATATCCACCAGGATTAACTACCGAAGAGAAGAAAGCCATAATAAGAGTCTCCCAGAGATACACCATCTTAGGCGGGGTGCTTTATAAAAGGAGCTTGGTCGGTGTTCTATTAAGATGCGTAGATGAAGAAGAGGTTGAATTGGTGCTTAAGGAAGCGCACTCCGGAGTATGTGGAGGCCATGTAAATGCTCGAGCCCTCTCCAAGAAAATCATCAGGCAAGGGTATTATTGGCCTACTCTAGAAGAAGATTGCTCGATCTTTGTCCGGCACTGTCATCAATGTCAACTTCACGCTGACAAGATTCACTCTCCCGCATCTTCCCTTCACCCGATTCACGCCCCATGGCCCTTTGCTTTGTGGGCTTTTGATGTCATCGGACCCCTTGGTGACCCAAACTCCACAAATAAAACCAAATCCTTCATCCTAACGGCAACGGAGTACTTCACCAAGTGGGCGGAGGCGGAAGCATACGTGGAGATCAAGGCATCAACAGTCTGCACCTTCATCAAACGCAACATCATTGCCATGTTCGGGATCCCGGGCGACATCATCACCGACAATGGACCGCAATTCATCTCCCAGGAGCTGCGTGACCTTTGCAACAGGTATTGCATCAGATTGCATCATTCATCTCCATATTATTCTTAAGGCAACGGTCAAGCAGAAGCCACCAATAAAACCCAGATAAAAATCATTAAGAAAGCTTGTAAGTCTAGCAAGTTCGCGGATTGGCCAGATAAGTTAGTTGATGCTCTATGGGCCTACCGCACTTCTATTCGAACCCCAACGGGTCAGACCCCCTATGCCTTGGCATTTGGGATGGAGGCGGTAGTCCCATACGAAGTAATCATTCCTTCCCTCCGAGTCCAGATTGATTGAGACATCCCGATAGATGAATGCCGAGATTCCCTTCTTGCGCAACTCGAACTTTTGGATGAAAGGAGGCTGGCTGCTACCGAACATGCTAGATCTTATCAGAATAGACTTAAAATATTTTATCAGAAGAGGGTGGTGGAGAGAAAATTTGAAGTCGGGCGGTCCCCGCTCTAAAGTTCAACCTAATTGGGAGGGTCCGTATGTGATTTCATCTGTTTATCCCGGTAATTCATACAAGCTGACTAATGCAGAAGGAGAAGAACTAGCTCATCCCTGGAATGGTGTATACCTCAAAAAATACTTTCCTTAAAACAAAAAAACAAAAAAAATCTATAAAATCCAAAAGTGTGAAGAATGATGATAACATCTAACACTTGCTTGTTCGGTGCACCAACTTGTCACTTAGGAAAATAAGGATAGGCATCATGCTGCACACACTACATGCCTAGGTTTCGAAGTCCGATGACTGGAAGTCAGAGAGAAAGCTAGGCAACACTTGGCAAAAGAAGGTCAACCCTGTCCCATTCTCTTCTTATTTCGGTCCGGAATAGATGGAAGGGGTTAGAATGAGGAGTATCGAAAGTACTCATTGCCTTAGTAGGATGATGCCTCTGGTGGTCTGACTTCTTAAAAGAAAAGGTGCCAAAAGATGGGCAATGCCCCTCAGGTCGGCAAAAGAATAGACCTGTCTGAATGTGTACCAACAAAAGCCCAAAAAAAAGAGAAAAAGGGTCTAAAAGATGGGCAATGAACCCCTCAGGTCAAAATCAAGCAAAAGAAAAAAGACATGTCTGAATGTGGGCCATCAAAGAAAAGGGCTAGAAGGAAGGACCCAAGGATGTCAAATCCCAAACAGGCAATGCAGGCACTAGTAGAGAAACAAATTCGACACCCCCGAATCCTATTAAGGACTTACCACCAATCTTCTTCCCTCTTTAACCTTGCGGGTAAGGTTGACCGACTGGATCCAAGAAAAGCCATAGCCTATCAAAGGCGGAAGGTCAGAAGATCTCGAACTAGGCACTTTCTTACACGTGATGCCTACTCTTAACCCTTAGGTAACAATGAGAGGCATCTATGGCAAGCAAGGCAAAGGATGAGATGGTCGTTTCTTTCACACCAAACCAAAAAAATTAAAAACTTCAAAAACACAAAAAAATCTATAAAGTCAAAACTCTTAAAAATTAAATATTCAAAACATCAAAAAAATCATAAAAGTTCCAAAACATCAAAAACATTATAAAATCATCAAAACCCAAACAAATCAAAAATTTCAAAACACCTAAAAGTTTACTTTCTAGACTGTTTAGTTGCCTTTGCATTCATGTTTAATTTCAGTCTTGCATATTTTCTTTTATGCATACTTATGTTTTTCTGTTATCTTTACCTTGATAAGGCCTATGTCTCTTGACAAAAGATCAAGGCAACTTTGCCCTCTCCTTGCAAGGGACTAAGCCAAAATAAAGTTCTAATATCTTCTCTCAAGTGGATGCAGGAATAGGAGAAGGCATGCCAGCTTCATATCCCCAGAAACTTAGAGGAAGCAAAAACAACAAAAAAAATCAAAAATTGAAAAAAAAAGTGGACTACCCCGACCCCTATTAGGACTTGCATTTAGTATTGCATCTATCAAAATAAATAATATTTGAGATGTGGAAGACCTCAAGTCTAGAGGGGGGGAGCCTGAGAACCCCTTCAACAAAATCAGTGAGGGCTCAGTCATTCCCTAGGCTTGCGGATAGGCCAAAGTTGAATATGCGGGGACGACGGTTTCTTCATAGATGTCCTGACCCGTTATGTTCAACCTATATCTTCAACTATTTTCTTATACTTATTTGTATTTATTTAAACCCAACATGCATCATTTCATACACCAACATTCATCATCCCACCATGACCATTCCCCGCTTCCTAATCCTGCCATAACCTCCTTCCAGTCCCATTATGAACATTTTAAAAATGGTCTTTTATAGCTCCAGAGAAGGTCTTGATTTTTCGTAGAATTGGTTTCCAACGAGGTTTTAACAATGATTTCATCAAAACAAGAAGTTTTTCCATGTCGAATCGAACCGGTATTGTTGAGTAAAACCTTATGAATTTGAAGAACCCAACCTTGGTTGATTGGTCGTCTCATCTTTACTTTTCGCAATTTCTTGCATTTCTACCGAGTCCAAGACACCATGCGGTTCGGGTCCCGTCGGTAACAATTCTCCCCCACGTGGGATTTTAGTTATTTACTTTCAGTACTGTTCTTCTCTTTAACCAATCAACCAGAGGGAAGGTTTCGATAAGACAAAGGGTAATCTCGGAGTCCGGTAAAGTTTTTTTCCACTCAACTAGGCCAATGAGGGCGTGTCTAAATCTACACCTTGGCGTCACCTTTTCAGTCTATTACTACTTCATTCCGCTATGCCTCATTACGCTTCGCTACATTCGCCAACGTTTCATTCGTGTCACTCCCCAACAAAGCCGACGCCAAGGTGAGGTAAGTTGTAGACACGCAATTTTGGTCTAGTTGGAGAGCTTAAATTCTTGTTTTTATGAGTATTCTTTCAAGGAAACCAAGTTTTTCGGAAAATCGGAACTTCCATGCGCGTTTCGGACAAACTGGGCCTAGTGCCCCCTTAATGGGGCGCTTTGACCAAGTCAAAGCGCCCTATAAATAGGGCACCAGGCGCCCTATAAACAGGGCGCCAGGCGCCCCACTGGTGGGGCACCTGCACCTGGTCTGACTGACTGGACAGATTGATGGGACAGTTCTGCAGATAAAGTTGCCCTCTTCTTGCCTATAAAAGGACCCCCATTTGGAAGGTTTAGGACACTCTAAGGGCGTCCCTCACCTCCTCTCATCTACCACTACACATCCCAAGCCTTGCAACCCCCCTCCAAGCTCTCAAACCGTCCCAAAACCATCTCCCAAAACCCAAAAAAATCATAGTTGTTTCTTGAAGGGATATTCTAGCAGAATGAAGTTACCCTCTTTTGTGCTGTAGAAAGACCCCCATATGGAGGTTTTTGAACACCCCAAGTCCGTATCCCACCTCATCTCATCCACCACTACGAATCTAAGCCTTCATAGCACCCTCTCAAGCCCTTAGATTATCCCAAAATCCTTCTCCAAAAACCCAAAAACCTGCAGTTTCCTTCTTCAGAAACATGATTTTTCTCCGACTTTGAGGGCCTCTACACTCTATTTCCCTTACATCTAGTGCCAAAACACTCATCCATTAGCTTCACTTGGGTATTGGCTGCTTGAAGAAGTCCTTTTTCCATCTTGGAGGTCTTCCTACACTCCGGGGAAATGCCGCGAAGAAGGGAAGAAAATCTGCTGAAGCCAGTCCCTGGTGCCCCATAAATAGGGCGCTTTGACTTTGGTCAACACGCCCCATCAAGGGGACACCTGCAGCAGGCGCCCCATATATGGGGCACTAGCAGGGGAAGACCCCGTTTTGCATTTTTTTGAGTTTATTTACCTTTCCGGTCGATCCTTTACTCCCCCCCTTTCATTTTAACTCTCATTAACATGTCATTTAGCATATATTGAGCCACTCATTTGCATTTTTATGCATATCTAAACCTTCTAAATAGGGGTTGGGATTTAGTCCCAATCCGGTTAGTCTCTTTTCTTTTGCATGTTTGAATTCAAATTTGAGCACGATACTATGATTTCATTAGAACTAATGAACCTTTCACTTGTTTCTATGTTTTCTTATGGACATTTTTAGGTAAATCCAATTGAGGCGGAGCTCCAACCGGATTGAAGATGAAGGACTCACTAAGCTCTCTTCTTTCGGCCGGTCGAGAGAGGAGAAGTCGGAACCCAACAATCTCCCCGCTTCCAAAGGTACGACGGTCATTTCTCCATTTCATTTCTTTTCATTCTACTATATTTTGGAGCATTTGGCTCCTGGCGACCACACCCACTAACATCTCATCCACCAAGTCCCCAAAGCAAGCGTAGGGGCCAGAAGAGGGGAGATCTACGTATATCCCGTTTCGGGTGCTTACACCCCTCCGATGACCTTCTCACTTCAATGCCTAAGAAAAAATGAAGGTCACCAAGCTCCTTTAATGAAAAGGTGTTGGACAGCTCTTTGATCAACTGATTGATAACACTCAAGTTGTTCCCGGTGACTATTATGTCATCTACATAAACAAGTAGATAAACAACATCTCTAGATTTTTGAAACAGAAATAAAGATGGATCACACTTGGAATCTTTAAAACCCATAGATAAAAGATGTGTGAACAACCTGTAGAACCAAGCCCTCGGAGCTTGTTTTAAGCCATACAAGGTTTTATGAAGTTTGCATACATAGGATGGATTGACTTTGTCCACAAAACTAGGTGGTTGAACCATATATACATATATATGTATCTTCTTCTAAGTTTCTATGTAGAAACGCATTGTTAATATCTAATTGCTTGACAAACCAATCGAAGGTAATAGCAAGAGACAAAACCAGTCGAATGGTAGTAGGTTTGACTACTAGATAGAATATTTCAGCGTAATCAATCTCATGTTCTTGGGTAAACCCCTTTGCAACAAGGCGTACCTTGTATCGAACTATCTGACCACCTGAATTTTTCTTTATTTTATACACCCATTTACAACCGAAAATATTAGCATTCAAAGGGGGTGACACCAAGGTCCAAGTATCGTTATGTTGAAGGGCCAAAAACTCATTGGACATGGCTTGTCTCCAGCACTGAAATTTGTGTGCAGAACTGAAACAGGTGGGTTCAACATCTGTAGACTGTGTAACAATCAGAGCATGGTTAGATGATCTAGAGAACTGAATAGGCTCAGTATCCTACATAATCTGAGCCAAAGATTTAAACTTTGGAGGTAGATCATCACTATTTTCAACTTGACTAGTGCACCTGGGATGATCATTCAAAAGTTCTCAGGAAGCAACTGGTGTAGTAGACATAGAAGAGCTGTTCAAAATAGGTGACAGTGAAAAACTTGGAGAAGATTGTAAAGTATCATCCAGAGTTTGCAAGGAGCTAGAAGGTTGCTGAACAGGAGACTGTAAATTATTATCAACTAGACATAGTGAACCACCAGATTGTAGAGTTCTCACCAAAACTGGAGGTGAGGGAAGAACAATAAAAGACTCAAAATTATTAGACTTCTCATTGACAATACATAACTGAGTATATGGAAAGGTATTCTCATAAAAAATGACATTTTGAGCAACATACATCTTGTCATGTCTTGGTAGGTAACACTTGTACCCTTTATGGTTTACACTATAACCCATAAAAACACAATACTCAGACCTAAATGTGAACTTATGTTGATGAAATGGTCGAAAGTGTGGATAACATGCACAACCAAAACATTTGAGAAAATTGTAATCGGGAGATCTCTTGAAATGTTTTTCATAAGGAGATGCACCATGAAGAACACTACTAGGCATCTTGTTAATCAAATAGACCGCACATGTTGCAGCCTCATCCCAGAATTTATAAGGAAGTCCAGCTAAACTCAAAAGAGCTAAACAAGTTTCTATGATATGACGGTGCTTCCTCTGACAAATACCATTTTGATTGTGAGTATATGGACATGCAAGCCTATGAATTATCCCATTGCTTGAGAAATAATCACTGAAGGTCCTATATTCTTCTCCCCAATCACTTTGAAAATAATTAATTTTTATAGAAAACAAATTTTCCACTTGTCATTTGAAATGAAGAAAAGTAGAAAACACTTGACTCTTAGCCGCAATGGAATAAAGCCAGCAAAACCTGTTGTAATAGTCAATGAAAGTAACATAATATTGGGACCCATTGTTGCTAACATGTGGAGATGGACCCCATACATCTGAAGCAATGATTTCTAAAGGTGACTTGGAAACAAAACTAGAGGAAGAAAAATGTAAATGTTTGCTCTTGGCTACAACACAGTGAGAATAGAAAAAAAGAAATTTCAGAAATAACCGAACTACCCAAGTTATGTAAAACTTGTGAAACTACTTTATATGCAGGGTGACCCAATTGTTGGTGCCAGATTGAGTGTCTTTTAGCAACAAAGCTAGTTGGAGGAGAGGAATCTTTAGTCACCATCCAATAGAGTCCATTAATATTGTGCCCTTGGAAAGATATTTGTGGGTCTTGTGATCCTTGATAACACAATAGTCGGGATGAAATTCGAAATAAGCATTGTTATCTCTAGCTAGTTGAGAAACTGACATCAAATTTTATGCAATGGATGGAACATGCAGAATGTTATTAAGAAATAAGAATTGATATTGTGACTGATCAACATTAG
This sequence comes from Cryptocoryne crispatula var. balansae, assembly GCA_036172225.1. Taxonomy (NCBI): domain Eukaryota; kingdom Viridiplantae; phylum Streptophyta; class Magnoliopsida; order Alismatales; family Araceae; genus Cryptocoryne; species Cryptocoryne crispatula. The sequence goes on from CM069920.1 coordinate 22,380,408, forward strand.
CAATCTATAAGCTGTCTCCACTGCCTACTTGCACTTTTTCCTTTCCAACATAAGGTGTAGGATTCAATAGCAAAGACAAATCAGAAGTTGGATGACTATAGGCTCCTGAATTTGGGTACCAATTGGAGTCATTGGGAATAAAACTGGTGGTATTATTAGTAGCCATGTTTGCAAAGAAATTCTCTAACGAAGAAGACTAAGACATAGGTGTCTTAAAGCTAAAATCAAACCTTCTTCAACATTGAGAAGAAATATGACCTCTCTTATCACATAATTGACAGAAAACAAGTGAGTTCTGAGTATTAGTCTGACTAAAATTTCTGTTCACCCTGTTGATAATAATTCTATGGTGTTTTTATGGTTCACGCTCGGCTTGGTGTTTTTATGGTTCACGCTCGGCTCTCGCTTAGAGGTTTCGGTATAATTCCGGAAATCATTGGTCCATTCTCAACTCACAAGGGGCTCCACCAATGTCCTTAGCTTATGTCTACGAGGTAATCCAGATCAGATAACGGTCAGATAAAAGATATCACCTATGGAATAAGAGTTTGGGGCTCCGAATTAGGCCAATTTGGCGTGTCTACACCCGGTAAACATGAACCGAAACTCGGGAAAGCCGGGAAACCCTAAACTTGACCGAACTGGATGTATGGCCATGGTTTATGAAAATATTCAGCTAGAATCGACCCGGATGACCCTAAAAGACCCGGTGATGACCAGAAAGGCCTAACACGTGGTCCGGGATAGCTGTGTCAGCACAGATCGAAAAAGCCATAACGAAAGCCGTCCTAGACCGACGCCTACCGAAATGACTTCTCAGAAACCCTGAAGGTTACAGAACATATGCGTGACTCCCAAGACTTTCAATTATGGACCATTCAAGGTCGGTAATCGGGCAGGCTTCATGTTTTTTACAGTTCACGCACAGCTCTCGCTTGAAGGTTACGTCAATATTCCGGAAATCATTGGTCCATTCTCAACTCACAAGGGGCTCCACCCATGTCCTTAGTGTCGACTCCAAAAACGGGTTCTGGATTGGCACCTCAAGAAAAGGTGGCAGATGGAAAAGGGGAATAAGGGAGTGAATCAGAAAACACTCAGAAAGCGGTAAAGACTCCTCACCTCGGTACCACACTCACATTAATCCCCAAACTTTCATCTCACGGCATCGCTCGAGCACTGGAGACGGTTCGGGTCATGTGGGAGGAGAGTGAGGAGTAAATTAGCTTAGAACATGAATAAAAAGAAAGGTGGTCGCCAGGAGCCGCGGGCTCCGCTTTATGGAATAAAAAAAAGAGATGAGTTGATTTGACCGTGTACCTTAGCACGGGAGATCGGGATGTGGGTTAAACCTTCTTCTTCTTCGGCCGGCCGATGAAGAAGAGTCTCCAACCGATGCTAGCTTGATCAACCTGTGCAACTAGAACAATAAACCAAGTGAAGAAAATGATTAGAACTATGGGAAGTGTAGTAACTGTAGTAAGAAGATGAGAAAGAAGCAATTGGAATCGAACTCACCGGATTGGGGCGAGTCCTAACCCCTTTTTGTGTATTTTTTATTATGTAAAAATGATGCAAATAAACTGAAATATGCTTTAAAACAGTAAATAAACTGAGTTAAATGAGTTGAGAAAGCTTATAGAATGGATCGGCTTCAGTTGAAGCCGAGTTGGTTGAAGAAGGCCGGTTCGGGTAGCTTTGTACCCTTCTGGCGCGACTTTGGTGCAGAGGATTCGACAGACGACCCCGTTGTCAGAATCGAGTGCCTTTTGTTGGAGTAGACAGAAGACTCAGATAGGAAGAGTTCCTAAATCTCCCTGTAGAAGTCTGTAAAAAATTCTGAAAGCGGACGGTTGTAGAAAACAGAACCTGAATGCGCGCCCTCAGTGCAGCAATCACCACAAACAAACGACAAGTCAGAATTGGGTGCCATCAGTTGGATATGAAAGAGGACGAAGAGAGGAACAACTTCTGTGTTGAAGACTTTTGCAATAGAAGTCCCAGATTTTCTGCAGAAGCCGATGAAATTGGCTGATGCAGAATGACCGGATGGAGCCTTCTCCTTCACTTCGGGATCGATCTCTCAATGTCGTATCGCCTTTGGACGTCGGGACGGCTTTGGGGAAGAGCTTGGACGACCTCTGGACAAGCTAGGCACGGGGGATTAACCTTGGGTTGTCTGTAGAATCCTCAATTTATAGAGGAAGAAAGCCAGTGCAAAAAATGGAAACTGGACCGACCGCGCCCCCACTTTTCAAAGGGGACGAGGGCATGCAGGGCGCGCCCTCACTTCGGGGGCGTGGTTTGCGCGCCCCCCAGTTTCAAAGAAACCGGGGGGGCGTTACACGTCCACTGCTAAAAATTGACAGAATCTTTTGGAAATTGCTAAAAATCGACTTGATATATGTAATGCGCCCTCGAACTGAGGGCGCGGTACAAATAATCGAAAATTTTCCATGGAAACCTTCCAAAAATCCAGTTTAGAAGGTGCTAATCGGGGAAATTTTCGATTTTCGGAAACCGACCGTGCCCCCACCTTTCAAAGGAACCAGGGGCGTGCAGGGCGCGCCCCCAGTTTGAGGGCGCGCAGGGCGCGCCCTCCCTTTTCAAGGGGAGCGGGGGTGCGGTAGACTCTCTCCTGCGCACGCGTTCCGCGAGCCGTATCTTGCAAACGGGACGTCCGATTCGGCTCCCGTTTGTTGGGTTGGAAAGAGGACCTTCAACCGCACCTCCCCAAGTCGGTAAACCAGCCAGAATGACTCCCGAGACATTCGCACGGGGCTTTCTACCGGTTTACCTTCTCGCGGAAAGCCAAAACCCGGGGCGAAGATCCGAAAGAGCACGGTTCCGGACGAGAAATCTCGGGTCAATTCAGGATGACTTAAAATGAAGACTGAACAAGTACGGTACGATTGGAAAACCGGAAATCATCGAAAAATCTGAGGTTAACCCGGTAAACGTGAACTGGAACTCGAAAAAGCCGGGGAACCCTAAAATTGACCGAACCAGACGTATGGTCCCGGTTGATGAAAATATTCGGCTAGAATCAACCCGGTGTAGACACGCCAAATTCACCTAATTCAGAGCATAAAACTCATGTTTTATAGGGTAACATGAATGATTGACCTTATAATGATACCGGGTCTTTTAAAGTTGATTTGAAGCTTCGCCGAACGAAATCGGATGTGTTCCGATGTTTTCTGCAAAAAGCCATAATTTCCGAGCGAAAGCCACACGTAAATCGTGTAAACACGGAAGTTGGCTGAATAACCAATGCCTAATGATCATGCATTGAAGGTTATGGTCATATTCACACCTCTGACAAGTTTTGTTGCATACCATGCCTTTCCGGTTTGCCGTCGGAGTCATTTTGACCTGTATCGAATCTTCTGTTCACTGCCCTAACTTCCGGATAAAATTCTGAAGTTTTGGAGGGTATGATGGCCGATCCGATTCTATAGAAAGCTTCTTCGTCCTGTTATCTTTCCAACGCAACAAACGGCGTTGAATTCCGAGTTCGGGAGTGTTCGCAATGGCTTCCGGAAGGACGCCCAAAAACAGTCTCATGCGCCCGGGTTCCTGGTCACATGCACCCGAGACACAGGGCACGTACCCATGCGCCTTACCAGGGAGGCACGTGACCTCGTGCCCTCACTTGAGGGCATATGTGCCCTACCCTGGAGGCACGAGGGACCCAGTTTTTCATCGGGACTCTACCACTGAACCGATCGACCAGATAAGGACAACTTTTTCCGGAATAGTGCCTTGCGCCCTCACTAGGGGGCACATGCGCCCCTCAGTGGGGCGCATGCGCCCTGCACCAGGGCGCAAGGTACCCTATTTTTTAGTCTGTATCGCGCCGTTCGTTCTCCTATAAATTGACTCTGATTCCGGTCATTCCAGGGGCATGAGCATGACCCCCCAGGCATCTCAAGACGTCCAACCTCCCTCCTACATTGATTTTGTAATTTTTAGAGAGAGAATTTCGAGCTTTTAGAGAGAGAAAATCCGTTCAAGAGAGAGGAAGGCTATTCTGCAGGTGATCAGCTAGGTCTTTCTTCTTCGGCCTCTACAGCAGTGTGTGGACATCTGTTGTCCAAACTCTCTTCATCAAAGTTCTTCCTCTCCAAGTCTTCTTCAGTTTTCAATCAACGGAACTTGATTCCAAGGTCGGGGCTGGTCGTGACGAGTGCAGAAGCAAAGTCGCGCCTGGCAGATCCTGGACTGCTGCTCGGCTTTTTCGACAACCTAGATTTAGCCATATATCTCTCTATTCAACTCAGAATCTTGCTGTTTTTTTTCCTATCTCTTTGTTTTGTGATTATACATCCTACTATCATTTTTTTACATTTTTTTGCATTACTTTTATTCTGTTATTTCGAAAATAAAAAAGGGGTTAGAGATAACCCGAATCCGGTCAGTTTCTATTCAATTGTGTGTTTTATGTTATTCTCTTTACATATACTCCACCTTGTTTAGTTCTAATAGTATCTTTCACTTGTTTGTTTGTCTAGTTGCACAGAATATCAAGCACCCACCGCGTTGAGGACTCTTCTTCATCGGCCGGCCGAAGAAGGAGAAGCTTTAACTCACATTCTTCACGCTAAGGTACACACGGTCATTTTAATTCTATAAATCGGAACCTCACGGTTCCTGGCGACCACATGTCTTAATTTCTTTCTTCTCACCGTCCTCCCACATGACCTGAACTGTCTCTTTGGTGATCGAGCGACGCCAAGGGATGAAAGTTAGGGGATCAATGTGAGTGTGGGACCGAGGTGAGAGTTGCTTTCCAAGTTTTCTTCCTTTCTTTCTCATCCCCTCTTGAGGTGACGATCTGGGTTCACGGACTTCCCTGAAAAGAAGAGGACCCCGTCGAATTTTCAGAGTCGACAGCTTTGTGGCGACCATGGTGGGACAAGAAATGTCTTCAACCGTGGGTGATTAGTGTTTTGTTTTGCAGCTAGTTCTAGTTCTAAACCGGTTCCCACGTGAGCCTTTCCTTCCTTCCACCTTTCTTAAACTTCATGCCATCTCAAAATTTCTGATTTCACCCATATTTCATCAGATCTGAAGTGCCAAGTATGCCATTTAATTTCTGTCATTTTATTTAAACCGGTTCCCACGTGAACCACCCTTTTCCTTTTAAATCGGTTCCCGCGTGAACCAATCTCTTTCTTTACTTCGGTTCCCACGTGAACCAAACCCCTTTATTTTCAGATCTATCCCAACTTGGATCAGATCTTTATTCACCTTTAATTGGCCCCACGTGGCCCTCTTTTGATTATTCAAACCGGTTCCCACGGGAACCACCCTTTTCCTTTTAAACCGATTCCCGTGTGAACCAATCTCTTTCTTTACTTCGGTTCCCACGTGAAACAAACCCCTTTCTTTCCAGATCTATCCCAACTTGGATCATATCTTTATTCACCTTTAATTGGCCCCACGTGGCCCTCTTTTGACCATTCAAAGCGGTTCCCACGTGAACCACCCTTTTTACCCAAAACTGGTTCCCGCGTGAACCACCTTTTCCTTTTACCCCGGTTCCCACGTGAACCAGCTTATTCTTACATCGGTCCCCACATGGACCACCCTTTTGCTTGGCTATCAGATTTGAACCCTCTTATTTCCATCACCTTTTCACTATCTCCATTTGGCTCACATATGAAACAAGGTCTGTATTCTAGTTTCTAGTTGCTTGTCTAGTTTCTAATTGCTTATCTTGTGTCATTGCTTGTTTATTTAAGTTTATGTTTTCTTTATTACTTGCTTTATTACTTGATTGCATTCTCTGCTCCTTCTCTCTACCTCCTTCTTTTACACTTTTTTGAGGCGGGAGCTCACTCTCCCATTTATCCCTCCCATCCAAAACACCCTCTTGGTGGATTCTAACCTCTCTTCTGGGATATTCCTTCCTAGTTGACTTGGTTGGCTTTCATCAAGGCCTCCATAATTCCTCATATGTGGAGTATTCCTCTTCACGATCGGGTTGGTTGTACCACTCCCCAAAATCCGAAGCATCCTATGTTACCTACACGTGGTGAGATTGTGTGAAACCTAGGTCATTGGAGATTGGAGTTAGGATCCTAACCCATTTGTTGAGAGAACAATTCTTAACAAAATTCATAAACCTAAGGTTTAACCAAAATTATTGCGTAATTTTGCTTTCAAGTCTTTGCATCACTTGCTTGTCAAACAAAAATTCAAACCTCTAACTTTTTGCAAAATATTAAAAAAAAAGTTCTTTGTTTACTTTGTCAACTTGTTTGTTTTCTCCTTGAAGTTCAATGCAACTAAGGTCTGGAAGACACGTTGGAATGGCGGAACAAGCTGAACATCGAGAGCACGAGATGAGTCATCAACCAAATCCGTCAGATGGTCGTGTTAATCCATTGTTTGAGTCAGAAGCGCAAGAGGTCCCTCAACTATCTGCTCCCCGTGATGTCGAACAACTCTTTAGAGAGTTGTCTCTCTATACCGACCCAGAAACCTATGCCCGCATGCAATCCATGGTGAAGGGCAAAATGGCCTCAGATCAGGCTGAAGTTAACCAAGTTGCCTCATCTCCTTGTCCTCTGGTTCGACCACCACTCATTCAACCACCTATTGTTCAACAATCTGTGATTCAACCATCATTGGCACTAGCACAACCATCTGTAGTTCAACCATCTGTTGTTCAACCATCTGTGGTCCAACCCTCATTTGTTCAACCATCTTATTTCAACCATGTTGCTCCCCTGACCCATCAAGTCATGGCACAATCTTCAGTAAATTTGCCAAGTCATGCTCCTCAATTCCAAAATCATGTCTCTAACCACATACCCCCACCAGTAAACCAAGAACCTGCTCTCACCCAGGCAATCATGGATCAGCTCACCCAGATAAATGAACGTTATGAAGAGCTGAGATGTCGCCTGGACTCCAAGTCATTTCCTGAGATTTCCATTCCTTCTCTGCTAGTCCTACACCTGCCACCTTCTGAGCTACCAGTTTATCGCCGCTACAATGGTACTGGCAACCCTTTTCTCCACCTTAAAGATTTTCTCTATGAATCCTCATTCTGGAAAAATGATCGTAGGGTTCTTGCCTTCTTGTTCCGTCGATCATTAGAAGGGTCTGCATTGGAATGGTTCTACTCACTCGACTCCTTTGAGGCAGGAGACTTCGATATTGTTAAAACCAAATTCCTACAAAGATACAGAGACCGGGTGGCACCAGCTTGCTCCATTACGGATTTGATTGCTGAGAAGATGAAGCCCAAAGAGGACTTCATAAAGTTTGCTGATCGCTGGAGGGGAATGGCAGAGAAACTGACAGATGTGATTTCTGAAGGGGAACAAGTGAAGATGCTTATTGACAACACTACACCTGCCTTGAGGAATGTCTTGATCATGCACTGTCCTACCACCATGAATGAACTCTATGACAGTGGCCGATACGCAAGCCCACTTCAAGGATGCCACCATGATAAACCCTTTTGATCCTAAACCTAGAAACTTTAGGAAAACCCCCTCTGCACCATTTGGGCCTACAACCGAAGGAGTGGTCAACAACGAAGCTATAAACACTGTGGGGAACCAAGGAGGGAACCGTCAAAACAAGTTCAGAAACTCACCACAAAACCATTCCTATTACCCCCCTCAACAACAGGTTAGGCCACAACAACCATGACAACCACAACAAACCCCGCAACCAGTAGCACAACCCCAACAACCTCGTCAACCTACCTACAATAGGGCACCGCCACCACCCAATCAGACACCACGAAGGGGAGGTCCTAGGAGAGAGAACTACCAACAACTCCCTTACTCCTTGACCGACATCTTCAATGTACTCATGGCGGAGAAACAGTTGGAATTGCCCAAGGAAAGAGAGGTTTGGCCAACAAACGCAGATATGTCCCAATACTATGCTTACCACCGGTGTCCTGGTCACACTGTAGAAGTGTGCTTTTAATTCAAGGATTACATCCACGATCTGAATGACCAAGGCAGCATTGATTGGGCTCAAATGGGGGAATGCATACAAGCTATGAAGGCTAGGAAACAGCAGCGGCAGCGTCCACCGGCTCAACCTCAACAACAACCTGGCTTGGGGATTGTTCAGAATCCGCTCCCATTACATGCTCCCGCTCCAGCACCGGCACCAGCACATCCAAACCTAGGAATTGGTCTAGTACATTCTATTGTCTAGGGAGTTGCCAGCCGTGCTCAAGGTTGGCAACTAGAAAACCAAAATGCAACCATGCCTGTCAACCCAGCTAGGCCTCCTGCTAGGAATCCTCCTAGACAAATAATCAGTGCACCTGCTACTCCACAACCACTACCTAGTTCAATAACCCAACCACTGGCCGCCACTTCTTCACACCGACCCATCATTAGGCCAGCCCCTGCCTTGACTACACCTCCTTCAACCATTGCTACACACCAGCCCTTGCTCATCCGACCACCACAATCACCACCAAACCTGAACCCCCAGCCTATGAGCTATGTCACTCTAAAACCCCAACCTATCATACCACCACAACCAATCCCACAACCTACACCTTCATTAAACTCATCAACCACTTCTGCACCCCAGCCTCTTCTTATTAGGCCACCTGTATCACCATCACTACCACCTCCAAATCCTACCCCTCTACCAACTAACCCCATCATCCCAGAACCATCGATCCCATTACATATCATACCTGCACCTACACCACCTGTTCCACCACAATCCACACCAGTTAACCCGTCACCTCTACCCGACCGCCAAATAGCCCCGTTGCTTCGGAGTGGGAGGATGTTCCAGCGGCTCTTTCCCTAAGCCGGTACTCAACCGTAGGATCCAGTGGAGGAGGAACAAGTAGAAGAACCATTGCCGGGCATGGCCTATGATCTGTTGAAACATTTAGATAAGACACCGACCCGTATTTCCATTCTTGAGTTGATCAAAAGATCAAAGGTGCACCAGGAGATTCTACAACAGTACTTGCAAAGGGTCATGGTGAGTGAAGATCTCCCACCTAAAAAGATAACTACAGTGTTAGCCCCTAGAAGTGAGCACCCAACACTCACTTTCTCTCAGGAAGAATTAGCAGATCTAGAGGTCAGGAGATATGCTTTGCATGTGGCAGTTATCATCTGCAATGTCGAAGTGAAATCATGTTTGGTTGACACTGGAGCTTCTATCAACATTATGCCGCCAGAAACTTTGCAATTGTGTGGCATTTCTGAGCAAGAAATCAAGCCATCCTGCGCCATGGTGATGGCCTACGACAACTCCAAGAAGTCTGCACGTGGGGTGGTCACTCTAGAAGTTAAACTTGGACCATGTACGGTCACAACGGATTTTCATGTTCTAGAATAAGATCCAACTTTTCGGGCTATACTTGGGAGGCCATACTTGGAGACAATAGGAGCTGTGGCTTCAACAAACCACCAGTGCATAAAGTTTCCTTTTAAAGGACAAGTGGTCAAAGTGACTAGCATGCCTATAAGGGACGAGATGAATGATCCTACTTTTACACCCCTTGGTTTGTCAATACAACCCCAGATCTCAATGGGAGGTTTACCAGAAGTCAGATGTATGACCGCCTCTCTACCCGCCACAGTGGGATGGCGGATGATGATGAAACTAGGCTATCAGCCTGGAAGAGGTTTAGGCAAGGATCTTCAAGGAATCACTCAGCCGATTCAAACTGTGAAAGGGCTACACAGGCAGGGGTTGGGATACGAAGAGGATTCCATCCCAAGGAGGATCTTCCAGTCAGGATATGCCACGGGACTCCACACCTTCTTTATCAAAGGGGAGACCATGATGATGGCTGAAGATGACAAGAGTTTCATTACAGTTGTCAAGAGAAGGAAGGCTCCAAAGGAAGAAGAAGACTTGGAAGACATATGCTTATCTTTGACTCATTTGTTTTCAAGTGGGGAAGAGCACCAGGAACCACTCAAGGGTAGACCAATCTTGAATCATCTAGTTAAACATGTTACCCAAGTCAAAACCATTCCACGAGGCCCAAATACAATAATCCCATGTTTGAACCTCGTACCATTGTTTCTAGATCTTTTGAATGGGCTTCAGAGCCCACTTACCCACTTTGGGTCCATGTGCCCTCTTCAACCATCCACTCTTACTGGGCCAGCTTGCCCATTTGCTTCCCTCGTCAACTTCAGAACTGAGGGCTTTTCCCAACATGGGCTTACATGCCCATTTATTTTTAAAATCGGGTCCACGTACCCGTTTACTTTTTTCATTAGTTTTGGACCTGTGTGTCCACTTTATGTTACCATTGGGCCCATGAGCCACTTTTTTCTTTTATTCTTAAGTTTTTCTCTCTGATAAATCAGTCAGCTTCCAGCAAACCTCGAGTCATGCTGACTCATTCTATCTTTTTACTTGAAATTTCCAAAAAAAAAAATGTCTTCTCTGAAACTCACATTTCCATCGAGGAGACATCTCTACTCATCCCAGAGGGTGCTCCCAATCAGGGATTCCTCTTTTCTGAATCATTGATCGATTTACTCGATCCTCCCTCCACTGTAAGTACCACCTTTCCAGCTTTATCTACAGCAGGTCAAGTTAGGTTAGGAAATAGGAAAGTCAGAGGTAAGCGAGTTCCAAATAGGTATCTACAACAATTGGCATAGAAATGCGTAGAGTGTTCAAGGCTGCCCAACTTTTTAGATAATACCATCCAGCTAGATGAAATCCGATATGAGGATGAGCATAACATAGTTCATACTTTGGGAGTATATGAGGTGGTATCAGAGAAGGATCCCGAATCCAAGGATGAAATCGAGGACTTGGCTGATGCATATGCATCTGGACTTGGAAGATCCTAAGACTATCCTCATCAGTGCAAACCTCACTCCCTCAGAAGAACAACGTTTGATCAAAGTGTTGGAAGAATATAAAGACACGTTCGCATGGACATATGAAGATATGCCAGGATTAGATAATTCATTGGTTGAACATAGATTAACCTTGAAACCTGGAACTACCCCTGTTAAACAAAAGCTCAGGAGATTCCACCATGATATTGCACTCAAAATGAAAGAAGAGGTCGATAAACTACACCAAGCAAAACTCATTAAAGTCGTCCTATATCCGCAATGGGTGGCTAACATAGTCCCTGTTATGAAGAAGGATGAACGAATTCGGATTTGTATAGATTTCAGGGACTTGAACCGAGCGTGTACTAAGGATTGTAGACACGCAATTTTGGTCCAGTTGGAGAGCTTAAATTCTTGTTTTTATGAGTATTCTTTTAAGGAAACCAAGTTTTTCGGAAAATCGGAACTTCGCTGCACGTTTCGGCCAAACTGGGCCTAGTGCCCCCTTAATGGGGCGCTTTGACCAAGTCAAAGTGCCCTATAAATAGGGCACCAGGCGCCCTATAAACAGGGCGCCAGGCGCCCCACTGGTGGGGCACCTGCACCTGGTCTGACTGACTGGACAGATTGATGGGACAGTTCTGCAGATAAAGTTGCCCTCTTCTTGCCTATAAAAGGACCCCCATTTGGAAGGTTTAGGACACCATGGGCGTCCCTCACCTCCTCTCATCCACCACTACACATCCCAAGCCTTGCAACCCCCCTCCAAGCTCTCAAACCGTCCCAAAACCATCTCCCAAAACCCAAAAAAATCATAGTTGCTTCTTGAAGGGATATTCCAGCAGAATGAAGTTACCCTCTTTTGTGCTGTAGAAAGACCCCCATATGGAGGTTTTTGGACACCCCAAGTCCGTCTCCCACCTCATCTCATCCACCACTACGAATCTAAGCCTTCATAGCACCCTCTCAAGCCCTTAGATTATCCCAAAATCCTTCCCCAAAAACCCAAAAACCTGCAGTTTCCTTCTTCAGAAATATAAATTTTCTCCAACTTTGAGGGCCTCTACACTCTATTTCTCTTACATCTAGTGCCAAAACACTCTTCCATTAGCTTCACTTGAGTATTGGCTGTTTGAAGAAGTCCTTTTTCTGTCTTGGAGGTCTTCCTTCACTCCGGGGCGACGTCGCGAAGAAGGGAAGAAAATCTGCTGAAGCCAGTCCCTGGTGCCCTATAAATAGGGCGCTTTGACTTTGGTCAACGCGCCCCATCAAGGGGACACCTGCTGCAGGCGCCCCATATATGGGGGACTAGCAGGGGCAGACCCCATTTTGCATTTTTTTGAGTTTATTTACCTTTCCGGTCGATCCTTTACTCCCCCCTTTCATTTTAACTCTCATTAACATGTCATTTAGCATATATTGAGCCACTCATTTGCATTTTCATGCATATCTAAACCTTCTAAATAGGGGTTGGGATTTAGTCCCAATCCGGTTAGTCTCTTTCCTGTTGCATGTTTGATTTCAAATTTGAGCACGATACTATGCTTTCATTAGAACTAATGAACCTTTCACTTGTTTCTATGTTTTCTTATGGAAATTTTTAGGTAAATCCGATTGAGGCGGAGCTTCAACCGGATCGAAGACGAAGGACTCACTAAGCTCTCTTCTTTCGGCCGGCCGATGTCGACTCCAGAAATGGGTTCCGGATCGGCACCTCAAGAGAAGGTGAAAGATGGAATTGGGGAAAAAGGGGAGTGAATCGGAAAAACACTCGGAAAGCAATGAAAGGTCCTCACCTCGGTCCCACACTCACATTGATCCCCGAACTTTCATCTCACGGCGTCGCTTGAGCACCGGAGATGGTTTGGGTCATGTGGGAGGAGAGTGAGGAGGAGATGAAATTAGAACATAAATAAAAGGTGGTCGCCAGGAGCCGTGGGCTCCACTTTATGGAATTGACAAATAAAAGAAATTGAATCTGACCGTGTACCTTAGCGTGGGAGATCAGGATATGGGTTCAACCTTCTTCTTCTTCGGCCAGCCGATGAAGAAGAGTCTCCAACCGATGCTAGCTTTATGTACCTGTGCAACTAGAACAATAAACAAAGTGAAGGGAAAATGATTAGAACTATGGGAAGTGTAGTAACTGTAAAGAGAAGATGAGAAAGAAGCAATTGGAATTGGACTCACCGGCTTCGAGGTGAGCCTTAACCCCTTTTTTGTGTTTTTGATTATGTAAAAATGATGAAAATGAACTGAAATATGCTTTAAAACAGTAAATAAACTGAGTTAAATGAGTTGAGAAAGCTTATGGAGTGGATCGACTTGAGTTGAAGCCGAGTTGGTTGAAGAAGGCCGGTTCGGGTAGCTTTGCACTCTTCTGGTGCGACTTTGGTGCAGAGGATGCTGATAAGCCGGATCATGGATGATGAAGTTCGGGAAACAATTTCTATGAAGGATGTATAGGCTGAATCCACCATTAAATATACTGAAATTGACTGAGAAGATGATAACTTAGAAGAGAACACTTCGGATCTGTCTGTGCAGCGCCGGTGTTGAAGCCATAACAAGCCGAGGGAATATCAGAATTGATCTACGTTTGTTGGATATAAAAGATAACTTGATGATACACACTTATTCTGAAGAAAGTAAGTCCGGAAAATGACTATAGAGATCTGTAGAAGCCAATAATCAGCAGTGCAGCACGTCGGAGCATAGATCGGCTTCTTCTTCACTTTGGGATGATCTCTGGGCACCGGGACGAAGAGAGGATGATTTGGGGAGGTTGGGACGAGCCAAGGGTGTCTGGAGGGTGAGGATAAGAGTGCTGGATGATGGTGATGCCCTTTTAGGTCGTTTATATGAGTCTCCCTTTATAGGGGATGAAAAACAGGTCAAAAAATAGCAAGTTTTGATACATCCGACCATTGGTTGGATTTCCTTCAATTAATGTTGATAATTTTCATCCTGAGGCATATATAAACTTACCCAAATGATTGATATGGATTGGAAACCGTGGATAACCTTCTCCATGCTCAAAATATGCCTCCACTTGAAGAAGAAACAAATCTAGTCTAAAAATGGCAAGTCTTGATATACAAGACAACAAGTTGGATTGCCATCATTTGATGATCCTAATTTCGACCATGAAGCTTACAGATGCTATAAAAATTGATATGGAGGAGGAAAAAGTAAGGTAAGGTCGTGAATTGATCAGATATGTGCCCAATGGGCTGGGCTTGCATGCAATTGGGCTTGATCGGTCTTTAACGTGCGGACAGAACTGCGCATCTGACTTCTAAAAGGCTCTGCGGACAAATGGTAGATTGGAATTGAATGCCGTTTGTTGCATTGAAAAGAGGACTCATAGAGGAATATTATTTATGTTGAGGACTTCTTCATTGGATGTCCACATAATCCTGTGAAAAATTTTCAAGTAGAGGATATGCTGGGAAAAGCATAATCTGGCACACCACCAAGAGTCTCTTGTTCGGCAAACACTGATTTGATTAGAAATTAGAAAATCATCCTCATATTTCCAATAAGCACCTCGGCTCATCCAAAAGGGCTGTTCATCATGATTTTGATGGTCTAAAAGAGATGTTGCCAATGGAATAATGGTTTAAGCTCTAAATAAGGCCAAAATGCGTGTCTACAGCTTGCCTCGCCTTGATATCGACTTTGCAAGGGAATGGCATGTAGCGTAGCGGAGTGAAATGTAGAGGAATGTAGCGAAGTGAAATGAGTTGTAATAGAATGTAGTGGAGTAAAATAGCGATGGACTGAAAAGGTGACATCAAAGTGTAGATATAGACACGCTCAACGACCAGATTCGGCAAGACGAATCTCCTCAAGTGTCCTGGATGACTGCCATGTTTCATCGAGTCTTCCTATGTTCGATTGGTAAAAGATGTGCCATTGGCACGAGAGAAGAATAGCCAACCCCCAATGCGGTGGGGAGTCCCCGAAACATGGGTTCGTAGGTTCATCATCAGCCGGTAACCCGATCTTTGCGGTGTTCCAGTACTGTGATGGGCTAAAGTTTAAAAAAATATTTGTTTTGAAAAAGTAAAAGAATACCAATCGAGCACATTCAGGCTCTTAGATTCATTTAAGTCTTCCATGAGACAAGATTCGATTCGGAATGGAATGATCTCAGATTCCGAAAGGCAAACGTTTAAGCATAGACCGTGAAGATAGTGACGGTGCAAGTTCTGATCAAATAGAAGGCCCTTGGCGGGAAGAATTGGCTGCCATGGTGGGATGAATAGCAAGAAGGTTGTTTCAATGGCCACAGTGGTGATAAAAATGAAATAATTGGAGGCACAAGGTGACTACCGAACACGATGGGATTCATAGACAGTGGGATATTAGAAAGGTTGGTGGGACTAGAAAATACAGTGGGATTATAAAACACTGTGGGATTGAGAATGATCGTAATGAAAGTTTAGAGATTAGGGTGATAAGGTAAAGTTTAGGAAATGATGTATGCAATGACAAAACAAAATGCAATGCAATTAACGCTACATGATGCATGATGGGCTCAATAAAGCAAGACAAAACTTGTATAACAAATAGTTGAAGATATAGATTGTCTATGAGGTCAAGATACCCATTCGGGAACCATCGTCCCTCACAGCACAACTTTGGCTTATCCGTGAGCATTAGAGATGACCCGACTGTCGTAGATTTTGATGAAGGGGATCTCGGGTCAAGTCTTCTACGTAGTCACGGTCTTCAACATCAATGCCTAAAATAAGTAGTAATGCCCCTATGATATGCTAAGAAAGGAAATGATAATGGTGAGTTTGCAATGTGATGACATGCATTCTCACAAAAGAGTTCATGTGTCCTAATGAGGACACAGAGCAAAAGCTTCCCGG
Source organism: Cryptocoryne crispatula var. balansae (assembly GCA_036172225.1). Classification (NCBI taxonomy): domain Eukaryota; kingdom Viridiplantae; phylum Streptophyta; class Magnoliopsida; order Alismatales; family Araceae; genus Cryptocoryne; species Cryptocoryne crispatula. The sequence continues at coordinate 22,396,114 of CM069920.1, forward strand.
CAATGTTGAGGCCGAGGTAATGATGACTCCTCCACCTGAGAATCCTCAGGGGAGGGAAGTGGCGAGTGTCGCCTGCAAAAAGTTTCTCGGCAAAGTTAAGGCCGAGGTTATGGTGGCACCTCCTCCTAAGAATCCTTGGGGAGGAAAATGGCGAGCTTAGCCTTTTTGTGAAGTTCTCCGCATTTGTTCTTCGTGCCTGAAACACTAGAAAAAGGAGATTAGAATGCCAATATGGCTTATCCCCTTGCAAGTTGTAGTATGCCTTGACTTTTGTCAAGAGGTGTAAAGTTTTTCTTGTGCCTGAAACACTTAGAAGGAAGAGATTAGAACAACAATGCGGCTTATCCCCCTTGCAAGTTGCAGTATGCCTTGACCTTTGTCAAGGGGTGTAAAGTTTTTCTTGTGCCTGAAACACTTAGAAGGAAGAGATTAGAACAACAATGCGGCTTATCCCCCTTGCAAGTTGCAGTATGCCTTGACCTTTGTCAAGGGGTATAGCCTTCTTAGGAGTGTAAAAATCAAGTAGCAAATATGCAATTAAGAATTTGAAACATGAGAGATTGAAACTAAATATGAATGTAAAGACGAAAATTCAAACCAAGCATGGTGATAAAATATTTTAAAAAGTTTGAAATTTTTTGTTGAATTTGAAAACGAAGTTTTCTTTTTTGTTGAAAAGATTCATTTTTTTTGGGATTTTTGAAAATGCTATTTTCTTTTTTTGAGTTTTGGAAAAAAAAAATTTTTTTGGAGTTTTTGAAGATATTCAACTTTTTTTGTAGTTTTTTTTTTGAAAATATTTTTTTGGGGAGATAAAAATCAGTATTGACACAAGTTCTCATCACTTGATTGTTTTTTCTAGGTTCGTTGGTAGACATCATATGCAAAATGGGGTTCCTTACCCAAAATCTTTCCGACCTTCAACCTTTGATCAGCTAGAGTTTAGCTTTGATTTGGTTGGCTCACCCACACCTTGGGGGTAAGAATGAAGAATTGAGGGAAAGTCCTTGATAGGCTTTGGAGATGTCGAGAGGGATTTCTCTACTCGCACCCAATTGCCCGTTGGGGTTCGACCTCTTTGGGTCTTTTTTTCTTTATTGACAAACCTATTTTTGTGGCACACATTCGGACAGGTGCTTTGACATGTGGGGTCATTGCCCATCTTTACGTGCCTTTTTTTCATTTTCTGCATTTTTGGGTACTCATTCAGACAAGCCCATATTTGTTTAAACCTGTGAGGTTCATTGCCCATCTTTTGGCACCCATTTTTTTTTTTTAGAAGTTGGACCTTCTGAGACGGCCTCCTACTAGGGCGGCGGATGCTTTCGATACTCTCCCCCTCTAATCCCCTTCACCTATCTTGGACCGAACAGAAGAGAGTAGGGTGAGGGTTTTCCTTCCATCTCTATGCTTTGCCTAGCTTCTCTCGGGTGTCAAGTCATCCGGATTCTGGGATCGGGATGTGTTGTGCGTGTAGAATGGTATCTACCCTTGACTCCTAGAGAAAAACCACATGTGGACTCAAGTCATACTGGTTGTTCTCTCCATTTTTGAGGTAGATTACATTCCAGAGGTGAATCAATTGAAAACATGCATTGCATTGTAAAGAATTCATTAGGATAAGATAAAAAGTAGTTATCATCAATCAAAACTTTCTCTCAAGTAAGATTGTCATGTGAAATTCAAAATCATTTAAAAAAATATTCCCTTGTGGATGACATGATGATAATGAATGCAATTTCATTTAATACCTGAGAGAAGAAGAAATTCATTGTTGATGACGGCTTTGCTTGTGCTTGCCTTGCCTTACCTGCCATGCCTTGCCTTGCCTTGCCCAACTGCTTCCACTTTTGATATGCTTTATATCACATTGGATTCAAGTTTCAAAGTCATATGATGAAGTGAAAGATGTGAAGGATATGATTTAACATGGCAGAGTCAAAATTAATGATGTAAAAGGCAAAGATTGTGGTATCACCCAGAAAATTTCTCTACCTTGATTTTTTTGAAAATAAAATTTTGAAAAGGAAAGAGAATGCAAAAAGGAAAAAAAACATGTTTGAAAACAAAAGTGTGCTAAAGTGGGCTCTTGGGCCGAAGAGTTGATAGTGGGCTTGAAAGCCCGTGAAGGGTTGGAATCAGGGGGCACGTGGGCCTAAGAGTTGAATGCGGGCCAGAGGGCCTAGTTGATGTTGATGGGCATGAGGGCCCAATTGGATGTGATGGGCTCGAAGGCCCGATTGAAGGTTGAGCCCGAGGGACCCAACGAAAAGAGCGGGCACACCAGCCCAATTTAGATGGTTGGGAGAAAGATTGTGATTTGTGATGGGCTCGCTGGCGCCATTGAAGAGTATGGGTGCGCAAACCCGAATTCGAAGAAGTGGGGGCACGGGGGCCCGATTTTGAAGAAGTATGGGCACACGGGCTCGATGGTGAAGACATGGGGGCATATAGGCCCGAGGTTGAAGGAGTGTGGGCATGTATGCCCAAAGTTAATTGAAGGTGGGCACGTGGGCCCGATTTAGAAGAAATTTGGGCACATGGGCCCGGTTGCAGAAAAACATGGGCATGTGAGCCCGGTTGAGGTGAATTGCGGGCACATGGGCCCGATTGAGGTGAATTGCGGGCACGTTGGCCCGATTTAGAAAAATTAAGGGCACATGGGCCCGATTGGAGAGAATTATGGGCACGTGGGCCCGATGGAAGGAAAGGGGTACGTAGGCCCAGTTGGGGAAAAGGTGCATATGGGCCCAGTTGAAGGAAAGGGGCATGCAAGCCTGATTGATTAAAAGGGGCACGTGGGCCCTGTTGAAGAAAAGGGGCATAAGAGCGCGGTTGATGAAGAGAGGCACATGGGCCTGGTTGGATAAAGGGGGCATGTGGGCCCGGCTGATGGAAAGGGGCACATGGGCCCAATTGATGAAAAGAGGCATAAGAGCCCGATTGATGAAAAGGGTCATAAGTGCCCGAAAATGGGGCATAAGGGTCCAAAAATGGGGCATAAGGACCCAATTGAGTGGGATGGGGTGTGGACCATGGCCTTAAGATTGACAGATTTTGGATCCATGGGCCTGATTGATGGTTGTAAGAAGGATAAAGAAAGGGCAGTGGCCCTAAGATTGAGGAATTGTGGGCCCATGGGCCCAATCGTTGATTTAGAGGAGAATAAAGAAAGGGTCGTGGCCCTAAGATTGATTGATCATGGGCCCATGGGCCGGATTGTTGCTTAGGAGAAGAATAGGGTAAGGGTCGTGGCCCTAAGATCGATTTCGAGGATTTTGCCTGCCTAGCTGGAGGAGGTCCTAGTATCCCTTTGCTAAGGTCTACATCCTTCAGGAGGCTTGTCGATTCATTCCCTATTTCACTGACCAATTCTATTCCTTTATTTTTCAGTTCAAGGGTCAATTCTATCTCCCCATCTTCATTGATCAGTTCCAATGATGGCAACAGTTGATCAATGCCTGACAAATCCTTGCCTAGTCCATCATCGGATTGACAATCAACTAATTTTATGATTCCTTCATCTAAGCTCCCTATAGCAGGCTTCTCCTCAGGATGTTCTATGGAAGAGGGCATGCCTAGTCTAGGAGATTCCAAAAAGGTAGAAGGGTTTGGTTCTACCTCCCCTACTAGCTGACTTTGATCTTGAGATATAGCAACAACATGATGAGAAGCTGATTCTTCTACCATGGCAGGAGCACAAATGGTTGGAATTATTAATTCTTCTGCCAGGGCAGGAGCTTGAAGGGTCGAAGTGTCTGAATCATCTACTATGACAGGAGCATAAATGATCGGAGTGGCTAGTTCCTCTACCATGGCAGGAGCATGAAGGGTTGAAGTGAATAAATCATCTACTATAGTAGGAGTAGGGATGATCAGATTAATTGGTTCCTCTGCCAGGGTAGGAGCATGAATGATAGGAGTGACTAGTTCCTCTACCATGGCAGGAGCAACAAACGAAACAAGTGGTTTGACTGACTGAGGGAGAACCCTATGTTGAGGGATTGATTGAAGTGGTGCTGGCATAGAAGTCAGTTCAGGCTGAAGAGCTATTGATGTAATTAATTGAGGAGTCATGGCTTGGATGGTTGGCTGAGGAGTTGTTGGTGGAATAGGCTGAGAAGCCAAGAGCCGGATGATTGGTCGAGGGGTTGTTGGTGGAATAGGTTGAGAAGCCAAGGGCCGGATGATTAGCTGAGGGGTTGTTGGTGAAATAGGCTGAGAATTTTATTTTGATAGTGAGGTGTTAGCACAATTGACATGAGGAGCTTGATTGTGCACAATTGATTGTGCCGTTGACACGGGTTGCATGTCCGACTGAGATTGGAGCATGGGTGGCCTAATCAATTGGCGTCGAGGAATCAGCCGATGAAGATGATCAGGATGGGATTGGGGAGGACTCCTAGGTTGGTTCATAGCATCAATGTTCTTCTCAAGCCTGGGCCTCAATTCATCAAAATATTGCATTAATTCCACATCTTCTTTTACTTCCCCAATTATTGAATAGCCTGGCCCATATCGTTTCAAGAATTTGGCCTTGACAATTTCGAAATCCCATATCTCTACTTCGTTTAATGAAAAAAACCAATCTAGGGCTGTACCCTCTAATGATCTCCTAAAAAGAAAGGCAAGCGTCTTTCTATCATTCTGCCATCGAGATGATTTGCTCAAGAAATCATTAACATGGGTGAAGGGATCACCTAAGCCATTGTAGCGATGGTAGGCTGGTGTTTGTGATGGAGGGATATGTGGGACTGGGATAGATGGAGTAGATATTTTAGGGATGGCCTTTGAGTCCAAACGGTGCCTTAGCTCTTCAAAGTGCTCATCCATTTGGTTGAGTTTGTCCATGAATGCTTGAGTGAGGTTGGGTTCCTGAGCCACCGGTGCAAGGTATTTAGATGAATGGGTTGGAAGAGGTGGCTTCAAAGTAGGAACTGGCATAGAATTATATGAATGCCCCACAACAGGGTGAGTAGTGGCACAACAGGGTTGCCTAAGAGAGGAGATGATGAGGGGCCTGATTGTCGATTGGGGTGGTGAGGGGGCTGGATTTCCCTCGACCAGATCTTGATTGGCGGGCATCTTGCCCTTTGTTAAAGATTGCACAAGTGAAAAGGATTCATGATCTAAATGGAGGGATAGACCCTGGAGGATTTGTTCCACACCAAGTGAAGCAGGTGGATGAGTAGGATTTTGAACTTCAGGCTCCCTGACGGCGTTGACATGGCCCACTGGTTGGACCATGGGTTGTTGTAGCTCGTAGTGGCCTAACCTCCCAACGCGGCTTCCAGACCTTAGCATCATGGGTATCATGTCGATCTTTCTACAAAGATGGTTAAAAAAAGAGCAAGCAAAGCACACAATTAAAGATTTATTATTATGTTTTGTTTTGTTTGATTTTTTTGTTTCAATTTGGTTATTTGAAAAACAAGTTGAACACAAAATTAAAGAGGTTTTTGTTTTGTTTTGTTTTTTTATGTGTTTTGTAAGAAAAAAAAAATTTGGTTGTTTTCAATTGTAGTGAGCAAGCAAGTTATGCAAACAAGGTTTTAAAATGACTACTCGACAATATTTGGGTTGAAACCTTAGATTAGATAGATTGTTAGCAATTGTTCACTCAAATGGGTATGGTTCCTATTACTTCAATCTTCAAGACCTAAGGTTGTCACTCAATCACCACGAGTAGGTACTTGGGTTCTCCAGGTTTTGGAAAAGTGGTACAACCGGCCTAATCGTACAGAGAGGAATACTCCACGGATGGGGACTTACGGAGGTCTTGATGGAAACCACCAAATCAACTAGGAAGGAATATCCCAGAAGAGAGGTAAGAATCCACCAAGAAGGTGTTTCGAGGGTGAGGGTGTGTTGGGAGAGAGAGCCCCCACCTCGAATGCCCTACGGATCGGAGCAAGTCCGGTACCTGATGCAAAAAGCTAATGCAAAAGTAAAAATGGAGGGTAAGAGGAGAAAAAGCAATCAATGTGCAAAAACATGAAATGAAATGAAGTAAATAGAGCATGTGATATGCAAACAAGACAAGGAATCATGCAACAAAACAAACAATCTAGTGACTAGAATTAAATTAGAATGAAACTAGTTGCACAAACAAATCAAGCTAGCATGGTTAAAAACATTGGTTGTCCCACCGTGGTCGCCAAAAAGTTGTCGACTCCAGAAATGGGTTCCGGATCGGCACCTCAAGAGAAGGTGAAAGATGGAATAGGGGAAAAAGGGGAGTGAATCGGAAAAACACTCGGAAAGCAATGAAAGGTCCTCACCTCGGTCCCACACTCACATTGATCCCCGAACTTTCATCTCACGGCGTCACTTGAGCACCGGAGATGGTTTGGGTCATGTGGGAGGAGAGTGAGGAGGAGATGAAATTAGAACATAAATAAAAGGTGGTCGCCAGGAGCCGTGGGCTCCACTTTATGGAATTGACAAATAAAAGAAATTGAATCTGACCGTGTACCTTAGCGTGGGAGATCGGGATATGGGTTCAACCTTCTTCTTCTTCGGCCGGCCGATGAAGAAGAGTCTCCAACCGATGCTAGCTTTATGTACCTGTGCAACTAGAACAATAAACAAAGTGAAGGGAAAATGATTAGAACTATGGGAAGTGTAGTAACTGTAAAGAGAAGATGAGAAAGAAGCAATTGGAATTGGACTCACCGGCTTCGGGGTGAGCCTTAACCCCTTTTTTGTGTTTTTTATTATGTAAAAAGGATGAAAATGAACTGAAATATGCTTTAAAACAGTAAATAAACTGAGTTAAATGAGTTGAGAAAGCTTATGGAGTGGATCGACTTGAGTTGAAGCCGAGTTGGTTGAAGAAGGCCGGTTCGGGTAGCTTTGCACTCTTCTGGCGCGACTTTGGTGCAGAGGATGCTGATAAGCCGGATCATGGACGATGAAGTTCGGGAAACAATTTCTATGAAGGATGTATAGGCTGAATCCACCATTAAATATACTGAAATTGACTGAGAAGATGATAACTTAGAAGAGAACACTTCGGATCTGTCTGTGCAGCGCCGGTGTTGAAGCCGTAACAAGCCGAGGGAATATCATAATTGATCTTCGTTTGTTGGATATGAAACATAACTTGATGATCCACACTTATTCTGAAGAAAGTAAGTCCGGAAAATGACTATAGAGATATGTAGAAGCCAATAATCAGCAGTGCAGCACGTCGGAGCATAGATCGGCTTCTTCTTCACTTTGGGATGATCTCTGGGCACCGGGACGAAGAGAGGATGATTTGGGGAGGTTGGGACGAGCCAAGGGTGGCTGGAGGGTGAGGAGAAGAGTTCTGGATGATGGGGATGCCCTTTTAGGTCGTTTATATGAGTCTCCCTTTATAGGGGATGAAAAACAGGTCAAAAAATAGCAAGTTTTGATACATCCGACCATTGGTTGGATTTCCTTCAATTAATGTTGATAATTTTCATCCTGAGGCATATATAAACTTACCCAAATGATTGATATGGATTTGAAACCGTGTATCACCTTCTCCATGCTCAAAATATGCCTCCACTTGAAGAAGAAACAAATCTAGTCTAAAAATGGCAAGTCTTGATATACAAGACAACAAGTTGGATTGCCATCATTTGATGATGCTAATTTCGACCATGAAGCTTCCAGATGCTATAAAAATTGATATGGAGGAGGAAAAAGTAAGGTAAGGTCGTGAATTGATCAGATATGTGCCCAATGGGCTGGGCTTGCATGCAATTGGGCTTGATCGGTGCTGCGTGCGGACAGAACTGCGCATCTGACTTCTAAAAGGCTCTGCGGACAAATGGTAGATTGGAATTGAATGCCGTTTGTTGCATTGAAAAGAGGACTCATAGAGGAATATTATTTATGTTGAGGACTTCTTCATTGGATGTCCACATAATCCTGTGAAAAATTTTCAAGTAGAGGATATGCTGGGAAAAGCATAATCTGGCACACCACCAAGAGTCACTTGTTCGGCAAACACTGATTTGATTAGAAATTAGAAAATCATCCTCATATTTCCAATAAGCACCTCGGCTCATCCAAAAGGGCAGTTCATCATGATTTTTATGGTCTAAAAGAGATGTTTCCAATGGAATAATGGTTTAAGCTCTAAATAAGGCCAAAATGCGTGTCTACAGCCGAGAGAGGAGAAGTCGGAACCCAACAATCTCCCCGCTTCCAAAGATACGACGGTCATTTCTCCATTTCATTTCTTTTCATTCTACTATATTTTGGATCCTTTGGCTCCTGGTGACCACAACCACTAACATCCCATCCACCAAGTACCCAAAACAAGTGTAGGGGCCGGGAGGGGGATATCCGCGGATGTCCCGTTTCGGTTGCTTACACCTTTTGGCGACCACGGTGGGACCGACTTTGCTGTAGTGAGATCCTATTTTCTTTCCTTAGAATGTCCATTTGAAAGCATGTTTATTTTCATTTCCATGTGAGTTATTTCCATTTCAATTGTTACTTGTTTATGTTGCTTACTAGTTTCTTTGAAGTATCATCTACTTTTCTTCAAGCTTACTTGCTTTCCGTTGATCCTTTTAAAAGCATAAAATTCTGATTTATTGCTTTGTTTATCAAATTATTTCACCTTAGCATCTTAGATATCATCTTCTTTCATCCCTTGTTAGATATGCTTGCCCATTTCCTTCCAAGTCTAGTTTCATTCTAGTAAACTTGCTAAACATCTTTAGGTAAAATTAATGCTTTCTTTCATCTTAGTTTGACTTCATATCATTGTCTTGTTTACTTGATTTCTACAACATCTCATTGATCATTGTATGCTTTTATTTTATTCTTGCTTTCTCCTTAATTCCTTAAACATTTCACTCGCATTTAGTTTGCATTGGGGTTCTTTCGACTCCTTTAGGTCATCCGAGAAGGGAGGCTCTCTCCTCCCAAAGCCCCACACACCCAAACACCCCTCTTGGTGGTTGCCAACTCCTCCTCCGGGGATTCCCTCTCGGAAGGACCGGGTAGCTTCCATCAAGACCTCCGTAAGTCCCCAGACGTGAAGGATTCCCTCTTCACTGATCGGGCTGGTTGTACCATTTTATCCCAAAACTCGGAGTACCTATTACCTATCGTTGTGAAAAGAGTGACAACCTTAGATTGATCGGTGTTGTGAGAGCATAGGGTCCTACCCATTTATTTGAGTGGACAATATTTCTCTTAACAAGCCATTAATTTGGGGTTGAAACAAAAAAAATTTTGAGTTAATCATTCCAAGTCTTTGCTATTACTTGTTTGCAAACAAAAACTAAAAATTAAAAAAAAATCTCAAAACCACCTAAAAAAAACCCAAAAAAAAATTTGCTTGAGGTTAATTTGCTTGACAACTTGCTTGTCCGACAAAAAAAAATGAAAACAAAAAAGGGGTCAAAAATCAAAACTAAAAAAGATCCTTAAGCTTTTATTTGTCAACCTTTTTTTGTTGTGTTTATGAATTTAAGGTCAGGTCGAGTTATCGGAATGGCGGATCAAAGATACGAGCAACTACAGTTGGAGTATGACCAATCTTATTTCTATCCCGATGTCGTATGTGCCGTCAATGATCCCGAAGTTCTCCCCGAACCTAGTCAAACTTCTCCTCAACCCAATCCAAATTCACTTTGGGAGGCATTCTCTCATGCCGACCCTACCCAACTTCAGGCTATCAAAGCCATCCTCAAGGGCAAGTCGCCCGCGCGACCACATTCCTCCCGAAGATGGTCTTCACATCTCTACCCCTCAGTCAGTGGCACATCAACCCAATGTGCCCACTCATGGCCATTCTCATACCGGGCTCATGGCCCCAATTTCTCCTCATCTGGTGGCTAATCTAGATCATCTCAATCCAAATGTTGTTGTTCCTTCTAGACCACCAGTCTATTCTTCTAATCATCTCAACTCTACTCACCCATTGGTGCATCCCCCAATGTACCCTTCTTATCCGGCCACTTCAGCCCATCAAATCCCAATCCCGGTGCACCAAGCACCCACTCCTCCTCCTCCTCTTGAGGAACCTTCTGTCGATCTGGCTATGATTAACAAAATCAATCGCATGGATGAGCAGTATAGAGAGCTTAGACGTTTAATCGACACCAAGGCAGTCCCCGAAATTCCTCTTCCTTCTCTCCCTACTTTTCATCTACCTCCCTCTGAGATGCCGGTATACCGTCGCTACAACGGAACCGGTAATCCCTTCATTCATATCAAGGACTTTATGTATGAGTCGATAATGTGGCAAAATGATCCAAGGGCCCTTGCTTTTCTTTTCAGAAGATCATTAGAGAGTTCAGCTTTAGAGTGGTTCTACTCGCTTGACTCTTTGGAGGCGAGTAACTTTGAAACTGTCAAAGCTAAATTTTTGCAGAGATATCAAGATAGGGTCGGACCAACATATTCCATCACTGACCTCATGGCTGAAAGAATGATAAATGATGAAGACTTTACCAGATATGCTGATAGATGGAGGTCAATGGCAGAAAGGCTTACTGATTCCATTTCAGAACCGGAGCAAGTGAAGATGATCATCACCAATGCCACTCCGGCCTTAAAGAATATGCTGGCTTTGCATCACCCCACCTCCATGAGTGAACTCTATGAGAGGGCATGGTACATTCAGACACAGCTTAGGGACTCACCTATCATGAACTTGTTTGATCCTAGACCCCAAGCTGTCAAGAAAACTACTTTTACCACCACTGCTGGGCCCGTGACCGAAGGCATGGTAACCAATGAACATGTCAATATCATAGGGAACCCACCCAACAACCACCAACAGCAATATAGGAACCCCCAGTACAGAAACCCCCGTCAAACCCAACCAGCACCTCGCCCTCAGATCCAACCCCAACCCTTCCGCCACCAAACACCGAACCAGTATCCCCAACAACCAATATAGACACCAGTCCCCCAGCAACCCCGGCAACTGGCCGTACAGACCTTTGCACCTCAACCACCCCGCCAACCAACCACCTATAACCAGGCACCTCCCCCCGCCACCTACGTACCATGAAGAGCAGGGCCTAGAAGAAACCATTACCCGCCATTATCGTACTCTCTCGTAGACATTTTTAACGCTCTTATGGCGGCAGGGCAGATCTCATTGCCAAGAGAAAAGTTGGAGTGGCCGCAAAATGCCAACTCGGACAAATATTGCTTATACCACAGATACCCGGGGCATACAGTGGAGAACTGCTTTCAGTTTAAAGATTATATCCATGACCTCCACGAGCAAGGAAGTATTGACTGGGGTCAAATGGGCGAGTACATCAAGGCAGTAAAGAACCAGCCCCAGCAGCAGCAGCGGGCACCAGTTCGACAACAACAACAGGAATCCGGCCTGGGGATTGTTCAGAACCCGCTACCCGCTCACGCACCCGCAACAGCACCAGAAAACCAGAGGGTTAACCCTATTTTAACCTCCACCGATGAACCCCATGATAGAGGCCAGAATTGGCAAATTGAGGGACCAGCTTCCTTCATGAACATTAACCCTCCAAATCACGTTAACCGAACTGTTCACTCCATACCACGAGCTATCCCTACCAGAAGAAGCCAACCACCGATTATCCGCACGCCATTACAACCAACCATAACGCCACCAGCCATACAACTCCAACCGGGTAGGACCTTGATCCGCCCGGTCGAGCCCCCACAAATACCATCGCCATTAGGACCCATCATTGTACCACCTCATACAACCATGCCACCACAACCTACCCGTATCCCTACAACCCAGACCATCATCACTACACCCCTGCCTAGGCCTCCCATCATCCGACCTAACCCTCCGTCTACCTCCACTACGCGACCATAGCTCCCCAGCTCACCACGGTGCTTAGAAGCGGGCGCATGTTTCATAGAATTTTTCCCCAGACCGGTCAACCAGGACGACCACAAGAAGAAGAATAAGAGCACCTAGAAGAACCAGTGCCAGGAACATTCTATGATTTGCTGAAGCACCTTGACAAAACCCCTGCGCGGATTTCCATTCTGGAGCTGATCAAAAGGTCCAAAGCTCATCAAGAAGTTCTTCAGCAATACTTACAAAGAGTGATGGTCAATGAAACCCTTCCCCCAGAGAAGATTACATCGGTCTTGACCCCGAAAAGTGAACACCCCGCTCTCACTTTCACCAAGGAAGAATTGGCCGAACCAGAGGCAAGAAAATATGCACTATGTATCACCGTCGGTATTAACGAAACAGATGTTGAGTCTTGTCTAGTCGATACCGGTGCATCCATCAATGTCCTGCCACCAGAGACACTACAATTGTGTGGAATCCCAGAAGAGGATATTCGGCCATCGCAAATCACTGTAACAACATATGACAATTCCAAGAGGCCCGCCCATGGCATGGTCACACTTGAAGTCAAACTCGGACCCCGGGTTGTTACTGTCGACTTCCACATCTTGGATATGGACCCAACTTATAAAGCTATCTTGGGAAGGCCTTACCTTGAGGCATTGGAGGCTGTAGCTTCAACCAATCACCAATGCATTAAATTTCTCTTCAAGGGACAAGTCGTCAAGGTGGTAAGTATGCATGTGGATTGCTTAATCACTCCCCCTACTGGCTTGCCAAATCAACCGGTCTTCACAATCCTCGATCTACCGAGGGATGGAAGACAGTCCAGGCAAGTTTGGAGAAAGAATAAGGATGACGCCAAAACCCTTGGGTGGCGTATGATGGAGAATCTAGGATATCAGGAAGGCCGAGGACTTGGAAGAGAACTGCAGGGTATCACAGAACCCATCCAGCTGGTAAAGACAACATTAAGAAACGGGATAGGGTACGATGAGACATGTGATAATGGCCAAAAGACCGGCCAAAAATACTTCCGGGGATGTTTACACATGTTCTTCGACAAGAGAGAAACAATACAGATGATTGAAGAGCAAGAACCACAAGAACGAGCAAAGAGAAAGAAGGTGGACAACCTGGAGGATGAGCCATATCTTGACGTATCATGGTTATTTTCTGAAGAAGGGTCAAGTGATGAATCATTCCGCAACGAGCCTTCTGGCAGTCAAAATCCAAGGCATTCACCCCATGCCGTCTCTTTGAACCCGTTCCCAATAAGTTCACCATCATATCCATCAGATGGCGAAGACGGATACCCGTCTTTGCTTGATTTGTTCCCCTCTCTGTCAATATCTCAAACCCCTTCTGTGTTCATGTTTAGTACTTCTCAAAAAGATCAAAAAAAAACGTCCTTTTCTCAACCCAAATTTCGCTCGAAGAAACATCCCAACTCGCTCCGAAAGATGACTCGAATCAGGAGGCCACCCGGTCTCTAATCGATCTCCTTTGCCCTTCGTCAATAAATTCCACTCCATACACCTCCTCTTCCTCTCCTTGTTTACCTTCTTCTTCTTTAGGTTTAGTTTCTAGTAAAAGCAGAGCAAAAATCAGAGGTAAGAAAGTTCCAGGAAGATACTTGCATCAGTTAGCTCAAAAAAGCATAGAATGTGCCAAGCTACCGGAGTATCTAGAAAATGCTATCCAGATAGGAGAAATTCGATATGAGGAGAGAGACAATATTTGTCCGACTTTAGGGGTCTATGAGGTTGTATCGGAAAAGGATCCTAATACTGAGGATGAAGAGGAGGATTTGGCTGATGCTTATGCATCCGGTTTAAGAAGATTCGAAGAACCATCAGCCACGGTGGATGAACCGACTAAGGAACTTAATCTTGGAACACCGGAAGATCCTAAGAATATCCTCATCAGCGCCAACCTCGCCCCTTTAGAAGAGCATAATCTAATGGGGGTGTTGCAAGAATACAAAGACACGTTCGCTTGGACATACGAAGATATGCCGGGGTTAGATAAGTCATTGGTAGAGCATCGACTAACTCTAAAACGTGAAGCTACCCCGGTCAAGCAAAAGTTAAGGAGATTCCACCCAGATATAGCATTAAAGATGAAGGAAGAGGTCGATAAGTTACACCAAGCAAAATTCATTAGAGTTGTCCTCTATCCGCAATGGGTGGCAAATATAGTCCCAGTCATGAAGAAAGATGGAAAGGTTCGAATTTGCATTGACTTCAGGGACTTAAACCGAGCGTGTCCAAAGGATGATTTCCCCCTTCCTCATATCGATGTCCTTGTTGACAACATAGCTGGATACGAGACCCTATCATTCATGGATGGATACTCGGGGTATAATCAAATCCGGTTAGCAGAAGAGGATCAAGAGAAGACCTCGTTCACAACACCTTGGGGAACCTATTGCTACGTCGTCATGCCCTTCGGATTAAAGAATGCCGGAGCAACTTATCAAAGGGCCATGGTGGCAATATTTCATGATATGATGCATAAATTTGTAGAGGTGTACGTGGACGATTTAGTGGTCAAATCTCGAACCCAAGATGAGCATGCCGAGGTGTTGAAAAGGGTTTTGCAGCGAGCCAGGGAATATAAGCTCAAGATGAACCCCAAGAAGTGTGTGTTTGGAGTATCATCTGGAAAATTACTTGGGTTCATTGTTAGCAAAAGAGGTATAGAAATCGATCCCAACAAGGCCAAAGCCATTATTGACATGCCTCCACCAAAGAACCTAAAAGAGCTGAGAGGGTTGATTGGTAGGCTACAGCTTGTTCGCCGGTTTATCTCACAACACTCCCAAAGGTGCAAACCTTTCTATGAGTTAACCAAGGCAAAGGCTGAATTTAGATGGGATTCGAGATGTCAAGAGGCATTCGATGGTTTAAAGAAATATTTGTCAAGCCCACCTGTGCTCAAACCTCCGGTTCCCGGCAAACCCTTGATCTTATATATCTCAGTCTTGGAAGGATCCCTGGGAGCAGTATTGGCACAATTAGATGATGAAGGGAAAGAGCGAGCAGCGTACTATCTGTCCAAAATCTTTGATCCTTGTGAACAGAAGTATACAACCATGGAGAAAACTTGTGCCGCCCTGGTTTGGGTGGTCCAGAAGCTTAAACACTACTTTCTGGCCCATGAGGTTAATCTCATTGCTCGCATGAATCCCATCAAATTTCTTCTTGAAAAATCTGTCCTGACTGACCGTTTGGCACGCTGGCAAAGCTTTCTCTCCCAGTTTGACATCACCTACACCCAACAGAAGGCAATCAAGGGCTACGCAATCGCTGAACACCCTGCCCATCACCCTATCCCAATCTTTGACCCTATCCAATCAGAATTTCCCGATGAAGAATTGATGTCCATTCGATCTTCCAATCTATGGACTTTGTATTTTGACGGGGCATTAAACTCCCACGGTAGAGGGATAGGGATTGTTCTTCTATCACCCGAAGGTGTCACCATCCCACAGGCTTTTCAGCTCCATTTTCCAGCAACAAACAATATAGCTGAGTATGAAGCCTTGTTGGCCGGACTGGAGGCCGCTCACTTCTATGGTGTCACTAAACTAAGGGTGATCGATGATAGTCAGTTGATTCTCCGCCAAGTACTGGCCAAATACCGCACATCTCATCCCGGGCTCAGACCATACCAAGAACTCACCACCTGTTACATCAAGCTATTCTCCAAACTCAAATTCATTCATATTCCTCGTGCTCAAAATATTCTTGCCGATGCTCTCGCTTCCCTGGCATCTTCACTATCTGTCCCGCTAGGCAGACAGGTTAGGACGATCTATGTCCGCCGACGAACCATTCCGGCAGTGGAGGATGCACGATTCTTGAGGGTTAAAAAAATTTTTGAAAGGAAAGAGTACATTGAGCAAAAGGAGGAAGTATCTTTGGTTGAGTTGGAAGAATTAGAAGAAGGTGAGAAACCATGGTATCATGAGATTGCAAATTACTGTCAGGATCAGACATATCCACCGGGATCGACTGCCGAAGAAAAGAAAGCCATAAGAAGGGTCTCCCAGAGATACACCATCTTAGGTGGAGTACTTTACAAAAGGAGCTTGGCCGGTGTTCTATTAAGATGCGTAGATGAAGAAGAGGCTGAATTGGTGCTTGAAGAAGCACACTCCGGAGTATGTGGGGGCCATGTAAATGCTCAAGCCCTCGCCAAGAAGATCATCAAGCAAGGGTACTATTGGCCTACTCTGGAAGAAGATTGCTTGATCTTCGTCCGGCACTGTCATCAATGTCAACTTCATGCCAACAAGATTCACTCTCCCGCATCTTCCCTTCACCCGATTCATGCCCCATGGCCTTTCGCTATGTGGGCTTTTGATGTCATCGGACCCCTTGGTGACCCAAACTCCACAAACAAAACCAAATCTTTCATCCTAACGGCAACGGAGTACTTCACCAAGTGGGCGGAAGTGGAAGCATACGTGGAAATCAAGGTATCAATAGTCTGCACCTTCATCAAGGGCAACATCATTGCCAGGTTTGGATCCTAGGCGACATCATCACCGACAACGGACCACAGTTCATCTCCCAGGAGCTGCGCGACCTTTGCAACAGGTATTGCATCAGATTGCATCATTCATCTCCATATTATCCTCAAGGCAATGGTCAAGCAGAAGCCACCAATAAAACCCTAATAAAAATCATTAAGAAGACTTGTAAGTCTAGCAGGTTCACAAGCTGGCCAGATAAGTTAGTTGATGCTCTATGGGCCTACCGCACTTCTATTAGAACCCCAACGGGTCAGACCCCCTATGCCTTGGCATTTGGGATGGAGGCGGTAGTTTCATACGAAGTAATCATTCCTTCCCTCCGAGTCCAGATCGATCGAGATATCCCGATGGATGAACGCCGAGATTCTTTTCTCGCGCAACTCAAACTCTTGGACGAAAGGAGACTGGCCGCTGTCGAACATGCTAGATCTTATCAGAATAGACTTAAAAGATTTTGTCAGAAGAGGGTGGTAGAGAGAAAATTTGAAATCGGTGAGGTTGTTTTTAAAAGAATATTCGTTAAGTCGGGCGGTCCCCGCTCCAAACTTCAACCTAATTGGGAGGGACCGTATGTAATTTCGGTTGTTTATCCCGGTAATTCATACAAGCTGACTAGTGCAGAAGGAGAAGAACTAGCTCATCCCTGGAATGGTGTATACCTAAAAAAATATTTCCCTTAAAACAAAAATCACAAAAATCTATAAAATCCAATGGTGTGAAGAATAATGACAACATCTAACGCTTGCTTGCTCGGTGCACCAACTTGTCACTTAGGGAAATAAGGACAGGCATCATACTGCACACACTACACGCCTAGTTTTGAGATCCGATGATCGGAAGTCAGAGAGAAAGCTAGGCAACACTTGGCAAAAGAAGGTCAACCCTAGCCAATTCTCTTCTTATTTCGGTCCGGAATAGATGGAAGGGGTTAGAATGAGGAGTATCGAAAGTACTCATTGCCTTAGTAGGAGGATGCCTATGGAGGTCTGACTTCTTAAAAGAAAATGTGCCAAAAGATGGGCAATGACCCCTCAGGTCGGCAAAAGAATAGACCTGTCTGAATGCGTACCAACAAAAGCCCAAAAGAAAAAGGTTCCAAAAGATGGGCAATGAACCCCTCAAATCAAAATAAAAATAAAATAAAAAAAGGAAAAAAATAAAAGACCTGTCCGAATGAGGGCCATCAGAAGAAAAAGGGCTAGAAGGAAAGACCCGAGGATGTCAGATCCCAAACAGGCAATGCGGGCACTACTAGAGAAATAAATTCGACACCCCCGAATCCTATTAAGGACTTACCATCAATCCTCTTCCCTCTTTAACCTTACAAATAGGGTTGACCGACTGAATCCAAGAAAAGCCATAGCCTATCAAGGGCGGAAGGTCAGAAGATCTCGGACTAGGCACTTTCTCACACGTGATGCCTACTCTTAACCCTTAGGTGACATGAGGGACACCTACAACAAGTAAGGCAAAGGATGAGATGATCGTGTCCTTCACACCGAACACAAAAAATCGAATACTTCAAAAACACCAAACAAAATCTATAAAGTCAAAAATCTTAAAAATTAAATATTCAAAACAACAAAAAATCATAAAAGTTCTCAAAACACAAAAAACATTATAAAACCATCAAAATCCAAACAAATCAAAAATTCCAAAATGCCTAAAAATTTGCTTTCTAAATTGTCGTTGCATTCATGTTTAATTCCAGTCTTGCATATTTTCTTTTATGCATACTTATGTTTTTCTGTTATCTTTACCTTGATAAGGCCTATGTCCCTTGACAAAAGATCAAGGCAACTTTTCCCTCTCCTTGCAAGGGACTAAGCCAAAATAAAGTTCTAATATCTTTTCTCAAGTGGATGCAGGAATAGGAGAAGGCATGCCATCTTCATATCCCCCGAAACATAGAGGAAGCAAAAAAAAACAAAAAAATCAAAAATTGAAAAACAAAAGTGGACTACCCCGATCCCTACTAGGACTTGCATTTAGTATTGCATCTATCAAAATAAATAATATTTGAGATATTGAAGACCTCAAGTCTAGAGGGGGCTGAGCCTGAGAACCCCTTCAACAAAATCAATGAGGGCTCAGTCATACCCTAGGCTTGCGGATAGGCCAAAGTTGAATATGCGGGGACGACGGTTTCTTCGTGGATGTCCTGACCCGTTATGTTCAACCTATATCTTCAACTATTTTCTTATACTTATTCTTATTTCTTTAAACCCAGCATGCACCATTTCATACACCAACATGCATCATCCCACCATAACCATTCCCTGCTTCCTAATAATGCCATAACCTTCTTCCAGTCACATCGTGAACCCTTTTAAAGATGGTCTTTTATAGCCCCTAGAGGAGTCTTGATTTTTCAGAGAATCGGTTTCCAACGGGTTTTAACAATGATTTCATCAAAACAAGAAGTTTTTCCATGTCGAACTGAACCGGTATTGTTGAGTGAAACCTTTGGAATTTGAAGAACCCAACCTTGGTTGATTGGCTGTCTCCTCTTTACTTTTCGCAATTTACTGCATTTCTACCGAGTCCAGCACACCATGCAGTCCGGGTCCTGGCCGGTAACAATTCTCCCCCATGTGGTATTTTAGTTATTTACTTTCAGTACTGTTCTTCTCTTTAACCAATCAACTAGAGGGAAGGTTTCGATAAGACAAAGGGTAATCTCGGAGTCCGGTAAAGTTTTATTCCACTCAACTAGGCCAATGAGGGCGTGTCTAAATCTACACCTTGGCGTCACCTTTTCAGTCCATTACCACTTCATTCCGCTACACCTCATTACGCTTCGCTACATTCGCCTACGTTTCATTCGTGTCACTCCCTTACAAAGCCGACGCCAAGGTGAGGCAAGCTATAAACACGCAATTTTGGTCCAGTTGGAGAGCTTAAATTCTTGTTTTTATGAGTATTCTTTTAAGGAAACCAAGTTTTTCCGAAAATAGGAATTTCCCTGCGCGTTTCGGCCAAACTGGGCCTAGTGCCCCCTTAATGGGGCGCTTTGACCAAGTCAAAGCGCCCTATAAATAGGGCACCAGGCGCCCTATAAACAGGGCGCCAGGCGCCCCACTGGTGGGGCGCCAGGCG
Source organism: Cryptocoryne crispatula var. balansae (assembly GCA_036172225.1). Classification (NCBI taxonomy): domain Eukaryota; kingdom Viridiplantae; phylum Streptophyta; class Magnoliopsida; order Alismatales; family Araceae; genus Cryptocoryne; species Cryptocoryne crispatula. Next base: position 22,415,559 of record CM069920.1, read on the forward strand.
CCCCACTGGTGGGGCACCTGCACCTGGTCTGACTGACTGGACAGATTGATGGGTCAGTTCTGCAGATAAAGTTGCCCTCTTCTTGCCTATAAAAGGACCCCCATTTGGAAGGTTTAGGACACCAAGGGCGTCCCTCACCTCCTCTCATCCACCACTACACATCCCAAGCCTTGCAACCCCCCTCCAAGCTCTCAAACCGTCCCAAAACCATCTCCCAAAACCCAAAAAAATCGTAGTTGCTTCTTGAAGGGATATTGCAGCAGAATGAAGTTACCCTCTTTTGTGCTGTAGAAAGACCCCCATATGGAGGTTTTTGGACCCCCCAAGTCCGTCTCACAGCTTATCTCATCCACCACTACGAATCTAAGCCTTCATAGCACCCTCTCAAGCCTTTAGATTATCCCAAAATCCTTCCCCAAAAACCCAAAAATCTGCAGTTTCCTTCTTCAGAAATATGAATTTTCTCCAACTTTGAGGGCCTCTACACTCTATTTCTCTTACATCTAGTGCCAAAACACTCTTCCATTAGCTTCACTTGAGTATTGGCTGCTTGAAGAAGTCCTTTTTCCGTCTTGGAGGTCTTCCTTCACTCCGGGGCGACGCCGCGAACAAGGGAAGAAAATCTGCTGAAGCCAGTCCCTGGTGCCCTATAAATAGGGCGCTTTGACTTTGGTCAACGCGCCCCATCAAGGGGACACCTGCTGCAGGCCGCCCATATATGGGGCACTAGCAGGGGCAGACCCCGTTTTGCATTTTTTTGAGTTTATTTACCTTTCCGGTCGATCCTTTACTCCCCCCTTTCATTTTAACTCTAATTAACATGTCATTTAGCATATATTGAGCCACTCATTTGCATTTTCATGCATATCTAAACCTTCTAAATAGGGGTTGGGATTTAGTCCCAATCCGGTTAGTCTCTTTCCTTTTGCATGTTTGATTTCAAATTTGAGCACGATACTATGCTTTCATTAGAACTAATGAACCTTTCACTTGTTTCTATGTTTTCTTATGGACATTTTTAGGTAAATCTGATTGAGGCGGAGCTCCAACCGGATCGAAGATGAAGGACTCACTAAGCTCTCTTCTTTCGGCCGGTCGAGAGAGGAGAAGTTGGAACCCAACAATCTCCCCGCTTCCAAAGGTACGACGGTCATTTCTCCATTTCATTTCTTTTCATTCTACTATATTTTGGAGCATTTGGCTCCTGGCGACCACACCCACTAACATCTCATCCACCAAGTCCCCAAAGCAAGCGTAGGGGCCAGAAGAGGGGAGATCTACGTATATCCCGTTTCGGGTGCTTACACCCCTCCGATGACCTTCTCACTTCAATGCCTAAGAAAAAATGAAGGTCACCAAGCTCCTTTAATGAAAAGGTGTTGGACAGCTCTTTGATCAACTGATTGATAACACTCAAGTTGTTCCCGGTGACTATTATGTCATCTACATAAACAAGTAGATAAACAACATCTCTAGATTTTTGAAACAGAAATAAAGATGGATCACACTTGGAATCTTTAAAACCCATAGATAGAAGATGTGTGAACAACCTGTAGAACCAAGCCCTCGGAGCTTGTTTTAAGCCATACAAGGTTTTATGAAGTTTGCATACATAGGATGGATTGACTTTGTCCACAAAACTAGGTGGTTGAACCATATATATATATGTATCTTCTTCTAAGTTTCTATGTAGAAACGCATTGTTAATATCTAATTGCTTGACAAACCAATCGAAGGTAATAGCAAGAGACAAAACCAGTCGAATGGTAGTAGGTTTGACTACTAGACAGAATATTTTAGGGTAATCAATCTCATGTTCTTGGGTAAACCCCTTTGCAACAAGGCGTACCTTGTATCGAACTATCTGACCACCTGAATTTTTCTTTATTTTATACACCCATTTACAACCAAAAATATTAGCATTCAAAGGGGGTGACACCAAGGTCCAAGTATCGTTATGTTGAAGGGCCAAAAACTCATTGGACATGGCTTGTCTCCAGCACTGAAATTTGTGTGCAGAACTGAAACAGGTGGGTTCAACATCTGTAGACTGTGTAACAATCAGAGCATGGTTAGATGATCTAGAGAACTGAATAGGCTCAGTATCCTACATAATATGAGCCAAAGATTTAAACTTTGCAGGTCGATCATCACTATTTTCAACTTGACTAGTGCACCTGGGATGATCATTCAAAAGTTCTCAGGAAGCAACTGGTGTAGTAGACATAGAAGAGCTGTTCAAAATAGGTGACAGTGAAAAACTTGGAGAAGATTGTAAAGTATCATCCAGAGTTTGCAAGGAGCTAGAAGGTTGCTGAACAGGAGACTGTAAATTATTATCAACTAGACATAGTGAACCACCAGATTGTAGAGTTCTCACCAAAACTGGAGGTGAGGGAAGAACAATAAAAGACTCAAAATTATTAGACTTCTCATTGACAATACATAACTGAGTATATGGAAAGGTATTCTCATAAAAAATGACATTTTGAGCAACATACATCTTGTCATGTCTTGGTAGGTAACACTTGTACCCTTTATGGTTTACACTATAACCCATAAAAACACAATACTCAGACCTAAATGTGAACTTATGTTGATGAAATGGTCGAAAGTGTGGATAACATGCACAACCAAAACATTTGAGAAAATTGTAATCGGGAGATCTCTTGAAATGTTTTTCATAAGGAGATGCACCATGAAGAACACTACTAGGCATCTTGTTAATCAAATAGACCGCACATGTTGCAGCCTCATCCCAGAATTTATAAGGAAGTCCAGCTAAACTCAAAAGAGCTAAACAAGTTTCTATGATATGACGGTGCTTCCTCTGACAAATACCATTTTGATTGTGAGTATATGGACATGCAAGCCTATGAATTATCCCATTGCTTGAGAAATAATCACTGAAGGTCCTATATTCTTCTCCCCAATCACTCTGAAAATAATTAATTTTTATAGAAAACAAATTTTCCACTTGTCATTTGAAATGAAGAAAAGTAGAAAACACTTGACTCTTAGCCGCAATGGAATAAAGCCAGCAAAACCTATTGTAATAGTCAATGAAAGTAACATAATATTGGGACCCATTGTTGCTAACATGTGGAGATGGACCCCATACATCTGAAGCAATGATTTCTAAAGGTGACTTGGAAACAAAACTAGAGGAAGAAAAATGTAAATGTTTGCTCTTGGCTACAGCACAGTGAGAATAGAAAAAAAGAAATTTCAGAAATAACCGAACTACCCAAGTTATGTAAAACTTGTGAAACTACTTTATATGCAGGGTGACCCAATTGTTGGTGCCAGATTGAGTGTCTTTTAGCAACAAAGCTAGTTGGAGGAGAGGAATCCTTAGTCACCATCCAGTAGAGTCCATTAATATTGTGCCCTTGGAAAGATATTTGTGGGTCTTGTGATCCTTGATAACACAATAGTCGGGATGAAATTCGAAATAAACATTGTTATCTCTAGCTAGTTGAGAAACTGACATCAAATTTTATGCAATGGATGGAACATGCAGAATGTTATTAAGAAATAAGAATTGATATTGTGACTGATCAACATTAGCAATCTATAAGCTGTCTCCACTGCCTACTTGCACTTTTTCCTTTACAACATAAGGTGTAGGATTCAATAGCAAAGACAAATCAGAAGTTAGATGACTATAGGCTCCTGAATTAGGGTACCAATTGGAGTCATTGGGAATAAAACTGGTGGTATTATTAGTAGCCATGTTTGCAAAGAAATTCTCTAATGAAGAAGACTAAGACATAGGTGTCTTAAAGCTAAAATCAAACCTTCTTCAACATTGAGAAGAAATATGACCTCTCTTATCACATAATTAACAGAAAACAAGTGAGTTCTGAGTATTAGTCTGACTAAAATTTCTGTTCACCCTGTTGATAATAATTCTATCATCTGTCAAAGTTATTATTATTTGCACCTCTACCTCTATTCTTATAACCTATACCTCTGCCAGAATTCTACTTATAAATATTATCCTGATGTTGTTGAGGAGAGTTGATATTAGTCAGAGCCAAGTGAGCAATCAGATATGAAATTTGTTGTTGTTGCCTTAACATAAGCAGCTCATGGTTTATCAACGTGCCTTATAAATCATCAATTGAGATAAAAGTAGAGTCCATCCATGTAGTGATGGAGGTCACAAATGACTTAAATTGAGAACCTAACCCTCCCAGAACATATAGTAGTATTTCATTCAGTGACACCGGATCCTGAGCAAGTGCATGAGAATTAGCTAATGACTTAGCCTTTTGAAGATAGTTGAGAACTATCATAGAACCCTTCTTCAAGTGTTGAAGCTGCAACTGAAGTTGCAATACTCGAACCTTAGAAGAACTAGAAAATATACTAGCAAGACTATTCCAAATCTCAGTGGAAGAAGTATGACAGACTATCGAAGGAAGTAAATTTTTAGAAACTGAAGGCATCATAAGATTTCTTATCCAACTATTGTATTGTTTTTACCATTTCACATTAGGGTTGAAAACAAGTTTCGACGGATCAGAAGAATCTGGAATAAGAGTAAACATACACTTAAGAGTACCATCAACAAACTCATCAAATCATAAGTATTGAAAAATGAGACAAACTGAGCTCTCCAAATGATATAATTGTCTCCATTCAATTTCATAGAATTGCAGCTCGTAATATTAGGAATCGAAGAAAAAACTGACTAGGGAGCAAAAAAAGAGATCAGACTTCAAACCAACAGTTCAGCCTTTCCACTCCTCCCCCTGAACCTCTCAATTCCGCTCTCTCCATCCAGCGTTAATTGTTGGTGCCTGCCATGGATACCGGTGGCCTATAGGTCCCTCTAGAGACTCTCTCCTCATTGCCAGAGCCCCACCATCACGCCGAGCAGGATCTCTCTATTGCTGCCGGCTCCCCGGGTTTCTCCCTTTCACTGCTTCATCTCACCGCCACTCCCTCCTTCCCTCGAGACATCCGCCATGCCGTTGTTGTCCACTTTAAGAATCACCTCTGGTTTCGCTAGACCCACTCCCCAGTATTTGATCAAAACCCTAACCCTCTAGACTCCATTTCTTCTACCGAGAAGGACCAGATCAAGCCCCTCCTCCTACCGGCTGTCCTCTCTGCACCTCCTCCTGTTTGCAGCCAACTCGTCGAGGCCCTCGCTGTCGTCTCCTCACATGACTTCCCCCGTTCGTGGCCCTCTCTTCTCGCCGACCTTGTCTCCTCCCTCCATTCTGCCCCCGATTTCCTTCCATGAATGGCCTCCTCTCTACAGCAAACTCTATCTTTAAGCATTTCCGCTCTGCCTTCGACAGCGATCCCACCACCCGATTTGACCTAAAGTGCTGCCTCGACGGCTTTGCCGCCCTGCTACTAGATACTTTTCTCCGCACCGCTCGCTATATCGAGTCTGCCATGGCCTCCGCTGACCCCGCTCTCCTCTGCCACATGTTCAAGTCCCAATGCCTCTGCTGCTGTATCTTCTTCTCTCTCAACTCTGTGGAACTGCCAGAGTTTTTTGAGGACCACATGAAAGAGTGGGTGACCGAGTTTAACGCTTATCTCACCACCCCCTATGCCCTCACCGTCGAGGCTGATGGCACCATCGACGCACTTCAATCAGCTATCTGCAAGTACCTTGACCTTTACATGAAGATCAACGAGGATGAGTTCCAGGCCTACCTCCCTGGCTTCGTCTCCGCTGTGTACTCCCGTCTCATGGCCTCTTCTCCCTCCTCTCACGACCGCCTCATGGTTACCGCAATTAGGTTCCTCACCACCGTCAGCACCAGTGTCCACTACGCGCTGTTTGGTGGCCCTGACATGCTCTCCAAATCTGTGAGAGCATTATCTTTTCTAATATTCGTGCTCGCGACTAGGATGAGGAGCTATTTGAGATGAACGATGTCGAGTTCATTCAACGTGACATCGAGGGGAGCGATGTTGATACGAGGTGGAAGATCGTTGCTTGTGAGCTCCTTATGGGAATCGCTGTCAACTATAAGGAATAGGTCATGACCATAACCTCTGATCAAATTCAGAGGATGCTAGCTGCCTACCAGGCGAATGCTAGAGAGAATTAGAAGAACAAGGACTGCGCCATCTATCTCATGGTGTCCCTGGCGATCAGGAAGCCCATGGGTGGAGTGTGTTGAATTATTCAAATTGACTATGATTCACACTGTAATTCATTGTAATTCTGCATTCTTTCATTTCATTTATTTCATGTACACTTCATTTACACTGCATTGTACAATGTCCATCTTTGCCCTTTGGCATATTATATAAGTGAAAGCCCCGAGCCACAGTGCTCACTTAACGCCCAAATTCTCCCGCGTCTTCTTGTCCACTACTTTGTGTGCGATCAGATCCAGGGAGCTCCGACGTCTTCTCCGGTCCTTCTGTAGAGCTGATTTCAACTTGGTATCAGAGCGATCCTCTTCCTCCATTCATCTTCATGGAAGGACAGGAAGCAAATTCATCTTCAGCACCGGCAGTACCTATTTCCATCATCAACTACGGAAGCATTGGCAATCTCGCAGGTGAAATCGGAAATCTATACTATCTGGGTGCTTCAGATAGTCCAGGTTCCATTCTAGTTTTCGTTGTTCTTACTAGAGAAAACTACATACCTTGGCAACGAGGTATGACTGTTGCATTATCTGCTAAAAATAAGTTTGAGTTTGTCAATGGCGACATTCTGAGACCGATGATTACTGATCCGCTCTATAAGTCATGGGAGTGGGTGAATAACATGGTCATCTCATGAATCTTGAATTCGATCCATAGAGACATAGTTAATTCCGTTTTGTACATAGCCACTGCTTATGGAATATGGTCAGATCTAAAACATAGGTACTCGCCTGCTATTGGCCCTCGAATATACAATATGGAACGTTCTATTACTAACATCAAGCAAGGCAATGAATCTGTTGCTAAGTATTTCAATACTTTGAAGGGGTACTGGGACGAGTTGGTTCAACTTGAACCGTCTATACAAGGAAATTACAATGAGAAGAGATGCCTCATTCAGTTTCTCATGGGACTTGATGATGTGTACGCGGCTATTAGAAGCCAGATCCTGCTTATGGACCCCCCCCCCTTCCCCATGTGAACAAAGCATATTCTCTAATTCTACAGGATGAAACACAGAGGTTGATGCACAAGATAGTCAACATAGTTAGATATGAAGTCTATTCCTATTCAATGTCTTATTTGTCCAAAGGAAAAATAGAGACGTTTACCTTTCAAACTTAGTCAAAACATGAGTAAGAATCCTTATGATCTATTAGCTTGTGATGTTTGGGGTCCCTTCCACATTAAATCAAAGACAAGGGAAAAATTCTTTTTGACTATTGTTGATGATTGCACACATTTTGTATGGGTGTTCATGCTCAGATTTAAGTTGAAAGTAACTAAGATCATCAAAGAGTTCATTTCTTATGTTTCAAGACAATTTGAATGCAATGTCAAAAAATTAAGAACTGATAATGGGTCAGAGTTCTTTAACAACAATCTTAGCACTTTTTTATCTACAAATGGTATAATACATGAGCCATGCATATACACTTCTCAACAAAATGGTATTTTTGAAAGAAAACAAAGACACATACTTGATGTGGCAAGAGCTCTCAGATTTCAAGGCAATCTACCCAAAACTTTTTGGAGTTTTTGTGTATTGACTACAGCTTATCTTATCAATAGACACCCTTCAATGAAACTACATGGTAGAACTCCCTATGAATGTCTGTTTCACAAGTGTAGACACGTCAAATTCGCCTAATTCAGAGCATAAAACTCATGTTTTATAGGGTAACATGTGCGATTGACCTTATAATGATGCCGGGTCTTTTAAAAGTTGATTTGGAGCTTCGCCGAACGAAATCGGATGTTCTCCGACGTTTTCCACAAAAAGCCGTAATTTCCGAGCGAAAGCCACACGTAAATCGTGTAAACACGGAAATTGGATAAATGACCAATGCCTAATGATCATGCATTGAAGGTTATGGCCATATTCACACCCCGGACAATTTTTGTTGCATTCCGTGCTTTCCGGTTTGCCGTAGGAGTCATTTTGACTTGTATCGGATCTTCTGTTCACTGCCCTAACTTCCGGATAAAATTATGAAGTTTTGGAGGGTGTGATGGCTGATCCGATGCTATAGAAAGCTTCTTCGGCTTTTTATCTTTCCAACTCAACAAACGGCGTCGAATTCCGAGTTCGGGAGTGTTCACAATGGCTTCCGGAAGAAGGACGCGCGAAACCAGTCCCATGCGCCCGAGTTCCTGGTCACATGCGCCCGGGACCCAGGGCACGTGGCCATGCGCCCTACCAGTGAGGCACGTGACCTTGTGCCCTCACTTGAGGGCACATGCGCCCCACCTTTGAGGCACGAGGGACCCAGTTTTTCACCGGGACTCTACCACTAACCGTCGATCGGATAAGGCCTATTTTTTCGGGGTTTGTGCCCATGCGCCCTCACTGGGGGGCACATGCGCCCCTCAGTGGGGCGCATGCGCCCTGCACCAGGGCGCATGCGCCCAGGGGTGGGGCGCAAGGCCCCCTATTTTTTAGTATTGATCGCGTCTTCTGTTCTCCTATAAATGGACTCTGATTCTGGTCGTTCCAGAGGCATGAGCACGACCCCCTAGGAATCTCAAGACGTCCAACCACCCTCCTTTATAGATTTTGTGATTTTTAGTGAGAGAATTTCGAGTTTTTAGAGAGAGAAAAGTCGGTTCAAGAGAGAGGAAGGCTATTCTACAGGTGATCTGCCAAGTCTCCCTTACTCGGCCTCTACAGCAGTGTGTGGACGTCTTCTGTCAGTTCTATCTTCATCAAAGTTCTTCCTCTCCAAGTCTTCTTGAGTTTACAATCGACGGAACTTGATTCTGAGATTGGGTCTGGTCGTGACGAGCACAGAAGCAAAGTCGCGCCTGACAGATCCTGGACTGCTGCTCGGCTTTTTCGACAACACAGATTTGGCTATATCTTTCTCTATTCAACTCAGAATCTTTAAGTTCTTTTTCCTATCTCTATATTTAGTGATTCTACATCATCCTATCATTTTTTTACATTTTTTGCATTACTTTTACTCTGTTAATCCGAAAATAAAAAAAAAGAGTTAGAGATAACCCAAATCCGGTCAGTTTCTAGTCAATTGTGTATTTTATGTTATTCTCTTTACATATACTCCACTTTGTCTAGTTATAATTGTCTATTTCACTTGTTTGTTTGTCTAGTTGCACAGAATATCAAGCACCCACACGTTGAGGACTCTTCTTCATCGGCCGGCCGAAGAAGGAGAAGCTTTAACTCACATTCTTCACGCTAAGGTACACACGGTCAATTTTAATTCTATAAATCGGAACCCACGGTTCCTGGTGACCACGTTTATTTCTTCTCACCCTCCTCCCACATGACCCGAACCATCTCTTTGGTGATCAAGCGACGCCAAGGGATGAAAGTTCGGGGATCAATGTGAGTGTGGGACCGAGGTGAGATTTGCTTTCTATGTTTTATTCCTTTCTTTTCTCATCCCCTCTTGAGGTGACGATCTGGGTTCATGGACTTCCCTGAAAAGGAGAGGACCCCGTCGAATTTTCAGAGTCGACAGCTTTGTGGCGACCACGGTGGGACAAGCAATGTCTTCAACCGTGGGTGCTAAGAGTTTTGTTTGCAACTAGTTCTAGTTCTAGACCGGTTCCCACGTGAGCCTTTCCTTCTTTCCACCATTATTAACCTCATGCCATCTCAAAATTTCTGATTTCACCCATCTTTCATCAGATCTGAAGTGCCAAGTATGCCATTTAAACCGGTTCCCACGTGAACCACCCTTTTCCTTTTAAACCAGTTCCCACGTGAACCAATCTCTTTCTTTACTTCGGTTCCCACGTGAACCAAAACCCTTTTTTCCAGATCTATCCTAACTTGGATCAGATCTTTATTCACCTTTAATTGGCCCCACATGGCCCTCTTTTGACCATTCAAACCGGTTCCCACGTGAACCACCCCTTTTTACCCAAAACCGGTTCCCACGTGAACCACCTTTACTTTTTTTCCCAGTTCCCACATTGGTCCCCACGTGGACCACCCTTTTGCTTGGCTATCAGATCTGAACCCTCTTCTTTCCATCACCTTTTCACTATCTCCATTTGGCTCACATAAGAAACAAGTCTAGATTCTAGTTTCTAGTTGCTTGTCTAGTTTCTAATTGCTTGTCTGGTGTTGATTGCTTGTTTATTTAAGTTTATGTTTTGCTCATTACATGTTTTATTACTTGATTGCATTCTCTTATCCTTCTCTCTACCTCCTTCTTTTACACTTTTTTGAGGCGGTAACTCACTCTCCCATTTACCCCTCCCATCCAAAACACCCTCTTGGTGGATTCTGACCTCTCTTCTGGGATATTCCTTCCTAGTTGACTTGGTTGGCTTTCATCAAGGCCTCCGTAATTCCTCATACGTGGAGTATTCCTCTTCACGATCGGGTTGATTGTACCACTCCCCAAAACCCGAAGCATCCTATGTTACCTACACGTGGTGAGATTGTGTGAAACCTAGGTCATTGGAGATTGGAGTTAGGATCCTAACCCATTTGTTGAGAGAACAATTCTTAACAAAATTCATAAACCTAAGGTTTAATCAAAATCATTGCGTAATTTTGCTTTCAAGTCTTTGCATCACTTGCTTGTCAAACAAAAATTCAAACCTCTAACTTTTTGCAAAATACTAAAAAAAACCAAAAAAAAGTTCTTTGTTTACTTTGTCAACTTGTTTGTTCCTTGAAGTTCAATGCAACTAAGGTCTGGAAGGCACGTTGGAATGGCGGATCAAGCTGAACATCGAGAGCACGAGATGGGTCATCAACCAAATCTGTCAGATAGTCGTGTTAATCCATTATTTGAGTCAGAAGCGCAAGAGGTCCCTCAACCATCTGCTCCTCGTGATGTTGAACAACTATTTAGGGAGTTATCTCTCTATACCGACCCAGAAACCTATGCCCATATACAATCCATGGTGAAGGGCAAAGTTGCTTCAGATCAGGCTGAAACCAATCAAGTTGCCTTATCTCCTCGTCCTCTGGTTCGACCACCACTCATTCAATCACCCTTTGTTCAACCACCTGTTGTTCAACAATCTATGATTCAACCATCATTGGCACTAGCACAACCATCTGCAGTTCAACCCTCTATAGTTCAACCATCTGTGGTCCAACCCTCATTTTTTCAGCCATCTTATTTCAACCATGTTGCTCCCTTGGCCCATCAAGTCATGGGACAATCTTCAAGTCATGCTCCTCAATTTCAGAACCATGTCTCTAACCACATACCCCCACCAGTAAACCAAGAACCTGCTCTCACCAGGGCAATCATGGATCAGCTTGCCCAGATGAATGAACGTTATGAAGAGCTGAGATGTCGCCTGGACTCCAAGTCAATGCCTGAGATTTCTATTCCTTCTCTGCCAGTCCTACACCTGCCACCTTCTGAGCTACCAGTTTATCGCCGCTACAATGGTACTGGCAACCCATTTCTCCACCTTAAAGATTTTCTCTATGAATCCTCGTTCTGGAAAGATGATCGTAGGGTTCTTGCTTTCTTATTCCGCCGATCACTAGAAGGGTCTGCATTGGAATGGTTCTACTCACTCAACTCCTTTGAGGCAGGAGACTTCGATATTGTTAAAACCAAATTCTTGCAAAGATACAGAGACCGGGTGGCACCAGCATGCTCCATTACAGACTTGATTGCTGAGAAGATGAAGCCCGAAGAGGACTTCATAAAGTTTGCTGATCGCTGGAGGGGAATGGCAGAAAAATTGACAGATGTAATTTCTGAGGGGGAACAAGTGAAGATGCTCATTGGCAACACTACACCTGCCTTGAGGAATGTCTTGATCATGCACCGTCCTACCACCATGAATGAACTCTATGACAGTGCCCGATACTTGCAAGCCCACTTCAAGGATGCCACCATGATAAACCCTTTCGATCCTAAACCTAGAAACTTCAGGAAAACCCCCTCTGCACCAGTTGGTCCTACAACCGAGGGAGTGGTCAACAACGAAGCTGTAAACATTGTGGGGAACCAGGGAGGGAACCGTCAAAACCAGTTCAGAAATCCACCACAAAACCTTTCCTATTACCCCCCTCAACAACAGGTTAGGCCACCACAACCACGACAACCACAACAACCCCCGCAACCAATAGCACAACCCCAGCAACCTCGTCAACCTGCCTACAATAGGGCACCGCCACCACCCAATCAAGCACCGCGAAGGGGAGGTCCTAGGAGAGAAAACTACCAGCAACTCCCTTACTCCTTGACCGACATTTTCAATGTACTCATGGCGGAGAAACAGTTGGAATTGCCCAAGGAAAGAGAGGTTTGGCCAGTAAACACAGATATGTCCCGATACTGTGCTTACCACCGGTGTCCTGGTCACACTGTAGAGGTGTGCTTTCAATTCAAGGATTACATCCACGATCTGAATGACCAAGGAAGCATTGATTGGGTCCAAATGGGGGAATGCATACAAGCTATGAAGGCTAGGCAGCAGCAGCGGCAACGTCCACCGGCTCAACCTCAACAACAACCTGGCTTGGTGATTGTCCAAAATCCGTTCCCATTACATGCTCCCGCTCCAGCACCGGCACCAGCACATCCAAACCCAGGAATTGGTCTAGTACACTCCATTGTCCAGGGAGACGCCAGTCGTGCTCAAGGTTGGCAACTAGAAAGCCACAATACAACCATGCCTGTCAACCCGGCTAGGCCTCCTGCTAGGAACCCTCCTAGACAAATAATCCGTGCACCTTCTACTCCACAACTACCACAAAGCTCAATAACCCAACCACTGGCCGCCACTTCTTCTCGCCGGCCCATCATTAGGCCAGCCCCCTCTCTAACTACACCTCCTTCAACCATTACTACACACCGGCCCTTGCTCATCCGACCACCACAATCACCACCAAACCTGAACCCCCAGCCTACGAGCTCTACCACTCCAAAACCCCAACCTATCATACCACCAACACCACAGCCAATCTCACAACCTACACCTTCATTAAATTCATCAACCACTTCTGCACCCCGGCCTCTTCTTATTAGGCCACCGGTATCACCATCACTACCACCTCCAGATCCTACCCCTCTACCAACTAACCCCATCATCCCAGAACCACCAATCCCATTACCTAACATACCTGCACCTACACCACATGTTCCCACCCCAGTTAACCCGTCACCTCTACCCGACCGCCAAATAGCTCCGGTGCTTCGGAGTGGGAGGATGTTCCAGCGGCTCTTTCCCCAAGCCGGAACTCAACCACAGGAGCCAGTGGAGGAGGAAAAAGTGGAAGAACCAATGCTAGGCACAGCCTATGATCTGTTAAAGCATTTGGATAAAACACCGGCCCGTATTTCTATACTTGAGTTGATCAAAAGATCAAAGGTGCACCAGGAGATTCTACAACACTACTTACAAAGGGTCATGGTGAGTGAAGATCTCCCACCTGAAAAGATAACTACAGTGTTAGCCCCTAGAAGTGAGCACCCAACACTCACTTTCTCTCAGGAAGAATTAGCAGATCCAAACTTTAGGAGATATGCTTTACATGTGGCTGTTATCATCTGCAATGTCGAAGTAAAATCATGTTTGGTTGACACTGGAGCTTCTATCAACGTTATGCTGCCAGAAACTTTGCAGTTGTGTGGCATTTCTGAGCAAGAAATCAAGCCATCTTGTGCCATGGTGACAGCCTACGACAACTCCAAGAAGTCTACACGTGGGGTGGTTACACTAGAAGTCAAACTTGGACCATGTACGGTCACAACAGATTTTCATATTCTAGAATTGGATCCAACTTTTCGGGCTATACTTGGGAGGCCATATTTGGAGGCAATAGGAGCTGTGGCTTCAACAAACCACCAGTGCATAAAGTTTCTCTTTAAAGGACAGGTGGTCAAGGTGACTAGCATGCCTTTAAGAGACGAGCTGAACGATGCTTCTTTACCCCTAGGTCTGTCAATACAACCCCAGATCTCAGTGGGAGAATTGCCAGAAGTCAGATGCATGACCGCCTCTCTTCTAGACACACTGGTATGGCGGATGATGATGAAATTGGGTTATCAGCCTGGAAGAGGTTTAGGCAAGGATCTTCAAGGGATCACTCAGCCAATTGAAAATGCGAAAAGGCCACGCAGGCAGGGGTTGGGATATGAAGAGGGTTCCATCCCAAGGAGGATCTTCCAGCCAGGATATGCCATGGGACTCCACACCTTCTTTATCAAAGGGGAGACCATGATGATGGCTGAAGATGGCAAAAGTTCCGTGATAGCTATCAAGAGAAGAAAGGCTCCATATGAAAAAGAAGAAGACTTGGAAGACATGTGCTTATCTTTGACTCGTCTGTTCTCGAGTGGGGAAGAGTATCAAGAACCACCCAAGGGCATCTTGGATCATCTAGTTAAGCATACTACCCAAGTCAAAACCATTCCACGAGGCCCAAATACAACAATGCCATGTTTAAATCTCGTGCCGTTGTTTCTAGATCTTTTGGATGGGTTTCAGGGCCCACTTACCCACTTTGGGCCCATGAGCCCTCTTCAACCTTCCACTCTTACTGGGCCTGCTTGCCCATTTGCTTCCCTCATCAACTTCAGAACTGAAGGCTTTTCCCAACATGGGCTTACATGCCCATTTATTTTTAAGATCGGGTCCACGTACCCGTTTACTTTTTTAATCAATTTTGGACCCATGTGTCCACTTTCTATTACCATTGGGCCCACGAGCCCCCTTTTCCCTTTTATTCTTAAGTTTTTCTCTTCGGTAATTCAGTCAGTTTGCAGCAAGCCTTGAGTCACTGAGGCTCATTCTATCTTTTTACTTGAAATTTCCAAAAAAAAAACGTCTTCTCTGAAACTCACATTTTTATCAAGGAGACGTCTCTACTCATCCCAGAGGGTGCTCCCAATCAGGGATCCCTCTTTTCTGAATCATTGATCGATTTACTCGATCCCCCCTCCACTGTAAATACCACCTTTCCAGCTTTATCTTCAGTAGGTCAAGTTAGGTTAGGAAATAGGAAAGTCAGAGGTAAGCGAGTTCCAAATAGGTATTTGCAACAATTGGCACAGAAATGCGTAGAGTGTGTAAGGCTGCCAAACTTTTTAGAGAATACCATCCAGTTAGATGAAATACGATATGAGGATGAGTATAACATAGATCATACTTTGGGAGTATATGAGGTGGTATCAGAGAAGGATCCCGAATCCGAGGATGAAATCGAGGACTTGGCTGATGCATATGCATCTGGACTTAGAAGATTTGAAGAACCATCAGCCACAGGGAATGAACCGACCAAGGAACTGAATTTAGGAACCCTGGAAGATCCTAAGACTATCCTCATTAGTGCAAACCTCACTCCCTCAGATGAACAACGTTTGATCAAAGTTTTGGAAGAATATAAGGACACGTTCGCATGGACATATGAAGATATGCCGGGATTAGATAATTCACTGGTTGAACATAGATTAACCTTGAAACCTGGAACTACCCCGGTTAAACAAAAACTCAGGAGGTTCCACCCTGATATTGCACTCAAAATGAAAGAAGAGGTTGACAAACTACATCAAGCAAAATTTATTAAGGTTGTCCTATATCCGCAATGGGTGGCTAACATAGTCCCTGTAATGAAGAAGGATGGACGAATTCGGATTTGTATAGACTTCAGGGACTTGAACCGAGCGTGTCCTAAAGATGATTTCCCTTTGCCTCATATCGATGTTTTGGTTGATAACACAGCTGGATTTGAAATGCTTTCATTCATGGATGGCTATTCTGGATACAATCAGATACGGTTAGCTGAGGAGGACCAAGAGAAGACCTCATTCACTACACCTTGGGGAACATATTGCTATGTTGTCATGCCCTTTTGGTTGAAGAATGCTGGTGCTACATATCAGAGGGCTATGATGGCTATCTTTCACGACATGATGCACACCCTTGTAGAGGTGTATGTGGATGATTTGGTTATCAAGTCCAAGAATCGGGAAGATCATTCTGAAGTGTTAAGGAAAGTTTTGCAACGAGCTAGAGAATACAAGCTGGAAATGAACCCTAAGAAGTGTATCTTTGGAGTTTCATCAGGAAAGCTACTTGGGTTCATAGTAAGCAAAAGGGGCATAGAGATCGACCCAAACAAGGCCAAAGCAATTATTGGTATGCCTCCTCCGAAGAATATGAAAGAACTTCGAGGATTGATTGGGAGGCTACAATTTGTCCGCCGGTTTATCTCACAACATTCCCAAAGGTGTAAACCTTTCTATGAGTTAACCAAGGCGGGGACCGAGTTTAAATGGGATTTGAAGTGCCAGAAGGCGTTTAAGGGGTTGAAAACATACCTGGAAAGTCCCCTGTAGTTAGACCACCAATTCCTGACAAGCACTTGGTTCTCTACATTTCGGTTCTTGAGAACTCTCTTGGGGCAGTCCTTGCACAAGTTGATGAAGAAGGGAAAGAACGAGCTACTTACTACTTGTCCAAGATGTTTGATGTTTGTGAGCTGAAGTACACTGTGGTAGAAAAGACATGTGCTGCTCTTGTTTGGGTGGTTCAGAAACTCAAACATTATTTCCTTGCTTACCAAGTCAAGCTCATTGCTCGTATCAATCCCATTAAGTTTCTGTTAGAGAAGACAATCTTGACTGATCGGTTAGGGCGATGGCAGAGTTTCTTATCCCAATTTGATATCACTTATGTCCCACAAAAGGCAATCAAGGGTTATGCTATTGCTGAACACCTTGCCCATCATCCCATACCCATCTTTGACCCAGTCCGGTCGGAGTTCCCGGATGACGAACTAATGTCAGTCCGATCTTCCAATCTTTGGACATTATATTTTGACGGGGCTCTGAACTCTTATGGTAGAGAGATAGGTATTGTCCTTCTGTCACCTGAAGGTGTCACCATCCCACAAGCTTTTCAGCTTAACTGTCCAGCAACCAACAACATAGCTGAGTATGAAGCCTTGCTGGCCGGGCTGGAGGCCGCTCATTTCCATGGTGCCACCGAACTGAGGGTGATAGGTGATAGTCAATTGATCCTACGCCAGGTCCTATCCAAGTACCGAACTTCTCATCCAAACCTCAAACCCTACCAGCAGCTCACCACCTGCTACATCAAACTATTCTTCAAACTCACCTTTGTCCATGTCCCCCGTTCTCAGAATATCCTCGCCGATGCCTTAGCTTCACTAGCTTCATCTCTATCTGTCCCGCTAGGCAGGCAAGTGCGGACTATCCACATTTGTAAGAGGACAATTCCGGCAATTGAGGATGGACGTTTTCTGAAGGTTAAGGAAAGATTCAACAGAAAAGAATACTTGGAACATAAAGAAGAAATCTCCTTGATTGAGTTGGAAGAATTAGAAGAAGGTGAGAGACCTTGGTATGACGAGATTGCGAGGTACTGTCAAGATCAGTCATATCCACCTGGATCAACCACCAAAGAAAAGAAGGCAATCAGAAGAGTATCCCAGAGGTATACAATCCTAGGAGGAGTGCTCTACAAGAGAAGCCTAAGTGGAATCTTACTCAGATGTCTTGATGAAGAAGAAGCTGAGTTGGTGCTGAAAGAAGCACATTCTGGAGTTTGTGGTGGTCATGTGAATGCCCAAGCCCTTGCTAAGAAAATCATCCGACAAGGGTATTATTGGCCAACTCTAGAAGAAGACTGCTCCATCTTTGTCCGGCATTGTCATTTATGTCAACTCCATGCCGACAAGATTCACTCTCCCGCATCTTCCCTACATCCAATTCATGCCCCATGGCCTTTCGCCATGTGGGCTTTTGATATCATTGGCCCCTTGAGTGACCTCAACTCCGAAATGCGCTCAAAATCATTCATTCTGACGGCAACGGAGTACTTCACAAAGTGGGCTGAAGCGGAAGCATTCGTGGAGATTAAAGCGTCAACAGTCTGCTCCTTCATCAAGCGCAACATCTTGGCAAGGTTCGGGATCCCCAGCGACTTCGTCACCGATAATGGGCCACAATTTCTTTCTCAAGATCTGCGTGATCTTTGCAACAGGTATTACATTTCATTGCATCATTCATTACCATACTATCCTCAAGGCAATGGTCAATCAGAAGCCACCAACAAGACCTTAATCAAAATAATCAAGAAATCTTGTAAGTCTAGCAAATTTGCCGACTGGCCTGATAAGCTTGTAGATGCTCTATGGGCTTATCGTACTTCTGTAAGGACTCCCACTGGACAAACCCCATATGCTTTGGCATATGGGATGGAAGCAGTGGTCCCTTACGAAGTATTACTTCCATCTCTCCGAATTCAGCTCGACAGGGATATTCCTGTTGATGAGAGACGAGAATCTCTCCTTGCACAGCTTGAACTCTTGGATGAAAGAAGGCTAGCCGCCTCCGAGCATGCCCGGACTTATCAGAATAGACTCAAAAGGTTTTATCAAAAGAGGGTGGTCGAGAGAAAATTCGAGATCGGTGAGATGGTAGTCAAACGCATATTCGTTAAGCCAGGGGGTCCCCGCTCCAAGTTGCAACCTAACTGGGAAGGGCCTTTTGTAATCACTGAAAAGTATCCAGGTAATGCATATGAATTGACTAATGCAGATGGAGAAAAATTGAATCATCCTTGGAATGGAGTTTACCTCAAAAAGTACTTTCCATAAAAAATGGAGAAACCACTGGTATAACCTCAAGTCATCGATCCTAGGTTGTTCGTGAGAAGTCAAGGGTAGGTACCATCCTACACACACAACACTTCCCGATCCTAGAATCCAGACAACCCGACACTTGCGAAAGGCAAGGCAGAAATCTAGAAATGGAAGGAGTACCCTTACCCTATTCTCTTCTACTCGGTCCAAGATAGGGAGAGAAGATTAGAGAGGAGTAGTATCGAAAACACTCGCCACCCTAGTAGGAGGCCGTCTCATAGGGTACAAAAAGGGTGCCAAAAGATGGGCAATGAACCCCTCAGGTTAGAAAAAAAATGATCAACCTGTCTGAATGAGTACCCAGAATGATAGTCAAGGCAAAAGGCACTAAAAGATGGGCAATGTCCCCACGGGTCAAAAACCTGTCCAAATATGTGCCACATAGAAAAGAGCAAAAAAAATAAAGAAAAACCCAAAGAGGCCGAACCCCAATGGGTAATTTGAGTGAGAGTAGAGAAATCCCTCTCAACATCTTCAAACCCTATCAAAAACTTCCTCTATACTCTTCCTCCTTAAACCCCTTGGGTAGGGTAAACTGACCAAATCCAGGTGGAATCCAAGCCGATCAAAGGAAGAAGGTTAGAAGGATTCTAGGTAGGGAACTTTATTTTTGCACGTGGCATCTACCACTTGAAGCTTGACAAACCCCAAAGACCGATGAATTATCTCAAATACCAGCATTTTCTCCACAAAAAATTGCATATTTCAAAAGTCCAAAAAAAATGCATATTTCAAAAACCCAAAAAAATGCATATTTCAAAAACCCAAAAAAATTGAATATTTCAAAAACCCAAAAAAATGAATATTTCAAAAATTCAAAAAAAACACATATTTCAAAAATCCAAAAAAATTGAATACTTTTGAAAATCCAAATGATTTTTTTCAAGAAAATCCAAAAAAAAAAATATTGCTTAGTCATGATCATTGCCTTAGTTGCATCCATGCTTATTTGATTGTCATGCATATTTTCATTTCTACATTGCATATCCATTTTTACTTTAATTACCTTGTTAAGAAGGCTCTTCCCTTTGACCTAAGTCAAAGTTGACCATAATGGGCAAAGGGATGAGTCATGGTGAAGATCTAATCCCCTTTTATCAAGTGTTACAGGCATTTCAATACAGGAGAGGAGAGGATTCACACCATGACAGGTAAGTTCTCTTAACCCTTACCCCTATTTCATTTAGGTCATTTGCTTTATTCCACCTTGTTAAGAAGGCTCCTCCCTTTGACTCAAAATCAAGGCATACGATATACAAGCAAAGGGATGAGTAATGATAAAAATTTAATCATTTTCATTAAGTATTTTCAGGAGCTGAAGAAGCAAAAGGAGAAGGGCGATCAGGTAGAATTTTTTCTGAAAAAAAAAATTGGCCTCAGGGCGCATGTGCCCTCATCTGGGGGCACATGGCCAGGTGCCCCACCCCAGGGCGCATGGCCAGGTGCCCCCGATCGGGGGCACATGGACAAAAAATTCGAAAAATTCAGAAAAATATCAAAAAATCAGAAATTGTCTATAATGTTAAAAGTGACATTTTTTCTAAAGGAACCATCATTATAAACTTTGTTTTGACCTCCAAATGATGGTTATAATAGTAAAATCTTCAATTGATCATTTCATGAACAATCTGATTCATATGACAATTCTGTCTGTTGGGTACTAACCAAAAATGTGCAGGCAACATTTTTAGTTCTAACAGGTGAATTGGCGAGATCAGTGTTCCCCAAGGAACGTCATGCCAACCTTGCGGCGAAAAGAAAGAAAGCACCACCCAGCTGAACATTCTCATGGTGTTGTATTCCGTCAGAAGGCAAGACAAGGATGGACCAGAGATGCTGGTCAAAGCACTACACCTGAAGACTTCACTCAAATCCACATTCGCATCAATCTTACATCATCACCATCATTGAATTTTTGCACTTCACGTCACTCTTACTATCTGTCACCTAGTTATGTTAGGTTCATTTGATACATATTATATGCATTAATGTTGAAGACCTTGAGTGTGAAGATGACTGGGCCTGAGGTCCCCTTCAACAAAATCTACGACGGCTTGGTCATTTCTTCACACTCACGGATAAGCCAAAATTGAACATTGGAGGGACGATGGTTCCTAATCGGGTGTCTTGACCTCCAATAGACAATCTATATCTTCAACTATTTTCTACATGATTTTCTATGTGTTCACATCCATCTCCTTTTCTTTCTTCATCATTACCAATTCTATTTCATTATGTTTTCTCTTTCTTTTATTTCATCATGTTTTATTCTTTCTTTTATCCCTTTATGTTTTATTCCTTTCTTTTTGTTCCACCATGTTTTATTCTATCATTTCTTTTATCCCACCGTGTCTTTTATTTTACCCACCGTGGAAATTGTCATCCCATTGCTATTCTTCTTTACCATCATTTTATGTTAGTCCCACCATTATCTTTCAATCTCACTATGGCTTAAATCTGTCTTGTCGTTTTCCGAATACTCGGTTTTCTACCAGAGCGTGATTCATGGTTTTCACGATACCCGAGCAATTTTGTTTTACTTAAAACGAACCCTTTTAGAATTTGAGATTATTCCACTAAGAATTAAACTGAGTATTTTGGTGAAACTTGAATGAACTTGAGATTCCAAATATGATGGATTGGTATTCTTTTCATTTTAAGATCAACTTCTCTTTTACAAATTTTAGCCCATCACAGTACAAGAACACCGCAAAGTTCGGGTTGCTGGCTGATGATGAACCTACGAATTCGAGGACTCCTCACCACGCTGAGGGTTGGCTACATCCTTTTATCCTTTATCATTTACTTTTTCATCTCTCGTGCCAAGGGCATGTCTTTTACCAGTCAATTATATGAGGTTTTGATAGAACATGAAAGCGATCTAGAATACTCAGAGAGATTCATATTGCTGGATCAGATAGATGAGCGTGTCTATATCTACACCTTGATGCCACCTTTTCAGTCCACCACCATTCCATTCCACTACATTCATCTACATTCACTTGCATTCCATTACAGTTCACTACGAATCACTCCGTTTCATTACATGTCATTCCCTTACAAAGCCGACATCAAGGCGAGGCAAGCTGTAGACACGTCAAATTCGCCTAATTCAGAGCATAAAACTCATGTTTTATAGGGTAACATGTGCGATTGACCTTATAATGATGCCGGGTCTTTTAAAAGTTGATTTGGAGCTTCGCCGAACGAAATCGGATGTTCTCCGACGTTTTCCGCAAAAAGCCGTAATTTCCGAGCGAAAGCCACACGTAAATCGTGTAAACACGGAAATTGGCTAAATTACCAATGCCTAATGATCATGCATTGAAGGTTATGGTCATATTCACACCCCGGACAATTTTTGTTGCATTCCGTGCTTTCCGGTTTCCCGTAGGAGTCATTTTGACTTGTATCGGATCTTCTGTTCACTGCCCTAACTTCCGGATTAAATTATGAAGTTTTGGAGGATGTGATGTCTGATCCGATGCTATAGAAAGCTTCTTCGGCTTGTTATCTTTCCAACGCAACAAACGGCGTCGAATTCCGAGTTCGGGAGTGTTCGCAATGGCTTCCGGAAGAAGGACGCGCGAAACCAGTCCCATGCGCCCGGGTTCCTGGTCACATGCGCCCGGGACCCAGGGCACGTGGCCATGCGCCCTACCAGTGAGGCACGTGACCTTGTGCCCTCACTTGAGGGCACATGCGCCCCACCTTTGAGGCACGAGGGACCCAGTTTTTCACCGGGACTCTACCACTAACCGTCGATCGGATAAGGCCTAATTTTTCGGGGTTTGTGCCCATGCGCCCTCACTGGGGGGCACATGCGCCCCTCAGTGGGGCGCATGCGCCCTGCACCAGGGCGCATGCGCCCAGGGGTGGGGCGCAAGGCCCCCTATTTTTTAGTATTGATCGCGTCTTCTGTTCTCCTATAAATGGACTCTGATTCTGGTCGTTTCAGAGGCATGAGCACGACCCCCCAGGCATCTCAAGACGTAAAAACACCCTCCTTTATCGATTTTGTGATTTTTAGAGAGAGAATTTCGAGTTTTAGAGAGAGAAAAGTCGGTTCAAGAGAGAGGAAGGCTATTCTACAGGTGATCTGCCAAGTCTCTCTTACTCGGCCTCTATAGCAGTGTGTGGACGTCTTCTGCCAGTGCTATCTTCATCAAAGTTCTTCCTCTCCAAGTCTTCTTGAGTTTTCAATCGACAGCACTTGATTCTGAGATCGGGTCTGGTCGTGAAGAGCACAGAAGCAAAGTCGCGCCTGGCATATCCTGGACTGCTGCTCGGCTTTTTCGACAACACAGATTTGGCTATATCTTTCTCTATTCAACTCAGAATCTTTCAGTTATTTTTCCTATCTCTTTATTTAGTGATTCTACATCATCCTATCAGTTTTTTACATTTTTTTGCATTACTTTTACTCTGTTAATCCGAAAATGAAAAAAGGGGGTTAGAGATAACCCGAATCCGGTCAGTTTCTAGTCAATTGTGTATTTTATGTTATTCTCTTTACATATACTCCACTTTGTCTAGTTCTAATTGTCTATTTAACTTGTTTGTTTGTCTAGTTGCATAGAATATCAAGCACCCACACGTTGAGGACTCTTCTTCATCGGCCGGCCGAAGAAGGAGAAGCTTTAACTCACATTCTTCACGCTAAGGTACACACGGTCAATTTTAATTCTATAAATCGGAACCCACGGTTCCTAGCGACCACGTTTATTTCTTCTCACCCTCCTCCCACATGACCCGAACCATCTCTTTGGTGATCAAGCGACGCCAAGGGATGAAAGTTCGGGGATCAATGTGAGTGTGGGACCGAGGTGAGATTTGCTTTCCATGTTTTATTCCTTTCTTTTCTCATCCCCTCTTGAGATGACGATCTGGGTTCACGGACTTCCCTGAAAAGGAGAGGACCCCATCGAATTTTCAGAGTCGACAACAAGCTAGCAGATTATGGAATTCTTAAGAGCTTTGGTTGTCTTGTTTTCTCATCCACCTCACATTTGAAATTAGATAAATTTGAACCAAGGGTCAGACCTTACATATTCCTTGGATATCCACCTCATCAAAAGGGCTTTATTCTGATGGATCTTGAAACAGAAAATGTTTTTACAAGTCGAGATGCTATTTTCCATGAGAAGATATTTCCATACAATTGCAAGAAAGGAGACATGAATATTGTTCCTATTCCTATGTCAATCACTGAAACTAGTGTGAAAGTTGTGTTTGATGATATTTCTATGCAACAAGAGAATATCAATGCATCTCCACAAGTTGAAGACTTCGACTTGCAACCATCTGCGGGTTCCAAAGATATTGAACCTGTGACAGAACACCTAAATCAGGAACCTGAGGTTAATCATGATATCAATATTGAAAACTGCAACAAAAGACTAAGGAAACCACCAAGTTACCTTAATGATTATATCATCGGATTCCAAATTACCACCAAACAAAACAACTCCTCAGCTATTGACATTCCCAACACTGTCATAGTTCAAACAGAACATGCTACCTATCGACAAGCCAGTGAACAAAATGTATGGGTTGAAGCAATGAGACTTGAACTAGAGGCCTTGGAAAGGAATGAAACGTGGACATTGACTAAACCTCCTACAGAGAAAAGGGTAGTGGGCTGCAAATGGGTGTACAAAGTTAAGTATAACTCGGACGGATCCATAGCCAGGCACAAAGCTAGATTAATGGCAAAGGGTTACACTCAAGTAGAAGGTTTGGACTACCATGATACATTTGCACCTGTAGCCAAAATGACTACCATCACATTTATTTTTTTCCATGGCAGCCATACACAATTGGAATCTTTTGCAACTTGATGTAAATAACGCTTTTCTCCATGGGAACTTAAATGAAGAAGTCTATATCGAATTGCCTCCAGGTCATGCTAAACAAGGACAAAACTATGTTTGCAAGCTGAAGAAATATATTTATGGTTTAAAGCAAGCATCAAGGAATTGGTTTGAGAAAATTACCTCTTCTTTAATAGGCTTCGGATTTAAACAATCTAAAGCCGATTACACCTTGTTCATCAAAAGACAAGGGAATCTCATCATTATTGTTCTTATATATGTGGATGATCTTCTTATTGTTGGAAATGATGAACAGCTTATTGACACCTTAAGAATTGAGTTATTCATATGCTTTCACATGAAAATTCTTGGAGAACCCAAATATTTTCTGGGAATAGAAATTCAAAGGGATTCAGATGGTATTTTTCTTAGTCAAAATAAATATGCCTCAGACATCATCTTAGACACAGGCTTACATGAAGCTAAGGCTGTTGAGATACCGATTGAACAAGGAAACAATATGTTTGAACTGGATACAGAACTAGCAGAACCTGGTGTCTATCGATGGTTGATAGGAAGACTTATGTATCTCACTGTCACACATCGAGATATACAATATGTAGTAAATCTCCTCACTCAGTTCATGACCAAACTAGCTCAAAACCATATGGCAGCAGCCTTACATGTCTGTAAATACATTAAGAGGAACACAGGAGTAGGCTTATTTTACAGTGCAAAATCGACAAAGAGGGTAAGAGTTTATACTGATGCCGATTGGGCATCATGTCCTATTACAAGAAGATCAACAACTGGTTATGTTGTCTTAGTTGGAGAACATCCAATAGCTTGAAGACCAAGAAACAAAGTACCATTTTTAGGTCCTTTGCTGAATCCGAATACAGGGCAATGGTAGCTAGTACGGAAGAGGTTCAATGGCTCAAATATCTCTTTGAAGACACAGGACAGGACATTGGGAGGATAGAACTGATATGTGACAATAAGGCCGCAATTCATATAGCACAAAATCCGGTCTTCCATGAGAGAACCAAACACATAGAAATAGATTGCCATTTTATAAGAGAGAAGGTTTAGTCTGGTTTGATAGATTTAGTTCATGCAAAATCAGCAAATCAATTGGCTGACATGTTCACCAAAATTCTGCCAAAAGGAGTCTTTCATACACATTCTTCCAAGTTGATCCGAAGCTCAACTTGAGGGGGAGTGTTGAATTATTCAAATTGACTATGATTCACACTGTAATTCATTGTAATTCTACATTCTTTCATTTCATTTATTTCATGTAAACTTCATTTACACTACATTGTACAATGTACATCTTTGCCCTTTGGCATATTATATAAGTGAAAGCCCCTAGCCACAGTGCTCACTTAATGCCCAAATTCTCCCATGTCTTCTTGTCCACTTCTTCGTGTGCGATCAGATCCAGGGAGCTCCGGCGTCTTCTCCGATCCTTCTGCAGGGCCGATTTCAACTAAGTGGACACTACCTATCTTGCCAATGTGCAGAACTTCTTTGCCTCCGCCATCATCCCAGAGCTGCAGAGCCATGACGTGAATGTTTCTCCGATGCTCAAGGCAAATGCCCTGAAATTTTTCACCGCCTTCCGGAACCATATTCCCAAGCAGATAGTCATCGTACTCTTACCTGAGGTAACATGGTTTTTGGTATCGAAATACAACGTAGTGCATTCTTATGCTTCAAACTGCATTGAGAAGTTGTTGCTTGTCAAGGATGGGGGGTAGCTCTGGTATGGTGCTGCAGACATCTTTGCATTCTTGCTTGCACTAATGACCAACCTGTTTAATTCTCTATGGCTACCAGATTCTCAAGAGAATCCCTATGTCATGAAGTGCATCATACGTGTGCTTGGGGTCGTTGAAATTGTCCATGAGGTAGATGTGCCTTGCATTAGTGGGCTCATTTCGGTGCTTGGCAAAGTTTGTAGGAATCCTAAAGATTCAATTTTCAATCATTACCTGTTCGAGGCTATTTCATCACTAATCAGGAGGTTTTGTGCGAAGGACCCATCTTCTGTCAAAATGTTTGAGGAAAGTTTGTTCTCTGCCCTTCAGAGTATCTTGGTCATTGACATTGTTGAATTATGGCCTTGTGCTTTCCAGATATTTGCTTAACTTGTTGAGATCAACATGCCACCACTCTTACCAAGTTATATGCAACTCTTCTAGGTTCTTCTTTCTCCCGAGTCTTGGAAGACTCACTAGTGTCCAAACACTTGTCAGACTCCTAATTTCATACTTTCAGAAGGTGCCTAATGAGCTAAACAATGAAGGAAGACTGAGTCAAGTTCTTGGAATATTTAACAGCTTGATCTTAACTTCTAGCACTGAGGAACTGGGTTTTTATGTTCTTAATATTGTGGTAATATTGTGGTAGAGAATCTTCAATGTGAGATGTTAGCACCATATATTGGTATATATGGCGTGCTCTATTTACACGTCTACGACAAACCATTAGATTTGTGAAATCCCTTATAATATTTATGTCCCTAGTATTTGTCAAGCATGGCCCTATTATTCTTGTGGATTCAATAAATGCTATACAAACTAATTTGTTTATGATGATTTTTGAGAACTTTTGGATTCCAAATCTCAAGCAACTTTCAGGGTTTGTGGAGGTAAAATTGAAAGCTACTGCTTCAACCAGGCTTCTTTTTGAGTCTCCTATCTTTCTGAACACTTCTACACTTGAGCTATGTGGAAAAATGATCGATAGAATTTGTAACTCTTATTGCAAGGCCCGAGGAGAAGAGGGTGGAAGAAGAAGTGGATATACCAAAATTTGGTGGGACTACAGGCCAATCTTCCTCCTATGCTCGTTTACATAATGCTGGGAAGAAGGATGGAGATCCCTTGGAAAACATAATAAAAGACCCAAAGTAGTATTTCATTAGTTCATTGGCTGGACTTTCATCGATGTCTTCTGGAAAATATCCCACACTTATAGACAAATATGTTGATGCAGCTAACAAGGATGCACTTGGTGAGCTCTGCAAGGCATACAATTTTTACATTGTCTATGGTATGATCATTTAATTTGTATCATTTTTTTTTGTTTTTGCTATTGTCTATCTGTTTAATGTTGCATTACTTTATTTTTCATGTCATAACATCTTGTTTCCGTTGTCATGGGTATATAATAGAAACATGTTATCTGCGCTATCACTATGTAGTAACAAAAGAATAATGTGTCCTTGACGTTTATTCTTAGTTGGTTGAATAACTTGGCTTGTATAGACAAAAGAGTTAATGTTTAGACTATCTAGTTGTTTGGTACTTCGATTGTGTTTTGGACCTTGTTTAGGTTGTTTGAGAATTATCTAGTTGTGGTGTACTTGTTGAATCAAACCTAGTTCTTCGTGGCTTTTTTTATTTTGTTGTCATGATTTTTTAAAAAAAATTATTTTCTGCTATGCATGTTGGTGTTATTTTTCTAGATCATAATATGAGTTGGTATTAGAGCCAACATTTAAAAAGATAAGCAATGTTAACTTATATATTAGGAAGTGTAGATAAGGCTTAGTGATGGTAGTTGTTTGGTTTCCTTTGTGTTTAGTGAATTCCGATCAACTTAATTAATTCTTTTATTGGTCAAGGTGGTGAAAACCATCGTTGGGTGAATGGTGGTAATTTGCAAGATCTTCTGGTGGAGGAGGATAAGCAAAGGAAGTTCCAGGTCATGCTAATGGACATGCTCCAAAATTACATTTTGTATTGGAGGCAATTCATGGGCTATGCCAGACTATGTAGGTACAAGCTCAAGACCAGTCAAGGTTGATCACCACCTGGTGGTTTAACTAAGCACTTTCGCAAGATAAATTCACCTGTATTTATAGGTGAAAGATATCCAAAGATAGTTGAGTTGAGTTAAGGAAACTGCAAAGATTTTCAAGACAATCTAGTGTCCGCCTAAGGATAGGGTATGCCCAGCTAGTCGTACATTACAGTGTTCAACTAATACTTGGTGGGAATCTATCTTAAGGAATAATTTTCTTAATGTTCTTGAGTAAGAGATAGCAATGGAAGAGTTCTTAAGGTTGGTTGTTCAAGGAGAAATTTATACCATCACATGTGTGCTACTCCAAGGAGGATATCATATAGCTGACCCAAGGGAATATGATTGTGATAGAATATGAAGGTAAATTTGTTGAACTTCAAGCCTATGCATCACATCTTTGTGAAGATGAGTTTGAGTGGGCCAAGTTTGTGAAAGGGCTGAAAGGAGCTATTAGAAGTAAGCTAATTGCTACTATGTGGTCCACAATGACACATGCTTATGAGGCTATATCTAATTTTGAAGGTCTTGATTACTACAAGATGTTTGTTCAGAACAACAAGCCACCAGCTCGTGGTCAACAACAACAGAATGATGGAAAGAGGAAGAGGCTTGATATAACACATATTGATCTTACAAAGAGGGTTCAATGCCCCCATTGTGGGAGGATTCACTTAGGTATCTACCATTTTATATCAAGAGCTTGTTTCAAGTGTGAAAAAGTTGGCATTAGATTGCCAATTTCTCCTGGGATAACTGCCCTAGTACCAAAATTTTAGCCACCTATTATTTTGTGACATATGGCACCTCAACCAAGGCAACAACAAAGTCAACATCCAGCACCAAAGGGTCAGCAACTTCAATCCAGGAATGTTCAAGCTATTTTTTGCTATGAATAAAAATGATTTGGTAGAGGCATTAAATTTAGCAAAAGGAACACTCCGAGTAGGTGGATTCTATGCTTGTATTTTATTTGATTTAGGAGCTATAGATTCTTTTATATCATTTCATTTCTCTACCATTTTGTTTAAAAATTATGAATATCTTGTGGAGAAGCATGAGCCTATGGGGGTAAGCATCTCATTTAGGCAAACACTAACAATATCTTATTGCATGTCACGTTGTGATATAGAGATCAATGGAAATTCCTTGGAAGCCAAGTTGTTCACACTAGACCTAGAAGATTTTGATATTATTCTAGAGATTAATTGACTAGAACATCATATCATGGCATCTTAGATTGTCATAAAAAGAAGGTGATTTTGTAGATACCTAGCAAAAGTGTGTTTTCTTATAGATGCCCTAGGTATAGCATGTTAAAGATGATAATTTCTTCTATGAAAAAAACAAAGTTGATGAGCAAACAATGTGATGTATACCTTGCATGTGTCACTAAAGTGGATGATTCAGAGATCAAGCTTCCAATGGAAGAAGTGGAGATTGTATGTGAGTATTGAGTTGTTTTTTCTTGAGGAGTTACTTGAGTTAGCGCCTGTTAAGGATATTGATTTTGCTATATATTGTTCTTGAGGTAGCCCCTATTTTTATTGCTCCATGCCGAATGACACATACTGAATTGAGAGAGCTTAAGAAGCAATTACAAGAGCTAGTAGAGACTAGAGTTTTATTCATTCTAGTGTGTCTTTTTGGGGTGCACCTATCTTGGTAGTAAGGAAGAAGGATTCCTTGAGGCTGTGAAATCAAGCTACAATTAAGAACAAGTATCCTTTGTCATGCATTGATGACTTATTAGATCAATTGCATGATATTAGAGCCTTTTCCAAGATTGACTTAAGATCTGGATACCATCGGTTGAGAATCAAGGAGGATGTATCTAAACGACTTTTTGAACTAGTAATGACCACTATGAGTTCTTGTTGATGCATTTTGGTCTCACTAATGTTCTTGCAGCTTTTATAAACTTGATGAATCATACTTTCAGGGAGTACCTAGATCAATTTGTGATTATTTTCATTGATGATATTCTAATTTATTCTTCTAGCCAAGAAGAGCATTATCAACAATTAAGGCTTGTGTTGCAAATACTGAGAGATCATAGATTGTATGACATATTTAATTAATGTGTATTTTGACTTGAAAGTGTAAGTTTTTTAGGCATATTATTTTTGAGCTAGAGGATCTTACTAAGGTTGAGACTATATAAAATTGGGAGAGACCGACCAACCCAACTAAGGTAAGGAGGTTAGCAGGTTATTATTGTCGGTTTATTAAAGGGTTTTCTTTCATATCAACCCCTTTAACAACTTTAACCAAGAAGGAAAATTTCAAGTGGTTAACAAAATGTGAAGAGAGCTTCTAGAAGTTGAAGAAGAAATTGACTACATCACTAGTGCTCATTTTACCAGTAGGTATAGGAGGATTTGTGGTGTATACAGATGCATCCATAATTAGTTTAGGTTGTGTGCTTATGTAACATGAAAAAGTTGTGGGTTATGTTTCTAGACAGTTGAAAACTTGTGATAAAAACTATTTCGTTAATGATTTAGAAATGGTAGTTGTGGTACATGAATTAAAGGTTTGAAGATATTATTTGTACGATGAAATTTTTGAGGTGTTCACATACCACAAGAGTTTGAAGTATATTTTTACCTAGAAGGATTTGAACTTGAGCCAAAAGAGATGGGTGGAGCTTGAAAAACTATGATTATAGTCTTAATTATCACCCATGCAAAGCAAATATTGTGGCTCTCAGTAGGAAGCAGTTGATGGCCTTGTAGTTATTCCAAGAATGGAAAGGTATGGTACTTCTTACTATGCTTCAAACATCAAAGTTAATCAGTTATCATTTTGCATGGCTCAACTGACTATTGGATCAAACCTAGTGGAGAAAGTGAAATTGGACCAAGAAGGAAATGTGCAAATTCAAAACCTAGTGAAGAGGGCTGATGTATCAAGATTTGATGATGAGACTATTCGTCACCAAGGCAAGTTATGTGTGGTTGATGATACAGAGTTAAGATAGAAAATTCTTGTTGAAGCTCATAAATCTCAATATGTTGTTCATCCTTGGGCAACTAAGATATATCATGACTTATAGAGACATTTCTGATCAAAATGTATGAAAAGAGATGTGGCTGAATATATATCTAAATGCCGTACTTGTCAACAAGTTAAAGTAGAGCATTAAAAGCCAACAGGACTTTTGCAACAATTGGAGAATCTATTATGGAAATGAGAGCATATCCCTATGGATTTTGTTATAGGTTTGCTGAAGACCAAGAAGCAATTTGATGCAATTTGGATAGTGGTGGATATACTTACCAAGATAGTGCACTTTTTACCAATTAAGAAAGCTCAACCTATTGATAGCTTGGTTAGATTGCACTTTGATGGTGTAGTTAAATACCACAGGGTGACAGTATCTATTGTGTCATATTAAGATCCTAGATTTACTGAAAGAGTTTGGAAGGGTTTGCAAGATGCCTTAGATAATCAACTCAAGTGTAGTTAAGTTTATCACCCTTAGATTGATGGCCAGCTAGAGCGCACCATATAAACATCGGAGGATATGTTAAGGGCAAGAGCTCTTGAATGGTAGGAAAGTTGGGATCTTCATCTACCCTTGATTGAGTGTGCTTATAATAACAGGTATCATTCTAGTATTGGAATTGCTCTATTTGAGGCTTTATATGAAAAGCCATTTAGATCACCTTTTTGTTGTGAGGAAATTGGTGAAAGAAGTCTTATTAGACTAGATTGGGTGTAAGATAGTAATGAAAACAAAATCTAATTTATCAAGTAGAAATTACTTATAGCTTAGTGTCTCCATAAGAGTTATGTATGTTTGAAATGACAAGATATTCAGTTTGAAAAAATAGATCATATATTCTTGAAAGTTTCACCTACCAAAGGAGTTATCAGATTTAGCCATCATGGTAAATTGAACCCGAGGTACATTGGGCCTTTCCAAATTGAGAAGAAGATTGGTGACGTTGCTTATATATTGTCTCTACCACCAATTATGTCCAAAGTTCATCTAGTGTTTCATGTATATCGCTGAGGAAATATGTATTAGATCTAACTCATATTATTGATTTCTCAGAGGTCGAGGTGTAATCAAATCTAAGCTTTGATGAGAAACCTATTCTAATTATCGATCGAATGGTGAAACAAAATTTTAAGGACAAAATTTATTTTTATGGTTAAGGTTTAATGGAAGCACCATTCATCAGAAGATGTGACTTAGGAAGTTGAGGAGGATATGTGGCATCTTCACCTACATTTATTTAGAAAGTGATTGGTAATTTTAAAGACAAAATTTATTTTTTGATGATAATGATGTAACAGTTGGGTTTCAAAAGAATTCTAAAAGTTGCAACTGCTGCCCCTTGCCTCCTTTCATCTCTCCCTTCCTCCTTTGCCATCCGCCATAGATAGCCAGAAGTCCTCCTTCTCTGCACCGATTTGCTCCCCCTCTCTCCCTCCTGTTCTATTTTGGTCTCTCTCCTTGCCATTTGTTGTAGAAGCCAACAAGCTCCCCCTCTCTTCACCAATCTTCACACACCACTCTCTATCTTTGTTTCTCATTCTCTCTCCTTCCCATCATCGCCACCACGAGCTCTTATTGCCGCTAGCTAGCTACCATCACTGCCACAATCATCGTCATCACTGCAGAGTTCTCCGCCATTGATGCGTCTACCTCCTTCAATGCATTGGTCCTCTCCCAACCGTGAGCATCCGACTCCCTTCGTACGCATCCACCTCCATCGACCATGGGCATACACCCCTTGGACGTGAGAAATTGTCAAGCTATTGTCAGTCCAACATCATCTACCTAGTCTGGTTCAGTAAATTTGTGTTTAAAGGCTATTTTTAATAGAAGGAAAAAATAAAAAGCTTATAAAAATTTTAAAATTTCAAATAAATTCAAGTATAGTATCTCAACCTCACTATAGTAATTTTTGAGCCTATTAGGATATAATAGTATAATAAAATTAAAAATTGAGTAATCTATCTATATGTTATTATTTTTAGATAGAAATTATTCGGAAGAAAGAACTTTTGGAATCCCTAATTATATGTTAATTTGGTTATGGTTAGAACATCATATTTATTATTTTTGATGTAGTAAGATGAATTTTAAAGAGGATTTCATATTTATAAATACTGAAATATTATATAAATGGCATGTTTAGTTTCGGTTATGAACTCTATGTGTTTTATATTATTGAATGTAGTAAACTATGTTTAGAGATATTCAATTGGACAGATTTGTTATCTTAGAAACATGTTTTTGTTTTATTTATATCCATGTTATCATTTTGTGTAATTATATTGCAAGTTTGGTTAGTTAAATGATGATGATATAAATATGTTATTTGTGTATAAAATGATGATAGGGTGTATAATAAAATGGTGTTATGATACATAAAATAAAGATGAAATGATAGTGTGTATACATGAAATGATAAGGTGTATATATTAATGATAGTTTGCATATGACATGATTTGATTGATATGAAAAAATGATATAATATGGTTGACCATAAATGATGATATCAAATGATGTAATTGACATGGGATGGTTGATATGGACATGATATGATATCATGATATGGTTATATGAACAAGACATGATGTGATAAATAAGATGATAAAAAACATGCTCATGCTTTGTGTTGTTTCGAGTGTGCCTATCTCTATTGTTTTACCACACAGATGTGTCACTATTGTTCTATTACACTTGGGTGTATGCCATAGTTTTACCATACAGATGTGTGTGACCATTGTTCTGTTATACATTGGGTGTATGCCATTGTATTATTTCATGTCTAATGTATGCCATTATTTAAGATAAATACTTGAAGCACACCTATCAACATGTTGCACCACAATAATAAGTGACTTATTAGATTCAATAAATTGTATAACTAAATTTTCTTTGTTTGGAACTATAAAAATGATTGTGCCTGTGACATACAATTTAGTTAGATTACATTAATGTTACATGAAATGTTAAGTATATTGTTTGTTTAATCTATTTAGATTAAATAGATGATATCTACGTTGATATATAAGAGGTCTTTTGATCATGTTTTTAGAACTTTAAATATATGACATGATATGTATGTACAGGAATATTTGATGAAACTTCTATGTTCAAGAAGTTAATATTAATGTATGGAATCTATATGACATGGATGACCTTGTTGTATGTTATTTGAGACTTATCTAGTTGTGGTGTACGGGTTAATCCAATCTTAGTTCTTGAGGTTTTTTATCCTACTGTCATGATTTTGAAAAAAATTTATTTTTCGCTATGTATATTGATGCCATTTTTTCGGGTCGCAACACCCATTGTTTACATGATCTTGTCGCTAAGATGACAAATCAGATGAGTCAAGCTAATATAACATATAAGAAAAAAAAGGAAGAAGCTTAAAGAGATACTAAAAAATGTTAAAACTTTTAAAAACTATGAATAAGTTCTTACACCCTGTTTGGTAAAAATATTAGGTACTTCTATCACGATCAATTTTAAAATTGATATTGATAGGAATCATTAAGAGATATTTGGTTAATTGTATCAATTTTAAAATTTGTAATATAAATAAAACATATTTTGTAATACAAGTGTCCACTTGTATTACTTTTGATATTGATACTCAAACATTTGAAAATATTAATATCGATATTGGTATAGTATCAAAAATGAAACTCTAACCAAACAGGGCATTAGGTATTGTAGTTGAACCACTTGTAAACATGTTACATATGTTGTAGATATAAATAAGAAGATACATATAGACTGCTTATATGTTGTCGTTAATTAGGTAATTTTTAACCTGCGATATGCTTAAACTCCCTTGTTACTCAAGGTGAGGTACTCAAAATGAGCAAAAAATGAGATTTGAATGATGCTTATATATGAGGATCATTCTATGATAGCAAGTATGCAACAAATTTCAAGGTTAACGATAAGGATAAAAAGAGAGAATGATCCAGCAACAAAGGGTTAAAATAATATGACATTCATCAGGAAAGGTAAGAATAAGGTTAAAAAGCTAATTAGTTATATTTGTATTGTGACTGTAGATATCATTCAAGACAAAGATCATGCAAGAGTCGAGCTCGAACATGAGTATCAAAATCTGACTGTTCAACTTCGGAGCGTAATGGTGATGATCTAAATAATGAATGAAGAAATTCCATCACGACATTCCATAGTCTAAGAACATTATCCTTAACCTTGGTCAACATGATTTATGAACAAATAGCACTACACATCTATAGCATAAGATAACAATCTAGAATGAACAAGTGTACAACACTCAGACAAAAACCAAAAACTTAGGACTCATCATTTGTGTTTGAATTATAATTATCAATGATCAAAGATATTATTTTTAACATGTTAGACAAAAATTATAAAACCGCTATGTATGAAAATCATAACAAATCATATTTTTGTATAAAATTATGTAGTCCAGAATAACATGATCCAAGAGTATGCACATACAATGGAAAAATCTAAACTATAATATTTTAAATCCCTTTTATTTGTAAATGGTAATACGTATTTTTTTATTTTTTATTTTTAAGGGCAAAATTCTTGTTTTAAAGTTCATGAACGATCGTATATACATCAATAGAGATCTTGACAGACCCGTTATACAAAAATAAAAACTGAGTCAAATGCTCATCCCTACCTGTACCTCGCATTGACCATTTATTTTCTTGAGAAAAGATTTTCTGAGTCAATATATAAGAATGACAGTTTCTTGAAATGTAAAGTTGCGAATCTAATTGTTACATTGCAAAAACATGCCCACTTCCGGCCGATGTGGCTATTAATATGAAATTTTCTTTTTAATCATCTTAGATTGAATTTTAATATGAAATTTTATCAAAAAAATTAGTGTAACCAAACGCCCCATGAGTTTCTTAACAGACGAATGAGAAGACATGTCAATTACAACCAAGAGAAAACGCCGACATCCGAGCTTTCAGATGTCATTCTAAGAGAAGTCTGCGCACAGCTCTTGTGACAACGCATTGTATCGAAGCCAAAAACTCAGCGCTCACTTTTGGCACCAATCCAAGAATGTTACAAGTCACAAGCCACAAATAACAAGTACTTCATACAATGCTTGAAATACGAAAGCAGAGGAGCCTGTGAAAGAGCAAAACTTTTGTAGCACCCGACCCACCTAAATTGGGTCACAATATCCATTGATATCCTCTTGACACTACAAATTACAAATAACTCAAAAGCTGGTTCTCAACTTGATGAAAACAGGGCATGAACATTTGCACAAATCCCTGCAGAGAACTGTTCTCAGTACCATCTGCTTGAAGGACTATTCTGCTGCGGAATCAGAGAGGGTAGCTAAGCATTACTCATACATGCCCTTCAAGTTTGAGGTTACACAAGGAAATCCTTGGTCACCTCAATATACTTCCTGTTTTTGACCCAGTTAGAACTGCTAAAAGCCTGTACGTCCACCTGTCTAACATCCCTGCGAGATCGTCGTAGAGGCTTGTTAAGTAAAAATTAAAAGGCTCGTGAAGCATTTGCCTAGGATGATGCTATTCATTCCTTTGAGTTTAGTTGAAAGATGTAGAAAGTGGAAACAAACATGACCTGTTAATGCAAATGTACCACCAAGAACTGCACATAGCCGAGTAATAAAATGAAGGAAGCTGCGCCGTTCCTCTTTAATTGTCACGGTAATAGGAGAAAGATCATACAAAAAGTACACAGCTGTCTCACAGAGAAAATACTTCAGGTAAGCGTCAATTAAAGTACAAGTAAATTCTTTCAGGAGAACAAATTTCCTACCCGGCCAACTCCTGTCCACTTCCTTCATGGGAACAAAATACTCGGTAACAGAAAACTGATTTGTTGGCAAGACAGCTTTTGAAAGGTACCTGTACTCAGTTGGAACAATCTGCATTGTAATGCAAAATACGGTTTCAGATATACCACCATTGGAAATATCACACGTTTCCTAAAAGATGTAAAAAAGAGAGAAACACAAGTCTTGAAGCCCGTGGTAGCCAGAAATTTGAAGATCTAGACATGAGTGCCAAGAAGTGCAATCCTTAAGTATCAAAATAACTTCACCTTTTTTAATGTCATCCTTCAATCAAAACTTCATTTTTTTTCTTTATTCTTGATACACCTGACTTGTGGTTGTGGTTAAGATTCTAAGATCTCTTTCTCATCCTTGCTAATGTATAAATATATTTTCATTTTCTTTAGTTCCAAACTTCTCATATAATTGTTTAAAATTCTCTTTTCTTGTTTTTCCTTCACCTTTTGCTATCTTATACTATTCATAAGCTTCCTTATCATCATACTAAGACAATATTTTATGCCAACTGCCCGTATCTTTTATTGCCTTTTGTACTTCTTCATTCCACAATCATTTCTCCTTTTTAAGTGGACTACATACTTTAGACGCTCTAAATATTTTTCTAGCAACCTAACAAATCTTTGAAACTATGTTCATCTGCATAGCATTGACTTTTACATCTATCTTCCAATCATCTACATTAATAAGTTCATTTTTAATGTCTCTTCACCTTTTCAAATTTCCATCATTTTACTATACACAATATTTCTTTTAGATGTGTTTATTTGTCTCTTGATCTTAACATCTAAAGACCAAAAACTACAGAAGTATGTTATATTGTTAAAACTTTACTGGTAACTTCGAAAGATATCCTATCCCTAATGTATCAAGTCTATCAATGTACCTTTTACGCAACTAAACGATTATTTTAAAAAGCATTAATCAACTAAATCACCCAACAAGATTATACAAGGAAGTCGAGATGAGGGGACCCACTGGTCACTAAGCCCAACTCACACCTCAATAACATAGCACAAGGTATCAAGGTTCACTTAGTCACCACCAGGCTGGATCGGGTCAGCTGACATGGTTAGTTTTTGAGCCGACCAGTCCCGGCAGCAACTAGGTCGGCTTGACCCAGTCCTAGCCTCTAATGGTGTTGCGCGACCAGGCACTGGGTCGCACCAACTGTCATGTGATCGTTGGCAGCAGCTGCCAAAAGTCACATGGTGGGTGGGGCACTCCAGGAGCCCCCCCCCCCCTTTGGGGCCTATTTAAGGCCCTTAAGGGCTTTCCTTTCCCCCATCCCTCTCTCTCTCTCTCACTCATTCTAAAGTTGTTCTCTAAGTTTCTTTGCTCTCTAGTTTAAGTTTGTGTTAGTTATCTTACTAATTTCCTTTTTGTTAGTTCACTTGTTATTTTTATTTTTTAAGTATTCTTCTTAGTTTGTTAAATTTCATTATTCGATATGTCTTCTCCAAACTGTGAGAGTTCCCATTCGACCCAAATGACTCGGCTTGGCTCCATTGCATCTTCGTGTCAATGAAGCAAAGAAAAATTAAATGTAACTATTGCGATAAAATTATTTATGACGAAACTTACTGGTTGAAGTATCATATTGCAAATATTAAAACAGATTTGAATCATCCCAAGATTCTTAATGTCCAACGCATCACAAAGAGAGATGAGATGATCCAACTATCATATGAAGCATCTTCCGATAATTCATTACAATCCACGTATAATAGCTATGGTGGATCCTTTATATCTTATTATAAGATGATTATACAAGTTAGTGATGAATATAATCAATTTATATATATGTTAAATATCTCATACTCTTTCACAATGTCATAGGAAGAATTACATACATTGTGTAGAGCAACAATACAATGTAACATTTGAGTGAAAGTTGAATAAAATAATTTTCTAGTCATATTTTCGATTTTTTCAAAATTTTTAGATAATTTGTTCTATTTTTCATGCAACTTTTTATTTTTAAATTTTTTTAAAAATAATAAATCTGATGGTCTGACTGGAATCAGGTTTGGGGCCGACCGACCCCGCACCGACCCCCGACCAACTTTTCCTTGATATATATATATATATATCTCAAAAAAACTCTTATGGGGTGTTTGGTTGCATGATAATAAAGGTTTTTGTTTTAATTTTTAAAAATTGTAAGAAAACTTGTTAAAAGAGGTGTTTGGTAACCATGATAATTTTATGTTTTAAAAGTGATTTTCTTCTTAAACAAAAAAAGAGGGTCTCACCTCTTTCTTTTTTCTTGTGATCCCCCACTTTGTTTGGTCATGTGTGGTAGTTACTCTTTTTTGTAATCACATCCCTCCAAACATGATAATTTTATGTCATGAGTTGGTTCACTTTTTATTTTAATACAATTTTTTATCATGAAAGTGTACAAAAAATTATCATGCAACCAAACACCCCATTAATTGCAATCAGATTTTTATTATTTGTGAGCATGTGCTAGATTCAAAGGAACAACCAATTTGATGGTTAGAAAATTGAAACACCAAACACATAGCAACGGCGACGAGAAGAAATCTCAAGTTTGACAAGCATTAGGGACTATACCATGGATTGATTTAAAACTTAAGTCTCTTTTGGCCTTTAATTAGGGACTATTCCCATTGATTTAGAAGAAAGTACATCCTAGTCCTTGATAGGTACGTGGGAACTCCTCCCATTGGTTTATGAATCTCATTAACTTGTAATTTGACATGTTTGCACATTACACATGCATAGCTGCCTCCCCAATAACTAAATGGGTATATACTCTTTTTTGTAGGTACTCTTTTTTGTAATCACATCCCTCCAAACATGATAATTTTATGTCATGAGTTGGTTCACTTTTTATTTTAATACAATTTTTTATCATGAAAGTGTACAAAAAATTATCATGCAACCAAACACCCCATTAATTGCAATCAGATTTTTATTGTTTGTGAGCATGCGCTAGATTCAAAGGAACAACCAATTTGATGGTTAGAAAATTGAAACACCAAACACATAGCAACGGCGACGAGAAGAAATCTTAAGTTTGACAAGCATTAGGGACTATACCATGGATTGATTTAAAACTTAAGTCTCTTTTGGCCTTTAATTAGGGACTATTCCCATTGATTTAGAATAAAGTACATCCTAGTCCTTGATAGGTACGTGGGAACTCCTCCCATTGGTTTATGAATCTCATTAACTTGTAATTTGACATGTTTGCACATTACACATGCATAGCTGCCTCCCCAATAACTAAATGGGTATATACCTCCCTTTGACTCTAGAGTTGGAATCCTACACCATCAGGGGCATAGTATGACATTGGGGTCTTTACCCTTTTTGAGATGGACCTTTGTATGCCAACCTCAAGGACATTGGGATGTGTCTAGGGACAGCCGCTCAATTAATCTATATGTTATAATTCTTTTAGATTTTGCCAAAACGTAAGGGCATGCACAAGGCCAACCACCAACTAATTTTGATTGTTTGGTCAACTAGTAAATTTTTATTTAAATTTAGTTGAGACATGGGGCCTGCCATGAGGCCCACCCTAGCATCATTCTAAACAAGATGTATTTGCTGATTTTATGGATTTACAATGGCCATCCAGCCTGTTCATGAACTGTCTAGACCTCAACGGGCTATAGTAAGCATAACTATCTACACATTGCAACGGTCAAACCTTATTGTAAGAACTCTCTTCTTTCTCTTCCTGCCAGACATCTATTGATGTCCTCCTCACTTCTGCGCAACAATGGCCTGTGCTCTTTGATCATCAAAGGTACCCAGTCCAGGTGTAAGGGTGCTGTCAGACCCTACACAGGTGATTGTTCAAAGGGACTTAAATGATAATGGGAGTGGGATGATCATTGGACTGCCTTTGGGTGCCATCTTGCTCACCTTGCCCTCTTCGTCAGGTGGACCTCTCCAATGGGGACCAATCGCAGTAATAGAGAGACCGTCAGGGTCTTTCTTCTTCCAGTTCTTGATGAACAGGGGAGTGTTCGGCTTCTTCTCCAGCATCCACTCATTCTTCTGTCTCTTTCTCCTATGGCTACTGATGTCAGTGGCCTACCAAGGAGCTTCTACGACACCTTCCCTCTACACTGACAGCAGATGAGAATGCCCTGAACTCTCCCTTGGTCGCCAATGGTTGTAGCTTGCCTGGAAGAAACTGCTAGCACCTCAGGTTGCCGATGATGCCTTTGGCCTGCTGCAGGAGCTTTGGTGTCACAGATGATGCCTATGGCCTACCACATGGGCTCTCCAACTACTCCTCTGTTCTCCAGGGTGCTTTGCTCACAATGGCAATGGTTGCAACCTCCATGAGACTTCTCTTCTTCATCTCTTTTCTCTTAGGAACCCTTAGCACAATGCTGTGGGGTGTTTATATAGGACAAGAGGCCTTTCTGTTATCAGGAAGGACTCTTGCAGTCAACACCTTCTCTGGAAGGCAAGTCCAGTGCTTGGTGGGAGTCCTTGAAGCTTCTAATCCCGCTGGATCCTTGATATGATCCTTCCTAGCTATTTTTGAGAACCGTCAGGGTACTTATCCTTGCTCGTTGTATACCCTTGACCTCCTTATGGCCCTCCAAAGCCTGAAGAGTAGCTGGGAGGTCAAGGAGACAACTTACGCTACTGGAAGAGGTCTGACTAGATGTCGATATAGGTTTCCGGCAGTCTGGGGGAAGTCCTAGAGAAAGCCGGCTCCTAATAATGGCAATCGCGATGGCTCTGGGAGGTCGCGATAACTCCTACGTATCTCCTAGGATCTTTTGGCCATATCTTAGACCTGTTGCGCTGAGTTGTACTTCTGGAAGCTCTTTGACTGCCGATGGGAGCCGTGCAAAGCTGGGATCTGTCGACTTCCTTCTTGGACATCAACAATCAGTAAGCCTGCCTTATCCAAAGCTTCCTAGCTATTCCTTACGCTCCTGCAAGATCCTGTCTGACCTGCTGCCTTACGGACATGTTAGTTGGTCAGTCATTGCCTCCATTGGTTGCCAAACTGGGCCATGGCAGCTGCCAGCTTTCCCGAGGACTCCTACTGCCATCCGGGGACCTCCATGATAGGCTCCAACCAGCCATTATCGTCAAAGATGGCAGGAATTGGCTTTGCGCATATCCGTTGAAGTGGAGAGGGAGTCAGGCAATGCTGGTAACTGGCCCGTCCACAGTTGACCAGGCCAAACTCAAGGGCAGATCAGTATTTGGGCGAGGGACTAGTGGACCAGAATGGATCTTTTAATGGACTTCTCAATATAAGACAAGATCAGCCCACTTACTGAAACATGTATGGGCCATAATCGAGCCATATGAGCCGATGCTTCATCCTTTTAAAATGACATCAACCCAAATCCTAGTAGGATTAGGAGGGGCACACAACTGATTGGGATTTGAATGGGTTTTGGATTTGTGTTTACTCCTTTGTTATACCAATTGGATTGTCCTCTGATGTTAATTGCACCAGATAGCCCTCTCTTCTTCCTGTGTAACTGTGACTGGACCTGCTCCTTCTCTCACCTGTTGGGTCTACCCTTTGAGATAC
This sequence comes from Cryptocoryne crispatula var. balansae, assembly GCA_036172225.1. Lineage (NCBI taxonomy): Eukaryota > Viridiplantae > Streptophyta > Magnoliopsida > Alismatales > Araceae > Cryptocoryne > Cryptocoryne crispatula. Next base: position 22,458,327 of record CM069920.1, read on the forward strand.
ACCTCTTCCTCTTGCTGTGCACCTGCTATCTGGGCAAATCTGGACCCTAGAAGGGCTTGGGCCTCTCTGTTTGGCCATCGGTGGTGGCAGTATGGGGAAAAGCTCTTCTTATTTCTTAATTTTTCAACAGCAGTTCCTGGTATAGTTTATTTTATTCGTTCTTTGGTGTCTTGGTGTTTTATGATAGTGCTAGGACCTTGTGGGAACCTCGTTAAATCTTTTTGTATTTTGAAAAAGATTTGTTTTGTGTTTGAAATACCGACGTCTGAATATTTTAATAAAAAAGGTGATAACCCATAAAAGTACTAAATAGTCCAAGACTCCAAGTGATATTGTAAAAGTATAGAATCGAGGTTCGGGTTACGTGAAAATTTGTTTTTAACCCCTCTTCATCGGATGGTGTGAATATCCAATATTCATTAACAAAAAAGGAGATAACCCATAAAAGTACTAAATAATCCAAGTTATATTGTAAAAGTATAGAATCGAGGTTCGGGTTACATGAAAATTTGTTTTTGACTCCTCTCCATCGAATAGTGCTAATATCCAATATTCATTTACATCAAACAACTACTCAAACACCTTTGATTAATTGTCATAACGATTTGTTTGTCAAGAGTGTGCACATCTAAATAACGAAAGAAACACAAAGGGCTCCGACCTTTCAGACCCGATGAGATGAGAACAAATATTTTTATTTAATTTGTTAAGAGTTTGATTTTATTTATTTTGAAGTTTCAGATTTGGGTTTGTTTGAGTTTGAATGTTGTTTGGTTTGAATTTGTTTGGGTTACTTTTATTTTAATTGGTCGAGTTTGTTTTGTTTTGTTTTGAGTTTTGATGAAAAGATGTGCTGACCAATCCGATTTGTTTAGGTTTAGTTGACATGTATTAAGTCATTTTTATGTTTTCTTATGTTAGTTGGTGTTTTGCTACCGATTTGAATATGTTCGGTATGTTTTAAACGTTTTAAACTTTTAGTTTAACTTGATTAAGTTCAAACTTCATAGTGTTATAAAATCTGTTTTTCATGTTTTGAGGTGGATTTGGAGTGTTTTAATATGTTTTGATGTGTTTTATTTGATTGGTATTGAATTATTTGGTTTTCACTAAAGAATTAGATTCCATTGGATTAAGTGTTTTGAATTTGAATTTTCAAATTACATTAAGCTTTGAGTTTTTCATTGTATTTTCAGATTAAGTGACTTGTTTTAGGGTACATTTTCAGATTGGTTTAAATAAATTTTCTAATTTGCTTTATTTATGTTCATCTCAGTTTGGTTCGCATCCTATCCAGTCCGTTGGGCTATGCATCAATTGCCCGGTCACACCAAGTTAAGTCGGCACTTGAATCTTCAATGCATTGCATGCTCATGTCGGTGTGCATCAATCCGCAGTTCATATGAGCTGAAATCTGAAGATGGCGGTTTCCTTACCCCCCCCCAAGGTGTATTTCCATAGGATAAAAGAAAAAAATGACATTACGATGGTATGCCAACCCATCTTTGATCGAATAGAATTTACCTCTAATATAGCTAAGTCTTTTGACTTGCCACACCAGGGGAAGGATCCGTTAACAATGGGAGCCGACCCGTGCTTACGTCCAAGATGCGACATGCCGGGTCAAGCCCCGGTTAGCCGTCCAAGGTGGAGCATCCAGTTGTGGATTAACTCTTTATTTAATTCAGCATTTCGTATTTTGAATTTAATTAGAGTTGATTTTACATCCAAAGCCCAATGGGCCAGCTTGGTGTGTCAATGGCACAATGGGCAGGTCTTCAAGTCATGTCGGCCTGGTTGGCCCATTTTCAGCTTCTTGGACCCTGTCTGCCTATTTTGCACCCTGTTTGGACTAGAGTTGAGGGCCACCCCTTCAGCCCTTGACCCATCATGTGAGCCAAGGGGTTCAGGCCGCCACCCCTAACCCGGTCCTCACAAGGACCTGTTTTGCCTTGACCAAATCAGCACCTGTTTTAACATTGATCCAACACCTGTTTTGGTACTGAACCAGCACTTGTTTCTTTGCACGTCTGTCCTTGCTATAGCAGCAGGCTAAGTGGACCTCAAAGGGACTAAAATGGACCTGTTTTGGCCTGTTTGGATGGGCTGTCTAGGGGTCTGTGCAGGGGCAGGTTTAGGACAGCTTTTAGGATGCACAAAGGGCGGGCAAACTGAGGGCCCACCCATGTAGTCTCGGCCCATCCGGTGGATTCAGAGAATCTCAAAGCATTGACCCTCACCTTAAACTCTAAAAGGAAGGGAGAAAGAGATGTTTGGGGTCTGTTTTGTGGTCCGAAACAGGTTCTATTTTGGGGTCAATGGGCTGACATAGGAGACTGCAGCAGGTGACCAGACAAGGGATGATTAAGGGGTAGTACAGGGGCTGTTTGGGTGACTGACTAGGTTCTGTTTTAGAAGACCAGCAAGGGGGCTTCTATGGAGGAATGTGTAGGACCTGTTTGGGTGCTGCACGAAGGAGCCAAAACAGGTGATTCAAGGGGACAAAACAGGTGCTGTCCAGGGGCTGTGCAAAAGGACTGAACAGGGTCTGTTTTGGGGTTTTTCTTTTTGAATGGCCAGACAAGGGAGGCAGAGGGGGTGTTGCAAGCCGTTTAGGGGCATGATTGGGGACAGCAAGGAGAGCCTTTTGGATGGCTAAATGGGGTGCACAAGGGGCCTGTGTAAGGGGACTGAACAGGGTCTGTTTTGGGCCAAGAGGGAGGCCGAACCAGGGGGAGAAGGGGCTTTTCCCATGTGTTTATGGGGTGCACAGAGGGGCTAGAGAGATGGAAAGAGAGGAAGGAGGGGAGGAGAAAATAAAGAACTACATCAGGCCTGTTTTCTCTACCTTTCCCTCTCTTTTTTGTTGTCCTGGCGCAGGGACTGCTGGAGGATGAAGGCTGACGTGCCTCCTCGTCCTTTGAGCATAGGTACTGCTGGAAGGAGATGACCTTGCTGCCGCCGCTGCTGCTGCTGGGTGTTGGTGCAGAAAAGAGCAAGCTGTGCTGTTGTTGCCAAGCGCTGGCTGCTGTTGCTCCTGCTACTGGAAAGAGAAGATCGCTCAGGCTTTGCTGTTGTTGATGCTGCTGCTGCTGCTGGAGGGAGGGCAGGCCGCAGGGGAGCAGGAGGAGAAGAATGCGCCCAGGAGAAAAAGCTAGCTGGGGTGTAGTGTGCGCACAAACCAAGTGAGGGAGAAGCTGTGTGCGCACAGGAGCTGGTGAGGAGAGAGGAGGGAGCTCCTGCTGTGGGTGTGCGCACAAGGCTGGCTAGGGGAGAGGAATGTGCTCACATCTGATGCGGAGAAAAGGAATGGCGCGCAGCTCTTTTTTTGTTCTCCAAGTCTCCTGCTGAGGGTGGAAGTCTAAGGAGATAAGGCTGTTTGGAGATAAGGTGAGGAGTTTCAATGTAAGAAGTCTAGCCAAGGAGGTCTTCTACTCAAAGGGGAGGCCTACCAAGATGATGAGCGCATGGATGAGGTGAGGGAAAGAGTGGGCTGCACACAGGTGAGGTGAGAGCATTGATTGTAGAATCGCCGGAATTGAATCGGATCGGTCGATCGACTGATCCCTGCGGAAGGTCCGATTCTAGGAGAATTCCGCTGGAATCGGACTGAATCGGTCGGAATATTCAGCCTGGAATCGGTCGATCCGACCGATTCTGCCTAAAATTGGTCTGGCTGGTCCAGTTCAATTCCCAGACCAATTCCGGACCGAGAATCGAACCGATTCTAGCCCTAAAGGGCCGAAATTGACTGCCAGGGTCAATTCGCACGCATCCAACAGCCTGCGGCGACCAGAGAGGTGATTCCAGGGAAATTCAACCCTTGATTCTGATTAATCCGGCCATTCCGAGCTCGATCCCAGCTGTCAGCGCCGATTCCAGCGCGATTCCGACGATTCCAGTGGCGATTCCGGCAATTCTAGCCGATCCCTTCAGGGGATTCCACCAATCCAAGCTCTGATCCACCTCGATTCAACCTTTTCTTCGATCCTTGGAAGATTGTCAGTAAGATTTCTTCGTCGAAAATCACGTACGTCCATTTTTACGCATTTTTTGACGACTCTGAGCATGATTAAACTCGGTGATTTCCGACCAAACAACTTCGTTCAAGTTGTAAGAACATCGCTTGGATGTTCTTTGTACGGGAAAAAGTCCAAAAACCCCATATGCCTATTTTTTATGTATTTTCGACGAGTCCGAGCATGGTTAAACTCGCTGATTTCCAACCGAACAATTCCATTCAAGTTGTTAGAACATCAATTGGATATTCTTTGTACAGAAAAATTTTTGAAAATCTCGAACGTCGATTTACGACCCTTTCTGGCAAAGACGTAACCCTCTAAACATACTGAATAGTCTGTTCGATGGACTGTCTGCTTCCCAAACAGCTCCTAAAACAATTTATAGGATGTTTAATAATTTTCTATGCATTGTTTACATTTTTTGCAGGTATAAGCAATGGCCGATCAGGGTGATGTAGCACCAGCACGTCCTTCTGACATGAGTTGGAAACACTGCCATATAGTAGACACAACCAGAAAGAGAGTGCAATGCAAGCGGTGTGGGAAGGAGATGAACGGGAGTGTGTTCCAACTGAAATAGCATATTGTCGGAATAAGTGAGAATGTTACAAAATGTGATAAGGTACCGAGGGAAAAGAGTGAGGAGATGAGAGGCAACATGACAGATAGAGCCTCTCAACGGTCTATTAGAATTGAGTAGAGGGAGGAGTTGCACAATGAGCTACTTGAGAGGATGGACCAAGAATTGCCTACATACAATGGGAAAGGCAAGCGGAAGGCACCAACCGAGCCGAGCCAAAGAGTGAGGACGACTCCACGGACTTCAAGATTAGACATGCAAGGCACGCTAGCAAGCGTGCATCTACTGTGGAGGAAGACAGGAGGAGGGGAGCAGGAGGGTCAGGGTCCAGAGCTGACCCAGTTCTTAGCCGATCAACATCGACTCGTCCTACCCGAGACCGGGAGAGTGAGGAATGGAGACAGGAGCCACACCGCCATTCTGCCAGCATTGTTCGTCGTCTCGCGAGATCTCGCGAGAATCTCGGTCTCGCGAGCAAGGCGATATCCGAGACACCCGAAACCCATGGCGAAGCACCTCGCGGGTGTATAGAGGCAAAGATCCCTTGTCCTGGCCGGCGGAAAGGGGCAAAGGAAAGTGTGTTTGCCGGTCGGCCAAAGGGCCCCTCACCCCGCATGCAAGGCATCGTAGCGGGGGTGCTTAAAACCCCTCGCCAGACCCCGAAGGAAGCCATAGGAGAGCCATAGAGACTTACCAAGGCACGGGCGACCGAGCTCGACGCTCTCTCCCTCATCTCCAGGCTCCGGCTGTCACAACGGCAACTCTGGCTGTCACGGCGGCATCCAACGACGGCGGCAACCAAAGGCGGCAACTCTGACAGTGGCAGCGACCTTCGGCGACGGCTCTGATGGCAGCGGCAACCTCCGGCGACGGCTCTAGTAGCGGCGCCTACCTCCGGCGATGGCGTCGCGTGCACTGGAGTCGCGGCCCTGCGGGAAGAAGCCAAGCAGGCCATCAAGCAGGACTCGGGAGGGCACTCGTGGTCGCGGCCCCGCAAGTCGCTACGAGAAGAGGTAATACATAATCGACGTTAGCGTAATACGTAATACGTAATCGAAATACGTTAACATAATATGCAATCGACAGTAACGTAATACGTTAACATAATACGTTAGCATAGTACGTAATACGTAATCGTAATACGTTAACATACCTAACGTTAACGTCGATTATTAATAATTATTAAATATTAATTTATTTTTAATATTTATTATAATAACATTGATTAAGTATATATTAAGTATTTGTAATATTTTTAAGTAAGATTTATAAATATTTAAATCTTAAGACCTACTTAAAATATTAAGTATTAACTTAATACTAAAGAAGATAAATATAAAGTATTTTAAGTATTAATTTAATACTGATAAATTTATTCTAGTAGATAAGCTATCGGTTCCAACTCTGATACCAATTTGCCGAGCGTCTTTTTTCCTTTAACAGTAGGCGAAGAAGTAAGAAGAAACGAGGAAGAAGCGACCGTCGTAGCAACTTGCGGCGAGACTGTCATCGCAACTGGTAGCGATGGCAAGCAAAAATGTAGTGATGAAGACCAAAGGAAAGCAAGTAGAGACGCGGAAGAGACACTCAAAGATCACACATTTTCAAACTATTCTTATTTCTGAAGCTTACATGGTGCCTCTTACAGACTGACTTACAAGTTTTTATATAAGACTTCAATCAACACTATTGCAGACTTCCGAGGACATGAAATCCGAAAACCGTGGGCTCAAAACCAGGTGCGCCCATGGTTTTACAACAGTTATTCGATCAGCTCCCCGAGGCTCAGATCGAATAGTACCTTAGATTAGACCTCAAAGGTTGTATTTATCAAAGCGGGTGCATCTTTGGGCCCCATCGTCCTTTGATTCGATACCCTTTGTCGGTCGACAAAATAAAGTGACAAAATTTACAATTATTGTCCTTGATGGTGTAAGTGCCGTTACTGCTCCATCTCATCTGCCCAACTGCTGAATGCTTCTCACCATATTGTTTTTCCGATTGACCCCAAAATATTTGTATTTAATTGCTTGTGGTATCCATGCCCTTGGCCACGGTGACTTCTATGAACCATCTTTGCTTGATCGCGAATCATTATTCTTCCGTCTGTCCAGCTTGGAACATCAATGGGCCATCTGCTTTCATTTTTTATATGTAAAATATTTTCCCTTGTTCATCATTTATATTTATTGTCTCATCGAGCTCCTGATATTCTATGTCAAAGGAGTATTGTGGTCTCATCCTCCATATTTGTATTGATGCGAATGTATTTCTAATGGTAACTTCAGTTAAGGTTGCCGTTATATCTATTTCAAAGCCTTATATTAATAATGGGATCCATCCTGCTATAGTTTTAACTATCATAGGGAAATTTAGGTTATTAATTTGTTCTCTTGTAATTATTAGTTTATTTATAACTCCTTGTTCAAGAGCATGGATTGTTTGATCATCGATTTCATGATGTACTAATATTATTCTTTGCTTGCCTATGTTTTTTGTTATACAATCTTTATATTCTTGTAATAATGGTAGGACTGTGTCATTCCATATTTTGTTGTCAATGAGAGTTTTAATTTCTGCTGGCAGATTTTTATTAATATATTCATAAAGTGCCATTGTTTTTTTTTGAAGCACATTAGAGAATATAGTTGTGTTTTCCATGTAATTTATAATATTTAATTGTTCTTATGGTTCTTCATTATTGATATTTTTCTCAATAAAGAGAATTAAATGATTATTGAAAATACCAGAATAGTTGCTTCTTTCTATCATATTTTGCTTTTTGAGTTCTATTATTTGGTTTTGAAGTGTCACATAGATATTTTGATGATGATGATTATTATTTTCTAGCATTATAATATATTCTTCCATGGTTCAAAGGGCTGTTATATATTCTGAGTTGCTCTGCAAGCCTCCGGTTACTTTCCATAATTTGTTTAGATTTTCATAAGTTTTTTTACTTAAATTATTATTGCTCCGGTAAGAACTTCTAGCTTGAGTTATTTGGTGTATTACTTGTTAGTTTCCTGCTTTTGGCATATCAATAATAATATTTCCTTCTGCAAAATTGATATTTATTTTTTGCTCATCTTTATTAATAGGTGTAATATAGGAATTTATTAAGATATTGGTTCTAGGCATTATATTTGAAGAAGAGGCTGCATTGCTGCCTTTATTTGCCATAGCTGTTTGGAAAAAATTATTCTTCGTTCTGAAAATATCGAGATAAATAATCAGCAACCATATTTTGATGTCCCGGTAGAAAATGTATTGAGTAACTATAATCTTCTAACTGCATTAACCAGCGTACTCTTCGACTATTTTGATCTTCTTTTCGATTTTTAATGTAATGATAAACTCCTTTATTATCGGTATTAATTTTAAAAGTGGTTGGTAGTAACCAATATTTAAAACTTTTAATGATTTTTAATATAGCTAAAAATTCTTTTTCCTATGTAGAATAATTTATTTCAGGTTTAGAGAACTTTTCAGAATTATATCCAACTATATCCTCTTTTTCTACGGTTAATATTCCTGCCCAGTATAGTTGATACTACTAATTTATCAGTTTCTTTTGGTATGATGGTTTTCGGGATCTTTGTTATTATAGACTTGATATATTTAATTTCTTTATTTGCTTCTTGAGAGAGTGTAATTTTTATTTTATCCGTTTCCCATCGCGTTATAATTTTATCATTTTATTTTTTATACTTTTTGTTTTCTGAATTGATTTTTCCTTGTAATTCTTTTGTTAATTCTCTTAATCGAGGAATATATTTTCTTGCATAATTTAGAATTCCTATAAAACTTTGTAATTGCTTTAAAGTTGTAAAGGTATCTGGGAACTCTTTAATTTTACTTATAATATGACTTTGGAGTTCTATAGATCCTTGGCCAATGATCTTACTGAGGTATTCTATTTTTTGTTTACAAAGTTCAATTTTTTGGGTGATAAGATTATACCTTTTTATGAGAATTTCTCTTATTATTTGTAAATGATGTTTATGTTCATTATAGTTATCAGAGAAGACTAATATATCATCTATATAGACTATAATAAAATTATCATAATCTTTAAAAATTGAGTTCATCCATTTTTGAAAAATTTGTGGAGCATTTTTTATTCCGAATGCCATTACATTCCATTCTAGATGTTCATAAGGTGTAGAAAACGAACTTAGTTCCTTAGACTCTTGGTCTTCTAATCTTATTTGCCAAAAACCTGATTTAGCATCAAATTTGCTGAACCATTTTTTGTTTTGTAATTTTTTTAAGATACTATCACAGCTAGGTATATGGAAACCATCGAATTTTGTATGTTCATTTATTTTTTTATAATTTATTACCATTCTTGCCTTTTCTCTTTTTTGTTCAGAGTGATTTCTTACCATAAAGGCAGGAGATATACGAGGACTTCTACTTGGTTGGATTAGTTTCATTTGTTTTAATTCTGTAATTTGCTTTTGAAATTCTAGCACATCTTCTTTTGAATAAACTAAAGGTTTTGTTCTTAGATTTTTTCCTTTATGTTCTGGCATAAGTTCTATTTTACAATATCTTGGGCTTCTATCAAATAATTTTAAAGGGTTTTCAAAGAATAGTTCAGTTAAACTGTTTATATAAACGTCTTGGAAATTTTCTCTGCATATATTTATTAGAAATTTAAAGATCTTTGGTACTATAAAGTATCGAGGTACTAAATTTTTTTTATTATTTTTAGTAAAGGTGTTAAACATTTTATCAATTGTAATAGGTGAATATTTATTTATGAAATTGTTACCTATGATCATATTTCATAGTCCTTTTATTATATATACTTCAGGAATGATAAATTCTTCTTCAATTTCATTCTGATCTAAAATATATATAGATATGCTTCTTGATATTTTATTAGAGTTCGTGTTTCCTGCTAGACCGCTAAACAATTGTGATTTTTTTAACTCTTCATTGTTGGTTATGGGCCAAAAATTTTCTTCTATAATGTTTTTTGTAGCTTCTGAATCTAATATGGGAAAAATGTTATAGTTTTGCCCATTTCCTAATTTAATTTTAATACATATTCTGTTTATCTGCCTTGTGATTGTTTCCATTAAATAAAATTATAGATTTTATTTATTATAAGATCTGCTAGTTTGTTTTTCTTTTTAATTCTGATATTGACGTGTTTTCAAAGCTTTTGATTATAATTGTTATTTCTCCACTGTATGTGGATTTTATGGTTCCTTTTATAATTTGTAAGTCTGCGTTTTTTAACCAACCGTTTTTTCCTTTTATTATACCATAAAATTCTTCTAAAATCATAAAACCTAAACCAGTATATAATATTTTTATTTCTCTAGGTTGTAAAGTTACATTTTCGTTTGAAAATAATGTAAAACCTATTTCTGATTTTTCTGGCCATTCAACATTTTTATCATATTCGATGACATAAATTTTATAATCTTTGAATAAATATTCTTTTACTTCTCTATTAAGGGGTCTTTCCATTATAATCATATTTAACGAATCTGTTAGAATTTTTTCTACCGTTACTTGTTTTGATTCAATCGTGAAAATAATACTATAAGGATTTATTGTAATTGGATTATATTGATTTAAGATATCCTTACCAATTATTAATGTTACATCATCGGGAGAGGTATAAAGAGTTTTGAATTTTAGACTATGTAAGTCTTTATTAACATCTTCGATTCTTATTTCATTGATGATGGCAATATTTTCAAAAGTTACTATATTACCATCGAATGTTATATACTGTTCTATATGTTTACTTTTTTCGATATTATCTTCTATGAGTTTACTGTTAATATGTGACATAGAGGCTCTAGTATCGATGATAGCATTAATCCAGATAAATTTAATTGGACTTATTTTTACTTGTACTTTAATCGTGGTTAATTTAGGATAATATTTTTTTAGCTATAGCCATTATTTCATTTTGATCATGTTTTAGATATTTTTCTATGCAATAAGAGTATCGGGGTTGTTCTATATCTTCTTCATCAATATCTTTTATCGTTAATCTGCTAGAAGGATTTTCTAAGTTTTTTAGTTTAATTTGTTTACTATCTATTATCAATTCTCTACTTATTTGAGGTTTGTTTTTTGTTTTAAATCTTCTAAGGCTATGCCATTCTTTTGGAACACTAATTTTGTCTATTTTTTATTCAATTATTTCAGAATAATTTTGTTGGTCCTCTAACATTATTATATTCTGATTTACTAGTCTAGTTGGCATGTCGTTATGTTCTGATAGACTAGCTAAAAGCTTAGTAGTTATTGTTAATGGTTTACTTCCGAGAGTCATTTCTATATTTCTAAGTTCATGATAAATATATAAACCTTCACCTATGTTTTTATCATTTAAACTTATCGAGTATTGGGAAAATATTCTAAATTTAAGATATTGATAGATTAAATTACTTTAAATCATTCCAATTATAGATTGCGCTGGATTTATAAACCTTTTATCTGCTATTATGATTGTTGTTGGTGAGTCTATTCCTTTCCTAAAGTTTGCTTTTATAGTAATATTTATAGCTCCTAGATGTAGATATTTAATTTTATCTTTTCTTTTAGAATTTTTTAACATTTGGGTTATTTTGTCTTTATTTATGATTTGAATGTTGGTAATAGATCTATTAATTTCTACCGAATCAATTGTTTGTTCAAATCTTTCTACTAATAATTTATCTTTTCTCCATAAATTCCATTTTAACTTATAAACTTTACTTTTCTCTATTTCCCAAGGTGTGTTTTGAATTTTATTATAAATCTCTTCATTGAATATTATGGTTTGTTGATTTTGGTCGTCCTGATTATGCTCTATTTGATATATTTCGGAGGTTGAAAAGGGTCATCATATTCATCTATAAGATATACTATTTCACTGTTACTATCATAGTATTCTCCAACAGTGTAAGTATATATTATATCATCTTCGCTTTCTGTTATTAGCTGGAATTCATAATGTTCAATGTCAGACAACGGAGCCTCTTCTTCAAATATAATGCCTAGAACCAATATCTCAATAAATTCCTATATTACACCTATTAATAAAGGTGAGCCAAAAATAAATATCAATTTTGCAGAAGGAAATATTATTATTGATATGGCAAAAACACAAAACCAACAAGTAATACACCAAATAACTCAAGCTAGAAGTTCTTACAGGAGCAATAATAATTTAAGTAAAAAAACTTATAAAAATCTAAACAAATTATGGAAAGTAACCGGAGACTTGCAGAGCAACTCAGAATATATAACAGCCCTTCGAACCATGGAAGAATATATTATAATGCTATAAAATAATAATCATCATCATCAAAATATCTATGGCACTTTAAAACCAAATAATAGAACTCAAAAAGCAAAATATGATAGAAAGAAGCAACTATTCTGGTATTTTCAATAATCATTTAATTACCTTTATTGAGAAAAATATCAATAATGAAGAACCAGAAGAACAATTAAATATTATAAATTACATGGAAAACACAGCTATATTCACTAATGTGCTTAAAAAAAAATGGCACTCTGAATATATTAATAAAAATCTGCCAGCAGAAATTAAAACTCTCATTGACAACAAAATATGGAATGACCCAGTCCTACCATTATTACAAGAATATAAAGATTGTATAATAAAAAACATAGACAAGCAAAGAATAACATTAGTACATCATGAAATCGATGATCAAACAATCCATGCTCTAGAACAAGGAGTCATAAATAAACTAATAATCACAAGAGAACAAATTAATAACCTAAATATCCCTATGATAGTTAAAACTATAGCGGGATGGATCTCATTATTAATACAAGGCTTTGAAATAGATATAACGACAACCTTTACTGAAGTTACCATTGGAAATACATTCCCATCAATACAAATATGGAGGATGAGACCACAATACTCCTTCGACATAGACTATCAGGAGCTCGATAAGACAATAAATATAAATGATGAACAAAGGAAAATTATTTTACATATAAAAAATGAAAGCAGATGGCCCATTGATGTTTCAAGCTGGACAGACGGAAGAATAATGATTCGCGATCAAGCAAAGATGGTTCATAGAAGTCACCATGGCCAAGGGCATAGATACCACGAGCAATTAAATACAAATATTTTGGGGCCAATCGGAAAAACAATATAGCGAGAAGCATTCAGCAGTTGGGCAGATGAGATGGAGCAGTAGCAGCACTTACACCATCAAGGACAATAATTGTAAATTTTGTCACTTTATTTTGTCGACCGACAAAGGGTATCGAATCAAAGGACGATGGGGCCCAAAGATGCACCCGCTTTGATAAATACAACCTTTGAGGTCTAATCTAAGGTACTATTCGATCTGAGCCTTGGGGAGCCGATCGAATAACTGTTGTAAAACCATGGGCGCACCTGGTTTTGAGCCCACAGTTTTCGGATTTCATGTCCTATGAAGTCTGCAATTGTGTCGATTGAAGTCTTATATAAAGACTTGTAAGTCAGTCTGTAAGAGGCACCTTGTAAGCTTCAGAAATAAGAATAGTTTGGAAGTGTGTGATCCTTGAGTGTCTCTTCCGCGTCTCTACTTGCTTCCCTTTGGTCTTCATCGCTACATTTTCGCTCGACATCGCTACCAGTTGCGACGACAGTCTCGCCGCAAGTTGCTACGACGGTCGCTTCTTCCTCGCTTCTTTCTACTTCTTCGCCTACTGTTAAAGGAAAAAAGACGCTCGGCAAATTGGTATCAGAGCTGGAACTGATAGCTTATCTACTAGAATAAATTTATCAGTATTAAATTAATACTTAAAATACTTTATATTTATCTTCTTTAGTATTAAGTTAATACTTAATATTTTAAGTAGGTCTTAAGATTCAAATATTTTTAAATCTTACTTAAAAATATTACAAATACTTAATATATACTTAATCAAAGTTATTATAATAAATATTAAAAATAAATTAATATTTAATAATTATTAATAATCGACGTTAACGTTAGCTACGTTAACGTATTACGATTACGTATTTCGTTAACGTCGATTACGTATTACCTCTTCTCGTAGCAACTTGCGGGGCCGCGACCGCGAGTGCCCTCCCGAGTCTCACCCGATGGCCTACTTGGCTTCTTCCCGCGGGGCCGCGACTCCAGCGCACGCGACGCCGTCACCGGAGGTTGCCGCCGCCGTCAGAGCCGTCGCCAAAGGTCGCAGCCGCTGTCAGAGTTGCCGCCTTTGGTCACCGCCGTCGTTGGACGCCGCCGTGATAGCCAGAGTTGCCGTCGTGACAGCCGAAGCCTGGAGATGAGGGAGAGAGCGTCGCAGCTCGGTCGCCCGTGCCCTGGTAAGTCTCTATGGCCCTCCTATGGCTTCCTTCGGGGTCTGGCGAGGGGTTTTAAGCACCCCCGCTACGATGCCTTGCATGCGGGGTGAGGGGCCCTTTGGCCGACCGGCAAACACACCTTCCTTTGCACCTTTCTGCCGGCAAACTCAAATTTAAAGTCTTAACCAAATTTTTGATCAACTCAAATCCAGTCACCCATCAACCTCAAACCATAACAAATTGCAAACTCCATCAAATCCACAAACAGAATCTAAATCAAGCTCATATAAATTCCTCACCCTAAAAGAGACTTCCCGTCCTAATAAGATATCAAATTCAAACCAAATCCCTAAATTAACCTCAATCAATTCAAATCAAATTTAAAAATAAGTCTTGAACCACAAACTAAATTAAATCCTCATAAGAAACGAAATGAACTTCAAAATAAACTCAAAATCAAATCAAATCCAACCTAAATAATACACATCCAAAACAAAATCTCAATCAAAGTTTAAAACAAAAGTCATCAAGATAACAAATCATCCTAATAAGAAATGAACAACCAACTTAAAACAAATTCAAAATCCACACAATTCAAACAAATTTGAAATCTGGACGTTTTGAAAACCTACAAAATTCCAATCAAACTTAAACCAAATTAAAATCAATTTTAACCAAATCAATCCCAAACAAATTCTAGTCAAATCAAATCAAACTTAAAACACATTAATTGTTTACATTCTATCAAGTTCATGGATCGTTGCTCCTGCGTGTATGCCTTTTTATGTGAATTTATGTTTTCTATTTCATGGATTACTATGAGGCTAATCAAGGATTGTTGAGTATTCTCGATAGAATTAACATCAGATTTTCGCATCATCCAATGGAGAGAGGTCAAAATAAATTTTCAAAGAACCTAACAACCTCAATATACTTTTATACATAGCATTGACCTAACTAGTACTCTTATGGGATACCACTTATTTTCCTAGTAGTCGACGCTAAGTTCAAGTCAAAATTCAAATCAAAATGAATTTCTAAAATATAAAAATTTTAATTTACAGTTTTGAGGTTACATCAGGGTGAAACTTTTAGCAAACAAAAGCGAAAGAGTGAAAATTTTGAAGCTTCTGAACCACTCCTATGTTGTAGGATAGTCAAATTCCACCCAAAAATAAGCCTCAAAATATTCAAACAGTTACTACTACATAAATCCTTTTATCAGGAACAAAAGTAAATTATGCTTGGATAAATAGATCCAAAAACTAAAAAAGAAGAAGAAATCCTTATTATAGCCAGTAGGCAACGAAATTCAACTTGGAGAGAGAAAACATTTTCCAAGATTATGCAGAAATTTCCGAACACAAGGCATAAGTTAATACTTAATTTGCTATGCAGCAGACTAGCATTATGATAAAAAAAGTTAAAACCATCATATAGTTAATACTCCGTAAGCCATTCTACATGGAAAAGAAAAGGCATATTTGTTTGAAAACAGATCTACAGCCTTTTTTCTACAAAGAGCAATCCTAATCTAGCCCAGGGCCCCAGAGACAACCCAAGGTCACTAGAAAAAGTACAACTTTTTGCCATAGAAACAAATCATCCGTACCATAACTGCAGATGGTTTTCATCCAGTATGCATCAAATATAAGCTACAGTTGTCATTATGATAAAACTAGAGAATATACCTTGATGTAATACTTGAATGTTCCACTAGCCTCATGCAGAATCCTGGTGGTACCATCTAGTGGATTATGTATTCCTGGATATTCTGGACCAAATGATAGGTTATGGATTACGTGGCTAACATTCACATGATTTGATCCTCCAAAAATCTGCATGGGATTGACCATTAAATGAAAGTTTATGAACATAGCAGACTTTTGTTTGAAAGAAAGAAAAGAAAATAAATCATGTACCAAGGAAACGAGGCAAATCTATGTGGTAATTTATCAAAAATTGTAGAATAACCAAAATGATTTTGGAATTTTGACATATCAATCCTCATAATAATTTATATTTCTAAATACGACCACAAAATTAAACATCTCAAAACATCCTCAAATTCTTGTCCTTTTGAAAAATAAGAATCCCCATTTAAATACATCAAAAATGTCATTAGGAAAGTACCTTTGTTTTCTTGGCAAAGACATCCCCTCTTTTGGGAGAGATAAAGAGGGTGATAGAAGGGAGAGATAGGTATGGGATATAGAAATTTTTATCATAAAAGATAAAAATATTAAACAAACATTATTTTAAGGGTTTTCAGGTGTAAATGACATATTTTGCAGCAACAGAAGATTTTAAAGACTTATTAAATTTTTTAATTTGTATGAGGATATTCAGAAATAGGAATAACTATAAGGGGTAATACCTAAAACCCCAATATCTTTTGGAACATGCAGATCTGTTTGATTTTAAATATTATGTATATATGAAAAGTTAAAATGTTTTAAGGTACCTGTTGTGCGACAAAGATGTTCAATCCATGAACTGATATATGGAAGTTCCCAGCAACCCGCTGAACGTCCAAAACTCCATAAACCTGTAAGAACAAAAAAACACAGCTAGCAGCTAAAAAAGTGTTGCAAGTAATAGAGAAAGAGATGAAATTGTTTTACAATACCCGGCATCCCTCGCCATTTTCCAGGGCATGTTTTACACTTTTGATCATTTTCTCTGCATCCTGGCTGAACCCATGTTCATGTTCCTTCAAAGAATCCTCATGATGACTTTCGTTCGCATCTGTTAATATTATGGCTTTTCAAAAGGAATGCATGGACTTGGATAAAGATATTATTGATTTAATGATTATAGCAACTTTGTACAATGCCTGAAAGCACATGTGCAGATGACTAGAAATGTAAAAGAGGATAAATTGATGATAAAATAGAAAGCTGGGATTATAGGGGATGGAAAAGCAAACTGCACTAACTCCTTTCCAGACCAATTCATTCAGAAGCCAAGAGGTGTGAAAACACAATGACCCCTTTCTCTGAAGCCCAGTAATCGGTAAAAAGTAAATAGAAATGTTCTTCATTAGAAATCATAACAAAAAAATTAACATTATAAGATATAAATTCAAAAAAAATATGAAAAGCAAAATTGTATTGAGATGTAGTGTTTGCTGGATTTCCCTGGACATAAGTTAATGAAGAGAATCAAAGGAGGGCTATTCTGGGTGGAATACGGTACTTGCTGGAGTTATATGGGTGATGATAAAAGATGAACTTAAGTACTCCGTCAAATTGGTTCAGTGGAGTTGATAGGAGGTCCCAACTGGACATTTCAGTAAATGGTCCATAGGGGTGAAGCCCTGATCCAGTCAGAGGCCTAAAGAGGCTGTCCAAGTGAAGAGCCCAAGCAGAAGGGTTGACCAGTCATAAAAGCCAAAGTCTGATTATTACTTTTTTAGAACATTGGTCAAAAGATTAAATTTCTAATGATGACTGTAAAAAGTTACAACAAAAAATTAAAAAAAATCTCTACTTAGGGGGTAGATGTAAAGAAAATATGGGCATCTAAATGAAAAACAATTTTCCACAGGGAAATTGTCCCTGAATGTTGGCTTCTCCAAATGTGCTCCTGTACCAATCCTTAACATGATTCACCAACAGAAGGAGAATCGAACGCCATGGAATGCCTGGTCGGGGTCGGCTCAGCCGACAGGTCGGATTTGAACTTGATTGCAACTCAAATTAGCCGACTTTGCCGGGTCGGACAAGTCTGCCTCGACTAGCCCAATGACTCCAAATCATCTTAGCTAACCTGTTCCGACCCGGGTCAGTTGGGGCCCAACTGACTCACTCGCGACTCCCAACCCAGCTTACCTTGTCAAACACAACTTCTCAAAGTGGTCTTCAAAGATCTTTGTATTTTTTAATCGACAAATCACCCACAACATAGCCGGTAAAATGAACTATATAACAATGCGTCATCCAGGGGTTCCAAGATGACCACTCAAGCAGAAGAGTAGTAGTGTCACAAGGTTTAAGTGTGAAGAGGGCCACCGTGAGCACACAAGTGTGAAGAGGGCTGGCGCACGCCACAATGGCTGGACCACCCAGTACAGGACCACAGGGGATCGTGGAGTTCCCCGGTAGTAGCCAAAGTAGCGAGGGGGTCGCAACAGGTGGAGGTCGTGCACAAGCACCTTGAAAGGCTAATGTAGCTCTGAAGTTCTTTGAAATCCTTCTAAAAATGAGTGTTCTAGCCAAGGAGGGTTGGGTCGGGGGTCGCGACCGGGTCGCGGGACCCCCAGGCCAACCCGGTCGCGACCGGGTCGCGACCCGCAACCCGGTCGCGACCCTAATTTTTAATTAATTTTTTTTTTGAAAAATTCAAAAAAATAAGAAAAATGCGAAAAAAAATCTGAAAAAATACAGAAAAATTGGATAAATTAAATGACATGATTTAAATAAATAATGCATCAATTTTATTCCAACATGATGTGTTGTACACTTTGTAGGTAGTTGATGTACTCTCCCCATGTCATTTGGGTTGAGTACAAAGCTTGATACATGTACACATGACGATCATATTCGTCTGTCCCTCGGGAAACTATCCTAAGACTTTATCCAAACGAGTCACCATAACTATAGGTCGATTGGATCGAAGTATCCGATGACTCCACATAATTCATTCCACAGTACTCTTGATCGTATGTAGGGAACCAAGAGCCTTGGGATGAATCATTCACATAGTCGGAGGCATCGTGGTATTCTGCTCCAACTCCATAGCTACGATGACCTCCTCTACCTTGTGGCGGCCTTCTACCATGATCGGTATCTTGGGTCGCATGAGTATATTGCTCCTCGCCGGTAAAACGTAGCGACGTGGTAGGAGATATGAAAGGATCTGAGGTCCCTTGTACTTGTAAAGTGTCCGTGCCCCCGTATCGAGCACCATCATCGCTGCTACTCTTTGACGACGAATCCTCGGACATCTGGTACTGCACTCGGATGTTCGGCTCCGGCGTATCTTCTCGATCGTCTTCGACCGTATCAGCATCTGCAATATCAAAAGGATCAGTCATAACTTGTTTACCTTTTCGCCTACTTTGCGTACATTGGCTAGTTCCTTCTCCGGTCCTCTGGCGCTTTGCTAGTGAGGGAGGGATCTGGAATTCTTCGGCTAAAGGGACATCGTCGAGCACTCCTTCGGCCCATTGTCGGTCTTGGGGGTTGAACTCCGGTTCTCCCAACCCTTCTCGGTCGTTTACCCAAGCTTCTAAGGAGTTCTTCTCGTAGAATATTTGATCTAAATCGATATCCTCCTCTTCAATTGGCGGCTCGTCGACCGAACGTCCCGCTGCGTGTGCTATCCAACTCTTTTGTTCCATCTGGTTCTGCTTCATTCTATCCAAATTCCTCAACTTTAACCTCATGTTGTAATGACAATACACGAGGTCTTCAAGCCTCTTTGATGTCAACCTATTTCTCTCTGCTTTGTGTGAATCGAATGAATGTAGACCAATTTCGCTCGCGGCCGAAGCGGATGTGGTTTGACTTAGGACCCTGATGGCTACGTCCGCCAAGTCCTCGTACCCTGGTACTTTACCATGGTCCATCCACCAATCAGCTGCATAAATTGAATGTCGTACATTATTATCTAATTAAGCTTTGATTAATTAAGTGATGAAAAACATTTCTACGTACCCGGACTTAGTATCATCACAGCTCGTTCAACTCTGCTCGTTTCCAAAAACTTTCTACGTACCCGGTCTTGAGACCGTTGCCAACGGTCTGGCAACGGTCATGTGACCGTTGCCAGACCGGGTCGCGCGACCCGGCCGGGTCGCGCGACCCGGCCACGACTCCGCGACCCAGCCGGGGGAGTCGCCCCGACCGGGTCGCAACCGAGCCGGTCGGGCCTAAACCCGACCGGGTCGGGGCCGGGTCGCGACCCGGGTCGCGACCCGGCATTCCATGGTTCTAGCTTCACAAGGATTCGGAATCGGGAGATGTCAGTGGGCCTGGTAGGGGAAGAGCAGACCCCGGGGTGGGTGGAGGAGGATTGGGAGGGGGTCGTCACCTAGGCTCCCAGCCCTTCGGAAAATCATGTGAGGGGGTAGGTGCTCAAATGATGAGAGTGGCTTCCAATTTAGCCAAAATAGGGGATGGTTCCGGTGGACATGAGAGGTGGCTAGTGGTTGGATAGGCAGATATCCAAAGGTGTTAGATGGCTCAGGAATCCACAGGGTGGTGTTTGAGGTGGAGGGGTGAGGAGTTGTTGGGATTAAGCAGGATGGTACATAGACAATTGATCGATCAGGGGGAGTGGTGACGACTAGGGCTACCAAGGATGTCAACAATGCTGAAGATCCAAGAGATGAAGAACCAAGAGTTGGACTATCTCAGGAGGTGAGGGGAAAAGAGAAAAGGCAGAGGAGGTCCAAACGATTCTGGTAGCGAAGAGGTGACGAAACTTGATGGCTCCGACAGTGGAGAAGAAAGCCTCCGAATCTCAGAGAGGATGGAGAGCAGGCTGGTCCTTAACAGACTTGGGGGGAATCTCCAAAGGGCTCCAATCATCGAAGGCCAAAAGAGCCGCTAGGGAACCATCGCTTCCATTGAGCCAAGGATCCACCACCATTGATTATCACCTTTGAAGTGGTGACCTAACAGAAAGATAGATAGAGAGAGAGAGAATTGAGAGGGGGTAGGTGAGATGCCAAATTCATTTTCATTCCATCATAAGAAGCATATGACATAACGAGGGCCTGTATACAAGCAAATGACAATATCAAATAAACCCAAAAAAGGAACTCACTATATCTCTACATGCCCAATCCCTATGTGTGAAATATATGAACCAAATAAGTGTGTGTATCCAATCTATCAACAAAATAAACCCCAAACTATTGCATGTGGTAACAAAATGAACCACCATGCCCACTATCCATCCATCCACGAAGATGTCACCGAGCGCCGACGTCGCCGGTAAACGAATGTTGTATCAAACTGGTCTCGTGTGCGGGTGTCCTCATCACCTGTTGGTCTGCAGGCAAAGGTCTGAGATGCAGGAGTTCATGGCTTGGGGTGGGGTCTCATGCAATCGCTGTCATCAGTACTGTGATGGGCATGGATTGCAGAATCGGCGGAATCGGTCCGATTCCGACCTATTCCAGAATCGGATAGGTGGATTCCGATCCGATTACAGGCGGAAGGACCGATTCCGGGAAGTATTCCGCGGAATCGGTATGAATCGCCTAGAATCGGTCGGAATCAATCCAATTCCGACCGATTCCTTGTGGAATCGGTCGATCCGACCGATTCCGTCGGAGGACCGGGTCAACCGGCCTGGTTCGATTCCCGGTTCGATTCTGGACCGGGAATCGAACCGATTCCGGCCCTTTTAGGGCCGGAATCAACCCGCGGGGGTCGATTTTGTCGATCCTGCGGCGGCAGAAGCTCGATCCGGCGATTCCGGCGATTCCGGCCTCGATCCCAGCTGCCAGCATCAATTCCGGGCCGATTCCGTCGATTCCAGCAAGGATTCCACCGATTCCGGCGATTCCAAGCAACGTCTTCAAGGGATTCCTGTGGATGAATGCATTGGTTATTTTTAATTTTTTTCTAACTCATTTCCTATTTTTTTAGAATTTTTTATAAATTTTTTGAATTTTTTGACGAAAAAAAAAAACAGATTCCAGGTTGATCCGGAATCGATTCTCTTCCCAGGAATCTGCCGATTCCGGCCGATTCCTGGAATCGGAATCGGAATCCTTGGTGATGGCAATGTTGGCTGTGTTAGGGTAAGGAGCTGTCTCAGAGACTCTCAGACAGAAGGAAAGGTAAGTCGGCAACCTACGCACGATGGTGGAAAGCATGCGAATGTTGTGTGCAGGATTGGCACAGTTAGCTTCCAAAGCTGCAGTCCAGTTCTAGGGATCGATGGAGGAAGAGATGCCAGATATGAAAGAGACATTGCCAGCGGGTTTGCAGTCAGGCAGAGACTGCTGCAGCCAACAAGGTGAACTTTGAGGAACCTCCATCCAGGGTGAGCTTTGAGGAACCACCATCCAGGGTGGTTGCTCATGGCTACCTTCAGAGTGCTGTGCTAGAGGTTGGCAAGTGCTGGGAGAAGCAAACATTACTCCAAGGATTGCCAGAGGGTGCTCCAGGCAGCTGTAGTCAAGTTGCTTGAAGCTGTGTTAGAGGATCCAAAGCAGAAAGTTGGGCACTCAAGCAGAAAGGGGAAGAGTGAAGGTTGCATACATTAAAGTGACTGTAAAATATGTTAATATGCTTTCACTATCATTAAATGGCCTAGACATGCACCATGACAGCAATGGGAGAGACGGAGATAACCAAAATCCCCAAGAGGTTCCAATTGTTACACAAATTCATTTCATCCTTGCTTGAATTGCAAGATAGGTCTCTATTAAATAGAGCCAACATGAACAACTACACTTCACAAATAATTCCTTCATAACAAAAAAAGATTATTCAAACTAAAATAACTTCAAAATGTTGATCAACCATTTCGCAACACAAGTTCTTCACAAAATATAGACGACATTCAACAAAAAGAACTTGGTCTCCTCAATGACCAAAAGATATTTGTACAAAACAAGACAAGCCCATCATGTCGGATTTCATCCAAACTCCCATCTCATTGGAACAGCATAAAAATGTAAAGCAGGAAGTAATTACCATGTTTATGAGACAAATGTTCCTTTTCAACAAGATCTGAGAAGTACTCGGAATTAAAGATCTGCCCTTCCTTATTCAGGTGAAACTATAGCATTAACCACCACAGTCAGAAAAATATCCAAAATCAAACAGCCATCTAGACACAATCAAAGAAGACACTGTACTAGAATGGATAAAAACAGAAAATAACATCAGCACAAGATGAGGTCTTCAATAATATCTTTCATCAATACACCCTGTTCAGCAAAAGGAAAATATAATATACATACTTGTGCACACAAGAAATACATACCTGAACACAATATTTCAACCATGGGGCTACAAAAAATTTTATAGTACGGTAAACAACAATCATGCAAACATGAGATATAGTTTGTTCCCATAACGTACTGTTGCTACAATCAATATTGCTAATTTCTTTAAATGCAGGAGCAATAGAGCTGTGATTCCCATTACAACTTAAATGCATGCAAATTCCAAAGTTACAGGATATCAACAACAATTGGCCCACAAGAAATTTTAGCTAAAAAGATGATGGTGTCATAATTTTCCATAGCATCGCTGCCATAGAATTTAGACACTAAATAAACAGAGGTTAACCACAGTGTTGCTTCTGAGCTTAAAATCAGCTCAATCTCCCTGTTACGACTATAAATTTCTAAAAAAAGAAATGTTCCTTCAAGAGAAGATTTTTTTTCTTGTCCATATGTTATGTATCTCTAAATTCAAGATACTTAAAAGTATATCAAGTAAAATAATTCAACAAAAGCTGCTTTTTGGGCAAAGCGATAACAATCAGAAGGCTGCTTGAATGAAAGAAAACGTACAGAAGTACATCTTTTCTTTTTCTTCTTCTGTGGCAAGGTGTTACGATATTATGGACCTCCATGTCAAGAACTGGAAGGATATATTAGAAAACAGGAACTCTGTTCGAGAATTGTTAGATATTTTGAAATGGGAAATCCAGATATCTAGAGTTCTCTAAAGATCCTTGAATGACACATAACAGGCAGCGCAATGCTGACGCAACAAAATGTCATTATGAAATCTGAGCCACGTGGGACAAAGCGAAGAATGAAGGCTTAATCCAAAGAATTTTGGTGAGAAGGAACAGAATACACATCTTCCATTTATAGTTTGCGAATGGCACTATTCCTTTTAGGTCACTGGAGATTTGAGCACAACAAACTGAGAATCCTGATTAATTTATTTGGTAAAGAGAACAAAAGCGAGTTGCTTGGAATAAATGTTACAGAGGACACGAGCTGCAATGATGAAGCTTATGAATAGTACAAGATAACGAAAAAGAAAGTAAAAATGACTATTAGACGAGCAAGAGATGACGCTTTTAAACACAAGTACGAAAAAATTAGAACTAAAGAAGACTTGAAAAAACTTTATAGATTAGCAAGTATAAGAAAAAAAATATATCAAAATCTTAACCCACTCAAATGTATCAAGAATAAAAAATAAATAAGTTTTGATTAAAAATGATGATATCAGAGAAAGATTGAAAAATTATTTTGATACTCTTTAATGAGAACTTTACTAAAAACATAAATGGCATAAAGAATGTGACAAAATTTAATTTGAATTATATTATAAGAATTCAATTTTTAAAAATAAAAAATGCATTGAAAATGATAAAAACAAATAAGACATGTAGTCTAGATAATATTCCAATTAAAGTGTGAAATATTTGAAAGATTTAGAGGTGAATTGGTTAACTCAACTGTTTAACAAAATTCTAATATCCAAAAAAAATGCCAAATGAATAGAGAAAAAAAATCATTATACATATTTTAAAAAAAATGAGATATAAAATATTGTACGAATTATAGAAGGATAAAACTCATGAGTCATACTATGAAATTATAAGAAATAGTTATTCAACGGTGATTACGGAATTGTCCAAATATTTCAGCTAGCCAAATTGAAATTATCCATGGTTCGTCTACAATTGAATCTATTTTATTATTATAAATTTAATAAAAAAATATCTAAATAAAAAAATATTTACATATGGTGTTTATTGACTTACAAAAGACCTAGTTCTAAAAAAGATTTTGTGGTACGTGTTGGAACGAAAGATAGAGCATGTTAGGTATATGCAAACCATAAAGTACATGTATGATGAAGTAGCCACTAGCATATGCAAAATTAGAGGAGAAACAAGAAATTTTTCTATTTCAATTTACTTATATCAAGGGTCTGCAATAAGTGCTTATCTGTTTACATTAGTTATAGATGAATTAATGAAGACTATATAGGAAGATTGGTGTTTGATATATGTAGACAATATCGTATTGATAGATGGCATTCAAGTAGAAGTGAATAGAAACTTAGAACTATGGAAAAATACTTTATAAACTACGCCAAGATAAATAGAACTAAAACAAAAAATATGCATTGTAAATTTAATGAACACCAAAAAAAAGTAGGTGACAATGTTAGTTTGGATGAAGTAATATTATCTCAAAGAACCCAATTCAAGTATCTTGGATCAATTATTCAAAAAGTTGAAGAATGTGATGAAAATATTAATCATAAATTAAAGCAAATTATATGAAGTAAAGATTGGTTACAAGGGTTATATATGATCAGAAGATTTCACCAAAGCTGAAAAAAATTATCATACCAGTATAAGACCTACAATATTTATATAGTAGTGAATGTTGGATTATAAAAGGAAATCATGCTTCTAAAATAGGTGTTGTTGAAATCAGAATGTAAGATGGATGAGTGATCATACTATAATATTTAAATAGTAGTGAATGTTTAATGATAAAAGAAAATCATGCTTCTAAAATAAGTGTTGTTGAAATGAAAATGTAAGATGGATGAATGAGCATACAAAATTAAATAGAATTAAAAATAAACATATTATAGAAAATGTAGAAGTAGCGACAAGTGAAAATAAATTAAAAGAAGGAAAATTAAAATGGTTAAGATATATAAAATGCAGATCTAAGGAAATTAAAGTAAAAAAAGTAGAAAATATTAAAACAACATAAACAAAAAAAGACTGGTAGACTTAGGTTAACTTGGATGAGTAATTCAATATGATTTAGATGATTTAAATATCTCTGAAGAAGTAACTCAAAGTCGACATAAGTAGAGAAAGAGAATCCATATGACTAACCTCACATAAATCTATGACAAAGGCTCAAGTTGAATCGAATTGAAGTTGATAAAAGAACTCCAACAAACATCCTCCTTAAAATGATTTTTGTAGAAGTCTATTGCAACATCGTCAATCTGATTAGTCCCCATGCAATATAACCCATTCACTCGCAACTTTCGGATTTGACTCTTATTGTTCCTTAAAGATGCTTTGGTGTGAAAGAAATGGGTTTTTTTATCCCCTTCCCTTAACCATAATTCATTTGCCCTCTATTTCCATTCAATATCCTCCCTTAGTCTCCACTTTTAATAAACACTCTTAATCTCAAACCATTCATCCCTCTCTGCATCACTAATTAAGCCAAAATCATTTAGTTGCTCAAAATGATCAATCTTAGACCACTTTTTCCTATCATCAATGGTGTCCATAAAAACTATCCTAGCCCACTCATTCCTGTGAGTATTAGTCTATTTGAGTTTGCAAAACAAAATTCCAAATTGTCGAGGAGGAAGTAACACCATGTCCATTCCACCACGCTCTAACAAGCTCCTTGAAATTAGGCTCTCTACACTATGCTAACTCCAATCAAAATTTCTTTGGATTAAGAGTGTCATTCTTGCCACGTGTGATGTCAACAGCACAATGATTTGAGACAATTGTAGTTATGTGGAAACCCTCTGGTACCCCATAGTTTAGCAACAATGTCGATGAAACAAAAACCTATCCAGCTTTGAACTGAATCTAGAATTAAATCATGTGAACTCAATACCAAAGCTAGAGCATTTAATCAACCCATAGTCATTCACTTAGTCTTTAAACCATTGCAACTCACAATCATCTATAAACTATGCTCACTTAGCAAGATTCAGCGATGAGAGGAGAGAGAAGCCTCGGTGATTCCGAAGCCTCTCGGAGGGTGAGGGTGCTAGCCTCACATATGTTTTCTGGTGGGGTAAGAAGTGATAGCCTGCAAGATAGCTGGGCAAGAGGCTCAAGAGACTGGTGATTGTCTGCTGGTGTATCGAAAGGCGAGAAGACTTGTGTCTGGCAGTGCTGTTGCAGAAGGGGGGGGTCCTCTCAAGTGGAAGTCTTATTGTGATGTAGTTGCAAAGAAGCCTTAGAGGCTAGGACAGGACAAAGGTCTTGGATTTGTGATAGGTGTTATGGCGATGACCACTTCTACTTTGATGGCAAACATAGTTTGAGGTGTCGAAAATGTTGAGGTATTAGCCATCACAAGCGTGGGTGTCCAGAGAGAGGGATTACTCCATTTTACAAAGGTTCATTGTTAATGTTGGGTGGGATTTACATGCCATGGCTAAGTCCACCCTATTTAGGGGTTTTTCCCGTCCGCAGGTATGCAATCAAAGTAGGATTGGTTAAAGCAGTGCATGGCAGTTTCCATAGAGGGTGTAGGTACTCTCGATTATAAAAGGTTAGTGCTTGATTCATTTGTGTAGAAAAAATGGTGTGAATGTCATGTGTGATAGATTGGGATCACTCAGTCTGGTGATTTTATGTTTTTATCATTAGAAACAACTCTTATATGAACTGGCTGAACTCAGTCAAAGGGAAGAGATATGCGGTCAACCGGGATGGCGAGGAAGGGTGGGTTGCGGTCATTCACCGATAGAAGGAGGAGGTTTTGACAAAACCTGCCATGGGGAATCTTCGTTCAAAATGGATCAAGGTGTTGGGTTGCCATTATTTGCCTGGTCGGAGTCTACTTTGTCCAGAATCTTATTACCGTTCTGTAATTTGAGCCTTGTTGATAGGAAGAAGCTATGGTGGCCAAAAAAGAATTCCATTGAACTCTTGATCGAGAACAGGCTTGATTTCATCATGGATATCAACTTCCGAGTCTTGATTGAGAGCATTGTTTTTCTCAGTTTGATTGAATAACTTGACAAGGTCAATGTCTAAGGTATGGATCACCAGGTCGGGACCAGATCTCGAATTGGGCCCAACCCAGTCACTGACTGACCTGACCACGACCTGGTCAGGCCAACTCGGTGACCTGGCTCTGCAACGATCACATGACTGTTGCAAACATTGGCAACAGTCGCGGGCAGGCGGACTTAAGCCCCACTCCAGCCCCATGGGGCTCTTCTTCCTCTTCACCTCACTCCTTGTTATCTCTTGCTCTCAATTTTGTGCTCTCTTTGTTGTTTAATTATTTAATTCCTTCATTAGTTATTTTCTTATTTCATTATTTAAACTTGAAATTTTAGTTAATTTGTTCATAAATTATTCAATTATTCATTCTTCTTGAACACTTGGTTAATTAATTCATTACTTACTTAATTATTTTTGTAGTTAATTAGTTATTTAATTAGATAATTAGTTAAGTAGTTATTTAATTAACTTATTGGCTACTTAATTACTTTTTCCATTAGTTGAAGCGTTCAATTTCATTAAATTTTAGGTTTTAATTACATACTTAGTTATTTTAATTAAAGAAGTCTTCTCCGGGCAACACAACTCAAGCTTCAGGTGTGACATGTAATGATCCAACTTGGGCACATTGCAACTTGCTCTCCATGGATGAGAGAAAAGTGCAATGTAAATATTGTGATAAAATTATATTCAGTGGCATTTATCGCATCTTGCAGGAATGAAGGGTAATGTTGCGCTCTGCACACGGTCTCCACCGGAGGTAAGAGTCCAATTTCGTAAGCACCTATAAGCAATGGAACAAACGAATGGAACGTTCAAACGGCAAAATGAGACCATTGAAGAAGAACCATCACAACCGATAAGACATTCTGTACATATTTACAGGACCGGACAAAATCGACCGAAGATTCATCAAGACTAAGACTTCGATGATAGTACCATTGTATTAGTCATAAAAATAGTTCATTCTCTTTTTTTAATCATCATTAATTAGTTAAATATTTTTTAAATAGATAACATCTTTCAAGCAATAGAAGAAATTTGAAAATCCTTCGTCAACGAAGACCTATATCGACGCACCGACCAAATGATGGGTCAAGGATCGGGAAGTAAGTGGACAAGGAAGTGGAAAAGGATCCAACAACCAACCAGGAAATGAGATTTATGATCTCACTCAAAATGACGACCCAGCAATGTGTCCCATGGATCAAGTTATCATCAAACCACGACAACGTCACCATCACAATAGCAATGAAGAACCTAAAGTTGTGTAAGGAGAAAATTGAACGAACAACGTCAAGATAGTTCTTCCACCATAGCACACCAACAAACGCTAAGAGAGGACCATACTGCGAGAACATGATCGACACAATCACAGACATTGAGAGAGGAATGATTGGGTCAAACCCAAAAGAGATATACAACGTATATCTTCCTATGAAGGTGCAAGATATAAAAAAAATGTGAGTTCATTTGGAACAATTTGGAAGAAAAGAGGTTACACATTAATGACCAATAGATGGACCAGTAAATAAAATTTTTTGTGATACATTTATAAGTGTTTTTGTTAGTATAAACTTCTTAATGTCTTATTCTTAACAGGTAACTAGGAAGATGATGATCAATTTCCTAGTATACTGTCAAGCTGGTACGGTCTGTTGAAAGTCAGTCGACGTATCGGGACAAGTAAAAAGTGCCGAGTACCTTTTTTTTAATTGATAAATGGAGTTAACAAAAAAATAGGAGAGGATCAAGTAGTCCAAAGTAGTAACAAACAATGCGGCCGCATATAAATCGGCCAGACAGGTGCTGATAGTCAAAAGATCAAAGTTGTATTGGACACCTTATTCCGCCCATTCCTTAAACTTGATGTTGAAAGATATATACAAAGATCCTCATATAGATATGGTAGTTAAACTAGCTTAGTTTATTTACTCTTTCATTTATAACCATAACCTCGTCCTTAACCTTACGAGGAAACATACCAATAGCTGAGAGTTGTTATGGCCTAGTACAACCCACTTTGCCTCCCACTACATTTCATTAGAGAGCTTGTTAAGTCAGAGGAGACCTCTAACCCAAATGGTAATCTCACTGGATTGGGATAGTTGGATGGCTAGATTTACCACTTCGGATAAGAGAAAACGGAGAAAAGTAAGAGACAATAAAGTGGGGGTTTTTGAAAGATTGTAAAAAAGACTTTAAACATAGTCCAACCTATAATCAAGATACTTAAGATAATTAATGGAGATACAAAAGTAAACATGGAGTACTTATATGATGCAATTGAGAGAGTAAAGGAAGAAATCTCGAAGATGGTGTTCGACTTCGCCAAGTGGTGGGACATCATTGATCATCAATGGGAACATACCTTACATCAACCCATACATGCAGCAGGTATATTTCCTTAGTCATTTACTTAGTTTATGTATATTTCATATATATATAAGTTGTTCACTAACATTATTTCCTTGATAGGTTACTTTTTCAATCCACAGCATGCTATAGCCCACATTTTAAAACAACGAACGAGCTGCTTGATGACGTCAAGTGCGTCATCCGACAAATAAGATGTACGATTACATGCAATAAGATGTACAATTACATGATACAGGCATTTCACTTCGAAATGAGTAGAGTTGAACAAGCTGTTATGCTACTAAGTCCAAGTACGTAGCATTTACATTTATCACTTAGTGAATCAAATTGTATATCGATAATTATTTTTAACACATTGAATTTATGCAGCTGATTGGTGGATGGACCATAGTAAAGCAGCAGACTATGAAAACTTGGCGGATGTAGCCATCAGGGTCCTAAGCTAAACCACTTTGGCTTCAGGCTATGAAAGAAATTGGTCAAGATTTAACTTGATCCACACGAACCAAAAAAACAGGTTAACATCACAAAAACTTGAAGACCTCGTATATTGTCACTACAACATGAGGCTAAAACAGAACAATTTGGAGAGAATGAAGCAGAACCAGATAGAACAATGAAACTGGATATCACAAGCTTCAAGACGGCAGATCGAGGATCCAACAATTGAAGAGGGCATCGACTTGAACCAAATATTCTACGAGAAGAATTTGTTGGAAGTATGGGTCAATGACCGAGAAGGGATGAGAGAACCAGAGTTTAACCCGAAAAACCAACTATGAGCTGAAGAAGTGCTCGACGATGTCCCTCTTGCCAAAGAATTTCAGAATCCTCCCTCCCTAGCAAAGCAATAGAGGACCAGAAAATAATCTAGTCGAGATACGTAAAGTAGAAGGAAAGGTAAACAAACTATGACTGATCCCTTGACATTGTAGATATTGATACAATTGAAGAGGATCGAGAAGACATGTTGGAGCCGAACATCCGAGTATAGTACCAAACTTCAAAGGATTCTTCTTCGAAGAGCAGCAGCGACGATAGAGTTGGATACGAGGGCAACACCGCTTCACAAAGACAAGGGTCTCAGGATATGAGGAGAGCTCCTACAATGGTTAAACGTTTTACCGGCAAAGAGCAATACACCCATGCGACCCAAGACACTGAACATAGTGCAAAGCCGCAATGTGGAGAAGCTCAACATATCCAATGACCTAAAGAACAATACCATGATGTCTTCAATTATGAATATGATTCATCACAAGGTTCTTGGTTCCCAACAAATGGCAAAGAGCATTATGGAACAAATTATGTGAATTCATTAGACACTTTGATCCAATCGACTTATGACTGTGATATCTGTGGTGATTCTTTGGGATCTAGTCTTAGGATGATTGTTCGAGAGAGTGACGAGTATAATCGTCAAGTATATTTGTACCATACTATGTACTCAACTTGAATGACATGGGGAGAGTACATAAATTATATAGAAAATGTAAATCATGTCAAATTAGAATAAAGTTGATAAATTATTTGTTAGAATTATGTCACTTATTTTTCCTAATTTTTTTTGTAATTTTATGTAATTTTTGGCTTTTTAAAATTTTTCAAAAAAATAATAAAACAATGGCAGCAACCAAGGTCGCAACCAGGTCGGTCTAGGGTTCGACCGACCCGGTCACAAACCCAAACCCCACCAACCTTGACCTAGGGTGCCGACTTCCTACACAATGCCGATATTGAAATCCTCAATTTTGCAAGAATTTAAACCAGAGTGAAAGTTCTATTTCTATCGAAGGTGGGGAGAAGAATCTTGGTTTTCACGAAAAAAAAAGTACAACATTTGTGCAGGTTGTTATGAATGGACTCCAGGGTGAAGAAGACAACATTGTAGCAGTGGTATCGCGTCAGACCTGTTAAGGGCCATCCCCAGTCAGGATCCACCTGACTTAAGTGTGGTTCATGTGGCAGTCAAATCAATCAAGAGGCCGGCTTTTTGTCACAGGTGTTACCCGATTCATCCAATTTTGGAGGGGAGGTCAAGCCGGCTGACAGACCGGCTCCTCATTCCAGTTAAAGGAGCGGCTCAGCTTTGTGCATCAACAATCCTGCAGCACCCTTGGACTGGCAAGTTCCGGCCTCTGAGTGCTTCTTCGTTCATCTGTTCAAGGAGTTGTTCACATAACGTGGTGATATCTCCAGCAGTGTCTCCCCAAGGAAGCTCAGAGGCACGCATTGGTGTTCCTTCAGGGGCTCTCTTGCTGGATGACTTCGATATGGAACCAGCTACAACAAAGGTAGTTCCTTCTAAACGATTGGGGGACACTACCAGTGTGCAGCCACTGGCAGTCATTCCAGCAGGGGCTGACTCAATCTCTCAACTGAGACCAGCAGCGTCAGTTGAAGATACTTGGTTTATATCTGATGAGGTTGTCCCTTCCATAGGGGGGTCGTTGGCCCTAGCTTCCTGGGCCACAACCAGTCTGTTAGGGAATTCGTTGACAGTCTTCGGCAAGAGCACTCGGGGTGTTTCTGCAGTGGACAAGAAATGCAATCAGAGGAGAGTAGGCTCAAGAGAACTTAATTTCTTGTTAAATAATGACATTGTATCCAAAAGTATAAGCAGGGAATGGAAGAGTATTATCTTATCATGATAAGAGTTATCAGCTGCAACTGTATGGGGATCATGGGTAAAGACAATGTCAATGAGTTGCACAATATCGCAGCGGAACAAAAGCTGGATGTATTCTTACTGCAAGAAACCAAGACAGATTTTGAGAACCAGCAGAACATTGTGACCTTGAAATGTGAAAGACTGAAAGGTTTTTCCAATGTTCCCTCTGCAGGGAGAAGTGAGGACGTGGTTGTTCTCTAGGATGATAAGAAATTTACTGCAGAAGAGCTTTAAAATGACAGGCATGCACAAGTCCTCGGAATCTCTGTCCAAGGTACTGACAAGATGTGGTTCCTACATACCGTATATGGACATGTGACCATGGATTGCAGAATCGGTCGATCCGGATCGGGATCGACCGATTCTTGGATCGGATCGGTACCTACCGATCCGATTCCTATCGGAATTAGCGATCCAGCCGGGAGTCCCGGCTGGATCGGCCGGAATCGATAGGATCGGTCGATCCCGGACCGATCCACCCGGATCGATCCCAAAATCGGTCGATCCGGACCGATTCGCCGGAAAACCGGAAGACCCGGAATCGAACCGATTCCGGGATCGATCCGGTCCTGTTTTAAGGTCCGATCACCCCCTATTTGGGGTCGATCCGGACCGATTCTCCCCCCCCCACTTGCCCCCTTCGGCTTCTTCTCCTTCCCCCCAAGGCGCCTTGGAGATCTAGGGCTTCAGCATCCGGCGATCCAGCATTTGGAGGGGCGATCCAGCCTATTCAAGGCTTGGGGAGGGGCGATCCACCTTGGGGAGGGGCGATCCACCCTAAACAGCACAAGGTTTGTAAGGGGGGGGGGTTTCGATCTCCTTTCCCCTCCCCCCCGGGCCTTGGCCCCTGGCCGGCTGCAGCATGGGATCCCCCATTGGGGGGGATTATTTCACCCCCCAATGGGGGTGGAATTGCACCCCCGAAGGGGTGATTAGCACCCCTTCGGGGGTGTTGAACAGTCACCCCGAGGGGGTGACTGTTTTTTACAGTCCCCCCCCTAGGTGGGGGGGCTGCAGCATAAAATCCCCCCATTGGGGGGGATTATTTCACCCCCAATGGGGGTGGAATTGCACCCCCGAAGGGGTGATTAGCACCCCTTCGGGGGTGTTGAACAGTCACCCCCGAGGGGGTGACTGTTTTTTACAGTCCCCCCCCCTAGGTGGGGGGGGGGGTGCTGGTATGAAACCCCCCATTGGGGGGGTTATTTTACCCCCAACGGGGTGGAATTGCACCCCGAAGGGGTGATTAGCACCCCTTCGGGGTGTTCAACGATCACCCCGGGGTGACCGTTTTTACGATCCCCCCCTAGGTGGGGGGGGGGGGGGGCTGGAATTGCTTGGCCTAATATTGTGTATGGTTTTGTGTTGTAGATAAGATGTCGGACGAGAAGCATGGCACCGGACCCGCAGAGTTTCGTGACATTGGATGGCAACATGGCCATCTCCTTGATTCAGATAAGAAGAGAGTTAGATGCAAGTGGTGCCAAAAAGAGATGAATGGAGGTGTGTATCGG
The DNA here is from genome assembly GCA_036172225.1 of Cryptocoryne crispatula var. balansae. Classification (NCBI taxonomy): domain Eukaryota; kingdom Viridiplantae; phylum Streptophyta; class Magnoliopsida; order Alismatales; family Araceae; genus Cryptocoryne; species Cryptocoryne crispatula. The sequence continues at coordinate 22,492,483 of CM069920.1, forward strand.
CTCAAGCAACATATAGCCGGGACGGGTGGCAATGTAAAGAAGTGTGATAAAGTACCGGCTGAGCTGAGGGAGGAGATGATGGCTTATATAACTGGAAGGGCATCACAGAGGGAGGTGAGAATTGGTCAGAGACAAGACCTACATGACGAGTTGCTAGGTCGGAGAGACGCCGATCTTATGGCCGGAAAGAGCTAGAAAGGGAAAGGGCCAGCACATGAAAGGGTCCAAGTTGATTCTTCATCTTCATCAGATGAGGAAGAGGCCCAGGTTAGGAGAGTTGTTCATGAGAGTAGGGCTCAGGCCCGTGAGGATGAGGAACGAAGACGAGGAGCAGGAGGTTCGGCTTCTAGACGATCTGATGTGGGGGCGGGGACACGCCCTGTTCGAGAGCCTGAAATTCGGAGGACACATTCTGTTCGACCGATGCCGACTGGAGACACTGCCATGTATAGGGAGAGTGGCAGAGGTCAGAGGGGTATAAAACAAGCATTTAAAGGGGTGAAGGCATCGACTGAGGCAGCAAAGAAAGCCCTTAAGCATATGGTCAAGTTCTTTCTACATGCAGGTAAAGATTTGTTGAAGTTGTGGTTAGCATTTGCTTGTCGATATGAATTTCTTATTAGCTTACCTATTATTAACAACCCTCTCTTTTCCCTTATCTTGTTTTTGAATTTGTAGGTGTCCCGGCACATGCAGCCACCAGTCCATATTTCCAGACTATGGTTGATGCGATTGGTGAGGCCGGGCCGGGGTTGAAAGCCCCTACATCAAAATATATATATGAAACAGGCTTGGATGAGCAGGACGATGAGTTGACCTCAAGGATAGATGGATTCAAAACCATCTGGAAGGAGAGGGGGTGCACTGTAATATGCGATGGATGGACTGGAATCACAAGGAGGTCACTTATAAACTTCCTTGTGTATTGTTCTGAGGGCACCGTATTTCTGAAGTCGGTTGATGCATCAGGCCAGGTGAAAAATGTAGATTACCTATTTGGCTTGATGAACAATATGGTGGATGAGATAGGGGAGGCCAACATTGTGCAGTTTGTCACAGACAATAAGGCCTCATATAAGGCTGCAGGAAAGAAGCTAATGGAGGCTCGACCTCACTTATTTTGGGTGCCCTGTGCGGCACATTCTATTGACGATGTTAGAAGATATTGGTAGGGATGCTAATGTCAAGTCCTTGGTCAACCAAGGACAACTTATCACCTCATTTATCTATGGCCATCCACGACTTTTACATATTATGAGGCAGCACACTGATGGTCATGATTTGATCAGACCGGGTCCCACCAGATTTGCCACTCATTTTATTGCATTAGAGAGCCTATACAGGTACAAGGCTAGTTTAAAAAGGTTCATTCTCTCCACTGCTTATCAGGAGTACATGGATACATACAGGAGCTCCTTGGATCAGTACGAGATACTGCTAAAGATGGAGCAACTGATAGAAGATAACAGGTGGTGGGAGAAGGTGCAGTACTATTTGTCTGTCATAGAACCTTTGGTGCAGGTACTTAGGTTGGTGGATTCAAATGACAAAAATCAGATGGGGTACCTGTATGATGCTATGGATAAAGCTAAGTTGAAAATTAAAGAGAAGCATCCCAAGGGTTACAAAAAGTGGTGGAAGGTGATTGACAACAGATGGGACAAAACCCTACACCACGACATTCATGCTGCAGGTATAATTTAGTAGTGTAATATGCTAATGATTACAAGTTATATTTTGTGTATTACCCCCACTGTCTTTAAACTAATGGAGTAATAATGTTGTTACAGGGTACTTCTTCAACCCAAGGATACAGTATGGTGGCCAAGTATGTAATGATGGTGAAGTATTATCAGGCACACTATCTGTAATTAAACGACTATGTAAGACCCAAGAAGACAGAACGTGCGCTGAGGTTGAAGTAAGTAATACGTTTCATATTAATTAAACTTTTAACTTTATCTCAAGAAGAGAAGATAATTGTTTTAGTTTGTGTTTTCAGATGACTTCATACAGGCACAAGATTGGGGTGTACGGGGATCCAGATTTACAGTACTCACATGATAGGTCCCCCCTAGTAATATGCTTACCCGAATTAATGACTCTTTCGTTAATTGATTTTTTTTACATAACGTTACTGATGCACGTAATTGTCTTCTTTACAATTACAGCTGAGTGGTGGATTATGGTGACAAACAGAACTTGATGGAATCCACTCGCTGCCGTTGCAATTCGGGTGCTAAGTCAGAGCACATCGTCATCCCAGTGCGAGAGAAATTGGAGCATCTTCAACCTTATTCATACGAAGAGGAGAAATAGGTTGAAGACAGAAAGATTGGAGAAGCTTGTCTACTGCCATTACAATATGAGGCTGAGGATAAAGAATATCAAAGATAGGCGTAAGACATCGAGCAGAGATTTCGCACGGTTGCGAGGTGGATTGTCCCAAGAAAGAGCACAGGCCCAAGCTACTCAGGGCTTGTCCCAGGCGGATGTGGACTTGAAATATCTATTCCAAGAAGAACATCCACTTGCAGCATGGGTGGAAGACAAGGATGCTGAGGGAGAGCCAGAGTTCGACCCGAACGACAGATCATGGGCCGAAGGAGAGCTTGACAATGTTGTTGGTGAGGATGAAGACATGCAGGAAGTTGAAGAAAGTCAAGTTCCGTGCACAGCTCCACTTCCTGATCCACCCCGGACTACAGCTTCTCCAGAGAGACATCCAGCTCCGCCCCCGGCCGCTACAGCTCCTGCTCGGATTCCAGTTTCGGGTCCGTCTACCACCACCACCACCAAGAAGACTGGTGGATTATTTAGGGCTTTAAAGAAAGTATGCTTACTGTTGAACAGAAAAAATTCTGAAACCCAAAAAGGGTCAAACACGTACGCGTGTTAATCAAAAAATATAGACCGGTTTCGTTGAAACCAAATCTAGAAAGAAATAAATCCTGATCGGATAAACAGCACTTTCTTAGCACCGTCGACGTCATGAAACAACACCGACGTCGACGTCGAAATCAGGTCCGAGCGGCCCCTTGTTCAACATACATGAAAGGAACAAGGCTGAGGGCCTTTCACCTCCGTCGACATCTCGAAACGACGTCGACGTCACACCGAAATCAGTCCAAAAGCGTCAATGCGCGGAGGAAGGGTACATGACATGTTCGCGATCGTCGACGCCGCGAAACGACGTCAACGTCGCCGCAAAAATCGGATCTAAAAAACGCCGATGCGTAGAAGACGGTCCGAGGCGTGTTCGCCCCGTCGACGTCGCCGCAAAAATCGGATCTAAAAGCGCTGATGCGTAAAAAACAGTCCGAGGCATGTCGACGTCGCGAAACGACGTCGACGTCGCTGTCGAAATAAGAACTAAAAAACGCTGATGCGTAGAAGACGGTCCGAGGCGTGTTCGCCCCCGTCGACGTCGCGAAATGACGTCGACGTCGCTGCAAAAATCGGATCTAAAAAAAAAACGCTGATGCGTAGAAGACGGTCCGAGGCGTGTTCGCCCCCGTCGACGTCGACGTCGCTGCAAAAAAATCGGATCTAAAAACGCTGATGCGTAGAAGACGGTCCGAGGCGTGTTCGCCCCCGTCGACGTCGCGAAACGACGTCGACGTCACAGCCGAAATCAGGTCCAAAAGCGTCAATGCGCGGAGGAAGGGTACATGACATGTTCGCGATCGTCGACGCCGCGAAACGACGTCGACGTCGCTGCAAAAATCGGATCTAAAAAAAAACGCTGATGCGTAGAAGACGGTCCGAGGCGTGTTCGCCCCCGTCGACGTCGCGAAACGACGTCGACGTCGCTGCAAAAAATCGGATCTAAAAACGCTGATGCGTAGAAGACGGTCCGAGGCGTGTTCGCCCCCGTCGACGTCGCGAAACGACGTCGACGTCGCTGTCGAAATAAAGCAAAAAAATATATACCTATGTGTTAGAAGAAGTCGGTCATTCCCCGTCGCTCGGCGTAATCAACTTCCCCTTTTGCCGCTGTTTCCACAAGGAGAGCCGGCGGGGGAAGTCCTCGTCAATGGAGATGGAAAAGAAGGAGACGGAGGAAGCACCGCCGCCGCCGTCCGCCACCGCCGCCCAAGTCACCGAGAAGAAAAGACTCCCCGCCGCCAAGCCACCGCGAAGAGGAGAAGCATCCGGAGGCCGCGCGGTTCCGCCGCGAGAGAGAGGCGCGCGGGGAAAGAGAAAACCTATCTCGGGTGAACAGCATCCCGGGTGCACCGTTCACCCGAGGTCAACTCCCGGTCAACTCGTTCTCGGGTGAACAAGGAAAGAGGAGGAAAAAAAAAAAGAGGAGGCCGCGCGGCAGCCACGCGGCAAACGCGCGCAGACGCGCGGGTGGGCGCGCGACTGCGCGCCCTCCCCCGGTCAACCGGGCTCCCCCGGTCAAACCGGGGGAGGGGGGATTTTGAAAAAACAAAAAAAAAGACAAACAAAAAAAAAAAACGTGGGCCGCGCGGCCAACGGTTGCGCGGTGTGCGCGCAGCGGCGGGCGCACGTTCGTGCGCCCCGCCGCCCGGCCTCCCCGGTCAAACGTGGGAAAGAAAAAAAAAATGTGCCGCCACGCCGCGCAGCCAGCGTGCGCGCACGCACAACCCCCGTCAAACCGGGGGTAGTTTTGGTCAAACGAGACAGAAAAATCAAAAAAAAAGGGGGGGGGGGGGGGGGAAAAGGAGGGAGACTCGATCAACCGGTCTCCCCCATGATCCCCACGTCCAGGGAGTGGCCCCACTACTCGGATATGGTCACCCCAAGGTGACTTTACCACCGGTTTGACTTCCGGTCAAACAAGACATAAACAAGGAGAAACGGAAGTTAAACTCACCCCCGAGTCGGGTCACCCCCCACTATTGCGAAAATGGGCTGAGTGGGGTGGTTTTTTTGTGACCAAAATGCCCCTCCAAAATCTTCTATAAATACCCCCACATGGCCATACGTGGGAGGAAAGGTTGGAGAGTGGTTGGAAGGTGAGAAGATTGGGAGGAGAGATTTCCCAAGAGAGAGGAAGTCTATTCTTCAAAGCAAGTCCCGATTTTCTTCGAATTGGCTTTTGGCCGTTCGAAAAGGAAGGAAGGGTTTTGCCCGACCTCCAAAAAAAAAAAAGTTTCAATCACCTCGAAACGGCTTTTGGCCATTCGAGAAGGGAGTAAGGGTTTCGCCCGACCTCCAAAGTCCAATCGATCCCGATCCTATCTCGTTTCGCGAGAGGGATCGAGTAGCCCGCATTTAAAAAATGCGAACTTAAGCTACTCGGGATCAAATAGAAAACCCAAATCGGTAAAGCCGAAATGCCGGCCAAACCGAACGGGAATTCAACATGAAAACCCAAATCGGTAAAACCGAAATGCCGGTCAAACCGAACGGGAATTCAAGATGAAAACCCAAATCGGTCAAACCGAAATGCCGGTCAAACCGAACGGGAATTCAAATCGAAAACCCAAATCGGTAAAACCGAAATGCCGGTCAAACCGAACGGGAAATCAAGATGAAAACCCAAATCGGTCAAACCGAAATGCCGGTCAAACCGAACGGGAATTCAAAAAGAAAACCCAAATCGGTCAAACCGAAATGCCGGTCAAACCGAACGGGAATTCAAAAAGAAAACTCAACTCGGTAAAACCGAAATGCCGGTCAAACCGAACGGGGATTCAAATAGAAAACCCAAATCGGTAAAGCCGAAATGCCGGCCAAACCGAACGGGAATTCAACATGAAAACCCAAATCGGTAAAACCGAAATGCCGGTCAAACCGAACGGGAAATCAAGATGAAAACCCAAATCGGTCAAACCGAAATGCCGGTCAAACCGAACGGGAATTCAAATCGAAAACCCAAATCGGTAAAACCGAAATGCCGGTCAAACCGAACGGGAATTCAAATCGAAAACCCAAATCGGTCAAACCGAAATGCCGGTCAAACCGAACGGGAAATCAAGATGAAAACCCAAATCGGTCAAACCGAAATGCCGGTCAAACCGAACGGGAATTCAAAAAGAAAACCCAAATCGGTCAAACCGAAATGCCGGTCAAACCGAACGGGAATTCAAAAAGAAAACCCAAATCGGTAAAGCCGAAATGCCGGCCAAACCGAACGGGAATTCAACATGAAAACCCAAATCGGTAAAACCGAAATGCCGGTCAAACCGAACGGGAATTCAAGATGAAAACCCAAATTGGTCAAACCGAAATGCCGGTCAAACCGAACGGGAATTCTAAATGAAAACCCAAATCGGTCAAACCGAAATGCCGGTCAAACCGAACGGGAATTCTAAATGAAAACCCAAATCGGTCAAACCGAAATGCCGGTCAAACCGAACGGGAAATCAAGGCCAAAACCCAGATCGGTAAAGCCGAAATGTCGGCAAACCCGAACATGGTCCAGAAATGCCGCATATCAAATGCAATCAAGCTATTCTTGGATATACGAAGAAAATCTGGTTCGGTAAGGCCGAAATGCCGGAAAAGCCGAAACCCAGATCGGTAAAGCCGAAATGTCGGCAAAACCGAAGAAGTTCCAGAAATGCCGCATATCAAATGCAATCAAGCCATTCTTGGATATATGAAGACAATCTGGTTCGGTAAGGCCGAAATGCCGAAAAGGCCGAAACCCAGATCGGTAAAGCCGAAATGTCGGCAAACCCGAACATGCTCCAGAAATGCCGCATATCAAATGCAAACAAGCCATTCTTGGATATATGAAGATAATCTGGTTCGGTAAAACCAAAATACCGAAAAGGCCGAAACCCAGATCGGTAAAGCTGAAATGTCAGCAAAGACCGAACAAGATCCAGAAATGCCGCATATCAAATGCAATCAAGCCATTCTTGGATATATGAAGACAATCTGGTTCGGTAAGGCCGAAATGCCGAAAAAACCGAAACCCAGATCGGTAAAGCCGAAATGTCGGCAAAACCGAAGAAGCTCCAGAAATGCTGCATATCAAATGCAATCAAGTCATTCTTGGACATACGAAGAAAATTTGGTTCGGTAAAACCGAGATACCGGCAAAGCCGAAACTCAAATCGGTAAAGCCGAAGTGCTGGTCAAATCGAACAAACTTTGACATGTGTTGAGGAACAAAGGCTCGAATGCCCCCTCATTTATCAGACTTCCTCGTACTCAAATCGACATGAAATAAATTCAAGTTCGATTGACCCGATGTGTCATCCAAAGATGACATCTAATCCCCATGGACTTTGAGAGGTGGATAAAAATTAAACAAAATTGTCTAAGTCAACAAATGACCAAAGACATAAACAAAACAAATCAAATCAAATCTTAAATCAAAAAGAAAACCAATGAACCCAAACTTGAAAGTTTGAATTAAGTTCAACCAGATTCCATCTCATGAGGCCATGGGGATATGTCTTCCAGCTTTGTGTTTATGTGGATGAATGACTTCAGTTCAACAGGTTGCTGTGACGGTTAATCAAGGGTTTTCGAGTGTTTGCTCGATGTAATTAACACTGGAATATCGCAAGTCCGGTGGAGAGAGGTCAAATTTTATTTTCAAAGAACTCATAAAACCTCACAAATCAAATTTGTGGTTCAGATCATCTAAGTGGTGGGTGATACCCATATCGACACTTAGCAAATCTGTGGAACCATCGGTGTTCCTATAAAATAATACCACATCAAATTAGCTAATACTTCTATGAATACCACATATTTTCATAGTAGTCAATGCTAGTCCAAAGGAAGAAAAAGAATTTCAAAAAGGAATTCTAATCTCCAACAAAATAACCTCTTTTCCTCTCCAAAAAAAAGAGAGGACGAGGGAAAATTCGAGGTTCCAACACTTACCTTCACAGCAAGCAAGTCAAGGAGATCCTACATTGAAGAGGAAGAAGATAAGTATCAAACGGCGACATCATCTCCTTGACACCGAGACCACTCAGCCACCTTCCTCAGATGAGGATGAAGAAGAATTTGTGCCACCCACACAACAACAGCGTAGGGGGGGTGGAGGTGGAGGTGGGGGTGGCGGCAGCATAGGTGGAGGCGGCGCCTCAGCCTCAGGTGCAGGTGAGGGTGGCTCTACTAGTAGTGCTCGGACGAGTGGAGCGAGTCCGGATGATTTGAGTGATAAAAGACACTCGTATTCGAGTGGCGAGGGCGGTGGACGGTGGACGATGTTGAATGTTTTCGACGAGTTTGCATCTTCCTATCCGCAGCCTCGCCTCGGACGGTGAGCCCGGCTATCCACCTCCACCATCTTTTTTACCTCCACCTCCGACCGATCGGGGAGCTTATGAGTTTACCGACATGGCCCGCCTTTATTTTCTTATGGATACGGGCCAATTATGACCGACCCTAATCAATGGAGATTTGCGTAAAATCGTAATGACCGGGACGAGAGATCCGGATCCGCATCCATCCTACTCCGACGTTACCATAGTTGGTGGCGATGCATATGTATAATGTATTTCTTTGTTTATTTCACGCAATGTAATATGAGTGGTAAGAAGAATATGTGTTGTACAATTTGTGGAGTTGGGTATGATTGTTTGTTTGGTAAAAACATGTATCTTATTTGATGCATGATGTGTTCTATTGTGTGATTGGATGTGATATGTGTTCTATATGATTGATTGTTAATTTGTTATATGAATGAGTGTTCCCTATATTTTTTTTCACATTTTTCCTGAGTCCTATGTATTTTTATTGATTTTTTGGCGATTTTTCCATATTTTTTCGAAAAGCAAAAAAAAAAAAACGATCCAGACCGATTCTGGATCGGTCTGGCTCCAAGAGAATCGGCCTGGATCGGTCCGATCCGATCCGATCCGGATCGGATCGGACCCCACCGATCCAGGATCCGATCCCAATCCGACGATCCTTGCCTGTGACTAAGGCCAATAAAAAGAGTTTTTTTCTCAACCTTGAAGAGGTGATTGGGGGTTATATGAACCATGTATGGTGTATAGGAAGGGATTTCAATGCTATGTTAAAATAAGTGAGAGATACTTCCTCCATCCTCTGCTGCTGGTCAACGTTGCAGAAGCTTCAGCCGATGCCACTTCTCCCCTCCTCCCAGTTTGATGGCCACAGCCTCCACCGGCCATTGTGACCTCCTCAACCTACTTGATTTTATAATGTCGTCGTTTTCATTTCTTTCAAGTTTCTATATATTGCTATAATTTAAAGTTTGTGTATACATAAAATCATATATATCTTGAAAAAAATATCTAGACTCAAATGCCTAAATCAATAAGGCAATTATCTAGACTCAAATGCCTAAATCAATAAGGCAACCCTCTCCTCGCCATGAGTATCTCACGTCTCAAATAACATAGTGGACTAGACATTTTTTTCCTGGTGCACTGGTCATGAATACATTCTGATGCAGTCATATACTAGTCAAGAATAAATTTTCTTGGAATGAAAGCATGACTAGTTCATACTTACAATTTTGTTAATAACACCTCTTAACCCTTTTTTTTTGAAGTGACCTCCAAGGAGGCCAAATTCTCATTAATAAAATAACATAATAAAATTACAATAGGTAAGAAAAAAAAAAGAGAACAAAATCTACCTCCACTACCAAGGTGGTTTCTGAAGGCAAACATTACAAAAAGAAAGGCAAGAACAACTCAAGCAGCTTGAGTTTGATAGCCCTGTCTAGATGTGCTCCAGTAGATGCAAAAGTCCAGTCCCTCACTAAAGATGCCATCATGAGGAGTGTAGCATTGGGTTGTTGGTACTTCTCCTTGAAGATTCTTCTTGATTGCCAAATAGCCCATAACATGGGGGAGAATAAGATCCCAAATTCTATGCTCCGTCCTCCACGGGTTCCTTGTTGACCAAGAGTGCAGCAAAGAGATAACACTATCAGGCTTTGTAAGCCATAGACCAACCATTGAACAGCGCAGTCCAAAGGTAATCAATAATGCCACATTGAATGAAAAGATGGTCAGCTGTCCCCTCTTTAAGGCAACAGAACCCACATGTTGCAGTCAAGTCATTGAATAAAGAGACTAGCCTAGCTCCGGTAGGCAGCCTTCCCCTGAAGATTTTCCAAAGAAATAGGTGAATCTTTTTAAGATAATAGTTCATCCGAGCAATTTTGTGCCACGAGGCTTCCACCCCACCTAGTATGAGCCTATCAATAGTCGACTTGACAAAAAACTTCGCATTGTTACTTAACCACCACAAGAGTTTGTCCTTTATTCCTCTCCTGCAGTTAGAAGTATATAGCATAGACATCAAGCTTGACAAATCTCTGATCCCCGTATCCTTTAACTCCCTTCTAAATAAGATATCCCAATCTCAATTGGAATCCCAACTGGAGCTGATTCTGGCTTTCGGATCACAGCAAATGTTAAACAAATTAGGGAGTACAAGTGCCAAGGGTGTATTCCCACACCATTGGTCCTCCCAGAAGGAAGTCCTGTCGCCATTACCAACTTCTACAGAAGTAGAGAACTGAAAGAGGTCCCAATTGTCTAGAATACCTTTCCAGGTACTATATAACTATAACCTACCCCTATCTCTGAAGTCTTTGACCCAAGCATCAATCTCTCCCACACCATATTTGGAACAAATAATTCTAGCCCATTGTGAGTCTCTGTTGGTGTTAAGTTTCCACAACCATTAACATAACATAGCTTGGTTGATAATAAAAAGAGGAACTAAGCCAACTCCTCCTGCCTTCCTGGCCCTGAAACATGATTCCATTTAATGAGTTGGAGACCTTTCTTGTCAGAACTTCCCTGCCAAAAGAACCGTGCTCAAACTTCTCAATACTAGATGCCCTTGGAAGCTTTAAGTATGGAGAGATAATATAGCGGAATACTCTGCAGCACAGTTTTGGGGAGCACCCATCTACCTCCTGCAGATAACAACATTCCCTTCCAGCCCTGTAATCTCTGCTCAACTTTTTTCACAACACAGTCTCAATATTTGCTTCTGGTGCCTCTATATGAGTGGTAGTCTCAAATACTGGATAGGAAGCGTGGCCCATTTGACGAAAGAATGTCATGAATCTGTTCTTTAAGGTCATCTTGCAAATTGAACTCGCACTTCTCTCTATTAATGTTGAACCCCGTGACTGCCTGTAGAAAGTAAAGCATAATTTTCAAATAAAAGCATTTATCTGTCTTGGCTGAAGAGAAAAGTAGTGTTATCTGCAAAAAGGAGATGTGAGACTCTCCTTGTTCGCCCCCACTTCAATTCCCTCAATCAATCCTATTTCCACAGCCCTGGTCCACATACTGCTGAAAATTTTGGCTCATGAGAACAAAAGGTAATAGTGAGATGGGATCCCCCTGCCTCAGCCCTCTAGAAAAAAAAGAAAAAGCCCAAACATTTCTGTTGAAACAAAAAAAACAGAGAAAAAAAAAACAGCCGCCTGCGCGGCGAACGCGCGCAGGCGCGCCCGCGCGAGTGCGCGCGTGACCGCACACCCACCCCCGGTCAAACCGGGGGGATTTTGAAGAAAAAAAAAATACCACGCTGGCCGGCCAGCGTGCGCGCGGGGCGCGCCCGCGCGAGTGCGCGCGTGACCGCACACCCACCCCCGGTCAAACCGGGGGGATTTTGAAGAAAAAAAAAATACCACGCTGGCCAGCGGCCAGCGTGCGCGCGGGGCGCGCCCGCGCGAGTGCGCGCGTGACCGCACACCCACCCCCGGTCAAACCGGGGGGATTTTGAAGAAAAAAAAAATACCACGCTGGCCAGCGGCCAGCGTGCGCGCGGGTGCAACCACGCACCACCCCCGGTCAAACCGGGGGATTATTTCAAAAAAAAAAAAACACAATGGAGAGACCAGAACCGGCCTCCCCACGATGGCAGCAAGTGGGGGGTGCCCCCACGTCCAGGTGGTGCTCCCACTACCTAGATATGGTCACCCCCAGGTGACCTTACCCCTACTTTGACTCCCGGTCAAACAGAAGCATAAAAAGAGGGAGAAATGGGAGTAATCTCACCCCGGATCTGGTCACCTCCCCACTATTCCGAAAATGGAGATAATGGAGGTGATTTTTGTGACCATTTTACCCCTTCAAGATCTCCTATAAATACCTCCCAATGACCATACGTACAAGGGTGGCTTGGCATTTGGTGAGAAAAGAGAGTTGGGAAGAGAGAGAAGCTCCACATTCTCACTCCTTAGAAGGTAAGAAATACCTTGGTTTTGTGCTACCTTTCCATAAAAAGGGGCTGGTTTTGCGCTACCTTTCCATAAAAGGGGCCCAAAATAGTAAACTATTTTGGATAGAAAATAGCCAACCCAACTCCGGTTTAGCCGAAATGCTGCCGAAATTAAGTGGTTTTGCGCTACCTTAACATAAAAAGGGGCCCAAAATAGTAAACTATTTTGGATAGAAAATAGCCAACCAAACTCCGGTCTAGCCGAAATGCTGCCGAAATTAAGTGGTTTTGCGCTACCTTTCCATAAAAAGGGGCTGATTTTACGCTACCTTTCCATAAAAAGGGGCCCAAAATAGTAAACAATTTTGGATAGAAAATAGCCAATCCAACTCCGGTCTAGCCGAAATGCTGCCGAAATTAAGTGGTTTTGCGCTACTTTTCCATTAAAAGGGGCCCAAAATAGTTCGCCATTTTGGATAAAAACAGAAAACCCAAATCGGTCAAACCGAAATGCCGGTCAAACCGAACGGGAATTCTAAAAGAAAACCCAACTCGGTCAAACCGAAATGCCGGTCAAACCGAACGGGAATTCAAATCGAAAACCCAAATCGGTCAAACCGAAATGCCGGTCAAACCGAACGGGAAATCAAGGTGAAAACCCAAATCGGTATAGCCGAAATGCCGGTCAAATCGAACGGGAATTCAAATCGAAAACCCAAATCGGTCAAACCGAAATGCCGGTCAAACCGAACGGGAAATCAAGGTGAAAACCCAAGTCGGTAAAGCCGAAGTGCCGGTCAAACTGAACGGGAATTCAAATCGAAAACCCAAATCGGTCAAACCGAAATGCCGTTCAAACCGAACGGGAAATCAAGGTGAAAACCCAAGTCGGTAAAGCCAAAATGTCGGTCAAACCGAACGGGAATTCAAAAAGAAAACCCAAATCTGTCAAACCGAAATGTCGGTCAAATCGAACGGGGATTCAAATAGAAAACCCAAGTCGGTAAAACCGAAATGCCGGTCAAACCGAACGGGAATTCAAATCTCAAACCCAAATCGGTCAAACCGAAATGCCGGTCAAACCGAACGGGGATTCAAATAGAAAACCCAAGTCGGTAAAGCCGAAATGTCGGTCAAACCGAATGGGAAATCAACATGAAAACCCAAATTGGTAAAATCGAAATGCCGGTCAAACCGAACGGGAAATCAAGGTGAAAACCCAAATCGGTAAAGCCGAAATGCCGGTCAAACCGAACGGGAAATCAAAGTGAAAACCCAAGTCGGTAAAGCCGAAATGCAGGTCAAACCGAACGGGAAATCAAGATGAAAACCCAAATCGATAAAACCGAAATACCGGTCAAACCGAACGGGAATTCAAATCGAAAACCCAAATCGGTCAAACCGAAATACCGGTCAAACCGAACGGAAATTCAAATCGAAAACCCAAATCGGTCAAACCCAAATACCGGTCAAACCGAACGGGAATTCAAATCGAAAACCCAAATCGGTCAAACCGAAATGCCGGTCAAACCGAAATGCCGGTCAAACCGAAATGCCGGTCAAACCGAACGGTAAATCAAGGTGAAATCCCAAATCGGTAAACCGAAATGTCGGCAAACCCGAACAAGCTCCAGAAATGCCGCATATCAAATGCAATCAAGCCATTTCTGGACACATGAAGACAATCTGGTTCGGTAAAGCCAAAATACCGAAAAGGCCGAAACCCAGATCGGTAAAGCTGAAATGTCAGCAAAGACCGAACAAGCTCCAGAAATGCCACATATCAAATGCAATCAAGCCATTCTTGGACACATGAAGACAATCTGGTTCGGTAATGCCAAAATACCGAAAAAGTCGAAACCCAGATCGGTAAAGCTAAAATGTCAGCAAAACTGAAGAAGCTACTAAAAATGCTGCATATCAAATGCAATCAAGTCATTCTTGGACATATGAAGAAAATTTGGTTCAGTAAAATTGAAATACCGGCAAAGCCGAAACCCAAATCGGTAAAGCCGAAGTGCTGGCCAAAGCGAACAAACTTTGACATGTGTTGAGGAACAAGGGCTCGAATGCCCCCTCATTTATTGTACTTCCATGTACTCAAATCGACATGAAATAAATTCAAGTTCGATTGACCCGATGTGTCATCCAAAGATGACATCTAATCCCCATGGACTCTGAGAGGTGGATAAAAATTAAATAAGTCATTGAAATAATAATTTCTAAACTTGATCAAATAATCAAATTTGAATAAATCAAATCAAATAATGACTTATTTATTAACAAAAATGCCATCACAAATCAAATCAAATCTTAAATCAAAAAGAAAACCAATGAACCCAAACTTAAAAGTTTGAATTAAGTTCAACCAGATTCCATCTCATGAGGCCATGGAGATATGTCTTCCAGCTTTGTGTTTATGTGGATGAATGACTTCAGTTCAACAGGTTGCTGTGACGGTTAATCAAGGGTTTTCGAGTGTTTGCTCGATGTAATTAACACTGGAATATCGCAAGTCCGGTGGAGAGATGTCAAATTTTATTTTCAAAGAACTCATAAAACCTCACAAATCAAATTTGTGGTTCAGATCATCTAAGTAGTGGGTGATACCCATATCGACGCTTAGCAAATCTGTGGAACCATCGGTATTCCTATAAAATAATACCACATCAAATTAGCTAATACTCCTATGAATATCACATATTTTCATAGTAGTCAATGCTAGTCCAAAAGAAGGAAAAGGATTTCAAAAAGGAATTCTAATCTCCCAACAAAAATCTTATTTTCCTCTTCAAAAAGAGGGGAAGAGAGGAAATTCGAGGTTCCAACAATTTCCCATTAATTTAAACTGTGAATTTGGCAGTTGAAACACAGCTCTTAATCCATTGAATCCATCTGTTACTGAAGCCTAGAAGCATCATAACTCTAAAGAGGCCACTCCATTTGACAGTGTCATAAGCTTTCTCAAAGTCCAGCTTAAGCATAATACATTTTCTATTTCTGACTTTCTGGTCATGAAGACACTCATCGGCTGCCATAAAGTTGTTCAAAATACATCTACCTGGAACAAAAAGCATATTGGGAGCAATGGGTCAGCCTGTCAACAAACTTACCAAGTCTTGTTGCCAGAACTTTAGTTATGATCATATAACTACAATTTAAAAGACTGATGGGGCGCAAGTCCTTGATGTCTTCCACAAGGTCCTTTTTGGGAATCAGAACCAAGATAGTGGAGTTGAATTTAATACAATCTGGTTCCTCAGTAAATTCCCTCGTCATAGCCATGAATCTTCATTAATAACATCCCAAAAATTGGCATAGAAACCTGCTGAGGAGCTGTCCGGACCGGGTGCCTTAGATGGATCCATGCCCTTGATTGCATCTAAAAATTCCCTCTCTTGAAATGTCTGGATGAGGGAGGACTCCTAAAGTTTACTAACCGCCCCAAAGTTAAACATCGGACTCCAGCACTTGTCATCCTGGAAGAGTTTTGCATAGAAGTTGGCAGCACCATTACCAATCTATTTTGTACCTAAACAGTCAACCCAGCTAACCTTAAGCTTGTTCTGGTTATTCCTCTTCTTTCTCATGAAAGCCCGAGTATAAAAGTATATTGTATTTATGTTTCCCTCCTTCAGCCAAAGCTCTTTGGACCTTTGTTTCCATTTTATCTCCTCCCTCAAGCTCCATTCTTTATAAAGTTCCCTTAGTTCAAGCCAATCCTTCCTTTGATTGTTTGTCAAAAGTCCTCCATCGTTCAATTTTTCAACTTGGTCCAACTAATTGACCCACTCATTCATTTTAATTGATGTAAAATTGAAGTTAGTCTTAACCCATGTCTGCAAGCACCCCTTGATATGCTTAAGCTTGTGAACAAAGTTTACAGTTGGGATATTGGGATTTGTCGGGTCAAAATTGATTTGAGTTTCTTTGGGATATTAAATTTTGCTTATTGGTTTGAATTCAGTTTGTTTTACTTCGATTTCGGTTTGGAGAGTTAAATTTTCTTCCAATTCTGTTTAGTTAAAAAAAATTTAGTTTTAGTTTAAGTAATTTAAGTTGTCTTAACGTTTAACATGCTAGTGCTTGAATTTAATGAGTTGCTTACAGTTTTATTTGTTATCTTCTGATTTTTTTTAATTACAATTTGGAATGTTCCGATTACAGATTTGATTAAGCTTATGATTAGAGCTAGAAACCTGTTTAAGTGTATTGAATGGATTTGAATTAATTTGAGTTTAATTCGCTTGTTGGTTTAATTTGATTTGTTTGTGATTTGGTTTTAGTGTTGATTGGATTAAGATATATTTTTGAAGTTTTACTTCATTTCTTGTAAGGATTTGAGTTGTTTATTCATTATTTGGTATACTGAGAAATTTATTAAGCTTGATTAGAACTTGGATTGGGATATGTTTTAGATTTTGATTAAAATTCAATTTATGAGCTGTCAGATTTGTTTTGAGTTAATTTAATTTTGCTTTCAATTTAATTGACATTTTGCCTTAGATTGAATTATTTTGATGATGAACTTGATGCCATTTATTATATTATTTCGTTATTTGAATCTATTTGAAATTTGATTTAAGTTAATTAAAGCATGAATTGGTTCAGATTTGGTTTTCTAGAGAGTTTTGAATTAAATTTAAATGGAGATTCTGTTTGGGCAGCCCTTGTTTTTTAATCGGATTGGGTTGGAATTATTTAAGACTTGAATCAATTGAAGTTTACCTGATAATGCTTCAGTTCAAAAAAGAAACCTACTGCCTCGGTAAGTCCTTGAAAATTTAATCCCACGAAAATCCAAGAGGCTCAACTAGATTTAGCCTGCAAGCCAATGTGAATTGGGTTTGGTAGAGATCAAAATCTCTGCTAGATCAATTTTGTCTTGAACTGCCCTCATTAAGGGACTAGGAAATTTGGTTCAAATCTGATGGTTTTTAGAGGGTATTTATATCTCAAGCTCCTATCTCTTTCTGTCAAAAATTAAGTTCAGAAGGTCTTCGAGCAGAATTTTAAGCTCCACAAGCACTTGATTAGAGTAGTTACAAGGTTGATTTGAGTTTGCAATATGCAGTCCAGCATCTGGAGTTTACATTTCTCTCTTTTTTTTTGTGTTTACATTCCAAAAAAAATTTCATCGGAGGACTGTTTAGGTCCCTCTGCCACCACTGTCGGTGCATTCAACGTAACGTCTCATTGTTTGAAATCCAATTACGATATAAGCAGAGAACTGCCGTGTATGTCACAATTCCCATAAGTGCAGATCATGACCTCCTGGCCTTTGATAGGCATTATGTTATTTGTCTCATCAACTTGACATTGAACTTAATCCGGCCTTTGATAGACATACAAAGAGAGCTTATGTTGATCTTCCATAGTTTCTTCGTGACTTGGTGAAGGAATCACTCAATGAAGTGGTAAGACATTAGAGTCTTTTAATAGACCTTTAGGTGTCTATCTTAAGAAGAGGGTCAAGAGGTGGGTTTAGAACCGGCCTCTTGGTTTCCCTTGTTTTGAATTCTTTTAAGTTATGCCGAAGTCATGAGGTGGATTTAGAACCGGCATTATGCTTGTCTCAGTTTGTTTAATTAAATAGATTTTTATTTAATTTCTAATTTTATTATTATTATTATTATTATTATTATTATTATTATTATTATTATTATTATTATTAAATTATGGGTCAAGAGATGGGTTTAGAACCGGCCTCTTGGTTACTCATTTGTTTAGAATTCTTTTAGGTTATACCGAAGCCATGAGGTGGGTTTAGAACCGGCCTTGTGCTTGTCTTAGTTTGTTTAAATTAATTAATGAGTTTTTATTTAATTTCTGATTGACTGCTTGTTTTAAATAAATATTTTATCGTGAAATGGACCTCTTTGAAGCATTGTTTAACATCATCCGGCCCATTGGGCCCTATTGAGCTCGCGGCCTCCTTCCACGAGAGCTCTGGCTGGGCTTTGCCCAACCGGGCCTCAGTTCCCCTTTTTTTTATTGAATTCCTTCATCGTGTGGGCCTCTATTCTCTCGGGTGGGCCACCCGTTTCTCTCGGCTGCGCGCTCACATGGGCACTTTTCTTCTTTTTTTTGCGTCTTTTTCATCGGGTGGGCCCCACAGTGGTTTTCCACCATGGATCAAAGTTAAGGGGGCATTATTTCCCCTCGACAGCTCCTTCCTTGCGGCGATGTCCGCCCCGATGCAGCCTGCACCTTCAGCTGCCACTCGGACGCAGTGGAAACGGGAGCTCAGCAACCGCGGGAGCTTGGAGGAGGTTTTGTCGACCCAGCCAGGAGGTGACGACGGCCCCTGTTGCTCTTGGTAGGCAGGAGGAGGCCTCAGCAGGGGACTTACGGCGAAACGGCGAGAATAGGAGGCTTCGGATGATGCTACTCCTCCCTCGAAGGTGCTCTGGGAGACGGAAGGATTGGGACTTGGCGGCACACCTAGGAGATGGGGAAGAAAGCTTCATGGTGGTCGAACGGCTCCGGCGGAGGGAAGAGGCGGCTCCGGTAATCCCTTCTTCCGGCTCCCGACCTCAATCTCTCTCTCAGCCTCTCTGGTTCTCTCTCGATCTCCCCCCCTCTCGCTCCACCCCTCACGCGGACCCTCCGGCCCCCCTCTTATAGTCGTCCTCCGGGCGCGGGACTCCTCCGGAAGTCCATGGGAGCCTGGATGAACTCCCGGTCGGTGCAGGGTACCGCCGTAGGGTCTGGTAAAGGGGCTAGCCCCCCCTACTCTGGAGATCCTGTAAGGGGATCACCGCCTCCTGCCCACCCGACCGCAAGTCGACCGTGGTAAAGCACTCTGCCGCCCTCCCGTTTAGGTTTGCCTCCCTTTCTTCTTTTTTTTTTTGCCTGCCCATCGATCTCCATCCCTCATTGTTTTCTCTTCCTTTTCCTCTCTTTTTTTTTGAAATTCCAAGTGTCAACATATACTTAAAATTTATATAGATCTATTTTAACTCTCTTCTCTTCCACATAAACATACACATTTTATTATAACTTAAGTCAAATAATGTTCTTAATGTATTCAAATTTTAGATTTAGATGTTAATCATCAATTGTACAAAGATTATATATTATGTAATAAACAAATTATATAAATTCAATTTCATAAATATTTAACCATCAACTTGTAATAAACAATCAAGAACAAGAACATAAAATTGCTCTTAATACCATATTAATATTAAATATGATTATATACAAGTTTAAATCTTTTAGAAACACAAAAATCATCTTTTTGATATTGATAGTACTTTGTAATTGTTCATTCCCATGTACAAATGTGTTATATATTTTCATGCAAATTCATTAATGTACTCCCATCTTTATAATATATTATGTTATGTTTCATACATATATATACATTTTAATCCAAGAATCCGATATCCGATATCCCGAGATTTTTCCGACATTTCTCCAAGATCTCGTCTCTTTCAACCCCCCCCCCGAGACGAAGCCGAGATCCGAGACAACAATCCTTGGTATATGCCCATTGGTCTGTAGGGCATCAATCTCTATAGCATGCTTAGGTGAAAGAGGGGCCTACTCAGCAAAAGAGCCAAACTTAGCCTCTGTTAAGACTGACTGGACATCGACTGCTGGATCGGCCAATGTGTCTAAATACTGACCCATCCAAGGAACAGGAAACAAGAAACAGGGCGAGCATGGAGGCACTTGAACCGGACAATTGTTCTCCTCCCGAAGCCGGTTCGTTGCTGCCTGGAAACAGGGTGAGATCAAAGGGCATTGAAACCAGTTCACCATAAGATGCTGGTTCAATTTGATTAGAGCAACCAAGAGGGAGCCCAGCCAGGCTACTCGACTGAACTGCTTTTGAGTTAAAAAGATCCATTGTTTCGCTGAGGTTCAGCGGGCCCTGCTAGCCCAAAAAGGATCCACCTGTCCCCTTGTCTCCACCCGAAATACCCGCAGTGGAAACATGCAGGTATTTTGATGCTAAAAATCGGTCCCCAGAGCATCCTGTATGATCCAGAGGTTCAAGAACTTACTAATCTTGGAAAATTTGGGTCTCCAAACAAAAGAATGAGGTTTTCCCAGTGACAGAATCTGTAATCTTCCCCCACCCTGCTCCAACTGTCCAGGCATCACCACAGCACGCAGACTAACAACATATTGAAGTCCATTGATGACAGTCGGAACTCAAAAACCCACAAAGAAGTCCAGGTCACTCTCAATGATCACCGAGATCAAGTTGGATGCGGACCACCAAAGCTGCTTACTATTGATAGATGCAATCCTACCATAAGGTGCCACAATCCTGGAAAAAGCTTCCGTCGACCGCTTTGGCAAGAAAGCCATAGAAGTTAATGGAACAATGTCGTGGCTCGGAACAGAGTACCCATCGTGCTTCATCAACCCACCTTGCGATTGAATTAGAGACAAACCTTTGTCCGCATTCTTCACATAATAAACTTTGTTGCCTTCTGGACAATGCCACTGCTTAAAAATGTTATCGCGAACAACATAATCCCCTCCGGTAGATGCTCCAATCCACAAGAGAGGGGCGGCCAGTTAACTAGTGAGAAAGAGTCAAGGAGAACTCACTTCCTATCTACACTATCGGGCCCATCAACGACCACTCTCTAGCAAGTTTGCAACCACTTCTTTTTACCTCTGAACTTGGGTGATAACGGAACATGAACAACACCTTCAGACAGATCTAGAGGTAACAATCCAGGATTGACACCAAGGCTGCGGCCAAACCGCCCTCTGCGACCGACTCCCCAACAGCAATGGCATCTCAGGTTGTCCCTGTATAATTGTTGAGAGTGATCAGCCCCAAAACACCTCCCACACTTCCATCTTCCTCCTGTGCTGCCTGTCGTTGCATCCTTTAAAGCCCGACGAAGAGCACCGTTTCCCCCATTGACAAGGACTCCGTTCCCACAGGGTGGATTTGGGTACCAACCCTGATCTCAAGGGGAAGGACAACATTAGGCATGATCTCCCCCACACAAAGAACTCCATCTCGAGGAACTCTGTCGCCGTGAGATGTAGCCTCCCGCATCGCAAATTTAAGATCATCTCACTTAACAACCGGACGTGTGAAAAAGTGTTGCAACCAATAACACCTCTTAACCTATTTGCCAAAAATTTGGAAACAATCTATATAGTCATAGGCGTGAGGCACTAGAAGCAAGGAAGGGTTCAGCTCGCCTCTAGTACCCCAAGCGATCGTCTTGGGCGGCAGAGGTGAACCGAAGGGGAAGAGGAGCAGTCAGACAACCTCCCTATGTGAGGTCCGCTGCGGTCTTGCAGGAGAAGGCATTAATGGGTCTCACGGACCAAGTTGTGAGTAAATTCACAACTTAAAGGTGACTTGGACAAAGTGCTGAACCGCACGGTCAATCGAGCAGTTCGGCACTTAAATGTTCAAGTGTCGAGTGGTGACCCCGAAGCACTGAACCGCACAGTCAGACTGGACAAAGTGTTGAAATGCCCAATCAATCGGGGAGTTCGGCACTTGAATGTTTTGTCAAGAGGTAACCCCGAAGCGCTGAACCGCCCAGTCAAACTCATAGATCGCGGAATCGGCCGATCCGGATCGGAATCGGTCGATTCCTGGATCGAATCGCCCATTGCCGATTTGATTCTTGGCTGAATAACCGATCCGTAAAAAAATTCCAGCAGAATCGGTTAGGATCGGCCGGATCAGTCAAAATTGGATCAGAATCGAATTGGAATTGAAATCGGATCGGCCGAATCAGTCGGGATCGAAATTGAAATCGGAATCGGATCATTTTTTTCTTTTTTTGCTATTCCAGTCGGATAGACCAGGATCGGCCATAATCGGTCCGGAATCGAAATCGGATCATTTTTTTTACTTTTTTTGCTTTCCGATTCTGGATCGATTTTCTTCTATTGGATCGGTCGGAATCAGTCCAATCCAGATTAGATCGGTACCCACCGATCCCTATTCCGATACCAATCCTGCGATCCTTGGTCAAATTGGGCAGTTCAGCACTTCCGGTGGGGTTAAGTAGTGAAGCTCAGTTAGACCGGGTGGGAAGGGCTGCCTCATCACCTAGGCGGTCGCCTCAACCGCCTTTGCTAACATAGGAACAACCTTATAGCTAAAATTTAGAAGGCTTATTAGTAGGTAATCTTTGATATATGCAGCATCACTCTTCCTTGGGATTAGCACTAGATTCATAGCATTCAAATACCAGAAAGCCAACGAATTTGAATAAAATTCCTTCAAAACTGCCATAAGATACTTTTCAATAAATCCCCAAAAATTTTGGACCCCAAAGAGAAGCCGTTAAGGCATGGGGGCTTATTGGGGGCCATCGAGCACACTACAAACTTCATCTCGTTGGCTGAGAAAAATGATTCTAAGATTTTTGCTTCATTTGGAAGCAATCTGGCAAAAGGATTACATCTGAAAAATAAAAGCTAAACCATACTGCTTATTTTTAAGAGAATTATTAAAATATAAAATGTATGTTTAGATGTTAATTAAGCAAACGGTATAAAATCACCAACCTCTAATCAGACACAACCTAAGATGTCAGTTTTTTATGTTAGTAGGAATAGGAAAGAAATCATGGAACAGGAATCTTTAGGGATTGAAAATTGATAATTGTCAGCTACCCATAACATGGTTGAAGGAACTATGTTTGAGCAAGGATGATAGAAATGCAAGTTTCTCTCCTGCTTCAGATACTTGCAAAAAACCACACGATCCACACCATATATCTTCTATTCAATTGATGGCTATATTTTTTAGAAGACAAGTAAGAAGATCATGGCCTTCTATGAGGATATGTTCATAGTCGTCAAAGACACTGTTGTAACCAAAAATTTTCAAAAAAAAAAGGAGAAAACAAAAGGAATGGCATGCTCGGCCCAAACAGGCCCATTCACGCCCATCTCATATGACTGGCCCATTCAAAAGAAAAAAGAAAATAAAAAATAAAGGAAGAGAAGCTGCCGGATTAGGGAAGGAAACCGACTCCCGTCGGATTCTCCCCCGGAGCCAGAGATGGCAGGAAACTGTCGTAGGAAGGGAATAGGCGGATAAAAGGAAAAGGGGGGTCGATCCCGTATATGCCGGCATTGCTCCGAGTCCCTCTCGGAGCCGCAACCCCAACTTTGGGAGATTCCCGGCGGAGGCGGGACAGCGCCGAGCCTATAAAAGCCCAGCATCCCCGTGCATAAAAGACCCTAGGCAGAGAGTGCGTGAATACCCCCCGAGGCTGCGCGAATACCCCCCCGAAAGAGCCCCGTGCAGGACGATCGGAAGGAGAGAAGAGAGACCCCCCCCCCCGAGCCCAGAGGAGGAAACAGGAGACAGAGGCGGGAGGGGAGAAAGGATGGAGCAAGAGGAGAGGTCGTAGAGGGCAAGGAAGCTTACCAATCCCCTGGAGACCCGTTGGAGCCGCACGAAGCATCTCCTTCTTCTTCTTCTTCCTCCGGACGCCGCGAGCCTCTCAGCCGGTCGCCGCGGGTGCCGTAGAAGCCGGAAGACCCTCCAAGCACTGCCGGAGAGGCCTCCTCCCCCTTCCCCTATCGCCGTCGGGGCCTCCTCCCTCTTCTCCCGGTGCCGTCGCTGCCGAACGAAGCTGGAAGCCCCCCGCAAAGGCCGTCGCGGTGCCGCAGGATGCCGGGAAGCGTCGGATCGACACTGTAGCACCGGGGAAATATATCCCCCGGATCATATGCCAGCGTGGAAAACCAAGTGGGGCCCACCGGGAGGAAAAAGCACAAAAAAAAGAAGAGGGAGAGAAGCGCGACCGGGCGAAGCCGGCCGGCTCTCTCCCTCCGCTGAGTTGGCCCGCCGGTTCGGGACACCAAGCCGGCCGGTCCAACAGTGCTGAAGCTTCCCCCTTTGCGCACAGTACCCTGCGCACAAGCGCAGGGACCCTTCTTCAACCAAAAAAAGAAATTTTGTTTAAAACAAACAAAACAGTGAAAATTAAATAAAAAAATACATTTAATTCAACAAACCGGACTAGTTGGGAGGTCGACTAACCATCCGCCCCTACGTCTCGGCTTAACTTAAAAGAATTCAAACATGGACTAGTTGGGGGGTCGACTAACCATCCGCCCCTACGTCCTTAAGGTAGACATACAAAGGTCTATAAAAGACCCCAATGTCTTACCAGTTTTTTTTTAGCTATATGAGGCCGTGCATGGTCAGCATGTCGTTAAGCCAATTATATGCTAATGGAATCATCAAAACAGTGGGGGAGGCCCATAAGTCTATCAAGACCGGGTACATACCGCCCACGAATTGACAAGTTCATCAACTCATGGAGAAACCATAAAGATAGAGATGGGCTAATTTCCCACAAGTCTATCAAAGACCGGGATGCTCAATCTCAAGACAATGAGATGAGTCCCCACAAGCCTATCAAAGGCCGGGACATGCTCAATCTCAAATCAGCGAGAGGAATGCCCACAAGTCTATCAAAGACCGGGTGTTTTTCCATCTCAAAACTGATCAAGCAAGTTCCATGTCCATCAAGGACTCAAAGGGACCGGATTGCTATTCAAGTTGTAAATCATGTCTCATATTTTTGAGAGAACTGAACTCCAAAATTCGGAATCCAAGCCAATTTGTAAAAATCTGAAATCTGTAAGTCTGAAAGAATATCCATAAACAAACTTGAAATCTGAAAAGTTTCAAAAGAGAATCCGAAAACCTGCAGACCGAGAGATCAAAATCTGCAACCAAAATTTGAAATAAAAATACATCAAATCTGAAAATTCTGAAAATCACCTCTGAAATTCAAGACCTAAAATCTGGAATCTGGAAACTGAAATTTTGAAGCATAAAATCTGCAATCGGAACCCAGAAAGCTGAAAATCTGAATCCCCATTAAATCAAAAATCTGAATTCGTACAGAATCTAAAAGATGCCTTGCAAATCTGAAAATATAGAAATCCGGAGTCTGAATGTGCAGAGTTCTGAGAACCTGAAAAATCTGAAATCTAAAAGAATTGGGAAGTGCAGGATTTGAATCTGAAATCCAAGCCAACTTGTAAATCTGTACAAACTTGAAGATAGCTGGCCGAAATTTGTAAGTTTGCAGAATCCAGACTCTGGAGAAATCTGGAATCCGCAGAATTTAAAATCTAAGGTCTGCCAAGTCTGAAGTCTAAAATCAGATCACTTAAGTCTGAAACTTGAAATCTGAAGATAATTCACTCGGTAAAAACAAACAAATCTACCCAAATCAATTTGAACCAAATCATAATTAAATTCCGAACCTGAAATCTTAACAGTAAGAATCTGAAATATAACATCAAATTTTAATTCCAATCAACCCAACTCAAAACACAGAAACTCCAAACATATTCAAATCAGATTCAAATGAATTCAAACAGATAAAAACTCAAATAAATCAAATTCAAAATTAAACTCAAATCAAATTCAATCAAATTTAATTCAATCCATATCAATCAAGTCAACCAAATAAATCTCTCAAATTAAATTCAAACAAATCAAATTCCAATCAAATCCATTCCAAATAAACTTAAATCAATCAACCAACTCAAATTGAATCAAATTCAAATCAAATTAAAACTCACACACCAAATCCAAATTTCAACCAATTTAAACAAACACGAATTCAAACTAAATCAAATCAACTCAAATACAAATCAAACCAGACCAAAATTCAAATCAATTCAATTCAACTTAAATTCAAACTAAATCCAAAACACACTAAGTGCTTGCATTCCACTGATTGCATGGGGTTGTTTTCTCCTATGTGTGAATGTTTATTTTGTGGATGTATGTCTTCTACTCAATGAGTTGCTATGACGATAATCAAGGGTATTCGAGAAATCTCGATGTAATTAACGTCGGATCTTCGCACCATCCGACGGGGAGAGGTCAAAACAAATTTCAAAGAACCTAACAACCTCAACACATAATTTTGACCCTAGCTAGTACTTTTATGAAATATCATCTATTTTCTTATAAAGTCAATGCTAAGGTCTAATCAAATCAAATTCAAATTCAAATTCAAATGGAAAATAAATTTCCAAAACAAAAGAATAAAAATCTTTAAATTTGAGGTTACATCAGACACCCACCTAAGTGGCAAGGCGCTTTTCAAGGGATGCCTTGCCAAGGAACCTTCTGGAAAGGGGGGCCCAAAATGCGCATGACTAGGTGCCCCAAGTCTTTTGTCACGACAAAGAAATTTCTCTCAGGAGATTTGCCTCCTTGATACCCCCTCCACATACAAGGGGGCACTACCCCATTGCTTGCGACCTGACCATGCAAGTCCATCTGCAATTCATAGGCACCCATTTAATGATAATGTAAAATTATAGTTCGCTATCATTTATACAATTACATATGGTAAAGCTTTGTGATTATAAATATATGTATACTTAAAACTAATAAAGTTCTCTCGTAACCCTCTTTCTCTCACACATGAGATTAGCTCTTTCCAATAAAACTTATAACCAATATGTACATAATTACAAAAGTAAATCATATTTACATGTATACAATTCAATTATAACATACAAATATAATTATATTTTTGTATATATGTATATACACATAAATATGTACGTATATATATAAACATTTGATGTTACTGTCTTGACCATCTAGGCAATGCCATGCCACCTAAGTGGATTTCACACCTTTTAACGCCTTGTCGCCTTGACAACTATGGATATGTTCCAAAAAAAGAAGACTGAAGATCCTTGTTTGCATCTTCCTTCAATAGGTTGTCTAACCAACAAGCTGCTGAGTTAAGTAGGAAACTTATTAGGTTAAAGCCAAAAAGGTAGTGTTTGATACGAATGCCCACAAATCACCATGGGCAGATGATCGGCTACAGGCCATTTTGGGAATGTGGAATGAAGGATAATTTATGGTTTCTAATGACTTTTATGTTGGCCCAGGCTGCATTAGAATGATTCAATTCAACTATTAATTAAGCTAATTCCTAAAAGGACAAGGATGCATGTTTGGGGACTTTAAACCAAGTACTTCAAATTGGCCATAAAAAATTTCTACAATCTTCTGGCTAAAAGATTTAAGAAAGGTTATTGCAAATCAGGTTTATCATAACCAATTTGCTTTCTTTTAAGCCAAGTTTTTATTGGAGAAGTGGCCTTAGAAAGTACACATAACCTGAAAAAGAAGAAACAAATGTTTTGTTAACAAAATAGAATTTGAAAGAGCCAATAGACGAGCTCCAACGAAAGGTGTTGGCTCATCTCCTTGTGTTAATGGGTTAGGTGTCAATTAAAGTGGGACCAAACTCTGGGCTAGAATGCACTCTCCAAATGCTATCCAAGGTACTATTCATTTATTTGAAAATATTTCCTTATCTATGAGCAGACAAAGCCCGGGTACTCAATCACTTGATAGTGTTAGATGTTGTATATATAATCCTCCAAACATGTAGATGAGTTCTAACCACAATTGATATTTTTCAGTTTTTCAACATTCTTCATCTGATTTGCTTATTAATTCTCACTTGCAAAGGAACAGTTGAAATGAGTATAACATCCGCACTAAAAAAATCTTACTTTCCAAATGTTTGTATCCAAATCCACCTCATGCTTGCCTGACATATCAATTGCATCCACACTTAAAACTGCAGAATTGGGAAACAAAGTCAATGACATTACTGTTAACCACTAGAATATTGCAGCATCAAGATAAAAGAAATGCTTAGAAGCAGATATATAGAACAAGCAAAGCTGAACTAATAGTTAACCTTGGCAAGGTAGTGAAGGGAATGTCATGTTGATATGGATTGGGAGAGTTTCTCCACGCTTCAAATCTACAGACATCTGCTGAGGAAAACTACATCAGTAAAATCAATAAAAAATTAATATGTAAAAGAAATATGCAGAAGAGCCTGAGAAGATAACATGTAAGAAACAAGATATTTTGATGATGGAAATATATAAATTAACAGTTAAATAAGTTTTTTCACATCCAAGTATATTGACAAAAATTGAAGAATTTTATGATGGTGATAAGACCCAACTTTCTGAATGCCACAGCATAAGAACATCATGAATAATTCTGTATTGCAGACTGACACATGCACCTGCGATCTAGAGTACCGAGAAAGGAGTCAAGGATGACTTTGAGCAGTTGTCAACAAGATGGGGCTTCCCTGTGTCAAAGTTGGAGAGAGCTCACCCAAGTAAATGCACAATGTTAGTTTGTACATAAAAGTCATTGAGATAAATACATAAAGACAAACAATTTCTACTGTTTTCTAAAAAGCCTCCCTATGAAGCAGTGCTTCAGGAGCTCACTCCAACAGGTGTGGGAAGACCACACGGTCAGAAAGATGACTGTTAAGGACACCCATGCTCAAGTTTGGTTCGACCCAGATCACATATATCTGCGCAGTTGTCACACCATGAAGTCATTATGGATTGGAAAGGAGACATAACCAACCTAACCGCCATTTTAGTCATGGAGGTCTCTACTTTGCTTTTTTTTACAAGTTGTGTAAAGGACAAACTTATATTGTCAAGTCCTTTGTCCTTACTTTTAAGCACCTTTATGGGTTTCTTTTGTAATGTAAAAGAGGGGTCTATATGAAGACACTCAATTCCCATATACAAGGCATGCATGAACAATTAAAGAACACGGGTTTACATCTTCTATCATCTCGTTAGTTAGTATGTTTTCCTTCCCTCCACCTTCCTCTCTCCCAGTTCTTCCCCATTCTTCATCATCATCTTCTCCTTCTCTCTTCCTCCCTACATTCCCCTTATCCCGTTCAGCCATTCATCCGGTGCAGTGCGGGATCTGCCCCCTCCCCCCCGGTTTCCCACAAGTGCTCCTAGCCACGAGCCCTAGCATGCGGTACTCCAGGTCTTGATCGCCCCAACCCTCTATGCATGTCACCACCCTACAACTCTGCACCCACCATCACCCTCCTCCCACTCCTTCACTATCCCACCTTCTACCTACATAACACCAGTAGCCGCCTTTCCACATTCCATCATGCCTACAGCAGGAATCCACTCAGCATGATTGCCAGAGGTCCCGCAGGCGTCATCACTGACACCTCCTATCTCTGATCTGTTACCCTTCCTTGCTCCAGTGCACCGCCGCAGCCAGCCAACAACATCAGCCGCATGACGTACTGGTCACCAGAAGCCTGCACAGAATGTCTAAAGCCTTCCTTCCCATCTAGAAAGTCCACCTGTCCATGACCGCACCTCCTCCGTCTCTGGCAATATGGACACCCTGTCAGTCCCCTTTGCCAGGAAAGTTCCCTGCAGAATATCATGTGTCAAACACAATAGGGCCAAGCCGGGCACCTTGAGCCAGGTCGGTACTGGCCAGACATGGATGCCCCTGTGAACTAGAAGCCACCTGTCCCTGAATTGTGTGATGCCAAGGTTCGCACCAGGAACCAACCTTCAGCCCAACTGTCTTGCCAGCCACCCCATGCAAACAACTTGGATGGACCCACCAACCTACTTGTTCACCAACCTCCTTGTCTTATGTTGTAAACTTTTACCACCCTGTGAGGTGTGGGCTTAAGCTAATCGGTCTAAGAGGGAATGCGGTCAGGTGACCATATCTGACACCTATTTGACGCCTTGCATGAAGGTAACTTTCTCACCCTTCTTTCGTTATAGCACCTGCTCATTTATTATGTGCTTAATGACTGTGTTGCATACTTGCATGAGAGATACTCTATGCAACATTGACAATGGTACTGTTGTGATCACCTCCAAGAACAGTTATAGATTCCAAATTTATCATATATAAGAAAAGCTAACATAAAATTTACTTCTAAGAATTGTAAATGAAGCACACATAAGGTGTAAAAATTCACCAATCAGTCAACAATCTAGAATAGCTTTACAGTGAACGGTACCTGATGTACAGTGTAAGTTGTCAGATAGTACTTCAGCTCATGCACAAATAAGGTTGCCATTATAGCTAACCCGATGATGGAAACTGCAAAAGATAAAAGAATTTTCTCAGAACAGCATTCCACAACAAGCAGTTCACCAATGGGAAGAGAAGTGTCAAAGTGCATGCACGTGCTAAGAAAAACATCTACCACATGTAGTAACGCAAGCATATACCAATTGCTCCAGATGAAGTCTTTTTCAATAAATGCTCCTCTGCACGTGGAAATGCATCAAAATTCCTCAATGCCTGAAGCCTCATATTTGGCTCTTAAGCTATACCCCAGTAACAACAATCAGTCTGCAGGTAAAACTGAAGTACGTGACATCAAAAACTTACTACCAGTTGTTTCAACTAAAAAGTTCACTATCTTTACTGTACTAGTCTTGTCCATGCGTCAGCTTTCACCCTCATCATCCATTGAACACTGAGGTGAGCAATGCATAAAACGGGATACATAAAGTACGAAAAGAAATTACAACGATCGATGCAAAATCATGGGCGCCAAGCATCCCGCTATAAAGGTGACGAAAGGAGAATTCACCCATCCCCCCCCCAAAAAAAACAGAAAAAAAGTGATTTTCATAAACTGCAAAAAGGCAGCCCAACAAGTCAGGAAATCACAATATACAACATATACAGAGTATGTCACTATCACAAGAAACGGTGTTCAGATGATCAACAATACTCGACAGTGCTAAATTAGCTAAAGCCTAACAGTCTCCTCTTTAAGTCTAAGTGAACACCCAAAAAACGAAAAGAAAAGAAAAGAACAATGTTCCCCCCACTCGGTTTTAATCCATATGAACACCGTAGGATGTAGACAACAGAAGACAATGAAAGAAAAAGGCAAACAGCAAGCCCTAATGCGGTAGTCAGATGTGCACAAAATTATGGAACGGGAATCAGGACCAGTTAGAAGTGGCAAAACGAAGAATTGGTTGCGGCGGGGCGTCACACAACACGACCCAAACAACTCACCGCTGCGTTCCTGGCGGTGGCGGTGGAAGAGGAGAGACGACTAGAGAGGGGAATACGTCTCCGACAGCAGTAAATTTTTCGCGACTCTCGCCCGTTCCGGACGGATTGAAAACTTTCGATCTCCGGCGCAATGTGGGAAAATATTAAAAAGCCATACCCTACGGCATGATCACATCAAGACCGTCCATCCCGTGAGTCCCACTATAACAGAAGGATCTCTTCTTTCTCTCTTGCGCTGCGCCCTGCCCGGTTAGGTTCTTGCCACTTCGTGCTCCAAAGGGGCCGGGATCAGTAGCGTAATCAGATTTATTCCGATTTCAAGAATTTTAATTTTAATTTTAATTTTAATTTTAATTTTAATTATTTTATAATCATTGCGTTTTAATTTTATAATAAAAATAAATTTTTTTAGTTTCTGAAATAGATATGATATATTATTTTTATATAAATAAGTTGATAAATCACATATAATTACAAAAATTGATATAATCTTTTAGAAACTTTAACTTTAATTTTAATTACTTTGTATAACATATGCTTTGTTATTTATTTATTTTATTGTTTTTACTAATATATATACTAAAAAATTGTCAAAATCGAAAAATTTAAAATGAAACCTGTGTTCACTGATTTCGACTCCAAGTCCAATAACGTATCGGAATATCGTTGATTTCTACTTGGACAGTTTATATGACACAGTTATACATTCAGAATCCCGTTAGTTTTTATTAAACTTTAATTAAAATTTTAAAATATCGGATTCCATTAATGGTCAACTTTTTGTAGACCAACGAAAGTAAGATAAAAAAATAAACTATCAAAAAATATATATTGGGGAGGTAAACATGGTTTTAAAATTTTAATTCAATTTGATAAAGTTAACAAATTTGAAGTTCACTTCTGTATCTTGTAATTTATTGGAATCAGAATCAAATGTTTTGGTAATTTATCAAAATTGGAAACCAAAATCAGTCAATTTCATATCTATGTTTTGTCTAGATAAAATCTCAATATTTATTTCTATACATCGGTCGTATAGCAAAATAAAATAGATAACTTATAAAAATTATGCCGTGTAAATAATAAAAATAAAATTAAAATTTTAAAGGCACTTGATCAAATTTTAGTAATTTTTTGAGATTTATTAATTTATTTTTAAATAAAGATACAATCAACTCTTTGACCAATTCTTCAAATTTTAATTTAACTACGCTTCTATTGTGGGTTCTTTAGTTTTTCACGTAAAAGTGAATGCAAACAAGATATTTTTATAACACGTGATTAAAGCTGTTATTTGTTAGCGCTCCATGGCTCGGTTGCGGTAGAATTTCACAGATGATACTATATCAATATGAATATTAATATTCATAGAGATTGGAGCATTAATATCAAAATTAATATAAATTGACATTTATATTATATAACTTGTTTTTTTCGTTATTAGTCAAACGTCTCTTAATAATTATTATCAATATCAATTTTAATTTTCAA
The DNA here is from genome assembly GCA_036172225.1 of Cryptocoryne crispatula var. balansae. Classification (NCBI taxonomy): domain Eukaryota; kingdom Viridiplantae; phylum Streptophyta; class Magnoliopsida; order Alismatales; family Araceae; genus Cryptocoryne; species Cryptocoryne crispatula. The sequence goes on from CM069920.1 coordinate 22,524,962, forward strand.
AGTGTCTAATAATGTTACCAAACAAGGCTGATGTTGAATATTCACGTATGTTATTAAATAAATTATTTTTACATCTTTGACAAAGTTATTTTATCATATGAATTATTTATTTTAATAATTTATTAAAAAACGTTCAACTAAAATTTGAGTCAGCAAGCGTCCAAACCATTTTGTTAATTATATTATTTTTACATATAATTTAATAAAAAACTTAATGTTATATATCTTATTTAGATGTTGGTACATTGTAGATTTCAAAAATATAATTTTTAAGTACATTAATATTTTTATAAAAATTTTATTTTTAAAAACATATTTTACGTATTATTAATTTTAAATATCTGACCCAAAAAAGCATTATTAATTTTAAATATATTTAGCATTTTATATTTATTTAAAAAAATAAGTAAATATATAACAATACTAGTATTTTTTACATAAATTTTTAAAAAATAATTTAAAAATATAAAAATAAGAAAAATAGTTTAAAAATGATTTATAAACAACTAATAAATGAATATTTTTTAAACTAATTTACTAGTAACTAAATAATATATTATATTTTAAAATTTATTTAAATAGTAACTTTATTAAAATTTTACTAATTTTTTATTTGCATCAGTACCATTAAAAGTAAAGATAATGCTTATATAAATAGTTATAAAATTATCTATCATTGTCATGCTTTATTAAATGGTTTCGCAAATAGTCGATAAATGATGACATTTTATCGGAAACCAATTTGCACATGACCGAATGATAGTTTATGTTTTCCATTTCTTTGAAATAGGTACCATGATTTCCTTGATTTTGTTTTTTCATGAACTCAAATGGACCCTATGTATGTTAAATCTCATTATCCAAAAAATGTTAAATGCAACAATCCGTATTTTTAAAATATATATTTGATTTGATTTATTATATATTATTCTCTCTCAGACTTTATTTCTCTCTCCTTAACCATCAATTTCCCACGTAAGAAGAATCACTTGTACACACACTCTCTCTCTCCCCCCTCACCTCTACCTATCCCTTATTTATCTCTTTTTTTAAACCCAGGATAACTTATTTGATTAAGATTTTTTAATCACGGCGGTAGTTCTTCTATTTAAGAATTCCTCTGTGCACAAAGTACTTACTGGTAGGGGGTAAGAAGCGGGCGGGCTCGGGCTGGCCCGGCAAACCCAACTTAGTTCACTTGTAAAAAACCCAAGTCCATCCCGATAAATTTTTTGACAATATAAATGGGTTTAGCCCAACGAGTTATAAAAGTCCGTCTACGGCCCACTGGGCCATTTGAGGTTGAAACTTTGCCTCCTAGATGTTCACGTGACAAGAACTAACCAAATCTCCACCGGACATTTCTCAAGGAAAAAGAAATAGAAAATATCGATCAACGGACGGCGAAGAAAATGATGGGAAGGTTCGAGCGAGCGTGCGAATGGCAACGAACTTGATCGCCTGGAGCTACTACTTGTGGCGTTTGGCGCTTCTCCTGTGAGAGATCGGCGGTGGCGGAGGTCCCTGGCTGAGGATTTCTGCTCGGCATCGGTGGGGCCGACTTCTTCTTCAGATGAAGATAGCGGCAGAGAGGAAGTTGAGAAGGGCGAAGGATTTCAGCGGCGTCTGGCGGAGCGCCATGGACGGCTTCGTCGCATGCCTCCCAACGGAGGCGGAGGCCAGTGGCGATGGCACCTCTGGTTGCACAACACTCACTTCGTTGTCTTGTGCATCCTACTCTCCATGTGCTTCGAATAGGAGCCGGAGGAGGCAGAGATCGTCAACATCAACATCGTCCTAAAGCGGGTTTTCCTGGAGCTCAACATCCGCAAGTGGTGAAGGTGGTGTGGAAGAGCCCTAGCCACTGTGCAACATGCACGGCCAAGACATGAAGACGTTCGCGACGACGCAGATGGGGGTACAGCCTTCCTCCCTGGAGATGTCGTCGACGATGAGGTGCTCAAATTGGGGATAGAGGGAGGACGAAGCCCGGAAGACGTGGAACAGAGGTGAGAGCGGCGGGCCAAATGGGCCTGAGGTTACCAAGCCTGTCAACAAGAAATCAAATTAGGACATAGCCCGTTGCAGCCCAATCAACTTTACAAAGGGCCTATGCCCTAGGGGCAGCAATGGACAGGGCTGGCCCTCGGGCCCTCGGTCGGGGCCAGCCCTGGGCCTTGTTTCGGGGCAGAGAAACGAACCCTCACGCGTTAGTAGGGCCAAGAAACCAAACCCGCGGGCCTTGTTCCGCAACAGTGTCCAACGGTCGCCGTCCCTCCGCGAGTAGACCATGTAAAAGTCTTTTTATTTATTTTCATGGAACTTTTTGCATGCAAGGGTCCAAACAAAGTACGTAGACTATTAGAAAAAATTTAAAAAATATATTTTAACTCTGGTTGCATATATGACTATTTGGATGTTAAACAGTATGTTTCTATCTATGTATTTATTTTTATTTATAAATTCAAAATATTTATTTGGTAGTTGGTTTGATGTTTAAAATTTTTTAAAATATAATATACATTTTATTATATATTAAAAATTTTAAGCGATCCAGTCAAATCTATATATTTTATTATAAATTAAATTTTTTTTGAATGCGTATAGTGGAGTGCATCTACTATTCTTATTTTAATCATGTTTCAAAATTTGTATCAAAATCATCGTACCTTAATATTTCAAAAAAATAATCTTAATTTTAATTTCTATATCATATCATAAATGTTTATACAATTTTTGTCATATTTATAAATTTTTTATCATATTTATTTTATTTTTTATTTTGAACTTTCTATATATTTTTATATTAGAAAGATCGGGTCGGACCGGGTCGGGTTGGGCCAAATTTAAATTTTATACGGGCCGGACAAGAATATAATGCGGGCCGGGCTAGGCTGGCCCGTTATAATTTGAATTGAATTTTTATTGGGTCGGCTTTGGGACCGGCCTGACATGGCCCATTGATGCTCCTACTAAGCACAGCCCATGGCAGACTTCACAACGGGCCTATATGCTGGCCCGGCTCATTTGACAGGCATACTTACTGGTGTTTTGTTACGTTTTTAGATTACTCTTTTTTCTTTAAATTTAAAATTAATACTAATAGCGGGAGTTAGCGGCGTTTTGGAAGTGCAGCACATACAGTAGTAACTGCTTCGAAAAAACCTATTATTTTGGGTTTTCAAATTTTAGTCCGATTTATTTTTGCATCCCAACGTTAACTGGACTTTTTTTGTCTGTCAAGACCTTCAAATTTTTATTTTTCCCTCCTTTCCGTTACATCCATTCATTAGCTCCGTTCATTAGCTCATCCCAAAGATACCCTCGAGATCCATCCACCTATCGGCTCTAGTTCATGACCGCAGTCCTCTCCCATCTGACCTAGCCCTCTTTTACGCTCCTCTCTCCCCCAACGGCGGCACTCCTCTCCCCCCGATTGCTCCCCTGGTCAAGGTTTCCTCTCCCCTGTCTCCATACCATACCCTCTCATTTAGTTTAGACAGTGCTCCGCTTTTGACAGCAGACGGCTCTCCTCTCCCTTGAGACAAGCTGCAGAGGCACCTTGCAACCCAAAGAACCCAGACGGACGGAATAATCTCAGGTGAGGAGCAGGCGACGATGAATGCGGTGGAAGGGATTCAGAGATCCGATACGTCATCCATCATCAGGTTGGTCCAGGAAGAGGCGATGATGAATGCGGTGGAAGGGATTCAGAGCTCCGATACATCATCCATCGTCATGTTGGTCGAGAAGATGTCTTCGTTGAACTGGCTCCTCCCCTGTTTCTCTGCTCCTCTCCCACCTTTCACCGTCGAAATGCACATTTCAATATCCCCTCTCATTGGAACATTATCTTTGCCTATTTTTTTGCTAACTGCATGTCTTTGTCTCGTGTCTTTCCCATCCCTCTCCAGCGGCGTCCAGAGAATGTGTTATACACGTGATGCTTTTCAGTTTAATCTGATAATGGGTGCCATGCCAACGGGTGCTATATGCCAAGTAATTTCAGGGCAATTTTAAGTTAATATTTTATGAAATATTGTTTTGGAAAAGATACTGTAAAATTATTGAGCATGTTTTTTGCAAACTGGTGATAATTATTGTGCATACTTGTGCTCAATAATTATACTCATAATTAATCTAATATTTTTTTGGGTAATCTTTCATTTTTGCCAAGTTGAGCATGGAGCTCAAGTCACCTTGTAGGGGGGTAAAAGTGGAATTTTAAGTATATATTGGGCTGAGTTAACAGTGTGAGATTGGGATGGGGGCGGAACTTTCATCAATCTTGAAAACTGGATTAAAAAATGAAATCGATGAAACATGAGATTAAAAAAAATAAAGGACGTTGGTGAGAGGGGAAGCAAACTGTGTGCGGATCCTCACCGCCTCACCGGCTTCATCGCCATGACAGGTTACACCGTCTTCTTTTTCATCGCCTCTGCCATGCTCCCGCTCACCATTCTTCGCCACGCCAGACGTTGTGAACCCTGTTGAAATAGAAGCGGAATAACCATACGACTTCGACGAACCGAGCCGTATCTCGGATATCAACCTGTGAATCGAGATAGAAGAAAGAACGAACAACCACATCAAGAAGACAAAGATTTAACGTGATTCGGCAAGGCGATATGCCTTCCTACGCCCACGAGCGGCGACGACCGGAAGCTCCACTAAATAAAAAGAGAATATACAAGGAGTAAAACTCTCTCTCTTTAGAAGAACAAATCTTCTCTCTAAGCTCTCAAATAAAGAAGGACAAGATCTTTCTTACACCCATGCATAAATCACACTAGTGCTCTCACATTGCTTTCTGGTGGTGCTTCATGGAGGAATGATTGCCTCCCTTTTATAGGTGCTGAACGCAAGGCTCCCACGCCTGCACATCTCCTGCCATGCATATCCACCACGATCACACGTCTCTTGCCATGCATATCCGAGAGATTGATGATCCACATGGATCCTCGCGCAGATGAAGTTCCATGAACGCACGTCTCTCCTTGAAGACAAGATGTCACCAACAAATTTTTCTCTCGGCTCGTCTTCACAAGTCACCACATTCAGTGTCAAGCTTCACGCATCATCGTCGTATCCGCCAGTGCCCCGTTGGGCACAACTCAAATCTTCTGTAAGTCAATCAAGTCTAGGCAATGCCTAAACTTGTTTGTTGGAATAGGCTTCGTCAACATATCTGCTGGGTTCTCTATTGTATGCACCTTTTTCACAATAATAGCACCCTACGAAATCACATCACGAACAAAATGATACATGACATCAATATGTTTGGTTCTCTCGTGATACATCTGATTTTTGGTAAGATGTATAGCACTTTGACTATCATTGTAGACCAGAGTTGCATCTTGTACTTGACCCAAATCATTGACCAATCCTCTTAGCCATATAGTTTCTTTTACTCCCTCTGCTATTGCCATATATTCAGCTTCTGTCGTTGACAATGCCACAGTAGACTGCAAGATAGCTTTTCAACTAATAGCACAACCAGAGAAAGTAAATACATAACCTGTCAAGGATCTTCTCTTGTCCCGATCACTGGCATAATCAGAATCTACATAACCGACAAGCTGACCAGCATTCGTTCCCCTTTTGAATACAAGACTCACATCTAAGGCACCTTTGAGATAGCGAAGAATCCACTTTACAGCTTCCCAGTGGATCTTCCCTGAATTTCCCATGTACCTGCTGACAACACTAACATCATGAGAAATATCAGGTACAATGCATACCATAGCATACATGATGCTTCCAACTACACTCGCATAAGGAACTGATGCCATCTGTTCCTTTTCTTTCTCAGACTTAGGCGAATCTACTGCAGACAATTTGAAATGAGCTGCCAATGGAGTACTCAGCCTTACAATGCCTCATGCCAAACCTTTCCAACACCTTCTCTATGTACTTCTTTTGTGATAAGCACAACTGTCCAGTGTCACGGTTCCTGTGTATCTCCATGCCCAATATCTTCTTTGTCGCACCGAGATCCTTTATCTCGAACTAGCCTTGCAACTGAGATTTCAAATATTTGATATCTGACATGTTCTTAGCAGCAATTAACATGTCATCTACATACAACAAAAGATAGATAAATGACCTATTTGAAAGTTTCTTATGATACACAGCTATCATAATTACTACGCAAGTAATTTTGACTCAGCATAAATGTATCAAACCTTTTATACCACTATCTTGGTGATTGTTTCAAGCCATATAAATACTTCCTTAGCAAGCAAACATGATCTTCCTTACCAGAAACTGCAAATCCCTCAGTCTGATGCATGTAGATTTCCTCCTCTTGCTCGCCATGTAAGAACGCCGTCTTTACATCCAGTTGTTCTAGTTCCAAGTTGAGCATAACAACAATAGTGAGCAAGGCATGAATCAAAGAATGTTTTACTACTGGAGAGAATACTTCTGTGAAGTCTATACCTTCCTTTTGTGTAAAACCTTTTGCCACGAGCCGTGCCTTGTATCTAGCATTTCATTCCCTAGGATTCCTTCCTTCTTCTTGAAGACCCACTTGCAACTAACAATCTTCTGACCTATTAATACTTTGACAAACTTCTATGTGTTGTTCTTTCTGAGGAACTCTATCTCCTCTTCCATAGCTAGCTGCCACTGAGAAGATTCGGTTGATGCAATCACCTCTTGATAAGAACTGGGCTCATTCTCCTCAATCTTCTCTACAATAGATAAGGCAAAAGCTACCATATCAAAGTTACAATACTTGCTAGGTGGTATGATCACCCTGCATTCTCTATCCACTGCAACACTATGCTGCCCTTGAGGAGTTTGTTGTCGTGCTGTGCTACTCTCTGGTATATCGATTGTTCTATTCGGACTCTGAGTTGTCTCCTCTCGCACTATATCTTCTCTTAGAAGCTTCACCTCTAGCTCCCCTTGCTTGCTTTTATCATGATCTCCATCAATGGTTGACTTCTCTTCTAATTGAAACATCGCAGACTCATCAAAGGTCACATCTCTCTTTGTCAAGAACCCGGGTGACTGAGGGTCGACACGCCATAGTCGATATCCTTTCACACCTTGTGCATATTCTACAAAGATGCACTTCTTGGCCCTCGTCTCTAACTTGTCTCCTGTGACATGAGCATAGGGAATACAATCGAAAATTCTGAGGTTAGAATAATCAGCTAGAGAATTATACCATACCTCCTTAGGAGTCTTTAACTCAATAGCTGTAGATGGTGATCTATTTACAAGATAGCAAGCGGTATTGACAACTTCTGCCCAGAACTTCTTTAATAAGCCAGCTTGAGAAAGCATGCACCGTGCTCTCTCTAAGAGTGTTTTGTACATCCATTCTGCAATTCCATTATGTTGTGGTGTCCCTGCTACAATGCGATGCTGAACTATCTTCATTCCTATAGAATTCATTAAATTCCTTTGAGCAGAATTCCGCACCGTTATCAATACGGAGGCGCATGATTTTCTTTCTTGTCTGTTGCTTGATCAACGCCTTCCATTGCTTAAAGGTGATGAACACATCACTCTTCTTCTTAATAAAAAATACCCAGACCTTTCTTGAGTAATCATTAATAAAGGTCAACATGTAGTGTGATCCACCCAACGAAGCAACTGGAGCAGGACCCCAAAGGTCAGAGTGGATGTAATCCACCGTGTCTTTGGTTCTATGAATTGTCGTATTGAACTTTACCCTGCATTGTTTGCCAAACACACAATGTTCACAGAAATCTAACTTACCAGTCATTTGTCCATCAAGCAAGCCTTTCTTGCTAAGTTTTGTTATGCCTCGTTCACTCATGTGGCCTAGTCGCATATGCCACAATCGAGTAGGATCATCCTCTGAGCCACCAGCAACATATGCACTATTGACTACAGTGCTCCCCTGTAGGTGATAAAGTCCTCCACCCAACTTACCCTTCATCACAAACAAGGCACCTCGAAAAACTCTAAGCACTCTATTTTCAGCTATAAAACGGTATCCATGTGCATCCAAAAGACTAAGAGAAATTAGGCTTCTTTTCAAGTCAGGGATATGATGTACCTCTAGAGTTCTGATGATGTCATCATACATCCTGATTTTGATTGTACCAACACCTGCCACTGTAATAGTTCTAGTCTCCTAAAGAGACGGTACCACTACTTACAGTCTTGTAAGTAGAAAATCATTCTCTACGGGAACACATGAAAAGTACATGCAAAATCAAGTATCCAATCATCCCATGACGTACCTGTTGAGACTATCAGAACTTTCTCCCCTTCTGATGTCTCCTCTTGAACTACGTTTACTGCATTACTAGAAGACTCTGCTTGCATCTTGCCTTTTCCCTTCCACTTTGAACAGTCCTTGATGTGCCCTCTTTGGTTGCAGCCGTTGCATTTGACGTTCTTTGCTGACTTGGATTTAAATCTGATATGCCATTCTTTTCCTTTCCTCTCTCCTCAGTTCTTCCCCGTACCATCAAGCCGTCTGCTTGATTTTCACCATGAGTTTCTTACACACACTTTTTCAACTCTTTTAAGTTTAAGGATGACTTAACATCCTCTATTGATAGAGTACTTTTGCCGTACATTAAAGTGTCCACAAAACTCTCATATGAAGATGGTAAAGAACCCAAGAGGATAATGGTCTGATCTTCATTCTCAACTTTAATATGAATATTTTTAAGATCTATAACAATCCTATTGAACTCATTCAGATGGTCAATAACGGACGTACCTTTCTTTATTCTGAATGTGAACAACCTCTGTTTTAGATAAAGACTATTGATGAGAGATTTTGTCATGTCCCTTGTTTACAATTTGAGCCATAGCTTTTATGGAGTATCCTCATCAGAGACCTCTCACAATACGTCATCTGACAGACTGAGACGAATTACCGCCAGGGCCCACTTGAGATATTCCTCCTTGTCAAAATCCTTCCAATCCTCAAGTAAAACATCTATATCTTTTATCGCCTTGCTTAGCCCTTGTTGCACCAACAAGGACTGCATCTTCAACCGCCATATGTTGAAGTATTTCGTCTTCCCGTCGAACACTTCGACGTCAAACTTCATCGCCGATATCGACTTGACAGCCGTCTTGTAGATCGAACAGCAACCGGGCTCTGATATTAGTTTGTTGAAATAGAAGCAGAATAACCGTATGACTCTGACGAACCGAGTCGTATCCCGGATAGCAACCTGTGAATCGAGATAGAAGAAAGAACGGACAACCACAGCAATAAGACAGAGATTTAACGTGGTTCGGCAAGGCAATATGCCTTCCTATGCCCACGAGCGGCGACGACCGGAAGCTCCACTAAATAAAAGAAGAATATACAAGGAGTAGAAATCTCTCTAATTAGAAGAACAAATCTTCTCTCTAAGCTCTCAAATAAAGAAGGACAAGATCTTCCTTACACCCACGTATAAATCACACTGGTGCTTCTTACGTTGCTTTTTGGTGGTGCTTCATGGAGGAAGGACTGCCTCCCTTTTATAGGTGTTGAACGCAAGGCTCCCATGTCCGCACGTCTCCTACTATGCATATCCACCACATCCGCACGTCTCCTGCCATGCATATTCGAGAGATTGATGATCCACGCGGGATCCTCGCGCAGATGAAGTTCCATGCACGCACGTCTCTCCTTGAAGACGAGACATCACCAACAAACCCAACCTCCACCGCTTTGTGGTCAGTCGCATGAAGGAACCCACTTGCTGTTGTCACCTTCTTTGTTGGCTCTACCATTTCCCCCTTCTCCATTGCACCATACAACGTTACCGGCATTGACAAACCCAACCCCCCGATTGGCTCGTCAACCACAAGTTGGAAACCAGTGACTAATTGGTTATCGTCGTGCGGAGAAAACCACTTGGTGCCACTGCCTTCTTTATTACCTCTACCGCTCCCCCTTCTCCATCACTCCATATGCCGTTAATGGAGTTGACGTACCCCCACCCCGCGCACCGCTTCGTCATCAACAAGTTAGAACCCAGTCGTTGCCCCCTTTTCTCGTCGTTTCCTTCTCCGAATGAACACTTCTCCATCGCGCTGCCGCTCCCACTTTAGGTGCACACAACAAATTATTTTGTTGTTTGAACGTCATTTTCATGTTTTCTGTCCGAGGGAGTTCATGCTTTCTATCCAATGGGAGTTTGTAAACGGCTGGAATATTATTTTCTCAAGTTTCAATCATCTTAGTTTCGGGGTGAAAGAAATTCTCACAGTTTCTAAAGCGGTGACTTCACGTGGTGTCACAAAAGACGAAATAAGAGTACACTTTAATGATGACGTAAAGTGGGTCTGACGTCATTTGGTATTGAGTCAGTAGAGGGTTAGTAATGGTTCTTGAGAGTCTTGGTAGCGGATCCATAACCTTGGTAGTGATTCAGTAGAAGATTAGTAGTGGGTATTTGAAGCCTCACTAATAGGTTCGTAGTCTCGGTAGCAGGTTAGTAGAGGATCGGTAACATATCTTTAGAACCTTGGTAGCGGGTCCGTAGACGGTCATTAGCAAGTCATTGAAGTCTCAGTAGCAAGTCATTAGAGGCTTGATAATAAGTCTTTGATGTCTCGGTAGTGAGTCTTGGTAGCAAGTCCTCAAAAACTCGATAATAAATTATCACATGTTCAGTAGTGAGTCTATGAAATTAAAACAATGTCACGTCGTTAGTTAAAGTGCAATCTTACTTTGTCTTCTGTGACACCACGTGGCATCATCTCGTTGGAGATTACGAGAGTTCTCTCCATAAGAAAATTGAGGTGATTTGAACTCTATTTTCTTGGGTTTTAAATTCTCTTATTCGAGAAACATGCTAGAAATATTCCATAAGAAATGAACATGTTTGGAATGGTGGCTAGATGTCTTTCTTTTTTTTTCATTGTTACGGAAAGAGGAAAGATGAATAGAAAACACATTTCACACCATAAATTTTACTCATTCAAATTTGTAATTTGACATTTTATATACAAATTATGTTGACATGTATATATTTTGATAAATATTTTTTATTTTAAAATGTAACTAAACATCACTCTACAATTTTTTTAAATTGTGACAATTTTATCAAATACACCAGCTTCGTATTTATGTAATTTTAAAATTGATATTAAAATAACAAGTGATATTTATTTCAAAACAACTAAAGAACTTATTAGTTAACGCTTTTTCATCTGTCTCCACCATTTTAACTAGGTGCTTCCTCATGCGAACACGATGTAACAGTCGAGTTCGGATCATCTCAGTCCTCGGGTGGAGGAAGTAGTCTCAGTTCTCAATCAAAAACGGTCACTACCTCAGTCACTTAAGTGACGGATAGCGAGTTAGTAAGATGTAATACAACTACCGAACGGGTTAATGAGTCGGTGAACTATTGTTGAGTTATTATCGACGTCTTATTAACTCACTACGAAACGTAATATAATTCGCTACCGACAGATAACGAGTTAGTAAGACGTCAATAACAATTCAACTCTTTTCGATAGTGATTCACAAAACTTGTTAGTTGAATCATTACTTAAGTAACTGGGTCATGACTGTTTTAATTAGAGATTGAGACTACTCTCTTTGCTTGGGACCGATGTGATACAAACTCAGTAACTGACTCCTTATCTCTCTCGTTGCGTGAGTAAAACTCAATGTTTATCTCTCTCCTACTTATCTTCCAAGTTTATTATAACATCATTTTATTTACCTTTACTTTTTTAAAGAATTTCTTGGTTTGCTCATCTCACGCTCTCTCCCTTTTCCCGCCTATGCCGCCATATTCGCAAGAGAAGCCTGCCAATCTCTATTCTCTCCATTTTTCCCTCCACCTCGTTGCTTTTTCTACCTCCTCCGTCGTCGCACGCCGCCTTCTTCTCTTTTCTCCTCTTACGGAAGCGCTGCCCCTCTCTCTCTCTCTACGGTCTCTCATCCTTCTCTCTGTCTCCCTCGCCATGGCTGCAGTGGCAGAGGAAGTTGCCGCTTCCTCCTCTCTCCCTCCCTCACTCCCCCGTCCGCGCCAAGGAGCCGCTGCCGCAACCCCTTTCTGCCCCCTCGCTCTCTCTCTCTCTCTCCCCTCCCCTCTCTCAACCGTCGACTTCTATGTGCTACAGCCACCCCTGTGCGCCGCCGTCTTTTGGGCATTTCTGCCCCTGTTTGCTGCTGTCTCTCCAGCCCCTTGTCAACGTTGACGTAGTCTTCCACTCCCGTTTGGGATGTTCAGCGCCTCCATGGAGATGCTGTCGGTCATCTCAGTTGCATGTTTTTGAATCTTTACCAACGGACGCATTGGTTGAAGATGATGTGGGACGTGGACACTTGCAAGCACGCAGGAAACGGGTGCATCCCTTTCCTTCACGCACATAAGCGCGAATGGCTGAGTCGTCCGTCATGTTTTTTTTCGTAGGGACACGTCCAACGGAAGATGTGTCGGTTCATCCCACTCTTGAACACTCAACTCTCTCACTCTTTTCTTCTTCTATCATTGAACACTGGACGCAAAATCAAATTCACAGAGTTCTCCCGAAAGATACGTTTACGGGATAGAAGAGTGCCGCTTCCTTAAGTCATCACATCTTCGAGAGATTGTTGTCGTAAAATCGTACATCAGTTGACAATAAAATTCAGACTTATAGCAATTACATGCTTTAACCTAACAAACTATTTTTCTAATTCTATTTATTTAACTCTAATTAGTTCGCAACGTTGTATTTATCTTGATTTTTATGAAGACGACTTAACAATATTCTATTTTATCAGTATATCACTTGTGTAAGGAGCATTCGTAATTTATAAATGTAACCTCAATACATGTAAAAAAATTGTAATGATTCATATCTACCTCCATGTGTATTCTTGTTTAGACATTCTTATTTGAATGTTATTATTTGAACTAAAGAAGGTAGGGTCATGGGTCGCAATCGGGTTGCGATCCTATTATTTTAATATTTTTTTGAAAAATAAAAAAAATAAAATAAAAATCTAAAAAAATACAAAAAATAAGAGAAAAAAACAACATGATTTAAATAAATAATTCATCAATTTTATTCCAATGTAACATATTTTACATTTTGTAGGTAGTTTATGTATTCTCTTCATGTCATTTGGATTGAGTACAAAGCTTGATACATGTATACATGACGATTATATTTGTCAGTCCCTCGATAAACTATCTTAAGACTTGATTTAAAGGAGTCATCATAGCTATAAATCGATTGGATCGAAGTATTTGATGACTTCACATAATTCATTCCATAATACTTTTGGTCATATGTAGGGAACCAAGTGCCTTAGGATGAATCATATGCATAGTTGAAGGCATCATGGTATTCTTCTCTAGCTCCATGCGTACGGTGACCTTCTCCACGTTGCGGCCTTGTACCATGATCGGCGTCTTGGGTCACATGTGTGTTGTGCTCCTCGTCGGTAAAACGTAGAGACGTTGTAGGAGATATAGGAGGATCTGGGGTCCTATGTGTTTGTGAAGCGATGACGCCCTTGTATTCAGCTCCACTGTCGCTGCGACTCTTTGACGAAGAATCCTGAGAAGTTTGGTACTGCACTAGAATGTTTGGCTCCGGCGTGTCTTCTCGATCGTCTTCAACTGTATCAGCAACTGCAATATCAAGATGATCGATCATAACTTGTTTACCTTTTTTCTTACTTTGCGTACCTTGACTAGTTCCTTCTTTGGTCCTCTGTTGCTTTGCTAGGGAGGAAGGGATCTGAAATTCTTCGGCTAAAGGGACATCATCGAGTACTCCTTCAGCCCATTGTCGATCTTCTAGGTTGAACTCTAGTTCTCCCAACCATTCTCGGTCGTTGACCTAAGCTTCCAAGGAGTTCTTCTCGTAGAATATTTGATCCAAATTGATGTCCTGCTCCTCAATTTGTGGCTCCTCGACCTAACGTCCTGTCACCTGTGATATCTAGCTTGTTTGTTCCATCTGGTTCTGCTTCATTCTCTCTAAATTCTTCAACTTTAACCTCATGTTAGAGTGATAATACACGAGGTCTTCGAGTCTCTTTGATGTCAACATGTTCTTTTGTTTCGTGTGAATCAAACTGAATGTAGACCAATTTATCTTGTAGTCCGAAGCCAAAGTGGTTTGGCTAAGGACTCTAATGGCTACATCCGCTAAGTCCTCGTACTCTGGTACTTTACCATAGTTCATCCACCAATCAACTGCATAAATTGAATGTCTTACATTATTATATCGTACACTTTGATTAACTAAGTGATGAAAAATAATGCTACGTACTCGGACCTAGTAGCATCACAACTCGTTCCACTCTGCTCATTCCAAAGTGAAATGCTCGCATTATGTAATCGTACATCTTGTTGTAGGCGATAATAACCCGGTTGTCGTCACCAAGCATCCGTCGGATGACACTCTTCACGTCATCTAGTAGCTTGTTTGTTGTCATGAAATGTGGACTATAGCAATACCTTGAGTTGAAAAAGTAACTTATGAACCAAATAATATTAGTAAAAAAACTTATACGTATCTGATATTTAAAAAGATAGTAAATGTTTAAGAAATTATACTTGCTGCATGTATGGGTTGATGTAACGTACGTTCCCAGCGGCAATCTATGATGTTCCACCACTTGACAAAATCGGACATTATCTTCGAGATTTCTTTCTTGGCTCTCTCAATCGCATTATATAAATACCCCATGCCTGCTTTTCTATCTTCGTCAACTATACTTAATACCTTCACTATGAAATGGACGATGTTCAACATCTTTTTTACAACTTTTCAAAAATCCCCACTCTCTATTGTCTCCTCTACTTTTCTCCCCTTTCTCTTGTTCGATTAGTTACATCTAGCTATCCAACTATCCCAAACCAGTGAAATTACCATCTAAGTTAGAGCTCTCCTTTGACTCAACAAACTTTCTAGTGAAATGTAGTGGGAGGTGAACCGGGTTGCACTGAGCCGTAGCAACTCTCAACCCTTGGTATATTCCCGCATAAGTGAAAGGACAAAGTTATAGTTATAAATAAAAGAAGAAATAAACTGGGCTAGCTTAACTACCTTGTATATTTGAAGATTCTTACGTATATCCTCCAACATCAAGTCTACGGAGTGGGCGGAACAAGGTGTCTAATACAATTTTGGTCTTTTTACTATAAGCATTTGTCCGGTTGATTTGTATGCGGCTGCATTGTCTATGACTACTTGAACTACTCAACTCTCTCCTACTTCTTCTATTACTCCATCTATCAATTGGTAAAGATACTCCGTATTTTTTACCTGTCCTGATGTGTCAACCGACTTTCAAAAGACCGTGCTAGCTTGACTGTATAGTATAAAATTGATCATTGTCTTTCTAGTTATACTTGTTAAGTATAAGATATTAACTAAGTTATACTAAAAAGAATACTTATACATGTAATATAAATGACTATAAACAAATTTACTTACCGGTCTATCCATCGGTCATTAATGTGCAACCTCGTTCCTCCCATATTTTTTCAAATGTTGCCACATACTTCTTTATTTCTTGCACCTCCATAGAAAGATATACACTGTGTATGTCCTTTGGGTTTGGCCCAGGCACTCCCCTCCCGACGTCTGCGATCGTGTCGATCATGTTCTCGTAGTATGGTCCTTTTGCAACATTTGTCGGTATGTTGTAGTGAAAGAACCACCTTGATGTTGCTCGGCCAATCTTCTTCTTACAACACAGTTTGAAGTTCTTCATCGCCGTCGTGATTGTGGTTTGACGTTGTCGTGGTCTGGTGATAACGGGATCCACAGGACCTACTGCCGGGTCGTCGTCTTGGGTGAGATCATGAATCTCATCCCTCGGTTGGTTGTTGGATCCTCTTCCACTTCCTTGACCTCTCCCACTTCCAGACCCTTGACCCATCATTCAGTCGGTGCATCTATGTAACTCTTCATCGGCGAATGATCTTCGACTTGCTTCCATTCCCCATAATAGGTCATCTATTTAAAAAATATTCAATTACTTAATTATCTTTTAAAATAGAAGAATGAACTATGCCGTATGTAGTAAAACAAACATATCGTCGTCGTCGTCCTAGTCTTTGTCTCCGAAAATATCTAGCCTCTCTTGTCTGGTCCCGTAATTGTGTACGAAATGTCTCGCCGGTTGTAACAGTTCTTCCCGAACGGTCTCCTTATGCCGTTTACTAGTTTCCTTCTTTTGCTCCATCGCTTGTAGGTGCCTAAGAAATTGAACTCTTACCTCTGGCGGAGTCCATGTGCAAGGAAGAATGTTTCCCTTCATGCCTGCAAGATGAAATTTTAAACGGTAAATACCACCGAATATAATTTTGTCACAATATTTACATTGCACTTTTCTTTCTGCCATGGAGCTCAAGTTGCAATGTAACCAAGCTAGATCATTCCGGGTCACGCCAGTAGTTTGGATTGTTTGGTTTGGAGAAGACATTTTTTTACTAAATAATTAATTAAGTAATTAACTATTTAAAAAGCTAATGATGTTAGTAAGTGACTACTTATCTAAGTAAAATTTTAATTATGTAAAATAAATGACTCACTAATTATTTAACTAAGTAAGTAATTAACTAAACCTTCTAACTAATTATCTAATTAAGTAACTACTAAATTAAATATCTAGCTAACTAGATATTTAAGTAAGGAAGTAAGTATTAAAAAGAATGAACTAATTAAGTAACTAATGAATGAAACAAGTATTAAATAAATATACTAAATGAACTAATGAAGTACTTAAAGAAAAAATTTAAGTAAATGAAGAAGAAAAGAGCACAATGTTGAGCAAAATTTGAGAGCAATGAGAGCAATGAGAGCAATGAGAACAATGAGAGTGAGAACATTGAGTGAGGGTAAGAAAGCACCCAAGTGGTTGAAAGTGGGGGCTAGAGGCCCCCTACTGTTGGCAACGGTTTGATGATCATTGCCAAAGGTCATCTAGCTAGGTTGCGCGACCCGGCTAGAGTCATGCGACCCGGTTGCCGGGTCACGTGACTTTGCGACCCTCCTCGACCCGACCAGGTCGCGACCAAGCCGGTTGGGGGCAAAACCGACCAGGTCGGACCCAAGTCACGACTCAGGTCCTGACCTAGCAAAATATGGTTTGAACGTTGTCATTTAGACATCCTTGTTTGAATGTTTTTGTTTAGATGTACTTGGACATTCTTGTTTGAACGTTTTTGTTTAGACATACTTAAATGTTCTTGTTTAGATATCATAAATTTATCATCTTATTTGTTGATTTAAAGTATTGACAAAAATCTTGATTTATTCATTTATAGATCATAGTTCTTTCATTTCTCACATGGCTAGTTTAATAACTAAAGAAACTCTTATTGCTAAACCCGAAAAATTAAATGGAAAAAATTTTAGAAGATGACAAAATCAAATGCATTTTTGGTTAACTATCTTTGGTTTAATTTCAACATTTAGCACTATTGTAACCAAAAGTCGGGAATCTGACATTTCTTAATCCACCACTCGTAAAGTTCAAAGTCGGTCATCTCGTACCCAAAATGATCTTGAACCTTCTACATCAACAACCACTGAAGAAATTGACTATCATTGTCTTCACTGAATTTTAGGAGTCCTTTCTAACAAACTCTATGATTTATATGTACTACAACCCAAAAATTGTTAGTGAGTTGTGGGATTTTTTAAAAGTCAAATATGGACTTGATGATGTTAGAATTAAAAGGTTCAAGGTCTCAAATTTAAATAAATTTAAATTTGTTGAAAACAAGTTAATGAGTGATCAAATACATGAATTTGAGAATTTGGTCAATGAATTAAGAACCATAGGATTTTAACTAGATGAGTCATTCCTAATTGTGTGTGTTCTGAATAAGTTGTCCCCATCTTGATATAACTTTACTAGGACACTAAGTCACACTCTAAGTACACTTACTTTGACTCAACTCTTTTGTGCACTTAGAATTGAGGAACAACATCGTGTAAGTGAGAGTTCAAATTAAACATATAAACCAAAAACCAACATGGTTTAAAATAAGCCCTTTATATCTTATAGAAAATATTTTTTCTCCAAAAAAATAAGAATTTCAAGAAAACTCAATGGCAGTTCAAAAACAAGTCTCACAAGTTTAACCCTCATAACAAGAAGTCAAATGAGAATAGAGAAGAGAGGTGATGCCATGTATGTGGAAGAAAAAATTATCTTACATATCAATGTTTTTATTAAAAGAGATATCTGTTGAAGGGAAGAGGACAAGATCCTCTTAATAATGGTCATCAAGTCAACATGATTTTTGATGAAGGAGCATTTACTTTTAGACTTAGGCCAGTTCTTTTAAAGCTTGAATCAAATTCAATTTTTGATTGGTGGATTGATACTGAAACTAATATTCATATATGTACTAATCGTTTATGGTTTTCGACATATCAAGACTCAAGTATAAGAACTGTGATGATGGGTAACAATGCTGAGATGAAAGTGCATGGGATTAGAAAGTGGCTTTGACTTTGACTTATGGAAAGACATTGGCCATGTTTAAAGTTCATCTTGTTCCATATATTAGGAGAAATCTTATCAGTGGTTCTCTTTTAGTTCAATAAGGTTATAGATTAGTATGTGAGTCAAGTAAGGTTGTAATTACAGAATGTCTATTTTTTATTGAAAAATGATTTATGTATGATGGTCTTTTTAAATTGAATGTATGTTCACCTTCAATGAATGAAAAATCAATTGTTTTGAATATAGAATCATCTTCTGTATGGCATTCTTGATTGGCCATGTGAATTATAAGTCTTTTAAAAAGTTGTTGCAATTAAATTTGATTATAAAAGTTAGTATCTAAAATGAAGATAGATGTAGTGTATGTGTTGAAGCAAAATTACCTAGACAACTATTCACATTAGTTGATATACATTGTGATATCTTATAATTAATACTGAGTGATGCATGTGATTCTGGGTGAATTTCAATAACAAATATTTTGTGACATTTATTGATTATTTATTAAAATGTTGTTATACTTATCTAATAAAGACAAAGATGAAGTAATAAATAAATTTCAAATATATAAGGTGGAATATGAAAATAATCAATAAAAAAATTAAGATACTTAGGTCTGATAGATGAGGAGAATATACCTTTCATGCTCTCACCCAATTTTGTCAAGAACATATAATAATTTACAAGATAATTGCTCTTTATTCTCCACAATCTAATGGTGTAATAGAGAAGAAAAATAGAACATTAATGGATATGGTTGATTCTATGTTAATTAGTTTATGAGCACTTGAGAACATGTGGGGGGAGGCACTTTTAACTACATGTTTTATTCTAAATAGAATACCTTTCAGATAAGATGGCTTTACCCCTTATGGAATTTGGAAAAAGAGAAAACCTAACTTGAATTTTTTTAAAGTGTTGGGGTGCCTTGCAAAGGTTAAAATTTCTGAGGTTAAAAGAAAGAAAATTGGACTTAGGAATGTAGATACTATTTATTAGATATACCACAAATAATAATGTTGAAAATTTCTCTAGCAACACAAATAGATTTTTAGTAATTAATTTTGAAATAGGATATATTTCAAACAATACTATCATTGATGCTAGAGATGCAATTTATTATGAGAATACATTTCAATTTAAATCTAGAATTAAAACCAATATGAGAAGCAGTAGTTTTGGATCTAACCAAAATCTAGTTAGAAATAAAGAAGAAGAAAAGGACGATCAAATAGAAATAAGAGGAATTAAGAGAGCTAGGACAAAATGAGTTTTTGATGATTTCTATGCATTATTAGTAGAAGATTCTCCAATTACTTTTAATGATGCTATGAATTCAATAGATTCACCTTTTTGGAAGGAATCCATAGAAAATGGGATGAATTCCATAATTCAAAATGGAACATGGGTGCTTAGCAATCTACATCATGGTTGTAAAACAATTAGATGTAAATGGGTTTTAGAGAAGAAATTAAAATCTAATGGATCTAAAGATAAAAATATGGCTAGACTTGTAGTTAAGGGGTTTTCACAAAAAGTTAATGCAGACTATTTTGATGTCTACTCTCTCGTGGCTAGAATTACCACCATTAGAGCCTTGATTGCATTAGCATCCATACATAAATTGATTATTCACCAAACGGATGTAAAAACTACACTTTTAAATGGTGAA
Source organism: Cryptocoryne crispatula var. balansae (assembly GCA_036172225.1). Classification (NCBI taxonomy): domain Eukaryota; kingdom Viridiplantae; phylum Streptophyta; class Magnoliopsida; order Alismatales; family Araceae; genus Cryptocoryne; species Cryptocoryne crispatula. The sequence continues at coordinate 22,545,058 of CM069920.1, forward strand.
TTAGATAAAGAAATTTATATGGATCAACCTGAGAGTTTTATTGTTTTAGGCCAAGAAAATAAGATGTGTAAATTAATTAGATCATTGTATAGATTAAAACAAGCACCCAAGCAATGGCATGAAAATTTTGATGAGATCATTCTTTCTTATGATTTTAAAATCAATCAAATTGATAAATGTATTTATTACAAAATGTTTGGTTAACATATTGTTATCTTGTGCCTGTATGTTGATGATATTTTGATCTTTGGATCCAACATACATATTATAGAAAAAGTCAAAGATTTCTTTTCTCAAAATTTTGACATGAAAGATCTTGGTGAAGTTAGCTTAAATTTGAATACTAGAATTATAAGAAAGTCAAATGGAATAACCTTGTCATAATCTCACTACATAAATAAAATTCTTAAAAAGTTATATTATATAGATTGCGAGCCTTTATCAACTCCTTATGATGCAAGTGTTCAGCTAAATAAAATTTTAAGTAATCTGAATATGCATAAATCATAGGCTTACTTGGATTTCTTACAAATTATACAAGGTCATATATTGCGCATGCTATAAATAAATTAAGTAGATATACTATAAATCCAGATGAAAATCATTGGATGCATTAGAAAGAGAACTTAGATATTTAAAAGATATTATATCATATGCTTTGCAATATTTAGCTATTTTTTGTATTAGAAGATTTTAGTGATGCTAATTGGATTAGTGATTCAGTAGATGTAAAATCAACATCTGGATTTGTTTTCCTCTTGGGAGGAAGAGCTATATCATGGGAATCTACAAAACAAACTATGTTATCTAGAAGTATTATGAGCAATTATAGATTTAATATCAATATATTCATGTTGTCTCTGCGACTTATTTGCAAATAGAGACTAACATATAGTATAAGATGAACAATTTATCTTTTTATGATTTTGTGAGACAAAGATGTCATATTCTCTTATATCATTAGATGGTTATGACACATCCACTTCTCAAGTATATTAGCTATTTAGTCAACTATGAGAACAATTCTCATTATTCTAAACTAGTTAAATGAATTTGTGTGAGCAAGTAATTTTAAGGGTTACTTGGTGCTTGAATGGAAGTGCTCTTTCTATTCATTCTCTTCATTCCACACACACATTGATCCCGAAACTTTTGGCCCTCTACGTCACTTGAACATTGGATGAATGGTTTGGGTTGTGTGGAAGAGAGGAAGAGGAAATAAGAAGAAATGAAAGTGAAACGAAAGGAAAAAAAAGAAGAAGAAAATGGTGTAGAATTCATGGTGTGTGTGATGTGTTGTTTGTGATCACTAGGAACTATGGGTTCCAAATAAAAATAGAAATGAAAATATTCACCAACATATCAGGGAGATATGCTTAGTAAGTTCTAACTTCTTTCTCTTCAGTTTTCCAAGAAGAAGGAGCTTGAAAAGTTTTATTTTTGGTTGATCTGATAAATGCGAGTGTAGCTCACTCCAATTGGATTCCTCCTACAATGTCTGAAAGAAACAATACAACAAGTGAAATAAATATTAGAACTAGAAGATGTGTTGTAACATAATAAAAAATGAACATGAAATAGCGAAGGTTAAGAATGGATTAGATTAGAACTAGATCCTAGCCCTTATTTTGTGTGTTTTAGAAATGCATGAAGATGCAAATGGATGTTCAAATATATGATAAACAATATAAACATATAAGTGAAAAATAAAGGAAGTGATAGGGGATCAAAAAATGGGGCGAAAGAGCCAAAAACATGTGCTAGATTTTGGATTTCTTGGTGGCCCATTGGTGAAGAGCCTAGTGCCCTACTGGTGCGGCACTAGGGTTAGCGCGCCCTTGATGAGGTGCTTTAGCTAATGCCCTTTTGGTGGGGTGCTAGAAAGATTGGATTAGTTAGTTGTTGGAGGCTTTTCCTTGTTGCACTCTAGGCTCATATGCGACTTCTAGTGCGTCATCGCAATTCCTTGGGTTTCTCTTGATACCAAAGAATGTGTAGGAAGGAATGAGCCTTGGAAGAACGAGGATTGAAGTGAGAAAATTTTAATAATTATGATAAAATAAAAGGAAGCTTGGGAAAAGGGTGCATTATCTTGGCCTCTTGGAGGGGTTCTTAAGGGGTGTAGGGGCTTAGGAGCCTCTTGAGATAAAGTGGGGTGTATTGTGTGTAGAGAGAACACTTAGAATGTGGAAGAAGGGCTTCCTTATATAGCCACATGAAGGAGAAAATTTGGGAGATAAAATGGTGTTGACTAGACCTAAGTGCCTCATTAATGGAGCACTAGATGCCCTATTAACGGGGCACCAGGCAGGGCACCTGCAACATCTCATTAGTGAGATGTGCGAAAAGGCTATTTAGTCGAGGCTTAAAATGTCCTTTCATACCAAGCACCCCCTAATAGGGAGCTTTGAACAGAGAGGCACAATTAATACTCCGACTATGCCTCTGACTCATGAAGTTCGGGGGTCATGTCAGTTGCACAAATCAGACCAAAAACATAAGCGCCAACCTTAGGGGGTGCCTGGTGTCCTATTGGTGGGGTGCTAGGTGCCCCCTTATGGGGCACCAAGAATATGCTCCTGGTGCTCCCTAAGGGGGTAATAGGGCATGCAGGTGCCAGAATGTGCAAAAAGCTTGTTTTTTTCTAAAAAAGTTTATTTTTTTTGACAAAATGCTTAAATATACTTCATAGAAACAAGTTTTTTATGCTTTACAATTAGGCCAAATTTGCATGCCTACAACTTACCTCTCCTAACCATCAATTTTGCAAGTGAGTTTGGAGTGAGCCAAAAACGAGTGTAGTGGGACGTAACAAGACATAGCAGAGCATATGTGAGTGTAGTGGAACACAATGAGGCACTATGAGTGCAATGGTAATGGACTGAAAATGTGATGTTAAGCTACAGATTTAGGCACACTTGCAAAGGTCTAGTTAAGCAAAATGAACTTCACTAGATTCTTCTACTCCTTCTAAACCTTCTCCCATGGCCGAATGGTTAAAAAGTGTGTTGCGGGCACTCACAAGAATAAAATGAAAGGCACACCCCACGCTGTGGGAGGAATATTAAAATAAAATAAAATGACATCCCATGTGGAGGGAAACTTGCCATTGGCTAGCACTCAAACTGTGTGGTGTGCTAAATCGAGAAATGCAATAGAAAGAAAGTGCAAAAATTAAATTGAATAAACCAAATTAAGCGAAACATCCAAATGACCAAGGTTGGGCCTTCAAGTTTATTGGGTTCTCTCATGAACATTGCCTGAGTTAGAAGTTGAATAACCTCCTATTTTGAAAAAATCATCATTAAAGCTTGATAAGAAATAGTGTTAAAAAAATCCTAGATTGTATTCAAGGGCTACATAAAAGTGGTCCATGTGGTGATCGAAGGTGGAGTGAAGGTCGCCCATGCTGGGATAGAGATATGTGAAGGTTCATGTGGGGATAAAAAATGAAAAGTGCCATAGTGAGAGCTAAAAGCATGATGGTTCATGCATGGACCAAAATGTGAAATGCACCATGGAGAGTGCTAAAGATGTGATGGTCCACACGAGGACCAAAATGTGATGATCCTTGTGGGGACTAGGTATGTGGAGTGCCATGGTGGGTGTTGGAAGGAAGTTTCCCACATGGGAGTGGAAGTGTACTGTGGTAGGATTTAAAGAAAGTTGTGAGTGCATGTAGTATGGTGGTCCACATGGGGACCAAAAATAATGGCTATCATTGTTGGAATTAGGGGGTTACCCATGTGAAGATAAAAATGGTGGAGGTCCACTAGGGAACTGACAATGAGATTATCCCTATTGGAATGAAAATGTGTGAATGCCCACATAGGGTTGGGATTTGAGGTTTTGAATGACAGAGAATGCATACCATTAGATGCAATGCAAACATGGTGTAATGTAAATAAAAATGCAATGATTTTAAACTTAGTAAGGCAAGAGTGTCCACAATGGGTCTCACAACAAAATGGATAAATAATAAGACCAAGGTGTGTCAAACACATGATAGGACCATGGTGTGTTGGACATAATGGGGTAAAACATGGTGGGATAAGAAACAAGACAGTAATAGGATAAGGCCACAATGGAACTATTGTTTAGCCATGGTGGGATGAATCATGAAATGCATGGTTGGATAAGGTGTGGATGTACCACAATTGGATTGAAGTAGAGTGAACGGCAGGACAAACTTGCCATGACAGGTTTAAAACATGACGATATGAAAAAGCATGCATGAAATAATGCATGTAAGGTTTAAAGAAATGCAAATGAGCATAAGAAAATAGTTGAAGATATAAGTTGTATGTGACGAGTCATTATACCTAAAGTGGAACTGTCATCTCCTCATGTGCAACTTTGGCCTATGTGTAAGCTTAATGAATGACTGAGCCGTCACTGATTTTGTTAAAATGGTTCTTAGGCTCAGCCCCCACTAGACTTGAGGTCTTCAACATCTCAAATACTATTATTTTGAGAAATGCAAGACTAAAAGGCAAGTCCCAATAGGGGCTGGGGTAGTCCTCTTTCTTTATTTTTGATTTTTGATTTTTTTATTGATTTGCTTCTTCAAGTGTTTGGAAAAGAGAGTTAACATGCTCGTTGCCTTGCCTATTTCTTGCATTCACTTAAAATAGATGATTATAATCTTATTATGAATAAGTTCCATTGCATGAGGAGAGCCGAGGTTGCATTGACCATTTTTCAAAGGATGTAAGCCTTCTCAAAAGGCAAAAATGATAACCAACCAAATATGTATTGCATAAAAGGAGACATGCAAAATTAAACATTACATGCATGCATAAGAAAACTGTAATCATAAATGTTTCTTAGTTTAAAGATTTTTCAATTTGTTTGAGTTTTAAATTAAATGCAAAAAGCATGTAATTAAAAAAAAGCTTTTTTGAAGATTTTCAAGTTTGTTTAAAATTTGAAAAATTTCAATTTATTTGTAGAGAAGATGATCATCATTGACTTGATCCACTTGGGATGGGTGTCCCTAATTGTTTTCCAAGGAGTAAGATCGTGCACCATATGTAATAAGAGGGAGACGTTTCATTCAAAATCCTTTGACCTTTGACTTTAATTGGCTAGGGTTCTACCTGGATCTGGTTAGTCCACCCTATTCATTGAGTTTAAAAAAAGAAGAAAATTGAGGATAAGTCCTTGATAGACTTTGGAGATGTCAAATTACTTTCTCTACTAATTTCTAGATACCCATTCGGGTTTGATCTCTTTTGGTCTTTCCTTCCTTGTTTACATGCCAATATATTTTTGTCAACACACATTCAGGCAGGTCTTTCTTTTCTTGACCCATTGCCCATATTTTTGGCACTTTTTTCTTTTTATGCTTATTTTTGTGGCAATCATTCATACATGTCTTTCCTTTTCTTGACTTGAGGGGTATTACCTATCTTTTGGCAACCTTTCTTCTTAGAAGTTAGACTTTCAGAGATGGCCTCCTACTAGGATGGTGGGCACATTCAATAGTCTCTTTTCTAGTCTTCTACGTCCACCTTGGATTGCAAATAAAAGAGAACAAGATAGGGCCAACCTTCCTTTTTCAAACTTTACATAGCCTTCTTCTTGGTTTCTGGTCATTAGGACTCCAAAATCTAGGCATGCAATGTATGAAGCATGGTTCCTACCGTTAATTCCTAGAGAACAAATTAATGGACCCAAGAGCAAGTGGAATTCAAATTAAGATGGCCATCCTCTCAATTTTTATGTATTGATAATTTTTTCATGATTTTAATTTAGAAAAATATTTTTAAGTAGAGTCAATTTCATGGATGATTCACTTTGTCTTGCCTTGAACCAATCATTATCTTTTTGATACTTTTTGTCCTGGTTGAAAATATGTTTAAATAACATCTAATTTGAACACTTAACTATCCTTCCTAAACAAAACATTTTGAGTCTACTTTGACATGCTTTGCATGATTGGATGAAAAAAAAGTTAGACTCAAAAATTCTTTTGAAAACATTTCCACAAGGATAATAATGATGAATATATGCATGTAATACTTGAGACAAGATGAAGTTTGTTGTTGATGATGGATAATGTTGTTTGCAGATGTTCATGCCTTAACCTACCGTGCTGTGTGTACTTCCTACCATGCGATAATAGGTTAGTGACTTGAGTCAACATGATGATGGGAGGATGTAGAGGAGTTGTCATTGATTATAGTGTCAAGCAAGGATTGAGATAACATCTTGAAAATTTCCAATCTTATTGGAATAAAAGTTGTTTGCCTAGGTTAAAAGGATTGAAATAGAAAATGGGCTCGGGATCTCAATGAAAGGAGGTGGGCTTGTGGGCCTAATTGAAGGAGGTGGGGCTCATTGTCTTGATTCAAGAAGGAGGAATGGGATTACGGTCCCAAAATTTGATGATGATGGGCTCTTGGGCCCAATTCAAGAGAACTGATGGACACAATGGCCCATTTTGGGTAGTGGGTGGCATGATGGTCCGATGTGGAAAAGTTTGAAGAAGACAATGACCTGATTTGGGAGGTTGAGGGCCATAAAGGCCAAGTTGAAAGTGGTGGGTATGCGGTGCCTAGTTGAAGGAGATGGGCACAAAGACTAGCTTCAAGAAGGCGAAAATAGGCCCATATACTAGATTTGGGTGATGAATGGTTCGTGGGTCAGGATGAGACAAACAATGGGGCCGTGGGCTTGTTGAGATGGGTGATGGGGCTGTGGGCCCAATTGAGAGGATTTAGGGTCATGGGTCCAATTTGGTAAGGGCATGATGACTTGAGTTTAAAAAGATAAGGGGGGCAATGACCCAATTTCAAGAAGATGAGGATGTGACATCCTAATTTGGAAAGATGAAGGCATGGCAGCCTATTGAAAGATGAGGAGGGGGATGATAGTCTGATTGAATGATGTGGTGCGTGATGGCCCGACTGAGGTGCATAGGTGTGATGACCTTAATAAAACATGGATATGATGGCCCAATCCAAAAGGGTTGGAAGACGTGAATAAAAACTTTTAAAAGCATGGGTGCAATGGCCTGAAAAATTTATGGTAAAAAACATGGGCGCAATAGTCGGATTGAAAAAAAGCATGATAAAAAATATGGGTGCAACGGTCTGATTGAAAAGGCATGATTAAAAACATGGGTACAATGGCCCGATTGGAGACAAGATTAAAACAATGGGTGTGATGGTCCCATTGGTGAGATGGGCATGATGACACGATTTAGCAGTAGTGTTGGGTGTGTGGGCCCAACAGGAGGAGTTGGGAATGTGATGCCTTAATTGAAAGACATGGACATGAGGGCCCAACTAAAAGAATATTGAGGGCTTGGGCCTGATTTCGAAGGGGCCTAATTTAAAGAAAAAGTGTGGGTAGGCTCAGGGGCCTAAGTAAGAAAGGGGCATGTTGGCCCGATAGTTGAGACTACGCCTAGGGGCCTGATTTTGGTAGGATGGGCGTGAGAGCCTGGTTTAGCAAATGGATATGGGTTTGAAGGTCTGATTTGGAAGAATGAGGATAGCCATGTGATAGAAATGAAAGGAGTGGGATACGTGGGCCCAATAAAAGGAATGGGGGCATATGAGCTTGATAGCAAAGGAAATGATTGGGCTCATGTGCCTAGTTGAGAGAATAGTGTAGACATGCCAAATTTGCCTAATTCATAGCATAAAACTTATGTTTTATAGGGTAACATGTGTAATTGATTTGAGAATGATGCTGGGTCTTTTATTGTTGATTTGGAGCTTTGTCGAACGAAATTGTACATTTTTCGAAGTTTTTCGAACAAAGCCATAATTTCTGAGCAAAAGCCACGCACAAATCACATAAACATGGAAATTGGCTGGGTGACCAAAGCTGAATAATCATGCATTGAAGGTATGGTTAGATTCTTGTTCCGGATATGTTTTGTTTCGTGCTGTGTATTTCTGATTGGCCGTCGAAATCATTTCAACCAGTATCGGATATTTCGTTCACTGTCCTAACTTCTGGATAAAAATTCTGAAGTTTTGGAGAGTGTGGTGTCTGATGTGTCATTGTAGAAAGCTTCCTTGGCTTGTTATCTTTCCAATGCAACAAATGGCGTTGAATTTCGAGTTCGAAAGTGTCCGCAATGGTTTTCAGAATACAGACACGTGGAAACAGTACCATGCACCCTTGTCTGAGGGCACATACGCCCTGGCTTGAGGGCACATGCCCATGCGCCTCCATCCGGGGGCACATGGGAATTGATTTTCGATCAAAACTCCACCACCAACTAGATCGGATCAAAATTTTTTGATTGGATCAAGTCAAAATTTTTGGCTGGATTGGATGTGCCCTCAGGTGGGGGCGTATGTGCCTTGGACCAGGGTGCATTCGCCCTAGATCATGGTGCAAGGTACCTATTTTTTCGGCTGGACAGAGGCGGCCATTCCCCTATAAATTTAGATGACTTGTGGTCGTTCCAAGGAGTTTTCATGACCCGCAGGCTGCTCAAGATGTCCAAACTATCACTTGCAACGTTTTGGTGATTTTTAGAGTGAGAATTTCTAGGTTTTAGAGAGAGAGAGAGAAGTCAATTCAGGAGAGAGGAAGGCCAGTCTGCATGTGATCAGCCATGTTTCTCTTCATTGGCTTTTACAGCAGTGTGTGGATGTCTGCTGCCCAAGCTCTCAATAGCAAAGTTCTTCCACTCTGAGTCTTCTTCTGTTTGCAATTAATGGCACATGATTCCGAGGTCGGTTGTGGTTGTGACGAGCTCTGAAGAAAAGTCGCACCTGACAAATCTTGGACTGGTGTTCGACTTTTTCGACAACACAAATTTGGCCATATCTCTTTCAATTCTTCTCAAATTTTTTTTGTTCCTTTTACTATCTTTCCTTTCGTCATTTTCCATCGACATATTATTTTCTTACATTTTTTTTCATTAGTTTTAGTCTTTTAATTCAAAAAAAGAAAAAAAAGGGTGTGAAGTAACTCGAATTTGGTCAGTTTCCTTTTAGTTGTCTGTTTCGTGTTATTTTCTTTACATTACTCTACTTTGTTTAGTTCTAATTATCTTTTCATTTGTTTTATTGTCTAGTTACATAGGAAACTAAGCATCCATGAGTTGAGGACTCTTCTTCATCGGCCAGCCAAAGAAGGAGAAGCTTTAACCCGCACTCTTTCGGCTAAGGTACACACATGATCATTTTCTTATTGCATAAAGTAGAACCTGCGGTTCCTGGCGACCACATCATGTCTTAAGTTTTATTCTTCTCATCCTCCTCCCACATTACCTGAATCATCTCTTTGGTGATCGAGCGACGCCGAGGGATGAAAATTTAGGGATCAATGTGAGTGTGGGTCCGAGGTGAGTTGTTTTTCGTGTTTTCCTTCATTTCTTTCTCATCCCCTCTTGAGGTGGCAATCCAGATCATGGACCCAAAACCCCATTTTTGGAGTCGACAACTTTGTGGTGACCATGGTGAGATAAGCAATGTCTTTAACCATGGGTGCTTAGTGTTTCTTTGCAAATAGTTCTAGTTTTAGACTGGTTCCTACGTGAGCCTTTTTTTCTTTCCACCTTTTCTAATTTGAATCCATCTCAATTTTTCTGATTTCACCCTTCTTCCATAAGATCTGAAGTTCCAAGTATTTTATTTAATTTCTGCCATTTTATTTCAGCTAGTTCCCACGTGATTCTACCTTTTGCTTTTAAAACCGATTCCCGCGCAAACCAACCCTCTCCCACAAACCAGTTCCCGTGCGAACCAAAATTTATTTTTCAGCCATTCAAATCAGATTTTTCCCTTTTATTGGAGGTTATCCCACTCTTAAGTCATTCACCGCGTGACCCCTCTTTTATTTTCAATTGCCATTTAAACTGATTACTATATGAAGCACCCTTTTCCACTTCAAACCGGTTCCCGCATAAACTAATCTCTTTATTTACTTTGGTTTCCATGTGAACCAAACCACTTTCTTCGGATCAATACCCACGTGGATCACATCCTTATTCATCATAAAATTGGCCCCACGTGGCCCTCTTATCATTCAAACCGGTTCCCGCGTGAACCACCCCTTTTCTATGCAAAACTAGTTTTCGCGTGAACCACCATCACTTTTTACCCTAGTTCCCACGTGAACCAACTTATTCTTACATCAGTCCCCATGTGGACCATCATTTTTCTTGGCTATCAGATCTGAACCCTCTTCTTTCTATCACTTTTCACCACCTCTATTTGGCTCCCGTGAGAAACAAGGTCTAGATTCTAATTTCTAGTTGCTTGTCTAGTTTGTAGTTACTTGTCTTGTGTGCTTGCTTGTTTATTTAAGTTTATGTTCTGCTTATTACTTGCATTATCACTTGATTGCATTCTTTGCTCCTTCTCTCTATCTCTTTCTTTTACTTTTTTTCTTTTGAGGTGGGAGCTCACTCTCCCATTTACCCTTCTCATCGAAAACACCCTCTTGGTGGATTCTAACCTCTCTTCTGGGATATTCTTTTCTAGTTGACTCGGTTGACTTTCATCAAGGCCTCCATAATTCCTCATACGTGGAGTATTCCTCTTCACGATCAGGTTGGTTGTACCACTCCCCAAAACCAGAAGTATCCCAAGTTACCTACACGTGGTGAGATTGTGTGAACCCTAGTCATTGGATATTGGAGTTATGATCCTCAGCGATTTGTTGAGAGAAAAATTCTTAAGAAATCCATAAACCTAAGGTTTAATAAAAAAATCATTGTGTAATCTTATTTTCAAGTCTTTGCATCACTTCTTTGTCAAACAAAAATTAGAAACTCCAAAAAAAGTACAATATACTAAAAAAACAAATAAATTTTTTTGTTTTGCCAACTTGCTTGTTTTTACCCTCTTTTTGAAGTTGATAGGGTGGATATGCAATTAAGATGGGTCACTAACAACTTTTGTCATATGGTCATGTTAATCCCATGTTTGAGCTAGAAATGTAAGAGGTCCCTCAACATCTGCTCCCTGAGACGTTGAACAACTTTTTAGTGAGTTATTCTTTATACTAACCCAGAAACCTTTTCACATATATAATCCTTGGTGAAGGGCAAAACTGCTCTGATCATGCTGAAGCTAATTGAGTTGCCTCATCTCCTCGTTTTATGGTTCGGCCACCACTCGTTCAACAATCTTTTATTCAACCACCTATTGTCCAGCCATCTGTAATTCAACCATCACTAGCTCAACCATCTGTGATTTAACCATCTATGGTTCAACCATCATTTGTCCAGCCATCTGTAATTCAACGGCAGCTATACATGCAATGAACGCTAGACAACAGCAGCGACAACATTCACCGACTCAGCCTCAACAACAACTTAGCTTGGGGATTGTTCAGAATTTGCTCCCATTGCATGCTCCCGCTCCCGCTCCGGCACCAACACTAGCACAACCAAACCCAAGAATTGGTTTAGTACACTCTATTGCTCAGGAAGTTGCCAACCGTGCTCAAGGTTGGTAGCTAGAAAACCACGATGCAACCATGCCAATCAATCTGGCTAGGCCTCCTATTAGGAACCCTACTAGATAGATAATCTATGCACCATCTACTCCAAGCACATACTCACCACCAAGCTCAATACCCCAACTGTTGGCTGCTACTTCTCGTCGACTTGTCATGAGGCCAGCCCCCATGTTAACTACACCTCCCTCGACCATTGCTACACACCGGCCCCTTTTCATCTGGCCACCACAATCATCACCAAACTTGAACTCCCAGCCTATGAGCTCTGCTACTCCAAAGCCCCAACCTACCATACCACCAGCCCCACAACTATCCGTACCAACACCTCCATTAAACCCACCAACCATTCTTACACCCCAGCATCTTCTTATCAGGTTGCCACTATCACCATCACTACTTCTTCCAAATCCTACCCCTCTACCCACGAACCCAATCACCCCAAAGCCTTCAACCATCCCACAAATCCTATTTTCTATCATACCTGTGCCTACACCACCTGTTCCACCACATTCCACCCCAGTTAACCCACCATCTCTACCAGACCACCAAATAGCCCCGGTACTTTGGAGTTAGAGAATGTTCCAATGGCTCTTTCCTCAAGTCGAGTCACAACTATAAGATCTGGTGGAAGAAGAACAAGTAGAAGAACCCTTGTCGAGCATGGCCTATGATTTATTGAAGCATTTGGATAAGACGTCGGCCCATATTTCTGCACTTGATTTGATCAAGAGATCAAAGGTGCACCAGGAGATTCTACATCAGTATCTACAAAGAGTCATTGTAAATGAAGATCTCCTGCCTGAGAAGATCACTACTGTGTAAGCCACTAGAAGTGTGCACCCAACACTCACTTTCTCTCAGGAGGAGTTAGCATATCCAGAGGTTAGGAGGTATGCTTTGCATGTGGTTGTTATCATCTGTAATGCTGAAATAAAATCCTATTTATTCGACACTAGAGCTTCCATTAATGTTATGCCTTTAGAAATCATGCAGTTATGCGGCATTTTTCGAAGAAGAAATCAAGCCATCCCGTGCCATGGTGACAGCCTATGACAACTCCAAGAAGTTTGCACATGGGGTGGTCACTCTAGAGGTGTGACTTGGACCATGTACGGTCACAACTGATTTTCATGTCCTAGAATTGGATCCAACTTTTCGGGCTATACTTGGGAGGCCATACCTGGAAGCAATAGGAGACATGGCTTCAACAAACCACCAGTGCGTAAAGTTTCTATTTAAAGGAGAAGTGGTCAAGGTGACTAGTATGCCTATAAGGGACGAGGTGAACAATGCTTCTTTTACATCGCCCCTAGGATTATCAATACAACCCCAGATCGCTGTAGGAGAATTGCCAGAAGTTGGATGTATGACTGCTTCTCTGCCAAACACTGTGGGATGGAGGATGATTGTAAAACTGGGCTATCAACTTGGAAAAGGACTGATGAAAGATCTTCAAATGATCACTCAACCAATTAAAACTATGAAAAGGCCATGTAGGCAGGGGTTGGGATATGAAGAAGATTCCATCCCAAGGAGGGTCATCTAGCCAGGATATGCCATGTGACTCCACACATTCTTTATCGAAGGGGAGACCATGATGATGGATGAGGATGAAAAAGGATCAATCACAACTATCAAGGGAAGGAAGGCTACAGATGAAGAAGAAGAGTTGGAAGATCTATGTTTGTCATTAACTCGTCTGTTTTCAACCATGAGCACTAAGAACCACACAAGGGCAGACTAATCTTGGATCATCCTGTTGAGCAAACTACTAGCCAAGTCATAACCATTCCGCCCAAATATGACAATCATAGATTTAAACCTCGTGCCATCATTTTTGGATCTTTTGGATGGGCTTCCAAGCCCACTTTCTTTCACCAAACCAAAAACTCACTTTGGGCCCATGTGCCCTCTCTAGTCTTCTATTCTCACTCGGCTTGCTTGCCCATTTAATTCCTTCATTGGCTTCAGAGCTGAGGGTTCTTTCTGGCATGGGCTCACATGTCCACCCATATTCGGAATCGGGTCTGCGTACCCGTTGACATTTTTCATCAGTTTTGGACCCATGTGTCCACTTTCTGTTAGCATTGGGCCCACAAGCCCCTTTTTTCCATTTATTGTTAAGTTTTTCTCTCTGCTAATTCCATTAGCTTCTAGTAAGTCTCAAGTCATTTTGACTCATTCTGTCTCTTTACTCAAAAATCGAAGAAAAAAGCCTCTTCTATGAAACTCACATGTCCATCGAGGAGACATCCCTACTCATCCTAGAGGGTGCTCCCAATTAGGGATACCTCTCCTCTGAATTACTGATTGATTTACTCGATCCCCCCTCCTTTTTTAAATACCATCTTTCTAACTTTGTCTTTAGTAGGTTAGGTTAGGTTAGGAAATAGGAAAGTCAAAGGTAAATAAGTTTCAACTAGATATCTGCAATAGTTGGCATAGAAATGCGTAGAGTGTGCAAGGCTGCCAAACTTTTGGAGAATGCTATCCATCTAGATGAAATCCAATATGAGGATGAGCATAACATAGATCATACCTTGGGAGTATATTAGGTAGTATCAGAGAATGATCCTGAATCTGAGGATGAAATCGAGGACTTGGCTGATGCATATGCATTTAGACTTAGAAGATTGAAAGAACCATCAACCACAGGGAACGAACCAACCAAGGAACTGAATTTAGAAACTTGAAAGATCCTAAGGCTATCCTCATCAGCACAAACCTCACTCCTTCAGAAGAACAATATTTGATTAATATTTTGGAAGAATACAAGGGCACGTTTGCATAGACATATGAAGACATGCCGAGATTAGATAATTCATTGGTTGATTATAGGTTAACTTTGAAACCTGGAGTTACCCCGGTTAAACAAAAGCTCAGAAGATTTCACCTTGACATTGCACTCAAAATGAAAGAAGTGGTTAACAAATTACACCAGGCAAAATTTATTAGAGTCATCCTTTATTCGCAATGGGTGGTTAATATAGTCTCTGTTATGAAGAAGGATGGATGAGTTTGGATTTGCATAGATTTTAGGGACTTTAAATGAGCGTGTCCTAAAGATGATTTCCCTTTGTCTCATATTGATGTTTTGGTTGTTAACACAGCTAGGTATGACATACTCTCATTTATGGATGATTATTTTGGATACAATCAGATTCGGTTAGCCGAGGAGGATTAAGAGAAGACCTCGTTCACTACACCTTGGAGAACATATTGCTATGTTGTCATGCCCTTTGGGTTGAAGAATGCTGGTGCTACATATCAGAGGGCTATGATGACTATCTTTCATGACATGATGCACACACTTGTAGAGGTGTATGTGAATGAGTTGGTCATCAAATCCAAGAGTTCGTAAGATCATTCTGAAGTTATAAGAATAGTTTTGCAACGAGCTAGACAAGCTAAAAATGAACCCTAGGAAGTGTAAATTTGGTGTTTCATCTAGAAAACTACTAGGGTTCATAGTAAGGTTAAAGATATCAACCCAAACAAGGCCAAGGCAATAATTGGTATGCCTCCTTCGAAAAATATGAAAGAGCTTCGAAGATTGATCGGGAGGCTACAATTTGTCTGCTGGTTTATCTCACAACACTCTCAAAGGTGCAAACCTTTCTATGAGTTAACCAAGGCGGGGGCCGAGTTGAAATGGGATTTGAAGTGCCAGGAAGCATTTGATGGGTTGAAAACATACCTAGCAACTCCCCCTGTACTTAGACCACCAATTCCTAACAATCCCTTGGTCCTCTACATTTCAGTTCTCGAGAACTCTCTTGGGGTAGTCCTTGCACAAGTTGATGAAAGAAGGAAAGAGTGAGCTACTTACTACTTGTCCAAGATCTTTGATGTCTGTGAGCTGAAGTACACTGTGGTGGAAAAGACTTGTGCTACTCTTGTTTGGGTAGTTCAGAAGCTCAAGCATTATTTTCTTGCTTACCAAGTCAAGCTCATTGCTCATGTCAATCCCATCAAGTTTGTCTTGGATAAGACTATTTTGACTAATAGATTGGAGCGATGGCAGAGCTTCTTGTCTCAATTTGATATCACCTATGCTCCGCAGAAGGCAATCAAGGGATATGCTATTGCTGAACATCTTGCTCATCATCCCATACCCATCTTTGACCTAGTCTGGTCGGAGTTCCCAGATGACGAACTAATATCAGTCCGATCTTCCAATCTTTGGACATTATATTTTGATGGAGCTCTGAGCTCTTATTGTAGAGGGATAGGTATCATCCTTCGATCACCCGAAGGTGTCACCATTCCACAGGCTTTTTAGCTTGACTTTCTAGTATGAAGCCTTGCTGGCTGGGCTGGAGGCCGCTCACTTCTGTGATGCCACTGAAATGAGGGTGATAGGGGTTAGTCAATTGATCCTATGCCAAGTCCTATCAAAATATTGAACTTCCCATCTAAACCTCAAACCCTACCAGGAGCTCACCACCTGCTACATCAAGCTATTCTTCAAACTCACCTTTGTCCATGTCCCCCATACTCAGAATGTCCTTGCTGATGCCTTAGCTTCACTAGCTTCATCTTTATCTGTCTTGCTAGGTAGGAAAGTGTGGACTTTTCATGTCCGTAAGAGATCAATTCCAGTAATTGAGGATGGACATTTTCTAAAGGTTAATGAGAGATTTAATAGAAAAAATACTTGGAACACAAAGAAGAAATTTTCTTAATTGAGTTAGAAGAATTGAAGGAAGGTGAGAAACCTTGGTATGCTGGGATTGCAAGGTATTGCCAAGATTAATCATATCCGCCTGGATTAACTACCAGGGAAAAGAAAGCAATCAAAAGAGTATCCCAGAGGTATACAATCCTAGGAGAGGTGCTCTACAAGAGGAGTCTAAGTGGAACATGATGAGGAAGAAACCGAGTTGGTGCTAAAGAAAGCACATTTTGGAGTTTGTGACAGCCATGTGAATGCTCAAGCACTTGTTAAGAAAATTATTTGACAAGGGTATTATTAGCCAACTCTAGAAGAAGATTGCCCCATCTTTTTTCGGCACTATCATTCGTGTCAACTATATACCAACAAGATTCATTCTCCCACATCTTCACTTCATCCAATCCATGCCTCATGGCCTTTCGCCATGTGGGCTTTTGATATCATTGGCCCCTTGAGTGACCTCAACTCCGAAATGTGCACAAAATCATTCATTCTGACGGCAATGGTGTACTTCACAAAGTGGGCTAAAGCGAAGGCGTTCGTGGAGATTAAAGCATCAACAATTTGCTCCTTCATCAAAAGCAACATCATTGCAAGGTTCGGAATCCCCAACGACATCATCATTGATAATGGGCCACAATTTCTCTCTCAAGATATGCTTGATCTTTGAAACAGGTATCACATTTCATTGCATCATTCATCACCATACTATTCTCAAGGTAATGGTCAAGCAGAAGCCACCAATAAAACCTTAATCAAAATCTTTAAGAAATCTTGTAAGTCTAGCAAGTTTGTCAACTGGTATAATAAGCTTGTAGATGCTCTATGGGTTTATCATACTTCTATAAGGACTCCTACTGGACAAATCCCATATGCCCTCGCATATGGGATGGAAGCAGTGGTCCCTTACGAAGCATTACTTGTCGACTCCAGAAACGGGTTCCGGATCGGCACCTCAAGAGAAGGTGAAAGATAGAATGGGGGAAAAAGGGGAGTGAATCGGAAAACACTCGGAAAGTTGTAAAGAGTCCTCACCTTGGCCCCACACTCACATTGATCCCCGAACTTTCATCTCACGGCGTCACTCGAGCACCGGAGACGGTTCGGGTCATGTGGGAGGAGAGTGAGGAATAGATGACTTAATGCATGAGAAGATTGAAGAAGTGGTCGCCAGGAGCCGCGGGCTCCGCTTTATGTATTGAAAATAGAAATAAGTTGACCGTGTGTACCTTAGCGTGGGAGAAAGGGATGTGAGTTCAACCTTCTTCTTCTTCGGCCGGCCGATGAAGAAGAGTCCAACCAATGCTAGATTGATGTATTTGTGCAACTAGAAGATAATAAGACAAGAAAACAAGTGAAGAAGGATTAGAACTGAGTGAAGTGTAGTAACTTGTAAAAACAATAACATAAACGACAACCAGAAACAAACTCAACGGATTCGGGGTTACCCTAACCCATTTTTTTTGGTTTTTTATGATATATGAAATGATGAAAAACTGAATAAAATGATGCTTAAATATGAATTAAATGATATGAATGAAGAGTTAGCAAAGAGAATATGAACGGTTAAAGACAACACAACCCAGGCAAAGTGGCAACCGGGTTGGACAGATTTAATGTAAACTGCGCGGATCTGATGCAGAGATTGTAGTAGACAGTACCGATGTCAAAATTGAGTGCCGTTTGTTTCAAAATAAAGAGGACTCACCTAGGGTGGTTTGATATGAAGACAAGTTTGCTTGAATCTTATGATAAGTAATCTGAATTTACCTGATAAGCTGGATCTTGGACAATGAAGTTCTGGAAACTCCCAGCACAATGTCGATGTAGGATATGCTATGGGAACCACAGATATAAAAATTGAATGATTCTTGTTGGAGATAAAAGATAACTCACCTGGGAACAATTTCTATGAAGGATGTATAGGCTGAATCCACCATTAAATGTACTTAAATTGACTGAGAAGATGATGACTTAGAAGAGAAGACTTCGGATCTGTCTGTACAGCGCTGGTGTTGAAGCCGTAACATGCCAAGGGAATGTCAGAATTGATCTCCGTTTGTTGTATATAAAATATATCTTGATGTAGAATACTTATTATGAAGTAAGTTAGGCCTGAAAATAACTATAAAGATCTGTAGAAGCCGATGATCAGCAGTGCAGCACGTCGGAGCATAGACCGGCTTCTTCTTCACTTTGGGATGATCTCCGGGCACCGAGACGAAGATAGAACGATTTGGGGAGGTTTGGAAGAGCCTAGGGTAGCTGGAGGACGAAGATAGGAGTGCTGTAGGATGGAGATGCCCTTCTTAGGTCGTTCATATGAGTCTCCCTTTATAGGGGATGAAAAACAGGTCAAAACATAGCAAGTTTTGATACATCCGACCATAGGTTGGATTTCCTCCATTTAATGTTGCTTATTTTCATCCTGAGGCATCTAGAAACTTACACAAATGATTGAGAAGGATTGGAAACTGTGGATCACCTTCCCCATGTTCAAAATATGTCTCCACTTGAAGAGGAAACAAATCTAGTCTAAAAATGGCAAGTATTGATATACAAGACAACAAGTTGGATTGCCATCATTTGATGATGCTAATTTTGACCATGAAGCTTCCAGATGATATGAAAAGTGATATGGAGGAGGAAAAAGGAAGGTAAGGTCGTGAATTGATCAGATATGTGCCCAATGGGCTGGGCTTGCATGAAATTGGACTTGATCGGTGCTGCGTGCGGACAGAACTGCGCATCTGACTTCCAAAGGGAGCTGCATACAAATGGGAGATCAGAATTGAATACCGTTTGTTGAAATGGAAAGATAAATCAAAGAATAAGATTATTCATGTTTAATACTTTTTCATTATACGTCCGTATAATCCTGTGAAAAATTTCCAAATAGAGGATATGCTGGGAAAAGCATAATCTGGCACATCACCAAGAGTCTCTTTTTCGTTAAACATGGATTTGATTAGAAATTAGCAAATCATCCTCATATTTCCAATAAGCACCTTGGCTCATCCAAAAGGGTGGTTCATCGTGATTTTGATGGTCTAAAAGAGATGTTGCCAATGGAATAATGGTTTAAGTTCTAAATATGGCCAAATTGACGTGTCTACAGCTTGCCTCGCCTTGATGTCGGCTTTGCAAGGGAATGTTATGTAGTGAAGCGAAGTGAAATGTAGAGGAATGTAGCGAAGCGAAATGAGTTGTAATGGAATGTAGTGGAGCGAAATAGCGATGGACTGAAAAGGTGGCATTAAGGTGTAGATATAGACACACTCAACGACCAAATTCAGCAAAGAGAATCTCTTCAAGTCTCCTGGTTAACCGCCATGTTTCACCAAGCCTTCCTATGTTCGATTGGTAAGAGATGTGCCATTGGCACGAGACAAGAATAGCCAACCCCCAACATGGTGGGGAGTCCCCGAAACATGGGTTCGTAGGTTCATCATCAGCTGGTAACCCGATCTTTGAGGTGTTCCTGTACTGTGATGGGTTAAAGTTTTAAAAAGAGATTTTTTTTTTGAAAAAGTAAAAGAATACCAATCGAGCATATTCAGGCTCTCAAATTCATTTAAGTTTTCCAAAAGACATGATTTGATTTAGAATGGAATGATCTTGATTCCAAAAGGCAAATGAAAAAGCTCAATCAACAGACCGTGAAGATAGTGACGGTGCAAGTTCTGATTGAATATGAGGCCCTTGGTGGGATGAGTTGACTGCCACGGTGGGATGAATAGCAAAAAGGGTGTTGCAATGGTCATGGTGGGGATAGAAATGAAAGATTTGGAGGCACAAGGTGATTACCGAACACGGTGGGATATCTGAAGAGTCGGTGGGACTAGAGAACACGGTGGGATTAGAAAACACGGTGGAGTTCAGAATGATCGAAATTATGATACAAGATTCAGAGACTAGGGTGAGAAGGTGAAGATTATGAAATGATGTATGCAATAACAAAACAAAATGTAATGCAACTATCGCTACATGGTGCATGCTGGGCTCAAGAAAACAAAACAACACTTGTATAACAAATAGTTGAAGATATAGATTGTCTATGAGGTCAAGATACCCATTCGGGAACCATCGTCCCTCATAGCACAACTTTGGCTTATCCGTGAGCACAAAGAATGACCCGACCGTCGTGGATTTTGATGAAGGGGATCTCGGGCCTGGTCTTCTTTGCATTCACGGTCTTCCACATCAATGCATAAAATAAATAGTAATGCACCTAATATATGCTAAGAAAGGAAATGATAACGGTGAGTTTGCGGTGTGATGACATGCATTCTCACAAAAGAGTTCATGTGTCCTAATGAGGACACAGAGTGAAAGTTTCTCGGCAAAGTTGAGGCTGAGGTTATGATGACACCTCCTCCTGAGAATCCTAAGGGGAGGGAAGTGGTGAGCATCGCCTTATTGAAATCTTGAAAAATGCTCCTCGGCAAAGTTGAGGCCGAGGTCATGGTGACACCTCCTCCTAAGAATCCTCAGGGGAGAGAAGTGGTGAGCATTACCTTGTTGTGCAGTTCTCATTGTTTGTTCTTCGTGCCTGAAACACTTAGAAAAACGAGATTATAATGCCAATATGGCTTATCCCCTTGCAAGGTGCAGTATGTCTTGACCTTTGTCAAGGGGTAATAAGTTCTCCTTATGACTGAAACACTTAGAAGGAAGAGATTAGAAAAACAATGCGGCTTATCCCCCTTGCAAGTTGTAGTATGCCTTGACCTTTGTCAAGGGGTAATAGCCTTCTTAAGGGTGTAAAAATAAAGTAGCAAATATACATGAATGTAAAGACAAAAATTCAAACCAAGCATGGTGATGAAAATTTTTTTTTTTGAAAATTTTGTTGGAATTTGAAAATGAAGTTTTCACTTTTTTTTTTGAAAAGATTCAATTTTTTGGGATTTTTTTTGAAAATATTCTCTTTTGTTTGAGTTTTTGAAAATATTTAATTTTTTTGGAGTTTTTGAAAATATTAAACTTTTTTTTGAGAGTTTTTTTTATTTTTAAGAGAGAAAAATCAGTATTGACACAAGTTCTCATTACTTGGTTATTTTTTTTAGGTTCGTTGGTAGACACCATGTGCAAAATGGTGTTCCTTACCCAGAATCTTTCCGACCTTCAACCTTTGATTGGCCAGAACTTAGCTTTGATTTAGTTGGTCCACCCGCACCTTGGGGGTTAAGAATGAAGAATTGATAAGGAAGTCCTTGATAAGCTTTGGAGATGTTGAGAGGGATTTCTCTACTCACACCCAATTGCCCATTGGGGTTCGGCCTCTTCAGGTCTTTTCTTCTTTATTTACAAACCTATTTTTTGTGGCACACATTCGGACAGGTCTTTGACCTATGGGGTCATTGCCCATCTTTTGGTGCCTTTTTTTCATTTTCTACATTTTGGGTACTCATTAAGACAGGCCCTTATTTGTTTAAACCTGTGGGGTTCATTGCCCATCCTTTGGTACCCTTTTTTTATTTGAGAAGTTGGACCTTCTGAGACGGCCTCCTACTAGGGCGGCGGATGCTTTCGATACTCTCCCCCTCTAATCCCCTTCACCTATCTTGGACCGAACAGAAGAGAGTAGGGTGAGGGTTTTTCTTCCACCTTTGAGCCTTGCCTAGCTTCTCTCAGGTGTTGGGCCATCCGGATTCTGGGATCGGGACGTGTTGTGTGTGTAGAATGGTATCTACCCTCGACTCCTAGACAACAATCTAGAACATGTGGACTTAAGTCATACTAGTAGTTCTCTCCATTTTTTTTGAGGTAGATAACATTCCATAGGTGAATCAATTAAAAATATGCTTTGCAATGTAAAGAATTTGTTTAATAAGAACAAGGTAGCTACAAATGTTGTCAGTCATGAATTTCTCTCAATTAAAATTGTCATATGAAATTCAAAATCATTTTTTTAAAAAATATTGCTTTGCAGATGACATAATGATGATGAATGTAATTTCATGTAATACCTGAGAGAAGAAGAAGTTTATTGCCGATGACGGCTTTGCTTGTGCTTGCCTTGCCTTGTCTGCCATGCCTTGCCTTGCCTTGCCTGCCATGCCTTGCCTTGACTTGCCCAACTACTTTCACTTTTGATATGCACCATATTGCATTGGATTGAAGATTCATAGTCATAGGATAAAGTGAAAATGTGGAGGATCTGATTTAGCATGGCGGAGTCAAAATTAATGATGTAAAAGGCAAAGAATGTGGTATCACCCAAAAAATTTCTCTACCTTGATTTTTTTGTTGAAAGTAAAATTTGGGAAAAGAAAGAGAATTCAAAAAGGAAAGAAACATGCTTGGAAATAGAAGTGAGTTAAAATGGGCTCTTTGGCCCGTGAGTTGAAAGTGGACTTGAAGGCCCAGGAGTAGTCGGAATCAAGAGGCACGTGAGCCCAAGATTTGAATGTGGGCTAGAGAGGTCGGTTGATGTTGATGGGCATGAGGGCCCGATTGGAGGTTGAGCTCGAGGGACCCAATGAAAAGAATGGGCATATGGACCCGATTTAGGTGATTGGAAGTATTATTGTGATTTGGAAGATTTGTGATGGGATCTTGGGCACCATCGAAGAGTATGGGTGCGTAATCCCAAAGTTGAAGAAGTGGGGGCACGGGGGCCCGATTTCAAAGAAGTTTGGGCACGCGGGCCTGATGGTGAAGAAATGGAGGCATACA
The DNA here is from genome assembly GCA_036172225.1 of Cryptocoryne crispatula var. balansae. Taxonomy (NCBI): domain Eukaryota; kingdom Viridiplantae; phylum Streptophyta; class Magnoliopsida; order Alismatales; family Araceae; genus Cryptocoryne; species Cryptocoryne crispatula. The sequence continues at coordinate 22,567,853 of CM069920.1, forward strand.
GGCCCATAGTTGAAGGAGTGTGGGCATGTGTGCCCGAGTTTGTTGGAAGGTGGGCACGTGGGCCCAATTTAGAAGAAATTTGGGCACATGGGCCCGGTTGTAGAAAAACATGGGCATGTGAGCTCGGTTGAGGTGAATTGCACGCACGTGGGACCGATTTAGAAAAGGTAAGGGCACATGGGCCCAATTGGGGAGAATTATGGGCACATGGGCCCTATTTAGAAAAATTAAGGGCACATGGGCCCGATTGGGAAGAATTATGGGCACGTGGACACGATGGAAGGAAAGGGGCATGTAGGCCCAGTTGGGGAAAAGGGACATATGGGCCCAGTTGAAGTAAAGGGGCATGCAAGCCCGATTGATTAAAAGGGGCACGTGGGCCCGGTTGAAGAAAAGGGGCATAAGAGCCCAATTGATTAAAAGGGGCACATGGAACTGGTTGGATAAAAGGGGCACGTGGGCCCGACTGATGGAAAGGGGCACATGGGCCCGGTTGGATGAAAGGAGCATAAGAGCCCGATTGACGAAAAGGGGCATAAGTGCTTGAAAATGCGGCATACGGGCCCAAAAATGGTGCATAAGGGCCCAATTGAGTGGGATGGGGTGTGGACCATGGCCCTAAGATTGACAGATTTTGGACCCATGGGCCTGATTGATGGTTGTAAGAAGGATAAAGAAAGGGCAATGGCCCTAAGATTGAGGAATTGTAGGCCCATGGGCCCAATCGTTGATTTGGAGGAGAATAAAGAAAGGTTCGTGGCCCTAAGATTGATTGATCATGGGCCCATGGGCCAGATTGTTTCTTAGGAGAAGAATGGGGTAAGGGTTGTGGCCCTAAGATTGATGCTAAAGCATTTACCTGCCTAGTTGGAGGAGGTCCCAGTATCCCTTTGCTAAGGTATATGCCCTTCTGGAGGCTTGTTGATTCCTTCTCTATTTCACTGACCAATTCTATCCCTTTATTTTTTCGTTCAGGGGTCAATTTTATCTCCCCAACTTAAGGGATCAATTCTAATGATGGCAACATTTGATCTATACCTGGAGAATCCTTGCCTAGTCCTTGACAATCAACTAAATTTGTGATCCCCTCATCTAACCTCCCTACAGTAGGCTTCTCCTCAGGTTGTTCTGGGGAAGAGGGCATGCCTAGTTTAGAGGATTCTAGAATGATAGAAGAGTTTGGTTCGACCTCCCCTACTGACTGACTTTGATTTTGAGAGAGAGCAAGGATATGTTGAGGAGTTGATTCTTCTGCCATGGCAGGAGCACAAATAGTTGGAATTATTAATTCCTCTGCCAGGGTAGGAGCTTGAAGGGTCGAAGTGTCTGAATCATCTACCATGGCAGGAGCATGAATGATCGGAGTGGCTTGTTCCTCTACCAAGGCAGGAGCTTGAAGGGTCGAAGTGTCTGAATCTTCTACTACAGCAGGAGTGATTGATTCCTTTGTTGAGGCAAGAGTAATAGAAGAAATGATTGGTTGTTGTGCAACCAACTGAGGAGGATCCCTATGCGGTGGGATTGGTTGAGAAGCCGGGGTTTGCTCGATCGGCTCAGGATGAATGATTGGTCGAGGGACCATTGGTGAAGTGGGTTGAGGTGACAAGTCTTGCGTGGCTAGCCGAGGGGTTGTTGTTGGAATAGGCTGAGAAGCCAATGGTTGAATGATTGGCTGATGGACCTTAAGAAATGTTGGTGGATTCGAAGGTTGGGGAGCCAGTTTAGGTAAAGAGGTATTGGCACAATTGACAAGAGGAGCTTGATTGTGCACAATTGATTGTGCCATTGACATGGGTTGCATGACCGGCTGAGATTGGGGCATGGGTGGCCTAATCAACTGACGTCGAGGAGTTAGCCGAAGATGATGATCTAGATGGGGTTGGGGAGGGCTCCTAGGTTGGTTCATAGCATCAATGTTCTTATCAGCCTTGGGCCTCAATTCATCATGATATTGCATTAATTCCACATCTTCTTTTACTTCCCCAATTGTTGAATAGCCCGGCCCATATCGTCGCAAGAATTTTTCCTTGACAATTTCAAAATCCCATATTTCTATTTCCCCTAGTGAAAAGAACCATTCTAGGGCTGCACCAACCAATGATCTCTTAAAAAGAATAGCAAGAGCTCTTCGATCATTTAGCCACCGAGATGATTTGCTCAAGAAATCATTGACATGGGTGAAGGGATCACATGAGCCATTGTAGCGATGGTAGGCTGGTGTTTGTGATGGAGGGATATGTGGGACAGGGAAAGATGGAGTAGATATTTTAGGGATGGCCTTCGAGTCCAAACGATGCCTCAACTCTTCAAAGTGCTCATCCATTTGGTTGAGTTTGTCCATGAATGCTTGAGTGAGGCTGGGTTCCTGAGCCACCGGTGCAAGGTATTTAGATGAATGGGTTGGAACAGGTGGCTTCAAAGTAGGAACTGGCATAGAATTATATGAATGCCCGACAACAGGGTGAGTAGAGGCACGATAGGGTTGCCTAGGAGAGGAGATGATGAGGGGCCTGACTGTCGATTGGGGTGGTGAGGGGGCTTGATTTCCCTCGACCAGATCTTGATTGGCGGGCATCTTGCCCTTTGTTAAAGATTGCACAAGTGAAAAGGATTCAGGATCTAAATGGAGGGATAGACCCTGGAGGATTTGTTCCACACTAAGTGAAGCAGGTGGATGAGTAGGATTTTGAGCTTCAGGCTCCCTGACGGCGTTGACATGGCCCACTGGTTGGACTATGGGTTGTTGTAGCTCGTAGTGGCCTGACCTCCCAACGCGGCTTCCAGACCTTAGCATCATGGGCATCATGTCGATCTTTCTTCAAAGATGGTTAAAAAAAGAGCAAGCAAAACACACAATTAAAGATTTATTGTTATGTTTTGTTTTGTTTGATTTTTTTGTTTCAATATGGTTGTTTGGAAAACAAGTTGAACACAAAATCAAAAATGTTTTCTTTATTTTTTTAGGTGTTTTGAAAGAAGAAATTTTTTTTGGTTGTTTTCAATTGTGGTGAGCAAGCAAGTTATGCAAACAAGGTTTTAAAATGACTACTCGACAATATTTGGGTTAAAACCTTAGATTAGATAGATTGTTAGAAATTGTTCACTACAATGGGTATGGTTCCTATTGCTTCAATCTTCAAGACCTATGTTTATCACTCAATCACCACGAGTAGGTACTTGGGTTCTTCGGGTTTTGGGAAAGTGGTACAACCGGCCCAATCGTGCGGAGAGGAATACTCCACGGATGGGGACTTACGGAGGTCTTGATGGAAACAACCAAATAAACTAGGAAGGAATATCACAGAAGAGAGGTTAGAATCCACCAAGAAGGTGTTTGGAGGGTGAGGGTGTGTTGGGAGAGAGAGCCCCCACCTCGAATGTCCTACGTATCGGAGCAAGTCCAGTACCCGATGCAAAAAGCTAATGCAAAAGTAAAAATGAAGGGTAAGAGGAGAAGAAGTAATAAATATGTGCAAACATAAAAGGAAAAGAAGTAAGTAAATCAAGCAAGCAATATGCAAACAAGATAAGCAATCATGCAACAAAACAAATAATCTAGTGACTAGAACTGAATTAGAATGAAACTAGTTGCACAAACAAATCAAGCTAGCACAATTAAAGACATTGGTTGTCCCACCGTGGTCGCCAAAAAGTTGTCGACTCCAGAAATGGGTTCCGGATCGGCACCTCAAGAGAAGGTGAAAGATAGAATGGGGGAAAAAGGGGAGTGAATCGGAAAACACTCGGAAAGTTGTAAAGAGTCCTCACCTCGGCCCCACACTCACATTGATCCCCGAACTTTCATCTCACGGCGTCGCTCGAGCACCAGAGACGGTTCGGGTCATGTGGGAGGAGAGTGAGGAATAGATGACTCAATGCATGAGAAGATTGAAGAAGTGGTCGCCAGGAGCCGCGGGCTCCGCTTTATGTATTGAAAATAGAAAGAAGTTGACCGTGTGTACCTTAGCGTGGGAGAAAGGGATGTGAGTTCAACCTTCTTCTTTGGCCGGCCGATGAAGAAGAGTCCAACCAATGCTAGCTTGATGTATTTGTGCAACTAGAAGATAATAAGATAAGAAAACAAGTGAAGAAGGATTAGAACTGAGTGAAGTGTAGTAACTTGTAAAAACAATAACATAAACGACAACCGGAAACAAACTCAACGGATTCGGGGTTACCCTAACCTTTTTTTTTGGTTTTTTATGATATATGAAATGATGAAAAACTGAATAAAATGATGCTTAAATATGAATTAAATGATATGAATGAAGAGTTAGCAAAGAGAATATGAACGGTTAAAGACAACACAACCCAGGCAAAGTGGCAACCGGGTTGGACAGATTTAATGTAAACTGCGCGGATCTGATGCAGAGATCGTAATAGACAAAACCGATGTCAAAATTGAGTGCCGTTTGTTTCAAAATAAAGAGGACTCACCTAGGGTGGTTTGATATGAAGACAAGTTTGCTTTAATCTTATGATAAGTAATCTGAATTTACCTGATAAGCCGGATCTTGGACAATGAAGTTCTGGAAACTCCCAGCACAATGTCGATGTAGGATATGCTATGGGAACCACAGATATAAAAATTGAATGATTCTTGTTGGAGATAAAAGATAACTCACTTGGGAACAATTTCTATGAAGGATGTATAGGCTGAATCCACCATTAAATGTACTTAAATTGACTGAGAAGATGATGACTTAGAAGAGAAGACTTCAGATCTGTCTGTACAGCGCTGGTGTTGAAGCCGTAACATGCCGAGGGAATGTCAGAATTGATCTAAGTTTGTTGTATATAAAATATATCTTGATGTAGAACACTTATTATGAAGGAAGTTAGGCCTGAAAATGACTATAAAGATCTGTAGAAGCCGATGATCAGAAGTGCAGCACGTCGGAGCATAGACCGGCTTCTTCTTCACTTTGGGATGATCTCCGGGCACCGAGACGAAGATAGAACGATTTGGGGAGGTTGGTAAGAGCCTAGGGTGGCTGGAGGACGAATATAGGAGTGCTGGAGGATGGGGATTCCCTTCTTAGGTCGTTCATATGAGTCTCCCTTTATAGGGGATGAAAAACAGATCAAAACATAGCAAGTTTTGATACATCTGACCATAGGTTGGATTTCCTCCATTTATTGTTGCTGATTTTCATCCTGAGGCATCTAGAAACTTACACAAATGGTTTAGAAGGATTGGAAACCTTGGATCACCTTCCCCATGTTCAAAATATGTCTCCACTTGAAGAGGAAACAAATCTAGTCTAAAAATGGCAAGTATTGATATACAAGACAACAAGTTGGATTGCCATCATTTGATGATGCTAATTTCGACCATGAAGCTTCCAGATGATATAAAAAGTGATATGTAGGAGTAAAAAGGAAGGTAAGGTCGTGAATTGATCAGATATGTGCCCAATGGGCTGGGCTTGCATGCAATTGGGCTTGATCGGTGCTGCGTGCGGACAGAACTGCGCATCTGACTTCCAAAGGGCTCTGCAGACAAATGGGAGATCAGAATTGAATGCCGTTTGTTGCAATGGAAAGATAACTTAGAGAATAAGATTATTCATGTTTAATACTTTTTCATTAGACGTCCCTATAATCCTTTGAAAAATTTCCAAATAGAGGATATGCTGGGAAAAGCATAATCTGGCACACCACCAAGAGTCTCTTTTTCGGCAAACACGGATTTGATTAGAAATTAGCAAATCATCCTCATATTTCCAATAAGCACCTTGGCTCATACAAAAGGGTGGTTCATCATGATTTTGATGGTCTAAAAGAGATGTTGCCAATGGAATAATGGTTTAAGCTCTAAATAAGGCCAAATTGGCGTGTCTACATTACTTCCATCTCTCCGAGTTCAGCTCAATAGGGATATTCCTGTTGATGAGAGATGATAATCTCTCCTTGCAGAGCTTGAACTCTTGGATGAAAGGAGGCTAGTTTCTGCCGAGCATGCCCAGACTTATCATCAGAATAGACTTAAAAGATTTTATCAAAAGAGGGTGGTCGAGAAAAAATTTAAGATCGGTGAGATGATTGTTAAATTTTTTTCGTTAAGCTAGGTGGTCCCCGCTCCAAATTGTTACCTAACTTGAGGGGGCCTTTTGTAATCACTAAAAAGTATTCATGCAATGCATATGAATTGACTAATGCAGATGGAAAAAAATTGAGTCATCTTTGGAATGGAGTTTACCTTAAAAAGTATTTTTCATGAAAAATGGATAAACCACTGGTATAATCTCATGTCATCGATCCTAGGCTGTTCATTATAATTCAAGGGTAGGTACCATCCTACACACACAACACCTCCCAATCCTAGAATCCGGACAACCCGACACTTACGAGAGGCAAGGCAGAAACCTAGAAACGGAAGGAATACCCTTTCCCTATTCTCTTCTACTTGGTCCAAGATAGGGAGAGAGGATTAAAGAAGGATAGTATCAAAAATGCCTGCCACCCTAGTAGGAGGCCCTCTCGAAGGGTGCAAAAGGGTGCCAAAAGATGGGCAATGAACCCCTTAGGTTAAAGAGAAAATGATCAACCTGTCTGAATGAGTACCCAAAATGATAGCCAAGGCAAAAAGGCACCAAAAGATGGGCAAGATCCCTACAGGTCAAAAACCTGTTCGAATGTGTGCCACATAAAAAAGCAAAAAGGAAAAGAAAAGAAAAACCTAAAGAGGCCAAACCCCAATATGTAATTTAGGTAAGTAGAGAAATCCTCTCAACATCTCCAAACCCTATCAAGGACTTCCTTTATACTCTTCCTCCTTAAAACCCTAGGGTAGGGTAAACCGATTGAATCTAGGTGGAACTCAAGTCGATCAAAGGAAGAAGGTTAGAAGGATTTTGAGTAGGGAATTTTATTTTGCACATGGTATCTACCACTTGAGTCTTGACAAACCCCAAAAACTGATGAATTATCTTAAATATCAGTGTTTTCTCCCCACAATTTTTTTGAATATTTTAGAAATCTAAGAAAATAAATATTTTCAAAATTATAAAAAATTGAATATTTTCAAAAGTTCAAAAAAATAAATATTTTAAAGAAAATTTAAAAAATGTATAATTTAATTTAACTTAGTCTTGATTATTGCCTTAGTTGCATCCATGTTTATTTTACTATCATGCATATTTCTATTTCTTGCATTGCATATATATTTTTAATTACTTTGTTAAGAAGGCTCTTCCCTTTGATTTAAGTCAAAGTTTGCCGTAATAGGTAAAGGGATGAGTTTTGGTGAAGATCTAATCTCCTTTTATCAAGTATTTTAGGGACTTTAAAGTAAGAGGGAAAGATTCTCACCACGGCAAGTAAGTTCTCTCAACGCTTACTGTAAGCACCCGAAATGGGATATCCGTAGATCTCCCCTCTTCCGGCCCCTACGCTTGCTTTGGGGACTTGGTGGATGAGATGTTAGTGGGTGTGGTCGCCAGGAGCCAAAGGCTCCAAAATATAGTAGAATGAAAAGAAATGAAATGGAGAAATGACCGTCGTACCTTTGGAAGCGGGGAGATTGTTGGGTTCCGACTTCTCCTCTCTCGGCCGGCCGAAAGAAGAGAGCTTAGTGAGTCCTTCGTCTTCGATCCGGTTGAAGCACCGCCTCAATCGGATTTACCGGATTGGGACTAAATCTCAATCCATATTTAGAAGGTTTAGATATGCATGATAATGCAAATGAGTTGCTCAATATATGCTAAATGACATGTTAATGAGAGTTAAAATGAAAGGGGGGAGTAAAGGATCGACCGGAAAGGTAAATAAACTCAAAAAAATGCAAAACGGGGTCTGCCCCAGCTAGTGCCCCATATATGGGGCACCTGCTGCAGGTGTCCCCTTGATGGGGCGCGTTGACCAAAGTCAAAGCGCCCTATTTATGGGGCACCGGGGACTGGCTTCAGCAGATTTTCTTCCCTTCTTCGCGGCGTCGCCCCGGAGTGTAGGAAGACCTCCAAGATAGAAAAAGGACTTATTCAAGCAACCAATACCCAAGTGAAGCTAATGGAAGAGTGTTTTGGCACTAGATGTAAAGGAAATAGAGTGTAGAGGCCCTCAAAGTCGGAGAAAAATCATATTTCTGAAGAAGGAAACTGCAGGTTTTTGGGTTTTTGGAGAAGGATTTTGGGATAATCTAAGGGCTTGAGAGGGTTCTATGAAGGCTTAGATTCGTAGTGGTGGATGAGATGAGGTGGGAGACGGACTTGGGGTGTCCAAAAACCTCCATATGGGGGTCTTTCTACAGCACAAAAGAGGGTAACTTCATTCTGCTGGAATATCCCTTCAAGAAGCAACTATGTTTTTTTTGGGTTTTGAAAGATGGTTTTGGGACGGTTTGAGAGCTTGGAGGGGGGTTGCAAGGCTTGGGATGTGTAGTGGTGGATGAGATGAGGTGAGGGACGCCCTTGGTGTGTCCTAAACCCTCCAAATGGGGGTCCTTTTATAGGCAAGAAGATGGCAACTTTATCTGCAGAACTGTCCCATCAATCTGTGCAGTCAATTAGACCAGGTGCAGGTGCCCCACCAGTGGGGCACCTGGTGGGGCACCTTGTGCCCTATTTATAGGGTGCTTTGACTTGGTCAAAGCGCCCCATTAAGGGGGCACTAGGCCCAGTTTGGCCGAAATGCGCAGGGAAGTTCCGATTTTCCTAAAAACTAGGTTTCCTTGGAAGAATACTCATAAAAACAAGAATTTAAGCTCTCCAACTGGGCCAAAATTGTGTATCTACACTTACCACTCTTTTTATTTCAGTTCTTTATTTTATTCTACCTTGTTAAGAAGGCTCTTCCCTTCGACTTAATGTCAAGTCAAATAAAAAATAGGTAAAGGGATGAGACAAGGATAGAATTGATCCTTTTTTAAAGTGTTTTCAGGAGCTAGATAGCAAGGAGGATGGATTCTTGCCAAACAGGTAAGGTTTCTTACTCATCTCCATGTTTGTTTATTTTATTACTTCTTATTTTTTGCCTTGTTAACAAGGCTATACCCTTTAACAAAAGCAAAGGGCCAAGCCACCGAGTTGTACTAATAAAAAATGGTGAAGTGATGTTACAAACACTGATTCAGTCATAAACATGATACAAGTCAAGAGCCTAATACAAGAATACTGGGCATACATATTTGAAATCTACTAATCCCTATGCTCAGGAGAAGAAACGATGTAGTTGACCACACTCGGAGTCTGGCTCCTCTCTGAATCTGCTCCACCCCGTGTTGTGCGGCCTCAGCTCTGGTGTGAGCTGCTCTGGTGGGTCCGTGTGCCACTCTGGTGGCTACCACTCTAATGTGTGCCACTCTGATGGATCCAGCTCCGGGAAGACTTACGGGCCATCTCATGGTGAAAACGCAGCTCCACTTGAGCAGAAACCAGATCAATCTACGTCTGGTACTTCCTCTACTCCATGGCATGCATTGCGGCATCCCGCTTGCAAAGGGCAACTGTGTGCTGGCTCTCCACCTCGTGAAATGCCTTCAAGTGGCAACGATCTCACGCCAGTAGCTCCGCATCAAAGTCAACTTGGAGCTGAGCCATCTAGAGGGTGGGCACTCATGCCTATAGCTCGGCCTCCAGGGCATGGATCCTAGAAGGGGACTCCGAAGAAGAAGCGGCAGTCGATCACTCTAGTTCAGCCACCTACATGTAGAATGTAAGGCTTAGACAATGAACGAACAAGTGTAATAGCAACTATCAGGAAGTTACCGTGATCTCCTTCTCCGCCAGAGACTACCTCGTGGCAGCCAGCTTGTCTTGCAAGGTCCTCACCTCCTCAGAGGAAGAAACACCCTCTGAGCGGGCCCTATGTTGCAAGCACAAGAAGAAAAAAGAAGTCAGATATGTGGCAGTATGATCAAAGAATGAAAAGAACACAAGTGACACACATACCTCTACCTCTAAGGCTGCTCTGATAGAAACCACCAGCTCCTCCAACTCACGAATCTGTCCTCAATACTGGGCAAGTATGTGCCGGGAATCCAAAAAAGAGAAAATTTGTGAGATAAGACAATTCAGTTTAATAACAAAGAGATGGTGGAAAAGCTAACCTGGTCAGTGTAGTCAAATAGATGACCATAGGTAGAGCCGTACTGGCAAATAAACTTTGTATCATCCACGGCAGTCAAGAATACCACATTACCCTCTGCCTCCCAGTCCTCTAGAGCGGACCGGTACTAGGCAGCCCTGTTGACCAAGCGCATCAAGCCCTTGGTATTATGGCTATGCCTAGAATATGGAGGAGGGCACCACTCCTGATAACCTCCGAAGGTCCTCATCACGAGGTGAACCCATAGTGGCTCTACCTCGTTTAAATAATGAAGGTAGATGTCACGGCCAAAGATGTGGGAACCCCTCTCCACCCACTAGATGCTCTCATCATCAGCGGTCAGATACGGGCGCCAGCAAACCTACAAGAAAAGAAGGAATCAGTAAGCAACAATTTGAAGCAGAGAGAGACAAGGAAACATACCCACTCTGAAGAAAGATGTAGTAGCTTGCCCCGCAGATGGAGGAGTTGGTGGGCATGGAAGGTGGTGTCACGGATGGCATGCCAGCGCGCCAACAAAGGGAGGCGAGCCAAGTGCTCCATTCAGACACACCTAATCGAAGATAAAGGTAGCTCCACACCTAAAAAGAACACTCTGCTAGTACAGGTATAACATGCAATGGAAAAGAGGAACAGAAAGTGAAATACCTAAAGAAAAGGTGTGAAGCCACCCACGGAGACAGTGACGTTGTCAGGGGAAAGGCTAGCAAACAAATGGGCCAGGACTGCTGTGCCCGAAGCACACTCACCAATGATCTCCATGTCGACCAGGAGTGGCAAGAATTGCAGATGAACTTTCTCGGTCTTGTTGTCCAGCAACAAGCAACTGAAAAGACAGATCAGAAACTGGCAGAGATCTTGGTCCACCTCCACTGACCCAGGAGGACCGCACAGTGTCTCAGATAACTAATAGATCAGGCAGTCCTTATAATCCTTGGTACCTGCACCATGAAGCATCTGAGCCTCTGACAGGTCCACCAGCTCAAAACACTCCTTCTGAGTGATTAAGAGAACAGCCTCATCTTGTGACCGAGGCTGGGAGAAAGAGAGTAGCGTCGCTACCATCTCGGAGTAGTCATCGTACATGTATCCAGTGATGGCATGCCCAAAGACTCGAAGCCTAGTGATGTGGGCCACATCCTCCAGGGTTGGGATCATATGCCCCATAGAAGTAGAAAAGAGCAAGTAGCTGCATCCCATTGATCTCTCAAGACATGGATCAAGGCCAGATCCTCCCAGATCAGTGACATGTGCAAGATGGGACCCAATCCCATCTCATCTAGTGATGGTGCTGCACAGAAGGGAGACCTCAGTACGCCAATCATATCATCTTACAGGAGAATCAAGACTTGATATGTCATTGCAAAGAAAATATTTTTTTTGGGTTAAGCAACAATCACGAAGCTGGAAGAGAATTAATGGCCAATGCAAAGGTTGTTTACCTCATGGGTGGCTGCCAGCTCGGAGGGGCCAGCCTTGGTGTCATGCGTGCGTGGACGTCAAACCCTCTTTGGCATCTGTAATTTCAAAATTGGTCAAGTGTTCAATTCCAAATTGATTAAAATAATAAAAGACATCGAAGTCGACAGGTGCCTAGACCAGGGGCCCATGCGCCCTAGTCTAAGGGCACATGCGCCTTGGCATGGGGACATATCCTCATGTGCCCTAGGTTGAGGGCACATGTGCCCAGACCTAGAGACACATGCCCATGCACCTTGGTCTGAGGGCACATGCGCCCTGGCCTAAGGGCACATGCCCATGTGCCCCCATTTGGGGGCCCATGGACCTGAAAACCTGTACTGATCTTCTTTTGCCCGTAAAATTGCTTAAATGAACTTGGAATCGCGTGAAATCATAGTCAAATCGAAGAGAATGAAGAGATCTACATTTTATTTGACAGGAGTACTGATCATTGAATGCGATTTGAGTTTCAAAAAGGTAGAAGAAGATGGAGTAGCTCTGGCGAGGAGAGAGGCTATGAGTGGTGAAATGAGGTTGCGGGGGGAGGTCTATTTATAAAGATAAAAATGTGCCAAAATCATGAAAAATTTAAAAAATTACCTTGTTGCTCCTGAAATTGTGCTGATTACGATGTCACTGAAAGAATCTCAAATAGATTGCTTGATCCGGGCCTAGTCATCTTCACCGTTATCTTTCAATCCCACCGTGGCTTGAGTGTGTTATCATGCCATTGTTTCTTTTGTCCCACCATTATCTTTCAATCCCACCATGGCTTGAGTTTGTTTTGTCATTTTTTGAATAATCAGATATTTTGTCAAAGCTTGATTTACAATTTTCACGATACCCAAGCAAATTTTGTGCTTAAAAAATGACCCTTTTAGAACTTGAGGTTATTCCACTCAGAATTAAACTAAGTAGTTTGGTGAAACTTGAATGAACTTAAGATTCCAAATATGATGGATTGGTATTCTTTTCATTTTAAAATTAATTTCTCTTTTAAACTTTAGCCTATCATAGTACAACAGCATCGCAAAGTTCGGGTTGCTAGTTGATGATGAACCTACGAATTCGGGACTCCTCACCGCACTGAGGGTTGGCTACTCATCTCTTTTCATCTCTCATGCCAAGGGCCTGTCTTTTACCAATCAATTATATGAGGTTTTGATGGAACATGAAAGTGATCTAGAATATTCAGCGAGATTCATTTTGCTAAATCAGGTTGATAAGCATGTCTATATCTACATCTTGATGCCACCTTTTCAGTCCATCACCCTTTTATTCTGCTACATTCATCTACACTCACTTGCATTATAATACAGTTCACTTTGAATCACTCCACTTCATTACATGCCATTCCCTCAGAAAGCTGACATCATGGCGAGGCAAGCTGTAGACATGCCAAATTTGCCTAATTCATAGCATAAAAGTCATGTTTTATAGAATAACATTTGTGATTGATCTAAGAATGATGTCAGTTCTATTATTGTTGATTTGGAGCTTTACCGAACGAAATCGGACATTTTTTTGGAGTTTACTAAACAAAGCTGTAATTTTTGAGCGAAAGCCACATGTAAATCGCGTGAACACAGAAATTTGCTAGGTAACCGATGCCTAATGGTCATGCATTGAAGGTTATGGTCAGATTCTTGTTCCGGACATGCTTTATTTCATGTTGTGGACGTTTGCTGGCCATTCTTTCAACAACAAAGTTCTTCCTCTCTGAGTCTTCTTCTGTTTTCAATTGACAACACATGATTTTGAGGTGAGTTTTGGTTGTGATGAGCTCTGAAGAAAAGTCGCACTTGACAGATCCCGGACTGCTGTTTGGCTTTTTCGACAACATAGATTTGGCCATATCTCTCTCAATTCTTCTAAGAAATTTTCTGTTCTTTTTTTTATCTCTTCATTTCGTCATTATCCATCCACCTATCATTTTTTTAGATTTTTTAATTAGTTTCAGTCTTTTAATTTTAAAAAGAAAAGGGGTTAGAAGTAACACGAATCTGGTAAGTTTCCTTTTAGTTGTCTGTTTCATGTTATTTTCTTTACATATATTGTACTTTGTTTATTTATAATTGTCTTTTCATTTGTTTTATTGTCCAATTGCACAGGAAAGGAAGCACTCATGAGTTGAGGACTCTTCTTCATCGGCTGGTTGATGAAGGAGAAGCTTTGACCCGCACTCTTCCCACTAAGGTACACACATGGACATTTTTTATTGCATAAAGTGAAGCCCGCGGTTCCTGGAGACCACATCATGTCTTAAGTTTTCTTCTTCTCATCCTCCTCCCACATGACCCGAACCATCCCTTCGGTGATTGAGCGATGCCAAGAGATAAAAGTTCGGGGATCAATGTGAGTGTGGGACCAAGGTGAGTTATTTTTCGTGTTTTCCTACCTTTCATTCTCATCCCCTCTTGAGATGGCGATCCGGATCACGGACCCAAAACCCCATTTTTGAAGTCAACAAATAGGGCATGTAGGCCTAGTAATAGAGAAAGGAATGGAGCATGTGGGCTTGGTAGTAGAGGAGGTAATTTGGCATATGGACCCATTAAAAGAAGAGAGAGTTGGGTGTGTAGGCCAGGTTTGGTGACATGGGTGCGAGGGCCCAATCGTTGTGGACAGGGACATATTCCTAATTTGAAGGGATGAACACATGGACCCAATTTAGAAAGATGGGCATGGGGGCCCAATTTAGGAGAGTGGGCATGAGGCCCGACTAAATTAGATGGGCACATGGGCCTGGTTCAAGAGAATGTTGGGTGTGTGGGCCCAAGCCTGTTTAGGAGGATGGACACAAGGAAGTAATTGAGTTAGATGGGCACATGGGCTTGGTTTAGGGGAATGATTGACACGTGGGCCCAATTTGTAAGGATGATGGGCACATGGCCAAACTAGAATGGATAAAGTGGAGGTCATGGTTCGAGAATTGATGATAGTGTTGAACGAGGGATGCGTGGGCCCAACTGAGACTGATGAGTGTGAGGACTCGATTTAGGAAAGTGGGCACACAAGCCTAATCCAAAAAATGGGAATATGGCTCGATTTGGAAGATTGGGCATGTGAGTCTAATTTGAAAGAGTGTTGGGCATAAGGACCCAATTTAGAAAGATGGGCATGTAGGCCCAATTCGAAAGAGTGATGGGCACAAGGGCCCAATTTAAGAGAGTGGGCACACAGACCTGATTCAAAAATGTGATGGGCACCAATGCTTGATTTAAGAAAGGGGGAATGTAGGCCTGATTTAGTGGGATGATAGGTGCATGGGCCTAATATAGAAGAGTGTTGGGCACTTGAGCCTGGTTCAGGAAAATGAGTGCTAGCTTGAGGATGGCTTAAGAGAATAAGAGTGAGATTGTAAGCCTACGTGTTGAAGGTGGGCTTAGTAACCCAATTGACCAAAATGGACCCTAGGGCATGATGTTGAAGGTCAGGATGACCTTGAAAAGAGAGTTGGGGAGAGGGCTTGCATAGTTGGAGGAGGTCCTTGTAGACATGCCAATTTGGTCTAGTCGCTGAGCATGAAACTTGCATTTTATAGTATGATACTTGAAAAAACACCTTGGGAGTCTGCCCCGCAAACTAGAAGTTAGTAGGATCATATCTCTCAAGCATGTTCACAAGTGTGCATGCATCTGGCCAATGCATCCATCCCCATTAGATGCATCTAGTTGGTGGGACTTTGAGCATTTTGACATCTTCACCCTTCCAAAAACCCACTAATTGTGTGCTGGCATTTAATGTGATGCTTCCAATCTACCCAAATGTTTCTTATTTGAGGCAATGATTCAAACCTTCCGACTGAGTGCCACTTAATGGCAATCAATGGTGTCCCAAAATGGAACATGTCTAGTCAACCCAGACGTGTCCTATCCAGGGGAGCTTTGTTTGAAATTTGTATCTCCCACTAATCAACATTTAATGGTGATTAATGGTGTCCCTATTTAGAACATTTTCGGTCTACCTAGACAAGCCCCTACTAAGGTAAAGGTTCCTATCTTTGGACCTCCGAATCATTCACCTTGATTAGGGTCATTTAAGGGCCACATGCTACCACCAATATAATGTGTCTTGAATGAGCATGATCAAAGGTGGATTGACCGTCACTAATTTCTTGTGGGCTCATTAGTCGCATCTGTCCGATTAAGGAGTGGACGCATTGTTAGTTGCATCTATCTGACTGGACGCATTTAAGACCACATTCAATGGGTCGCATTTATGGCATCATCATCTTCTAATCCCTTATATAAAAAGGATTCTAGGACAAATTGTGAACCTATGGATCTTTTAGGCTTTCTAGCATCATAGAGTCTCCAAGTAGCTCTTGGCACTCCACCGAATCTAGGATAATCATGGTAGGAGCATCCTCATCGTCCTCCGGAGTTCCTTTCAAGCCTCACATCAAGCCAAGGTCCTCCTAGCTCTTTCTTACTGAAGACGAGTAATCCCGATGTAGGCTATACCTACCATGAAGTTTGTTTTTATTCAATCCAAGCATCATTTTTTTATCATTGATCATCACTTTTGTAGTCTTTTATTAATCATCCTCATTGCACATATATAAATACTAAAAAAGAGATTAGAAAACTAGCCATAATTAAGTTCATTACACTCTATTTGTCCTTATGTTCATGTTATTTGTGGGTATTTCATCCACCCCTCAGTTCTATTTGTGTTATCTTATTTTGATCATAAAAATTGCCATCAGATGTGTTCGATCTTCATATGCATCACACAAGACGTGGTTGCAGGATGGATGCCTCAAGATTCAAATGCTCAGATGAACTCTTCTTCTTTGACCGGCCGGTGAGGAAGATGCTGGAACCCACACATCTCTCCCAGCCCTAGTAAGGTGCACAATCAATCTTTAAGTACTTTGTATTTTTCTTTTGTTTACTTTTGGAGCCCACAGCTCCTGTAGCCACATTCTTATCCACATCCAGATATCTTCTTTTCTCATCCTTTCACATGGCTTGAACCATCTCTTTAATGTCCAAGTGATACCAAGGGTTAAAAGTTTGGAGAACAAGATGAGTGTGGAATGAACAATAGAGAGAGGATCATCACAAATTCGGGAACACATCATGATCAACACCCATGTTTGTAAGGGGCATTCTAGACCTTCGCCATGCCAGGAGCCGCGTTAATAGTTCTAAAAACCCTTTGCCCCGAAACCAACTATTCGGGTGATTGTTGACTAACCCAGCCCTTGTGGATTGCCTCGTGACTATATTTAGAAGCTCACTTCTCTAACTCTTGGGCCCTCAAGCCCACTTCTTTGGTCTACAAGCCCATCTCCTCCTACTGAATCCAGACCCTCGAGCCCACAACCTCCTCTTATTGGGCTCACGAGCCCACCTTCTTCCATGATCATCCGACCTATCGGCCCATCACCTCTTTTTGTCAGCATTGGGCCCAAGAGAGAGCCCCCCTCTATCAAACATTGCTTGAAATCTTCTCCTCTTTATCAATATCTCCGCCTACTTTAGCTCCCGTAGCCTATCTCACCCCAAATTAGGCACCAGAAGCCCATTCGGTCTTTATGTTTAGCCCTTCCCAAAAAAAGTCCTCCTCGAAACTCAAATTTCGATTGAGGAAACATCTCAACTTGCCTCGGAAGGGCATTCGCCCCAAGGAGCCACTAAATCCTTGATTGACCTTCTTTGCCCTCCATCCACTCCAATAAATTCCACTCCCTCCACCTCCTCTTCCTCCCCTTATTTACCTTCTTCTTATTTAGGTTTAATTTCCAATAAAAATAGAACAAAAATCAAAGGTAGGAGAGTTCTAGAAAGATACCTACATTAGTTAGCTTAGAAAAGCTTAGAATGTGCCAGACAACCGAAATATTTAGAAAATGTGGTCCAATTAGATGAAATACGATATGAGGAGAAGGATAACATTGATCAAACTTGGGGAGTTCTGAGGTTGTGTCCGAAAAGGAACCTGACATTGAGGATGTAGAAGAAGATTTGGTTAATGCTTATACATCGAGATTGAAGAGATTCAAAGAGCCATCAGCCACGATGGATGAGCTAACCAAGGAACTTAATCTTGGAATGTCAGAAGATCCCAAAAATATACTCATAAGTGCCAACCTCACCCCTCTGGAAGAGAAAAATTTGATAGGGGTATTGCAGGAGTACAAGGACACGTTTGCTTGGACATATGTAGACATGCCGGGGTTAGACAATTCACTGGTAGAGCATCAATTGACTTTGAAACCTGAAGCCACCCTGGTCAACCAAAAATTAAGAAGATTTCACCCAGATATAGCATTGAAAATGAAAGAAGCAGTCGATAAGTTGCACCAAGCAAAATTCATTAGAATTGTTCTCTATCCACAATGGGTGGCGAATATAATCCCAGTCATGAAGAAAGACAGAAAAGTCCGAATTTGCATCGACTTCAGGGACTTAAACCGAGCATGTCCGAAAGATGATTCCCCCCTTCCTCATATTTGTCGACTCCAAAAATGGGTTCCGAATTGGCACCTCAAGAGAAGGTGAAAGATAGAATAGGGGGAAGGGAGTGAATTGGAAAACACTTGGAAAGCGGTAAAGAGTCCTCACCTCGGTCCCACAATCACATTGATCCCCGAACTTTCATCTCACGGCGTCACTCGAGCACCGGAGATGGTTCGGGTCATGTGGGAGGAGAGTGAGGAGGAGATGAACTTAGAACATGAATAAAAAAGTGGTCGCCAGGAGCCGCGAGCTCCGCTTTATGGAATAAAAGACAAGATTAAGTTGAATTGACCGTGTGTACCTTAGCGCAGAAGATGATATGTGGGTTAAACATTCTTCTGCTTCGGCCGACCGATGAAGAAGAGTCCAACCGGTGCTAGCTTGATAGACCTATGCAACTAGAATAACATACCAAGTGAAAGAAGCCGATTAGAACTATGTGAAGTGTAGAAACTATAAGAGAGGAGATGAGAAAAAGAAGCAATTGAGATCGAACTCACCGGATTGGGGCGAGCCCTAACCATTTTTTTTGTGTTTTTGATTATGTAAGAATGATGAAAAATAAAATAAAATATGTTATAAAATGTAAATTAACAGAATGAAATGAGTTAATAAGAACTTATGAAGTGAATCGGCTTGAGTTGAAGCCGAGTTGGTTGAAACAAGCCAGTTCAGGTAGCCTTGCACCCTCCTGGCGCGACTTCAGTGTAGATAACTCTACGGATGACCCCGATGTGAGAATCAAGTACCGTTTGTTTCTATGGATGGATAAATCAAAGAGGAAGAGATCTTATGTTAAAGACTTCTCCAAAATTCTTCTATAGAAGTCTGTAAAAAATCTGAAAGTGGGCGGATGTGACAAAATAGAACCTAGATGCGCGCCCTCAGTGCAGTAATCGCCACGGACAGACGGCAAGTCAGAATCGAGTGCTGCCGGTTGCAAATGAAAGAGGACGAGGAGAGAACAACTCTTCTATTTAAGATTTTTGAATAAGAAGCACCAGATTTTCTACAGAAGCCGATGAAGTTCGGTTGCTGCAGAACGCACGGATCGGGCTTCTCCTTTGCTTCGGGATCGATCTCTCGACGTCGGATCGCCTTTCAACATCGGGACAGCCTTGGGAGAGAGCTTGGATGACCTCAGGATGAGTTAGGCACCGAGGTTCAACCTTGGGTCGTTGGGAATAGCCCTCAATTTATAGAGAATGGAAACTGGTGCAAAATATAAAAACTGGTCTGACCGCGCCCCCGCGTTTCAAAGGAGGTGAGGGTGCGCCCTCACCCTGGGGGCATGGTCTACGCGCCCCCTTGTTTCAAAGCAAGCGGGATCGCGTTATGCGTCTTATTGCTAAAAATTGTCGGAACCTTCCGAAAATTGCTAAAAATCAGACTTGATAAGATGAACGCGCCCCCGACCTGGGGGCGTAGTCAAAATAAATGATAATTAGAGAGGGAAACTTTCCAAAACTGGTGTAGAAGGTGTTAATCAGGGGTAGTTTCCGGTTTCTGAAAACAGACCGCGCCCCTGCGTTTCAAAGGAAGCACGCTCAGGGCGTGCCCCCAGTATGAGGGCACTCAGGGCGCACCCTACCATTTCAAGGGGAGCGAGGGCGCATTACACTCTCTCTCCTGCGCACGTGTTCCGCGAGCCGTAACTTGAAACAAGATGTTCGATTTGGCTCCTGTTTGTTGCGTTGAAAAGATGGCCTTCAACCACACCTCCTCAAGTCAGTAAACCAGCCGGCATGACTCCCGAGATATTCTTATGAGGCTTTCTACCGGTTTACCCTCTCGTAAAAAGCCAAAAACCGCGGCGAAGATCCGTAAGGGCACAGTTCCGGTCGAGGAATCTCAGGTCAACTCGAGATGACTTAAAATGATGACTGAACAAGTCCGGTATGGCCAGAAAACCTAAAATCATCGAAAAATCGAAGATTAACCCAATAAACGTGAAGCGAACATCGAAAAAATTGGAAAACCCTAAAATTGACCGAAATGGCCATATGGCCCCAGTTGATGAAAGTATATGACTAGGATCATCCCAGATGACTCGAAAAGACCCGGTGATGACCGGAAAGGCCTAACGCGTGGTCCGGGATAGCTTAGTCAGCACAGATCGAAAAAGCCGTAACAAAAGCCGTCATTGACCGACAACTACCGAAATGACTTCTCGGAAACCCTGAATGTTACAGAACACATGCGGGACTCCCGAGACCTTCAATTAAGAACCATTCAAGATCGGTCATTGAGCAGGCTCCGTGTTTTTACGGTTCACGTGTGGCTCTCGCTTGAAGGTTACTGCATTATTTCAGAAATCATTGGTCCATTCCCAACTCACGAGGGCCTTCACCAACGTCCTTAGCTCATCTCCATGAGGTAATCTGGATCAGATAAAGGTCAGATAATGGGTATTGCCCATGGAATAAGAGTCTAGGGCTCTGAATCAGGCCAATTTGACGTGTATATAGCTTGCCTCACCTTGATGTCGGCTTTGCAAGGGAATGGCATGTAGCGAAGCAGAGTGAAACATAGAGAAAGCGTAGCAAAGCGAGATGAAACGCAGTGAAATGTAGTGGAGCGAAATGGCAATGGACTGAAAAGGTGGCATCAAGGTGTAGATATAGACATGCTCAACAACCATATTCAGGAAGACAAATCTCCTCAAGTCTCTTAGTTAACCGCCATGTTTCATCAAGTCTTCCTATGTTCGATTGGTAAGAGATGTGCCATTGGCATGAGAGAAGATTAGCCAACCCCCAACACGGTGGGAGTCCCCGAAACATGGGTTCGTAGGTTCATCATCAGCCGGTAACCCGATCTTTCCGATGTTCCTGTACTGTGACGGGCTAAAGTTTTAAAAAGAGATTTGTTTCGAAAAAGTAAAAGAATATCAATCGAGCATATTCAGGCTCTCAGATTCATTTAAGTCTTCTAAGAGAGAAGATTCAATTCGGAATGGAATGATCTTGAATTCCAAAAGGCAAATGTTGAAGCATAGATTGTAAAGATAGTGACGACGCAAGTTCTGATCGGACAGGAGGCCCTTGGCGGGATGAAGCAACTGCCATGGTGGGATGAATAGCAAGGAAGTGTTGCAATGGCCACAGTGGGGATAGAAATGAAAGATTTGATGGCACAAGGTGATTATCGAACACGGTGGGATTAACAAACACGGCGGGATAAACATGGTGGGATTAGAAAACACAGTGGGATATTAAAAAGATCAGAATTGGGGTATACGCTACGAGAATGTACCTAGTGGGAATGGTGAGAAAGTGATGATCATGATGAGATGCATGCAATGACAATGCAAAATACAATGCAATTAATACTACATGATGCATGCTAGGCTCAAGAAAACAAAAACAAGACTTAACAATTAGTTGAAGATATAGATTGTCGATGAGGTCAAGATACCCATTCGGGAACCATCGTCCCTCACAGCACAACTTTGGCTTATCCATGAGCATCGGAGATGACCCGACCATTGTAGATTTTGATGAAGGGGATCTCATGTCAAGTCTTCTTTGCACTCATGGTCTTCAGCAATAATGCATAGAATAATATACACGACTAACGACTTATATGTTAGCCAGCAAGCTATGGGGGTTTCCCATGTCCATTCTTCCATTTCTGCGAGCATTTTCTTGGCCACTCCTTGGGAGCATCGCCGGAATGAGGCAGTTGCGGCGGTGTTCATGGACATGGCTTCCATGCCTCCTCCACATGGTCGTTCTCCTGGAGCCGGCAACAACAGACACTGATATATGTAGCAGACTTTAGCTCTTCTGGTGTTGTAACTGCTTTCCTTCCTTGTTGCAGCACTTGATGGTGTAATCAAATATTTATCTATTTGCTTCAGTGTTGTTTGATTTGCTGGTGAGACCTCCCCCCTCTTTGACTCGTGTTTCTTTTTTGAAATACTCAATAAAGGGGTTAGATCTGTGCCATATCTTACCCCCTTGCTTATTGTCATCTTGCCTTGTTTGTATGTCAAGGGGGGGGGGTAGCCTCATTAATCAGGTAGAATGCACAAAATGACTAACAAGGTAAAAGTTAAGAGAGCTTACCTACTATGGCGAGAGTCACTCCCTTCTTGATCTCAGAATCCTGGAAACACTTAATAAAGGAGATTAAATCTTCACCATGACTCATCTCTTTGCCTATTGTTGTCTGCCTTGACTTAGGTCAAAGAGAGGAGCCTTCATAACAAAGTGTAAAAATAAATTAAATGACTGAAATGAAATGGTTAAGAGAACTTACCTGTCGTTGAGTGAACCTTCACCTCTTACTTTAAAGTCCCTGAAAACACTTGATAAAAGAGGATCAGATCTTCACAACGACTCATCCCTTTGTCTTCTACGACCAACTTTGACTTAGGTCAAAGGGATGAGCCCTCTTAACGGGGTGATAATAAAGGTAAACATGCAATGTAGAAACGAAACATGCAAGACATAAAAATAAACATGAATGCTAGCAAAGGCAAAATTCAAGGTTATGCCGAGTTAAATGATGTATTTTTTTGGATTTTTTTGAAGATATTCCATTTTTTAGATTTTTGTATTTTGAAAACATTCATTTTTTTGGATTTTTGAAAATATTCAATTTTTTGGATTTTGAAAATATTCAACACTTTTCTTTTGGATTTTCGTGGAGAATACGTCGATATCGAGACAAATCATCGATCTTTGAGTGTTAATCAGGATTCAAGCAATAAACACCACGTGAAAATGGGTTCCCTACCAAGAATCTTTCTTGCCCTCTTCTCTTGATCGGTTTGGATTCCCCCTGAGTTTGGACAATTACCCTACCCTAGGGGTTTAAGATGGAAGAATAATAGAGGAAGTCTTTGATAGGATTTGGGGGTGTTGAGGAGGGTTTCTCTACTCGTGCCCAAATTGCTCGTTGGGGTTCGGCCTCTTTGGGTCCTTTCTACATGTGGCACTTACTTAGACAAGTCTTTGACCTGTGGGGTCATTGCCCATCTTTTGGTGCCTTCTTTTATTTTCTACTCTTCCGGGTACTCATTCAGACAGGCCCATATTTGTTTAAACCTGTGGGGTTCATTGCCCATCTTTTGACACCCTTTTTTTTGCACCATATGAGATAGCCTCCTACTAAGGCGGCAGGCATCTTCGATACTATCCTCCTCTAGTCCCCTTCACCTATTTTGGATCGAATAGAAGAGAATAGGGTAAGGGTTCTTTTCCGCCTTCGGGGTTCTGCCTTGCCTCTCTCGAGTGTCGAGATATCCGGATTCTAGGATTGGGAGGTGTTGTGTGTGTAGGGTGATGTCTATCCTTGACTTCTAGCTAACACCCTTGGATCGATGACTTAATATCATACCAAACATTCTCTATTTTTTTCTGAGGAAAATATTTTTTGATGTAAACACCGTTCCATGGATGGTTCAATTTTTCTCCATTGGCATTGCTAAGCTTATATGCATTGCCTAGATATTTTTCAGTTATAACAAAAGGCCCTTCCCAGTTAGGTTGTAACTTGGAGCGGGGATCACCCGGCTTAACGAATATGCGTTTGACTACCATCTCACCGATTTCGAACTTTCTCTCTACCACCCTTTTTTGATAAAACCTTTTCAATATGTTCTAATAAGTCTAGGCATGCTCGGAAGCTGCCAACCTTCTTTCATCTAGGAGTTAAAAGTTGTGCAAGGAGAGATTCTCGTCTCTCATCGACGATGATGTCCCTATCAAGTTGAACTCAGAGTGATGGAAGGAGTACTTCATACGGGACCACCACTTCCATCCCATATGCGAGAACATATAGGGTTTGACCAGTGGAGGTCTGTACAGAAGTACGATAAGCCCATAGGGAATCTACAAGCTTATCTGGCCAGTTCGTGAACTTGCTAGACTTACAGGTTTTCTTAATAATTTTGATCAAGGTTTTGTTGGTGGCTTCTGCTTGACCATTGCCTTGCGGGTAGTATGGAGATGAATGATGCAATGCAATGCGGTACCTGTTGCAAAGATCACGCAGATATTGAGAGAGAAATTGCGGTCTGTTGTCAGTGATGATGTCGCTGGGGATCCCGAACCTGGCGATGATGTTGCATTTGATGAAGGAGCACAATGTTGATGCCTTAATCTCCACGAACGCTTCCGCTTCTACCCACTTGGTGAAGTACTCTGTTGCCGTCAGGATGAATGATTTGGAACGGATTTCAGAGTTAAGATCACTTAGAGGGCCAATGATATCGAAAGCCCACATGGCGAAGGGCCATGGGACATGAATCGGATGAAGGAAAGATGCAGGAGAGTGGATCTTGTCGGCGAGAATTTGGCAAGAATGATAGTGTCGGACAAAGATGGAGCAATCCTCTTCTATGGTTGGACAATAATGCCCCCGCCTGATGATTTTCTTGGTAAGAGCTTGAGCATTGACATGGCCCCCACAGACCCCGGAATGTGCTTCCTTAAGCACCAATTTTTCCTCTTCTTCATCAACACATCTCAACAAAATTCCGCTCAGGCTCCTCTTGCAGAGCACTCATCCTAGGATGGTATACCTCTGGGGATGGCCTTCTTTTCTTTTGCATTGGATCCAGGTGGATATGATTGATCTTGACAATACCTCACAATCTCATCGAACCAAGGCCTCTCACCCTCGTCTAACTCTTCCAACTTGACTAGAGAAATCTCCTCTTTCTGCTCTAGATGTTCCTTTATGCCAAATCTCTCCTTGATCTTCAGAAATCAACCATCCTTAATCGCCGGTATCGACCTTTTACGGACATAGATAGTCCGCACCTGTTTACCTAGCGGGACTGATAGAGATGAAGCTAAGGAGGCTAGGGCATCAGCAAGGATATTCTGAGCTTGAGAAACATGGACAAAAGTGAGTTTGGAAAAGAGTTTGATGTAGCAAGAGGTGAGTTCTTGGTAAGGTTTGAGGTTTGGATGAGAAGTTTGGTATTTGGTTAGGACTTGGAGAAGAATTAGTTGGCTATCACCTATCACCCTTAATTCTGTGGCACCATAGAAATGAGCAGCCTCCAGCCTGACCAGCAAGGCTTCGTATTTAGCCATGTTATTGGTTGCTAGGAAGTCAAGCTAAAATGCCTGTGGAATGGTGACACCCTCGGGTGATAGAAGGACGATTCCTATTCTCTTACCATGTGAATTCAGAGCCCTG
This sequence comes from Cryptocoryne crispatula var. balansae, assembly GCA_036172225.1. Lineage (NCBI taxonomy): Eukaryota > Viridiplantae > Streptophyta > Magnoliopsida > Alismatales > Araceae > Cryptocoryne > Cryptocoryne crispatula. The sequence goes on from CM069920.1 coordinate 22,592,989, forward strand.
TCAAAATATAATGTCCAAAGATGGGAAGATCAGATCAACATTAGTTCGTCATCCGGGAACTCCAACTGGACTGGGTCAAAGAGGGGTATAGGGTGATGGGCTAGGTGTTGGGCAATGGCATAGCCCTTAATCGCCTTCTGGGGGACATAGGTGATATCAAACTGTGAAAGGAAACTCTGCCAATGACCTAATCGATCAGTTAGAACAATTTTCTCAAGGAGGAATTTGATGGGATTGATGCGGGTGATAAGATTGACCTCATGAGCTAGGAAATAGTGTTTAAGCTTCTGAACTACCCAAACTTGTGCAACACAGGTCTTCTCCACTACAATATACTTCTGCTCACATGGATCAAAAATCTTTGACAAATAATAGGTTGCCCTCTCTTTCCCTTCTTCATCCACTTGTGCAAGGACTGCCCTAAGAGAATTTTACAAAACTGAGGTGTACAGAACTAAGGGCTTACCAGGGACTGGTGGTCTAAGCACAGGAGGACTAGCCAGGTATCTTTTCAAACCATCGAATGCATCCTGGCACTTCGAATCCCATTTGAACTCGGCGCCCGCCTTGGTCAACTCATAGAAAGGTTTACACCTTTGGGAGTGTTGTGAGATGAACCGGCGGAAAAATTGTAGCCTCCCGATTAATCCTCGAAGTTCTTTCATATTTCTCAGAGAAGGCATACCAATGATTGCTTTGGCTTTGTTTGGGTCGATCTCTATGCCCCTTTTACTCACTATGAACCCCAACAATTTTCCCGAGGATACTCCGAATGTACATTTCTTTGGGTTCATTTTCAATTTATATTCCCTAGCCCTTCACAAGACCCTTCTGAGCACTTCAAGATGATCTTCTCGGCTTTTGGACTTAACGACCAGGTCATCCACGTACACCTCTACAAGGGTATGCATCATGTCATGAAAGATAGCCATCATGTCCCTCTGATACATTGCACCAGCATTCTTTAATCCAAAGGGCATGACAACATAGCAGTAGGTTCCCCAAGGTGTAGTGAACGAGGTCTTCTCCTGGTCCTCTTTGGCTAACCGAATCTGATTATACCTGGAATAGCCATCCATGAAAGATAGCATCTCGAATCCAGCAGTGTTATCAACTAGTACATCAATATGAGATAGAGAAAAGTCATCTTTAGGACACGCTCGATTCAAGTCCCTGAAGTCTATGTAGATCCAAACTCGACCATCCTTCTTCATGACAGGGACTATGTTTGCAACCCATTGCGGATAAAGGACAACCTTATGAATCTTGCTTGATGTAACTTGTTGACTTCTTCTTTCATCTTAAGTGCAACATCAGGGTGGAATCTCCTTAATTTTTGTTTGACCGGGGTAGCTCCAGGGTTCAAAGTTAGACGATGTTCAACCAACGAGTTGTCTAACCCCGGCATGTCTTCGTATGTCCATGCGAACGTGTCCTTATATTATTCCAAGATTTTAATTAGGCTCTATTCCTTAGTGGGAGTGAGGTTTGCACTTAGGAGGACTGTCTTGGGATCTTCTGGTGTTCCGAGATTCAATTATTTTGTCGGTTCATCCACCGTGGCTGATGGTTCTTCAAACATTTTAAGTCCAGATGCATACGCATCAGCCAAGTCCTCAATTCCATCCTCAAAATCAGGATCCTTTTCTGATAAAACCTCGTAAACTCCCAGTGTATGATTTACATTGAATTCATCCTCATATTGGATTTCATCAAGCTAGATAGCATTTTCCAAGAACCTTGGCAGCCTTGCACATTCCTTGCATTTCTGAGCTAATTGCCAGAGATATTTCTCTGGAACGTGCTTACCTCGAATTTTATTTTTTCCTAACCTAACTACTCCTAAAGAAGACGGAATTGGAAAAGTGGTATCTACAATGGGTGAAGGATTGAGCAGATCGATCAGTGAGTGCGAGAAGAGGTGTCCCTGGTTGGAAGCACCCTCCGAGACAAGCAGAGATGTCTCCTCAATGGAAAACTGAGTTTGCGAGAAGACATTTTTTTTGGCATTTTGGGTATTTTCAATAACAGAAAGAGAATGAGCCGGTGGGGCTCGAGCAGAAACAAAAAGTTTATGTGAACATGAGAGAAATGGGCTCGTGGACCCCATAATGACAAGAAACGGGCACATAGGCCCAAAGCTAGTAAAAAGATCCAAGGGCCACGTGGGCCCAAAGCTAGAAAAGAAATCTAAAAGGCATGTGGGCCCGATTGGTGGGAACGTGGGCCCAATGTTGTTGAATGGACATAGAAGCCCGGTGGAGTAAGAAAATTTGAATGGGCTCTCAGGCCCAGTGATCGGTTTGGGGGGCCATTTCGGCCCAGAAGTGGGAATCGGGCTAAAAAGCCCATCAAGCGAGTTTAGGAGGGAGAGCGTGAGGATTTTGAAGTACGTGATCGTAGGATATGGCTCACGCGGAATGTTGATTGGAGGTTTTCTAGAATGGATGAGTTGTTTAGAAAAGGATTTGCCCTTGATTAATTCTTCCTCTTCCATGAACAACTGAGCCAAAGATGTACTCAGGTTGTCCACTTCCTCCTCTTGCTCTGGTGCCTTCCTCCTCTTGGTTGGTTCTTCTTCTTTGTCCCTGGCCATCATCATGGTCTCCCCTTTGATGAAGAATCTTTGGAGTCCCATGGCATTTTTTGGCTGGAAGACCATCCTCGGGGTGAAACAGGGCTCATCGCCAAGCCCGTGCCTTCTCGGTCTTTGTACAGCTTCAATGGGGTGCACAACCCCCTGCAGTTCCTTTCCCAGCCCTTTTCTTGGCTGACAGCCCATCCCTTTCATCATTCGCCATGCAACTATATCTGGAAGCGTCATCAACATCATGACCTCGGGCAGCTCTATAATTGAAACCAATGGCTGGACAAGTTCTGATACTGGCAGTGCAGAAGAGGGGTCATCCACGTCATTTAAAATGGAGATGTTGGTTACTTTAATCACCTGGCCCTTGTATGGGAACTTCAAACATTGATGATTAGTGGAGGCAACAGCTTATAATGCCTCAAGATATAGGCATCCCAAAATAGCTTTAAATGTGGGGTCCAGTTCTAAAACATGAAACTCGGCAGTGACAGCACACGGCCTTAGCCCTACTTCCAACGTAACCACCCCTCGTGCTGGCTTCCGGGAGTTGTCATAAGCTATCACCGTGATGGCAAAAGGCTCGATTTCCTCATTGGAGATGCCGCAAAGTTGCAAGGTTTCTGGTGGCATGACATTTATAGACACTCTGGCGTCAATCAAGCAGGACTTAATCTCCATGCCTCTGATGATTACTGCAACGCGCAAGGCGTACTTTCTGATCTCCAGCCGTGCCAACTCCTCCTGTGTGAATGTGAGTGCCAGGTGTCCACTCCTCAGGGCCAGGACAGTAATGATATTTTTGGGCGGGAGGTCCTCATTGACCATGACCCGTTGCAAGTGTTGTTGTAGAATGTCCTTATGGTTCTTTGACCTCTTGATGAGCTCTAAAATTGAAATCTGTGCCGGCATTTTGTCCAGGTGCTTCAACAAGTCATATGCCGTGCCAGGTAATGGTTCTTCTACCACCTCTTCTTTTGCATGTTCTTGTGGTTGCATCCCGGTCTGGGGGAAGACCCTTTGGAACATCCTCCCACTACGAAGTACCGCGCCAGCGTGGTAGGGGGGAGTGGTGATGGTGGTGATGATAGGGTTGGTTGGGATGTTGATGGGCCTGTGATAGGTAGGGGTGGTAAGGATCAGATGATGAGGGGTCGTGGAGTGGTGGAGGCCGGTATATTGGGTGATGGTTGGGGTGTTGGTAGTGATGGTCGGATGATTAAGGGTCGTGGAGTGGTGGCAACTGGTAGGTTGGGTGATGGTTGGATAATGAGAGGCCGAGGGGTGGTGGAGGCCGGTAGGTTAGGTGATGTTTGGGGTGTGGCGGTCTAATGATTAGACGCCGGGGAGGATTAATAGTGGTTAATAGGTTAGGCTGGGGTGATGGTTGGGGTGCTGGTGGTGGTCTAATGATTAGGCGCCATGGGGGTTAATAGCTGGTGAGGGCAGTGGTGTTTGGGCAGCTCTCGGTATGGAGAGTATGGTGCGATTTGTAGGTGGGGTTGGTCTGGCGGGCATGGAGACAGTTTGATCCTCAACCTGCCAACCTTGGGAGTGGTAGGTTGACTCCTCGATGGCGGAGTGGACGAGGCCGAGTCGTTGGTTTGGGGGTGCTGGTGTCGGTGCTTGTACGGGTGCATGTACCGGGAGTGGATCTTGGACTATGCCCAGGTCGGGTTGCTGCTGTGCTTGTGGTTGCTGTCGCCATGGTTGATTCTGCCGCACCTTCATAGCTTGTATGGATTCTCCCATTTGTGCCCAGTCAATGTTCCCCTGATCGTTGAGGTCATGAATGTAGTCTTTAAATTGGAAGCAGATGTCCACCGTGTGCCCAGGATATCAATGGTAGGTGCGGTACTTTGTCATTTCAGCATTCGTCGGCCATCCTTCTCTCTCCTTTGGGAGCTCCAACTGTTGTTCAGCCATCAATGCATTGAAAATATCGGTGAGGGGGAATGGCAGTTGAGGATAGTACTCTCTCTTGGGTCCCCCCTCCTAGGTCGGTTGACTGGTTGTGGCACTTGGTTGTAGGCTTGTTGTTGTGGTTGTGATCTGTTGTAGACAGGTTGTTACTGAGGTGCTCGGTTATAGGCATTTTGTTGCTGGGGTGCTTGGTTGTAGGTGGGTTGCTGTGGTGGTGCTCGGTTGTATGCAAGTTGTTGTTAGGGTTGAGTAATTGGCTGAGGAGTTGGCCGGTATTGTTGGTTTGGTGGTGGGTTACGGTATTGGCTTTGGCGATACCCACCTTGATTACCCATGGCATTGACGCTCTTGTTGTTTACTACCCCTTCGGTGGTAGGCCCTACAGGTGTAGGCTTTCTAGTGTTGCGGGGTTTGGGGTCGAACGGGTTAATCATGGATGCATCTTTAAAGTGGGCTTATAGATATCGGGCGCTATCGCATAGCTCACTCATGGTAGTTGGGTGGTGCATGATCAGGTGGTTGCGAAGGTTAGGCGTGGTGTTCCCGATGAGCATCCTCACCTACTCCCCTTCTGAGATGGTATCAACTAGCCTCTCAGCCATTCCCCTCCACCGATCAGCAAATTTGGCAAAATCCTCATCCGGCTTCATTTTCTCAGCAATTAAATCTGTTATCGAGTATGCTGGCCCCACCCGATCCTTGTACCTCTGCAGAAACTTCGCCTTAACAATATCAAAATCCGCTGCCTCAATAGAATCAAGAGAATAAAACCAGTTAAGGGTGGATCCTTCCAATGACTGACGGAATAGGAAGGCAAGTGCTTTGCGGTCATTCTTCTAGAATGCGGAGTCGTATAAGAAATCCTTCAGATGGTTATAAGGATTACTAGTCCCGTTGTAACGTTGAAAAATTGGTATCTTTGAAGGAGGAAGGTGTAGAACTGGGAAGGATGAGATTGAGATTTTAGGAGTAGTCTTGGAGTCCAAACGGTGCTTTAATTCTTCAAAGCGCTCATCCATTCGGTTGAGCTTATCAATGAAAGCTTGAGTGAGATTGGGTTCCCGAGCTACTGGTGCTAGCACATAAGTTGTAGAATAGTTAGAAGGAAATGGAAGTGGTGGGTTGGAGGGAGGAACCGGCATAGGATTTGATGGGTGCTCTATGGTTGGGTGAGTAGAGACACGGCAGGGTTGCCCAGGAGAGGAGATGATAAGAGGCCTAGTTGCCGATTGAGGTGGCACCTGAGCTTCATCGCCCTCAATCTGTTTGATGGGCATCTTGCCCTTAGTGGCGGATTGGATGATTGCAAAGGTCTTAGGATCGAGGTGAAGAGATAGATCCTTGAGAGCTTGTTCTATACTATGTGAGGTGGATCGGTGAGCGGGATCTTGGACCTCAGGTTCCATCACGGCATTGACACGGCCCTCTGGTTGGACCATGGGTTGTTGAAGCTCGTAGTGACCCGTCTCATACTCCTCTTCTTGCCTGTAGTAGTCCGACATCCCGACGTGTCTTCTGGACCTTAACATCATGGGCATCCTGTCAAATTTTCTTACAGAATGGTTGAAAGAAAGCAAATGAAAAGTGTAAATGCAAAGAGAATTTTTGTTTGCTTATGCTTTGTTTTTGTTTGATTTTTTTTGTTTCAATTTGGTTGTTTGGAAAACAAGTTGAACACAAAATTAAAGGGATTTTTGTTTTTTTAGGTGTTTTGAAAGAAGTATTTTTTTGGGTTGTTTACATTTGTGGTGAGCAAGCAAGTTATCCAAACAAGTTCTTAAAATGACTACTTGACAACTTTTGGGTTGAAACCTTAGATTAGATTGATTGTTAGCAATTGTTTACTCAAATGGGTATGGTTCCTACTGCTTCAATCTTCAAGACCTAAGGTTGTTACTCAATCACCATGAGTAGGTACTTGGGTTCTTCGGGTTTTGGGAAAAGGTACAACTGGCCCAATTGTGCGGAGAGGAATACTCCACGGATGGGGACTTACGGAGGCCTTGATGGAAACAACCAAATCAACTAGGAAGGAATATCCCAGAAGAGAGGTTAGAATCCACCAAGAAGGTGTTTGGAGGGTGAGGGTGTGTTGGGAGAGAGAGCCCCCGCCTCGAATGTCCTACGGATCGGAGCAAGTCAGGTACCCGATGCAAAAGCTAATGCAAAAATGAAAAATGGAGGGTAGGAAGAGAAAAGCAATCAATATGCAAACATGAAATGAATAAAAGCTATTAAATAAATCAAGCAAGTGAATGTAATCAAAACAAGCAATGATAAAGTTAAACAAGTAACTAGCAACTAGCAACTAAAAGGTGGTTCACGCGGGAACCGGCTTGTGATGGAGTGTCCAAGTGGGGACAAATCTGAAATGAAGGTAAAAGAGAAGGTACACGTGGGGACCATTTTGAAAATAAGGTGGCTCACGCGGGAGCCAAGTTTTGGAAAGGTAGGTGGGTTCACGCGGGAACCAGTTTTTGAAGGAAAAGGGGTGGTTCACTAGGGAACCAGTTTGTTTGATTGGAAAAGGGAAGGAGGGCCACGTGAGGCCAATCTAAAGTGGTGTAAAGGGGTGGTCCACACGGGGACCGATCTGAAATTGGGTTGGTTCACGCGGGAACCGGTTTAGGAAAGGGGGTTGGTTCATGCGGGAATCGGTTTTAATGAAGAAAGGGGTGGTTCATGCGGGAACCGATGTAAAAGGTGACAAAATGAAAAGAGGGCCACATGGGGCCAATTTGAAGGTGCTGTAAGGAGGTGGTCCACGCAGGGACCGATTTGAAAATAAGTTGGTTCACGCGGGAATTGAGTTGGAAAAGAAAGGTGGTTCACATGGGAACCGGTTTATAAGAAGAAAAGAGTGGTTCACGCAGGAACCGGGTTGAAATTAAAGACAAGCAAGTCAAGTCCACATGGGGGACAATCTTAAAGAAAGAGTAAACAACAAGTTTAAAGGTAAATTGACATGGAAAAGGTAAAGGACAAGCCGGTTCGGTTCGCACGGGAACCAAATCGAAAAACAACTAGTTGCACGGATCAATCAAGCTAGCACAGTTGAAGACATTGATCGGAAAACACTCGGAAAGTGGTAAAGAGTCCTCACCTCGGTCCCACACTCACATTGATCCCCGAATTTTCATATCACGGCGTCGCTCGAGCACCGGAGACGGGTCGGGTCATGTGGGAGGAGAGTGAGGAGGAGATGAACTTAGAACATGAATAAAAAGGGTGGTCGCCAGGAGCCGCGGGCTCCGCTTTATGGAATAAAAGACAAGATTAAGTTGAATTGACCGTGTGTACCTTAGCGCAGGAGATGATATGTGGGTTAAACCTTCTTCTTCTTCGGCCGGCTGATGAAGAAGAGTCCAAACAGTGCTATCTTGATAGACTTGTGCAACTAGAATAACAAACCAAGTGAAAGAAACCGATTAGAATTATGGAAAGTGTAGAAACTATAAGAGAGGAGATGAAAGAAAGAAGCAATTGGGATTGAACTCACCAGATTGGGGCGAGCCCTAACCCCTTTTTTGTGTTTTTGATTATGTATGAATGAAGCAAACTAAAATAAAATAGGTTCTAAAAAGTAAATTAACTGAATGAAATGAGTTAAGAAGAACTTATGAAGTGAATCGGCTTGAGTTGAAGCCAAGTTAGTTGAAACAAGCCAGTTCGGGTAGCCTTGCACCCTCCTGGCGCAACTTTAGTGTAGAGAACTTTACGGATGACCCCAATGTCAGCATCGAGTGCTGTTTATTTCTATGGATGGAGAACTCAGAGAGGAAGAGATATTCTGTTGATGACTTCTCCAAAATTCTTTTGTAGAAGTTTGTAAAAAATCTTAAAGTGAGAAGATGTGGGAAAACAGATCCTGGATGCATGCCCTCAGTGCAGCAATCGCCACAGATAGATGGCAAGTCAGAATCGAGTGCCGCTGGTTGCAAATGAAACAGGACGAGGAGAGAACAACTCTTCTGTTAAATATTTTTGCAGAAAGAGCACCGGATTTTATACAGAAGCCAATGAAGTTCTGTTGCTGCAGAACGCATGGATCGGGCTTCTCCTACGCTTCGGGATCGATTCTCAATGTCGGATTGCCTTTCGACGTCAGGACAGCCTTGGGAGAGAGCTTGGATGACCTCAGGATGAGCTAGGCACGGGGGTTCAACCTTGGGTAGTTGGGAATAGTTCTCAATTTATAGAGAATGAAAACCGGTGCAAAATATAGAAACTGGTCCGACTGCGCCCCCGCGTTTCAAAGGAGGTGAGGGCGCGCCCTCAACCTAGGGGTGCGGTCTGCGTGCCCCCCTGTTTCAAAGCAAGCGGGGGCGCGTTATTCATCTTATTGCTAAAAATCGCCGGAACCTTCCGGAAAATGCTAAAAATCAGACTTGATAAGATGAACGTGCCCCCGACCCGGTGGCGTGGTCAAAATAAACGATAATTAGCAAGGGAAGCTTTCCAAAATCCGGTTTAGAAGGTGTTAATCGGGGGTAGTTTCCAATTTTTGAAAACAGACCGCGCCCCCGCGTTTCAAAGGAAGTGAGGGCACACAGGGCGCGCCCTCGGACTGAGGGTGCTCAGGGCGCACCCCCAGTATGAGGGTGCTCAGGGCGCGCCCTACCATTTCAAGGGGAGCGGGGGGGCGTTACACTCTCTCCTGTGCGCGTCTTCCGCGAGCCGTAACTTGCAAACGGGATGTCCGATTCGGCTCCCGTTTATTATGTTGGAAAGAGGGCCTTCAACCGCACCTCCTCAAGTTAATAAACTAGACTGCATTACTCCCGAGATGTTCGCATGAGGCTTTCTACCAGTTTACTCTCTCGCAAAGAGCCAAAAATCGTGGCGAAGATCCAAAAGGGCACGGTTCCGGTCGATGAATCTCGGGTCAACTCGAAATGACTTAAAATGGTGACTGAACAAGTCCGGTATGGCCAAAAATCCTGAAATCATCGAAAAATCCGAGATTAACCCGGTAAATGTGAAATGAACATCGAAAAAATTGAAAAACCCTAAAATTGACCGAAATGGTTGTATGGCCCCAGTTGATGAAAATATGTGGCTAGGATCGACCCAGATGACTCGAAAAGGCCCGGTGATGACCGGAAAGGCCTAACACATGGTCCGGGATAGCCATGTCAGTACAGATCAAAAAAGTCATAATGAAAGCCGTCATTGACCGACGACTATCGAAATGACTTCTCGGAAACCCTGAATGTTACAGAACACATGTGGGACTGCCGAGACCTTCAATTAAGGACCATTCAGGATCGGTCATTGAGCAGGCTCTGTGTTTTCACGGTTCACGTACGGCTCTCGCTTGAAGGTTACGACATTATTCCAGAAATCATTGGCCTATTCTCAACTCACGAGGGGCTTCACCAACATCCTTATCTCATCTCCATGAGGTAATTTGGATCAGATAAAGGTCAGATAATGGGTTTCGCCCATGGAATAAGAGTCCAGGGCTCCGAATCAGGCCAATTTGGCATGTATACAATATTGATATTCTTGTTGATAATACAGCTGGATATGAAACCTTGTCATTCATGGATGGATACTTTAGATATAACCAGATCTAGTTAGCAGAAGAAGACCAAGAGAAGACCTCATTTACTACACCTTGGAGAACTTATTGCTACGTCATCGTGCCCTTTGGACTAAAGAATGCTAAGCAACTTATCAGAGGGCCATGATGGTAATATTTCATGATATGATGCATAAATTTATGGAGGTGTATGTGGATGATGCAGTAGTCAAATATTGAACCCGAGATGAGAATGCTGAGGTGTTGAAAAAGGTTTTGCAATGGGCCAGGGAATACAAGCTTAAGATGAACCCCAAGAAATGTGTGTTTGGAGTATCATCAGGCAAGCTACTTAGGTTCACTGTCAGCAAAAGAGGTATCAAAATTGATCCTAACAAGGCCAAAACAATTATTGATATGCCTCCACCAAGTAACATAAAGGAGCTGAGAGGATTAATTGATAGGCTATAGTTTGTTTGCTGGTTTATCTCACAACACTCCCATAGGTGTAAACCTTTCTATGAGCTAACCAAGGCGAAGGCTGAATTTAGGTGAGATTCGAGATGTCAAGAGGCATTTGATCGCTTAAAGAAATATTTATCAAGCCCACCTGTGCTCAAACCTCCAGTTCTAGGCAAACCTTTAATCTTATACATCTCGATTTTGGAAGGTTCTCTTGGAGTAGTATTGGCACACTTGGACGAAGAAGGAAAAGAGAGATCTATTCCTTGGTATAAAAGAGAGATTTTATACCTACTATCGGTCAAAGATATTTGTTCCTTGTGAGCAGAAGTACACAACCTTGGAAAAAACTTGTGCCACCCTAGTGTGGGTAGTCCAGAAGCTTAAGCATTACTTTCTGGCACATGAGGTCAAAAATCTGTCATGACTGACTAGTTAGCATGTTTGCAAAGCTTCCTCTCTCAGTTTGATATCACTTACATTCAACGGAAGGTGATCAAGGGCTATGCAATTGCTGAACATCTAGCCCATCACCCTGTTCCGATCTTTGACCCTGTCCAATTAGAATTTCCCAATGAGGAATTGATATCCATTCGATCCTCCAATCTTTGGACTTTATGTTTTGATGGGGCTTTGAACTCTCAGGGTAGAGGGATAGGGATCGTTCTTCTATCACCTGAAGGTATCACCATTCCACAGGCTTTTCAGCTTCACTTTCTAGCAACAAACAATATAGCTGGGTACGAAGCCTTGCTGGCCAGACTGGAGGCCGCTCACTTCTATGGTGCCACTGAATTAAGGGTAATTGGTGATAGTCAACTGATTCTGTGCCAAGTGCTTGCCAAATACTGCACCTCTAATCCTGGGCTCAAAGCATATCAAGAATTCACCGCCTATTACATCAAGTTGTTCTCCAAACTCGAATTTGTTCATATATCTCGTACTGAAAATATCATTGTGGATTCTCTCGCCTCTCTAGCATCTTCACTATATGTCCCACTAGGCAGGCGAGTTAGAACAATCTATCTCCGTTGACGTATAGTCCTAGCAATAGAAGATGCACAATTCTTAAAGGTCAAAGAGAAGTTTGAAAGGAAGGAATGTATTAAGCAAAAGGAGGAAGTGTCTTTAGTTGAGTTGGAGGAATTAGAAGAAGGTGAGAAACCATGGCATTATGAGATTGTTAATTATTGTCAGGATTAGACATATCCATCAGGATCAATTGCTGAAGAGAAGAAATTGGGCAGAAGTGGAGGCATACGTGGAAATAAAGGCATCAATAGTTTGTACCTTCATCAAGTGCAACATCATTGCTAGATTTGGAATCCTTGGCGACATCATCACCGACAATGGACCACAAATCATCTCTCAAGAACTGCATGATCTTTGCAATAGGTATTGCATCATTCATCTCCATATTACCCTCAAGGCAATGGTCAAGCAGAAGCCACAAGTAAAACTCTAATAAAAATCATCAAGAAAATGTGTAAATCTAGCAAGTTCGCAGACTGACCAGATAAGTTAATTGATGCTCTATGGGCCTATCGCACTTCAGTTTAGACCCCAACGAGTCAAACCCCGCATGCCTTGGCATTTAGGATGGAGGCTATAGTCCTGTACAAAGTGCTCATCCCCTCCCTTCAAATCTAGATTGATCAAGACATCCATACGGATGAACACCAAGAATCCCTTCTTGCGCAACTTGAATTCTTGGATGAAAAGAGGCTGGCTACTGCAGAACATGCTAGATCTTACCAAAGTAGACTTAGAATATTTTATCATAATAGGGTGGTAGAGAGAAAATTTGAAGTTGGTGAGGTTGTGCTTAAAAGAAAATTTGTTAAGCTGGGTGGTCCCCGCTCTAAACTTCAACCTAATTGGAAAGGTCCTTATGTGATTTCAGCAGTTTACCCTGGTAATTCATATAAGCTAACTAATGCAGAAGGAGAATAATTAACTCATCCCTGGAATGGTGTCTACTTAAAAAAATATTTCCCTTAAAGAAACATATAAAAATATAAAAAAAACTAAAAAAAATGTGAGGAATGGTAATTAACATCTAATGCTTGCCCATAACCTTTGTAGGAGGCCACCTCCAAAGGTCTGACTTCTTAAAAGAAAAGGTGTCAAAAGATGGACAATGACCCTTCAAGTCGGTAAAAAAGTATAGACCTGTCTGAATGTGTACCAACAAAGAGCTCAAAAAAAGAGAAAAGGCTTCAAAAGATGGGTAATGAACCCCTCAGGTCAAAATCAAGAAAAAAAGAAAGAACCTATTTGAATGTGGGCCACTAAGGAAAATGGGCTAGAAGGAAGAACCCGAGGAAGCCGAGCCCCAATAGGCAATGTGGGCATTAGTAGAGAAACATATTCTACATCCCTAAACTCTACTAAGGGCTTACCACCAATCCTCTTCCTTCTTTAACCTTATGGGCAGGGTTGACCGACTAGGTCTAAGAAGAGACATGGCCTATTAAAGGCAGAAAGTTAGAATATTTCGAATAAAGGCACTTTCTCACACATGGTGTCTACTCTTAACCTTTGGATAACAATAAGGGGCACCTAGGGTAAGCAAGGTAGAGGATAAAGATGGTCATTTCCTCCACATCACAAAAATATCAAAATTAAATATTTCAAATTATTAAACAAATTTAAAAAATCAAAAAATCCTTAAAAAATTAAATATCTAAAACACCAAAAATTATAAAACCATCAAAAGCCAAACAAAAAATTCTAAAAAAACAACACTTAAAAATTTGCTTTCTAGTTGACTGGTTGCCTTTGCATTCATATTTAATTTTAGTCTTGTATGTTTCCTTTTGTGCATACTTATGTTTTTTCTATTATCTTGAGTGGCAGAATGAGTATGAGAATGCTCGATCTTCTCTGATATATACGGATTGTTTGAATCCCACAAAGGTACGTATTCGAAATTGTTTCGAATATCAATTTTGACGACGTCGTTCGGTTTCGATCGAGACCAAGACAATGATATACAAGGAATCAGAAATTTTCCACTGTACCAATTTGATTAGACTGATTCCCAATAGTGGTATCAGAGCTCAGGTTGAAGTCTCATTCGAATCCGACGTCGTTTTGACATCGTTTCATATATTTCATGTTTTCTCGAATCTATACAAATGTCCATCTTGACGATGCAACCATAAATCGTATGGGATATGTTTTGGAGATTTGTCATTTCTGAATGAATCTCATGACAAAGGGCTTTCCAATGCCACAAACCATTTAAATTTTGGAACACTGGAGAGTCTGGTAGAGGGTCTAAAAGATGGTGATTTCGTTTTACGGAATTCACCGGCTCGATTTGGAGATTTCTTGAGATCTTCTTCTATGGGGACATTTGATGTCTAATAGATGACTTAGAAGATAGGTAATATGATTACCAAGAGTTTTCCATCATTATTTGGCTTCGAACGGTGCCAGCGGATGTCGATTGAGAGTTTTTCTGGTGAGGAGAAGCTTTAGGACCGGCGGCGCTTCTTTCCCTTTAACCCGTTGATTGGGATTTTTTCAATGAAAGAAAGTGGTATTTTTGGATTCCTTGATCGATTTAGAATCGACCTACTATTTTGGGGATTTTTCGGAGGCTGGAAAGTCCAATTTTTAGAAGGTCTTGGAGCACCCTTCTGTGGTTATTGTTCATGCCTTATCGAGCGGGGAAGACGACCCTCGGGACCCGATAGGCGGATCCACAGTTCATCGAGGTAACCGGTCATTCCCACTTTCTTTACCAGTTTATCTCTTTTACTTCTATCATCGGAGCCTCTCTGGCTCCTGGCGACCACACCATCTCTTCCTCTTTCGGTTTGTAGGTTAAGTTAGTATTGATAATGCCACCGGCTATCTGATCTTCTTTCCCCTCGATTCTCCTCACGACCCGGACCGGTCCTTCGATGCCCAAGTGACATCAAGGGTTGAGTAGTCCGGGGATCAAGGTGAGTGCGGAGAAGGAAAGAAGGAAGAGAAGCGGGCAATAGACTGGCTCGTTGGAATCATCCACGACCGCGTCTATGGCGTGATCAACACGAACCCACCCTATCAAAACCGTAAGGAAGGAGAAGCATACCACCCACACGCACATCTCTGTCTCTTCCCCACACCTCTTTTTCCCGGCGTCCACATCCTTTGGCGACCACGGTGGGACATCTAAAGCCAAGGGAAAGTCGCTTGCCATATTTCTTTGAATGAAAGCCTCTTCCATCAAGTAAGTCTTCTATTCACTCTCTTTATCTACACGTTTATTCGTATTTAGTTCTTTTCCTTTTAAAGTCGGAACCTCTCTTGCTCACCGCGTGGGCCACTACTCCTTGGCTCCCGCGTGAGCCACCTCTCATTTCCCCACTCACCGCGTGAGTGGTACATTATCGGCCCCCGCGTGGCCATCTCTTTCTGTTAGTCCTATCGGAGGGGCACCAGCTGCCTCCCTTTGCTAGGACATTTGCAAACCGAGCTCCGCGAGCTCAAAGCCTCTACAAGCATCGACTCCCGCGTGAGTCAACTCTACTTTTAGTACTTTTTCATTTAAGAAGCATCGTCATTTACTGCTTTCTCAGCATCATATCACTTTTATGTCCCCGCGGGACCCTTGCTTTCTAGCTTTTCTTAAAATTTGCTGATTCACGTTCAAAGCGTCCTGATACCGCGACGCCTGGCGGCGCGGTACTGGAGCGCCTGCAATTCCCCGAAACTGCTTTTAGTTCCTCCTTCTTGTTTCACTTCCAACCCTTATCACTCTTACTACCTTTTAATTTTCAGCATGCAAACCTGTCTTATTGTTTAAATTTCTTTATGCACCATCATCTTTTAAGCTTCTTTGTACTTCTCTCACGTTGTGTTGCTTTTATTTTGTTTTTGCTTGCTTCTTTATCCTTGCCTATTCTCTTGCATTAGCTTGCATCGAGGTACCGGTCCCATCCGGTCTCGTAGGTCATCCGAGAAGGGGGGCTCACTCTCCTCCCAAAGCCATACACATCCAAAACACCATTCTTGGTGGATCTCGACTTCTCTTTCGGGGATTCCCTCTCGGTTGACTAAGTTGGTTTCCGCCAAGGCCTCCGTAAGTCCCCAGACGTGAAGGATTCCCTCTTCACCGATCGGGCTGGTTGTACCATTTCCCCAAAACCCGAAGTTTACCCATCACCTATCCGTGCGAGAAATCATTTCACCTTACGTTGCTCGGCGTTGTGTGAGCGTAGGGTCCCACCCATTTATTTGAGTGGACAATACTTCTCTAAACAAGCCACTAATCTAAGATTGGAACAAAAAATTGCGTTAAGCATTCCCAGTCTTTGCTTTAACTTGTTTGTGCAACCAAAAGAGAAAGAAAAACAAAGGAGGGAGGAGACTTTCTGCTACACAAAGAAAAATCTAAAAAAAATCACCAAAAGAAATTGTTTCTTTGAGGTAAAAAACTTCTCTGATCGCAACAATCAAAGAAAATAACCTCTAAGAAGCAATCCCAAAAATCTTTGTCAAAGAAAACTTTGCTTTTGGATAAAAAAAACTTGTCTTCTAGAATTGATAACCCAAAAGAAAAAATCTGCTTAAAAGAAAAACACCCAAAAAAAGAAAACTTCGTCTTTCTTTGCTTTATGCCTGTGTCGCTCAGGTCCGGACGAGTAATCATGGATCAACACTATGAGCAAGCAGAGTATGAACAGGCCTACTTTGGGGCAGAAGGCGAGCCATCACTCCTTCCCGACGCCGTCTATGCCGTTAACAAACCAGGAGCTCCCGCTGAGCCAGATCAAATTTCTCCTCCACCCAACCTGGGTTCCCTTTGGGAGGCATTCTCTCATGCCGACCCCATCCAACTTCAAGCCATCGAGGCTATCCTCAAGGGCAAGTTGCCCGCCGATCATGACCCTCTCACCGGCGGTCTTCGTGTTTCTACCCCCCATTCAGTGGCACGTCGACCCGATGCGGCCGCCCATGGCCATTCCTATACCGGGCCATCGCCCCCAAGTTCTCCTCATCCGGTGGCTATCCTAAACCACCCGGATCCAAATTTGGCCGCACCATCACGGCCACCAGTCTTCTCTTCTAATCATCTTAATCTTCCCCGTCAAGCAACGTGTCCACCAACCCACGTTCCATGTCCGGCCGCTTCGGCCTACTTAGCTCCCCTCCGGTGTATCAAACACCCCCTCCTCCCCCAATTGTTCGAGAGCCCTCTATTGACCGGGCCATGCTAAACCGCCTAAGTCGGATGGAGGAGCGAGACAAAGAAATTCGCCGCCTGGTTAGCACCAAAGCTGCCCCCGAAATATCTCTTCCCTCGCTCCCTACTTTCCATCTTCCCCACTCCGAAATGCCGGTATTCCGCCGCTACAACGGGTCCGGCAACCCCTTTCTCCACATCAAAGATTTCCTATATGAATCTGTCACATGGCAAAACGATCCAAGAGCCCTTGCTTTTCTATTTAGAAGATCATTGGAGGGCTCAGCACTTGAGTGGTTTTATTCACTTGATTCAACAGAGGCCGGTAACTTTGATATTGTCAAAGCCAAATTTTTGCAGAGGTATCAAGACCGAGTTGGAATAGCCTACTCCATCACCGACCTCGTAGCTGAGAAAATGAAATCAGACGAGGATTTCATCAGGTATGCTGACAGATGGAGAGCCATGGCAGAGAAGCTCACAGATCCGATGTCAGAACCAGAGCAGGTCAAGCTGACCATAACAAATGCAACCCCAGCCATGAAGAACATGCTTGCCCTTCACCATCCCACTTCCATGAGTGAGCTATATGAAAAGGCACGTTACATCCAGACCCAGCTCCGGGATTCGCCTATCATGAACCTATTTGATCCACGACCCCGGGTCACCAAGAAAACCTTCCCTTCCGCCTCCGGACCAGTAACTGAGGAGATAGTAAACCATGAGCATGTTAATGTTGTAGGGAATCCCCCTAAGAATTACCAACATCAATATAGAAACCCTCCTCCAAACAGGAATGCTCTGGTCCTCCAGCACCAGTCCCGGCCTCAACTTCCCCCACGGCCTCCCCAATACCAGGTCCAACAATACCGACCCCAGAACCAACAACCCTTGATGCCTCGAGCCCCACAACCCCGGGCCCCAGAAACCTACCACCAGGCCCCTCCTCCAGTTGCACATCAACCAAGAAAAACCGGTCCCCGACGAGAAAATTACCCCCCGTTGCCTTATTCACTCACGGATATCTTCAACGCCTTGATGGCCGCTCAACAGATAGAGCTCCCAAAAGAAAGACCTGTCTGGCCAGGCACGGCAAACACTGGACGATATTGCATGTATCACCGATACCCGGGTCACATGATTGAGGATTGTTTTCAATTCAGAGACTACATTCATGATCTTCATGACTAGGGGAGTATTGATTGGGCACAAATGAGGGTATATATTGAGTCATTGAAAACACAACAGTCAAGACCTCGAGGGCAGCAGCAGCAGCAACAACAACACCAGCAACAACAACAACAACTACTACAACAACAACCGCCACATGATCATGGCCTTGGGATAGTACGCAACCCTTTGCCAAACCATGCGCCCGCTCCGATAGCAGCACCCCCTCGTCACCCCATCAATCCTATCCTAGTCCCGGCCAAAGAATCATCCAGCCGAGGACAAGACTGGCAAATGGACCCGGCTACCGCCTCCTTCCAAACACACACCTCTCACCACCCTGATAGGGCTATTTTGTCCATTCCCCGAACCTTCCCCAACCTACCACCTATCATCCGTGCACCACCACGACCTGCGGAAGGATCTGTCACCGCAACCCCTCTCCCCTTAGGACCAATTATCCGACCCCATGCACCACCCCCATTAGCTACCACACCCCCTCTACCACCCATCATTAGACCAGCACCCCCATTAACCAATCCGGCATCCACCATGCCACTAAGAACGCCACAACCTTCGCCCATTCGACTCATCAGCCCAGTAACAACCCCGCTTGGCCCTGTCAATGCACCACCACCTCCGCCCAAGCATACCCAGTCCAGTCACTTCGATCACACGCCAGCCCCAGTCAAGACATCATCTGCCGGGCCCACACCACCTCTTGCTGCCATCCTACGAAGTGGACGCATGGTCCAACGCGTCTTTCCCCAAGCCGGTGCAACACAAGTAGCCCCAGAGATCGAGGAGGAACCAGTCGAGGAACCAGTACCAGGAACTACATATGATCTGCTGAAACACCTTGATAAAACACCAGCCAGAATTTCTATTCTCGAATTAATCAAGCGGTCCAGAGTTCACCAAGAGGTACTTCAGCAGTATTTACAAAAGGTTCTTGTCAGTGAAAGCCTCCCGCCCGAGAGAATCACCGCTGTCTTGGCCCCCCGAAGTGAACATCCAGCCCTAACTTTCACTAATGAAGAATTGGCGGCCCCCGAAGTCAGAAAGTGTGCATTATGCTTGACGGTGAACATTCGAGGCATCCCAGTAGATTCATGCTTGATAGACACCGGTGCCTCCTTAAATATCATACCTCCTAAGACATTAAACTGCTGCGGCATTTCAGAAACAGAGATACAGCCTTCTCACATCACTGTGACGGCATTTGATAATATGAAACGACCCGCGCATGGCACCATTCTCCTTGATGTCGAGCTCGGTCCCAAGACAGTCGCAGTTGACTTCCATGTGCTGGAGATGGATCCTACCTACCGGGTCATTTTGGGCCGTCCTTATCTCGAAGCATTAGAGGCAGTGGCATCTACTAATCACCAGTGTATCAAGTTCCCTCACAAAAGGCAGGTTGTAAAGGTGACCAGTTATGTGATAATGACGCCAACTACCGGATTACCAAACCAACCAGTCTTCACATTAATAGAACCACGAAAGAAAAAATGGCAGCCAAAGCAAAAGAGGAAGAACACAGAAGAGCCAATAGGGTGGAACATTATGAGAATTCTGGGGTATCATGAAGGCCAAGGGTAGGGTAAGTTTTTGCAAGGCATCACAGAGCCCATCAGCCCCGCCAATCGACTTACTAAAGCCGGCCTGGGATATGATGGGACAATCCAGAATGGCAAAAGGCCCGGACAACAGTCAGTGACAGAAGGTCTTGCAAAATACTTTCTAAAAGGGGAAGTGATCCAGATTAAAGAAGAGGAGCCGGGCTATCTCAACGACATCAACAATCGTCTACGGAAAAGGCAGAGGATCGACGAAGGTGAGGATGAATTGTTCTTACCTTTACCGTTATTATTTCTGGTCGAGGAAGAAGAATCAAGGAAAAAACCACTTAAGTCACCATGGATCAGTAGGTGCCCCGACAGTCGGATTTGCCATTCCTCCCTGATCATTCCGCGAGGACCTTTCCTCAACCTCTCATTCTCTGGGGCTAAGCCCCTCTTTCAATTTAGTCTCTCCCATGGGCTCCCAATGACCTTCTATGGCAGGCCCTTCACGGCCCATGCAAGGAATATACCACCTCCGTTCCACACAACCATCACCATCGGGCCTGAGAGCCCTCTCCATTCTACGTTGTTCGAGGCTTTTGCCTCTTTGGCCGTCGAGCCAGTCCAATCCCGGGTCGAACCAGATGACCCACCCGATCTACTAGATTCCCCCCTCCTAAGGTCAACCGACTCATCTCCAACCAAGGAGGATCACGACCCCATCCAAAATCTTTCTCAAACCTTCACATTCATTTCCCTTCGTGATGAAAAAGGTGCCATGACCCATCTCGTACATATGGTTGGTACCGCCAAAAAAAAAAATCCTTTTCACAACTCGCATTTCGGTCGAAGAAACATCCATCTTTGCCCCCGAGGACTTTCTGACCTCGGGGACCAAGTCTTTAAGTGAGTTGCTCTGTCCTTCACCCCCTATAGATATTATTTCTCCCAATCTCCCCTCTTCATCATCTCATTCATTTCCCCTAGGGTTAGTGTCCAAGAGAGTCCAGGCTAAGGGTAAGAGGGTACCGAATCGGTATTTATATCAACTGGCTGGCAAGAGCTTAGAATGTGCGAAATTGCCAGGTTTTTGGGATAACAGTATTCAGCTGGATGAAGTCTTCTATGAGGACAAAGAAAACGTGGATCAATCTTTGGGAGTGTATGAAGTCGGTTCAGAAAAGGACGTTGATACAGACGAGGAAGAGGATGTAGCAGATGCCTATGCTTCAAGCTTAAGGAGGTTTGAAGAACCCCTAGCTTCTGCTGATGAGCCTACGAAAGAACTTAATCTTGGGACGTTGGATGATCCAAAAGTTGTTCTCATCAGTGCTAGCTTATCTCCATCCCAAGAATCAGATTTGATAGGGATTTGCAGGAATACCGTGATACATTTGCATGGACTTATCAGGATATGCCGGGACTAGACAGTTCACTGGTCGAACATCGTTTGACACTTAAGGACGGGGCCGTCCCGGTAAAACAAAAGCTTAGAAGATTTCACCCAGAAGTGGCCCTAAAAATGAAAGAAGAGGTCGATAAATTGCATCAAGCCAAATTCATTAGGGTCGTCCTTTATCCTCATTGGGTGGCCAACATTGTCCCGGTCATGAAGAAAGATGGCAAAGTCCGCATCTGCATTGATTTTAGAGATTTAAACAAAGCTTGCCCTAAGGATGATTTTCCTCTCCCTCACGTCGATGTGCTTGTTGATAATACAGCCGGTTTTGAAACCCTCTCATTCATGGATGGATATTCTGGGTATAATCAAATTCGGCTAGCAGAAGAGGATCAGGAGAAAACATCGTTCACTACACCTTGGGGAACGTATTGCTATGTCGTCATGCCTTTCGGACTAAAGAACGCAGGAGCTACTTACCAGAGGGCAATGATGGCGATTTTTCATGATATGATGCATCAATGTGTAGAGGTGTACGTGGACGATTTAGTGGTCAAATCCCGAACCCGAGATGAACATGCTGAGGTTTTAAGAAAGGTCTTGCAGAGAGCTCGAGAGTTCAAGCTAAAGATGAACCCAAAGAAATGCGTGTTTGGCGTAGCATCCGGCAAGTTATTGGGTTTCATTGTTAGTAAAAGGGGAATTGAGATCGACCCCAATAAAGCCAAGGCTATCATTGATATGCCCCCACCAAAGAATTTGAAAGAACTTAGGGGGTTGATTGGAAGATTGCAATTTGTCCGCCGGTTTATCTAGCAGCATTCTCAAAGGTGTAAGCCTTTTTATGAATTAACCAGGGCAAAAATAGAATTTAAATGGGATCAGAAATGCCAGGAGGCTTTTGACGGTTTGAAGAAATACCTTTCTAGCCCTCCTGTACTCCAACCCCCGAATCCAGGCAAGCCTTTGATTTTGTACATCTCGGTTATAAATGAATCCTTGGGTGCCGTGTTAGCACAAATAGACGAGGAAGGGAAAGAACGGGCTGCTTACTATCTTTCTAAAATCTTTGACCCTTGTGAGATGAATTACACCGCCATGGAGAAGACCTGTGCCTCTCTAGTTTGGGTGGTACAAAAACTCAGGCACTATTTTCTCGCTCATGAGGTCAATCTCATCGCCCGGATGAATCCTATCAAATTCCTCCTCGAGAAATCTGTCCTCACTGACCGACTTGCCAGATGGCAAAGTTTTCTCTC
The DNA here is from genome assembly GCA_036172225.1 of Cryptocoryne crispatula var. balansae. Lineage (NCBI taxonomy): Eukaryota > Viridiplantae > Streptophyta > Magnoliopsida > Alismatales > Araceae > Cryptocoryne > Cryptocoryne crispatula. Next base: position 22,615,059 of record CM069920.1, read on the forward strand.
CCAATTTGACATCACTTACATCCAACAGAAATCAATCCGAGGGTATGCCATTGCCGAACACCTGGCTCACCATCCCATCCCTAACTTTGACCCGGTCCAGTCTGAATTACCCGATGAAGGACTCTTGTCACTCCATCATTCTGAATTATGGACCCTTTATTTTGATGGTGCTTTAAATTCCCAAGGAAGAGGAATCGGAGTTGCCCTTTTATCCCCAGAAAGAGTCATTATTCCTCAAGCTTTCCAACTCTGCTTTCCCGCCACCAACAACATTGCTGAATACGAGGCCCTCTTAGCTGGATTAGAGGATGCTCGCTTCCACGGAGCCACCAAGTTAAGAATTATAGGCGACAACCAACTGATTCTTCGGCAAGTGCTCTCCAGATATCGAACATCTCATCCTGGACTCAAGCCGTATCAAGAACTCACTTCTTCTTACATCAAGCTCTTCACTAAATTCGAATTTGTCCATATCCCTCGTGCTCAGAATATCCTTGCTAATTCTCTAGCATCATTGGCATCCTCTTTATCAATCCCGCTAGGTGTGTCTGATAGGACCATTTCTGTCCGGCGAAAGATGATACCTGCTATTAAGGATGCTCGATTTCTCGATATCCAAGAGAAGTTCGCAAGGAAGGAATTGCTTGAGCAAAAGGAGGAATTGTCAATCATTGAGGTTGAAGAGTTAAATGAAGAAGAAGAAAGGCCATGGTACCATGAGATTGCTCAATATTGCCAGAATCAGACCTACCCGCCCGAGCTCACGGCCGACGAAAGAAAAGCCGTCAGAAGGATTTCCCAGAAATATCTAGTGCTGGGCGGAACACTCTTTAAAAGAAGCATGATGGGGATTCTGTTGCGTTGTGTAGATGAAAAAGAAGCTGAAATAGTGCTTGAAGAAGCTCACTCAGGGGTGTGTGGGGGCCACGTTAGTGCCCAAGCCCTTGCCAAAAAGATCATTCGGCAGGGGTATTACTGGCCCACATTGGAAGAAGACTGCTCAATCTTTGTTCGGCACTGCCACCAATGTCAACTCCATGCCGACAAAATCCACTCTCCGGCATCTTCTCTCCTCCTATCCACGCCCCATGGCCTTTCGCTATGTGGGCTTTTGATATCATCGGTCCCCAACTCAACGAAAAAACCAAGTTTTTTATTCTCACCGCAACGGAGTACTTCACCAAGTGGGCCGAAGCAGAAGCTTACACGGAGATCAAGGCATCAACGGTGTGCACATTCATCAGGCGCAACATCTTGTCCAGATTCGGAATCCCCGGCGACATAGTCACCGACAATGGGCCTCAGTTTGTCTCTCAGGAGCTGCAAGACCTTTGCAACAGGTATCGCATAAAGTTGCATCATTCATCCCCATATTACCCGCAAGGCAATGGTCAAGCAGAAGCCACTAACAAAACCCTGATAAAAATCATTAAGAAAACATGCGAGTCCAGCAAGTTCGCGGATTGGCCAGATAAGTTGATCGATGCTCTATGGGCCTACCGCACTTCGGTCCGAACTCCAACGGGCCAGACTCCTTATGCCTTGGCATACGGAATGGAGGCAGTAGTCCCATATGAAGTACTTGTTCCCTCCCTCCGAGTTCAGATCGATCGAGACATCCCTACGGATGATCGGCAGGAATCTCTCCTGGCCCAGCTCGAACTCTTGGACGAAAGGAGGTTGGCCGCCGCCGAACATGCCCGGACTATCAGAATAGGCTTAAAAGGTTTTATCAGAAAAGGGTGGTTGAGAGAAAATTTGAAATCGGTGAGGTTGTGCTTAAAAGAATTTTCGTAAAGCCGGGCGGTCCCCGCTCAAAGCTTCAACCAAACTGGGAGGGACCCTTTGTAATATCAGAAACTTATCCTGGCAATTCTTATAAGCTAGTTAACGCAGATGGAGACGAATTAACTCACCCTTGGAATGGACTCTACCTTAAGAAATATTTCCCCTAAAAATGACAAAAAAGATGTAAAACACTCAAAATTGTGGAAGAAGTCCATTCTCACCCGTCCTTGCTTGCTATTAGGCTCACCCGTTCAAGTGAAAGTTAAGGATAAGCATCACACTATGCACATCGCACGCCTAGGCTCCGGGATTCGACGGTCAAAGCCAGAAAAGAAAAACCAGGTGGCGCTAGGCAAAGAAGATCAACCATGCCCTATTCTTCTCTCGTTTCGGCCCAAGGAAAGATTCGAGGGATTTCAGGCGAGGAATACCGAAAATGTCCACCATCTGGGAAGAGTGGAAAATCCTAGAGGGTCTGACTTCTTAAAAGAAAAGGCACCAAAAGATGGGCAATGAACCCCTCAGGTCAACCGAAAAAACGTACATAGACCTGTCCGAATGAGTGCCTAGAATAGCCCCAAGAAAAGGAAAGTCTCCAAGAGATGGGCAATGAACCCCTCAGGCAAAAATGACATGTCCGAATGTGGGCCACAAAAATGGGCAAGAAGGAATGACCCAAAAGGATTTAAACTTGGCAGATGGGCATCAGTACGGGAACCCGCTTGATATCCTTTGAGTTTGGCCAAAGGCTTATCTTAATTTCTTCCTTCTTCGACCAACCTGGGTAGGGTTGATCAACCGAGCCCAAGCAGGACCCTGGTTTATTGAAGGCAGAAAGCCTAAGAATCCCGGAAGAAGGCACATCACCTACACGTGGCACTTATCCTTAGCTACTACATGTACTGTGGAAGGGGAACCCAGTTGCAAGCAGGGCAAATGGTGAGGGCATCTACTCCATACACGAACCAAAAAAATGAATATATCCAAAATCCAAACAAATCTAGAAATTTCAAAAGAACAAAAAATCTGCAAAATTTTCAAAACCTCCTACAAATTTGAATATCTGAAACCCCCAAAAAAATCCATAAAATTCAAAATCCAAAAAAATAGAAAAAAATCCCCAAAACTAAAAGAGTTAGTGCTTGTAAATTGATCGCATGTCTAGTTGCATTCATGTTTAATTTTTTGTCATGCACGTTTCGTTTCTGCATCACATAGTCATGTTTCTTATTTGCCTAGTTAAGAAGGCTAACGCCTCTTGACATCTTGCAAGAGGCTAAGCCTAAACGAAATCTAACCACTCTTCTATTCAGTAAGACAGGCAACAGGTACAAAGATGGGAAAAGAGGAGAAATGGATGGCCAAAAATAAACCCACTATAAGCTCAAAATGTACAAGTGTATCATGTGGCAGAGGGGGCCGGCACATCAGAATCACCGCCTCCCTCCGCCGCCGGCTCCTGAGGAGCTGGCTCTGCTACAGGAGGGGGAAGGGGAGTCCTCTCGCCGCCCGCTCGAGAAGTGGTACCCGACCGGCTCGGGCCGTGAAGCGTCGTCCGCCGAGAGTCGGTCCGGTATGACCGACCCTGTGACCGGGAGCGGGCCAGCTCCAGCAGCTCCGTCGCCCGCCGCGACTCCAGTGCCCGCATCTCCTCCAGATGCTGGACCCACAGCCGGAGGATCTGCTCACTCTCGGGGAGGGCCCGGGCCCTCAACTGCTCCAGCCGCAAGGTCAAACAAAGATCAGCAACGACCAGCAAGGGAAGAAACAAGACTGGAACAAACTCAAGAAACTCACCTCCGTCAGAAGGGCGAAATCGGCCGGAGGAGGTCGACTCTCCAAATCGGCCACCTGGGCCTGAAGTCGAGTGACCTGCAGAGAACGGGATTAGATACCACAACGAAGCACAATGAAGCAAAGCAGGGAGCATACCTGATCCCGGAGGGCTCGCTCCGTCTCCTCGGCAGCTCCTCGGGCACCATCTAGCTCGGCCACTCAGGCCCGTAGCTCTCGAACCTGCACGAAACAAGGGTTAGAGCAGTACAACTAAACAGTAAAAGGAAGAAAAGCAGAGACTCACCTCCTCGCGGAGTAGGGTCTCCGCCTCTGATGGTCCCTCTACCAGGACCTCCACTGCCGGCTCTGCCACCGACGGAACCTCCACCTCCGGCTCTACTGCCGCCGGGAAGTACGCTGTCGGCTCCACCGTCGCCGGACTCCCTACTGCCGGCTCGGAAGCCACCGGCTCCTCCTCCTGCTCGGGAGAACCACGAGTGGATGGCTCCCCCTCCTCCATAGAGGGCGCCCCCTGAAAAGTGCGGCAACGTCTGCGCACTCGCGGGGGCCGCCAAATGCCACGCGGCCCCACCTCCCCCTGTGATCTCGGAGATGGAGCCATGCCATGCTGAAGAAAAAGACAATGTGAAGACGAGGAAAGAGTCATCACAAGCGAATGATCAGGAAAAGACCGTACCTGAGCGAGCTGGGCCTCCAGCTCCCGAATCCTGTCATCCCGCTCCGTGATCTGGTCGCGAAGACGGGTGAGCTCTGTCTGGGTCGCCTACAAGGAAGGGTTGGTCAGAGCAGAACAAGCAAATACAAGGATAATCAGAATGTGAAGCAACGTACCGTATCGGTCACTGCGAACAGGTGACCGTAAAACTCGGAGAACTGCCGTAGATACTCCGAGCAGTCGGTCGCCTGGGAAACCACCGGGGTGCCGCCCCGATCCCAGATCTCCAGGGCCAGCCGGCCCGACTCCCGCCAGTCCACCTTGTGGACCAGCCCACGAGTGCTTCTCCCCATCTTCGGGTAGGGAGGAAGGGTCACCCACTCCTGGTTGAACCCCAGTGACCGCATCGAGAGACGCTGCCACAGGGGCTCAATCTCGTTCAGGCAGATAAGGTAGGTGTCCCTATCAAACACTGCCCGGGACTCCACTACCCAAGGCTGGGCAGTGTCATCCTCCAGGAGATAGGGCCTCCACACCACCTGCAAGGGAGGCAAACAAACGTCATAAAGCAACACTGGACAAGCTAAAGGACCAAAGAAGCAAAAGAAAAAACACTTACCTGGTCGTGGGGAAGGTGGAGCAGGGCCTTCCGCAGGCTCTCCACCTGGTACTGGTGGGGAGACGCGGATCGGTGTGCCACCCACTGCCGGAGAAGCGGGTAGCGGACTGGACCCGTCTGTCGCACCGCCCGCCGGAGGGGCAAGTGCAGGTAACTCTAGACCTAGACGTGGCAAAAGTGTCAGATACACAGGTATGAAATATGCAATTTATTTAATAGACTGTGTAAAAGTGATTACCTGGAGAAAAGGGGTGAAGCCGGCAACGCCGATGGGGCCCGACTCCATGGCAAGGGAGGAGAAGAGGTGCGCCAGCATGGCAGCATGCCAGGCATACTCGCCTACCCGTGAAAGGCGGGCGAGTAAAGGCAGGCACCTCAAGTGGATCCTATCACCCTTGCTGCCCAGCAAAAGCCGGGTAAGCAAGAACAACAGGAACCGACGGAGGTCCCTGTCTGCCTGCTCCGTGCCCTCCTCGCCACAGAGCTTCTCCTTCACCTCAGCGGTCAGGCGACCCCTGACCTCTGAGAGAAGGGCACCATCCTTGGGGACCGCTGCCGAGTGGAACCCCACCATCTGCCCGATGGCCTCCCGCTCCAGCATCCTCATGCCACCGGGGAGGGTCGGAATGTCAAGACCCAAGAGGTCCCGGCAAAAACCGGAGTAGTCCTCGTAGGTCTTGCCGGTCACCGGCCGGCCGTGTACGCGTAGGCCCGTAATACGGGCCACGTCCTCCAAAGAAGGCACCATGTGCCCCCAGGGGAAGATGAAGGAGCGGGAGACCGAGTCCCACCGCTCCCTCAGGGCCTGGATCAGGGAGAGGTCCTCCTAGATCGCAGTGCAGGAGAGGAGCAGACCGAAGCCCATGGCACTCAGTCTGCTCTTTTGGAACTCCTGTAGGCCCTCGTACACGCAAATGACCAACTCCCACGAGATGCGGGAGCGGAGCTTGCCCTGCATACAAAAAGTTTTTTTGTCAGTTTTATGAAAGTACAGGTGAATTGTCAAAAGCAAGGCAAGAAAAGGGACTTACCTCAAGGCGGGGGTGCGGCCGGGCCTCTGGCGCAACCAAAGGAACCTCCTCGGCTGGGAGAGGTGACTCCGGGGCCGGCGGGGGAGACCTCCGGCGTGCTCGGGAAGAGCGTGGTCGCCGCGCCATTTGCAAGGCAAGGCATCAACAGGTCAGTATCATGTAGGAATGAACTGAAATCAGAAAAAAAAACCAGTTTCCGGAAATAGCAGGCGCTCCCCCTTCAGAGCGCTTGCGCTGACGTCCTGAAGTCAGAGCGCTAGCTTAACGTTCCAGCTTCGCGACGCTACCGAAAGCGCCGCGAAGAAAGAGCGCTTAAATAGCGCTCTGCCTTCGTGACGCCAGGCTCCCGGCGTCGCCGCTTCGCGACGCCGGGTTAGCCAGATTCGACTGACTTCGACGTCCTCGAATCCGGTCGAAAATTTCTGGAAATCTCGGAAAACTCGTGCAAATGGAAAGTTTACAACCTATTCTACAACTTCCAAGAAGGAATCAACTAACCTGGATGTACGTGGAAGACGCACAAAGCCCCGGAAGATGTGACTTTTTTTAACTGGAACTGAAAATGCTCGCGTGAAAATGAAGTTACTACAGTAACTCTGTATATATAGTGAAGGTAAAATTTTTTGAAAAATTCCAAAAAAATCTGGAAAAATCTCCATAATTCCCTAAAAATTACAAAAGTCACAAAACCACCAACCTCGAGAATTTCCCGTCAACAAATGGGTCGAAAATCGAGGGGAATGTGAAGGGTCACTGAAAAGCCCGGTAGTCCGGATCCGGGACGCCTGGCGTCGTCATATCGCGACGCCAGGCGGCCTGTTACCGGAGCACCTGGAAATTCAGTAGCCAAAATCCTTGTTTTAACATTTCTTGCCTTTTGTTAGCCAAATGTCATAACATTTTCTACTCGATTCACGATATCATAACTACACATATCCATGCACATGCACTCTTTTGAAAAATTCTAACAATTTTGCAGAAAAAGCAAGTTTGATACAAACAGCCACACCCGGCCTGAAAGTACAACAGCATAACGGCCGCGCAGGGCCTATAAATACAACGACTAACATAAATGGCCACGCAGGGCCCGGAAGTACAATAACATAATTTGGCAACACACGGCCCAGAAGAGGCTGCACGTCAGGACCGATCACTGAAGAAGGGCCCGCAGCCTAGCAGAGTAACGTGCCACTCGATCGCCGTCCTCCTGCACCGCCTCGCCCACTCGGAAAGTCCTGCAGGCCCTCCAGAGCTCGATGATGCTGCGACACTCCTCCGCGTAATCAGGGGTACCAAAATGGCGATCCTTGATTGCGGGGAGGTGAGAAAGACAGGGCACCCTGGACCGAGGGACACTGATCTGTGGAAAGCAGCGGTGTGGGTTGTACAAAACAAATGATGAACTGGTGATCAGCCTCAGGTCCACACCAGGAGAGTGGCAGACTCGAACCTCTTTCCCTAATCCCTACCATGGGAGGAGGAGGGCACAGAAAGGCAGAAAGGTCATTGGCCAGAAAATATGCATGCCAATCTCGGCGGGTCTTCACCGATGGACAAGTATTCACAACCCTCTCCTCCATGCCCAAGACATGGGTAATGGTGTGAAGAGGGCTATGAAGGAAATAACGGGAAGAAGACACGCGATGATCAGTCACGCTGAACTTAAAATGCCAGTCGGCCCATGATGTTAAAAGAAGAAGACTGCCATGCATAGGTCGGCCAATGCAGGCCGAGGATAGGCCATCATACAAGAAACCGAGGACGGAGGTGATAATCCTCTCCCTCCGCCAAACACCCCGGATACTAGATAGGCACCCGGGGTGGATCCAGCCGTCCTCGGCCGGAAAAAGAAAAGCAGAGACAAGGAGGGTGGCAGCCCCTTTCATGCCGGGGAGGAGGTCAACATCACTACCCGCCCCTTCTATGGCACCAATGGTCCATTTCAGGAGGCCCTCTACACTAATCCTATCCCCCAGGATGATTTGACGGGCTGAAGTAGGACTCATGAATTCCTCGAGGAATTCCTGAGAAGACAAGAGATCAGAGGGGACAAAAGTGAAGAGTTCTTGCCGGATAGGGACTGCTTGAAGACCGAGGAGGATCTCTGCCTCCTCCAAGAGAATAGTGCACTCATAGGTGCCCATGATGAAGGTGTTGGTCTCAGGGTGCCAACACTCTACTAAGGCGGCAAGGAGGGAGAAATCCCAGTGGTATTTCAATATGTTGCGGGCATGGGTGAGGAGGCCCAGGAGGCCCCACTCGCGAAGGAAGGCACGGTTGTGATAAAAAAGGCAAACAATGAGGCGGTCCATCCAGCTGAACAGACCACGGCAGCGCGCACCCGGGAATGGAGGAGGCTCCTGCACAGAACAAGTTTGGACAGAATCAGAAACTGTCATCGAAAATAGCGACGCTTGGCGTCTTGAAGACAGAGCGCTTGGATGAATCCGACAGAAAACCAGAAAAGGGCAGAAATGGAAGGAAGAACCGGCCAAAGAGAGGGTCCACAAGGAAGCAAAATGATATAAACGAACTTTCAAATGCCAAATGGAGGCAGAAACTTACCACTCCCGCCGAGACTCGGTTCCGAATGTGCCCTGGAATGCCTGAGAACCGCCTCGCCTTCAATGGAGTATCGGGTCGATGAGGGAACTCCATGGCAGCAGTGGCAAGCAGGAAATGAGAGAGGAATGGAGCAAGGGGCGGCCCAAGGAGAGTAGAGAAGGTTCCCCCCCCCTTGGGCGACCTAGGGCACATATAGGGGCGGGGAAGAGAGAGGGGGAGCTCCCCATTACCCACGACGAGACGGGCGACAGGCCCTTGACGGAAAGCTGCGCAGGGTTTCAGGCGCTTTGGCAGAGGGACGCCTGGCGTCGCGTCGAAGGAGCGCTTTGAATAAATCCGGAAAAAGGAAGAAAAATAATTGAAAATGGTCAAAAATTGGTATTTTCTTGCATGTTAACTATAGTAGTATTTGAAATGTTGAAGACCACAAGTTCTGAAAACACCGGGCCCGAGAACCCCTCTAACAAAATCAAGGACGGAATGGTTGTTCAATGAACTTGCGGATAAGCCAAAATCACGAGTTATGGGGACGACGGTTCCTGATCAGTGTCCTGACCCATCACTCACGATCTATATCTTCAACTATCTTTCTTAATATTAATTTTTATTTCTTTCTTTCACCCAGCATACATCTGCATGCATCATCTGCATTTGGCTATCATCGTTGTGGTTGTCTTCGTGAAGAGTCGTTTTCTCTGACAGGGCAAACAAGTGTTTCTATTGAGATGAGAGGTTATTCCACTCCGAGCTAAATCAGGTTCCCGCAAGGACCCGGATGAATCCTAAAGACTTAATCCCAGTTGGTTGGAGGTTCTTTTAACTTTAAGATCAACTTCTGTTCAGCCCTTCTTGGTACAAGCACACCACAAAGCTGGGCCGCTAACCAAGAGGAACTCACGAGCCGCGCTCGGAGGTTCCCCGCACGCAGGGAGCATGCTTTTATTTTCCTCTCTCGTGCCCACGGCACATCTCATCTCCAATCAACCACGGAAGCAGTCCGAAAGATACAAAAGGGAATTGCGGATCTTGAAAAAGCTCAATTCACCTGGTCAGGTTAGGAGTCGCGTATCTAAATCTACGCCTTGACGTCAGTTTTTCAGTTCGCCACCACTTCACTCCGCTTCATCTCACTACGGTCACTTCCGCTACACTCCGTGCCACTCCCTTGCAAAACCAACGTCAAGGCGAGGCAAGCTATAGATACGCGAATTTGGCCCGATTACATAAAGAACAATCTCATTTCTATAGATAACACTTGTTTTCTCCCGATCGGAGAGGTCGATTTGACATAAAGACAATCAAATTTCAGAAAATCTGGAGGCGTCCCGATGTCGCGACGCCTGGCGTCGCGACGTCAGAGCGCCTATAATTTCCCTGCTTTTTACCCTTTTGTCCGGCCGGACGGCATCGTACTCAGAGACGTACGAAAGTACAAGCGCTCCTCTGCCGGAGCACCTGCAATTCCACCCGTGACAGACGGCTTTTCAGACGGTCAGCGATGCATTGTCGAAATCGTACCGAGGGTCCAGGCGCTCCGCCGTCGGAGTACCTGGATTCCCGCCTGACAACTGTCACCGCAGGCTCCGCGTGCGCCGAATTTGCAGTCTGACAGCCGTAGGTCGTAGGTGCTCCCCTGTCAGAGCGCCAGGATTTCCGCTGACAACCGCCGCCTGACATGCAGGGTGGTAGGTGGCGACAGGTATGGTCGGACGTGCTGATCCGCCGACTTGTCGGCGGATTTACAGGCGCTCCCATGTCGAGACGCTAGGCTTCCTCATGACGGAGGGCCAGGGTCACTTTTGTGCATCTATAAAAGGAGACCCTTCTCCCACATTTAAGAGGTTCCAAGAGAGAGATTCCAAGGAGCTTAAAGAGGGATTCCCAGAGCCTTAACTTCCTAAGAGTTTTCTTGATCCTTCCAACATCCTCCCACCACCTTCCAAGCCCCATTAGAGTCTACCATTCCACTCCCAAGCCTTTCCATCCTCCATAACACCTCTTCCACTCCGCTCATTCAATACCACTCAGAAACCATTCAAGACCCCTGCCATCACGCCATTAAAAGCCATTGCAAACCATTACGAAGAGTACCAAGAAACCTCCAAAATAGGCTAGGAACCCGATCCCTCGTCATTGGAACCGGGAGAAGATTGTATTGAAGACTGCCGCAGAAGGACTTAAGCGCTCCTCCGACGCGACGCCAGGTGACCCGTGGCCAGAGCGCCTGCAATTTCCAAAAGCCAGAAGCACCGGGCTTCTCTACGATCTTCTTCCTTACCTTACCCTTTCCTTTATCGCTCATTTGGGTTACATTACGCATGTTGCATTAGTATGGCATAACGCATCTTAGTCTTAGGTCATTTAGATCCTCCCTTAAGAGGGGTTAGGAGTTAGTCCTAATCCGGTTCGTTCAACCCCTTTTGCCATTGCTCTTCTTTCTTACGAATAGTTACCGCTCCATATTTAGTTCTAATCGTTGTGCTTTCGTTCATACTTTCTTTTCAGGCAAGCGAGTTTCTCCAAGGCTATTCTTCCCCGGCCGGCCGAGGAAGGAGAAGATAGAACCCCCGCAATCTCCCCAGTTCATCGAGGTAACCGGTCATTCCCACTTTCTTTACCAGTTTATCTCTTTTACTTCTATCATCGGAGCCTCTCTGGCTCCTGGCGACCACACCATCTCTTCCTCTTTCGGTTTGTAGGTTAAGTTAGTATTGATAATGCCACCGGCTATCTGATCTTCTTTCCCCTCGATTCTCCTCACGACCCGGACCGGTCCTTCGATGCCCAAGTGACATCAAGGGTTGAGTAGTCCGGGGATCAAGGTGAGTGCGGAGAAGGAAAGAAGAGAAGCGGGCAATAGACTGGCTCGTTGGAATCATCCACGACCGCGTCTATGGCGTGATCAACATGAACCCACCCTATCAAAACTGTAAGGAAGGAGAAGCATACCACCCACACGCACATCTCTGTCTCTTCCCCACACCTCTTTTTCCCGGCGTCCACAGTGAACCGTGAAAACACGAAGCCTGCTCAATGACCAACCTTGAATGGTCCATATGTGAAGGTCTCGGGAGTCCCGCATGTGCTCCGTAACATTCGGGGTTTCCGACAAGTCATTTCGGTAGGCATTGGTCTATAATGGCTTTTCGTTACGACTTTTTGATATGTACTGACACGGCTATCCTGGAATACGTGTTAGGCCTTTCCGGTAATTTACCGGGTCTTTTTGCATCATCCAAGTCGATCCTAGCTGTATATTTCATCAACGGGGGCCATACGGCCGTTTCGGTCAATTTTACGGTTTCTCGGCTTTTTCGAGCTTCGGTTCAGTTTATCGGGTTAATCTCAGATTTTTCGATGATTTTAGGTTTTTTGACTGTACCATACTTGTTCGGACATCATTTTAAGTCATCCCGTGTTGACCTGAGATTCCTTGATCGAAACCATGCCCTTTCAGATCTCCGCCGCAATTTTCGGCTTTCCGCGAGAGGGTAAACCGGTAGAAAGCCTCATGCAAACATCTCGAGAGTCATGCCGGCTGGTTTACTAACTTGAAGAGGTGCGGTTGAAGGCCCTCTTTCCAATGCAATAAACGGGAGCTGAATCGGACATCCCGTTTGCAAGTTACAGCTCGCGGAACACGCGTGTAGGAGAGAGAGTGTAACGCTCCCCCACTTCCCTTGAAATGGTAGGGTGCGCCCTGAGCACCCTCATACTGGGGGCGCGCCTTGAGCGCCCTTAGTCTGGGGGCGTGCCCTGCGTGCCCCCGCTTCCTTTTAAACGCAGGGGCACAATCTGTTTTCGGAAACCAGAAACTACCCCCGATTAGCACCTTCTAAACTAGATTTTTGGAAAGGATTTCCCGTTTAAGATTGATTATTTTGACTGTGCCCCCGAGTCGGGGGCACATTCATCTTATCAAGTCAACTTTTAGCAATTTGGAAGATTCCGACGTTTTTTAGCAATAAAACGCATAACGCGCCCCCGCTCTCTTTGAAACAGGGGGCGCGCAGACCGTGTCCCCGGGTTGAGGGAGTGCCTTGTGCGCCCCCAGGTGGAGGGCGTGCCCTGCGTGCCCTCATCTCCTTTGAAATGCAGGGGCGCAGTCGGACCAGTTTCCATGTTTTGCACTGGTTTACATTCTCTATAAATTGAGGGCTATTCCCAATGACCCAAGGTTGAACCCCAATGCCTAGCTCGTCTTGAGGTCGTCCAAGCTCCCTCCCAAGGCCATCCCGATGTTCAAAGCCGATCCGACGTAGAGAGATCGATCCCGAAGCGAAGGAGAAGCCCAATTCGTAGGTTCTACATCAGCTGACTTCATCGGCTTTTGTAGAAAATTTGGGGTTTCTTCTGCTAAAGTCTTCAACATAAGAGTTGTTCCTCTCCTCGTTCTCTTTCAGTTGCAACTAGTGGCACTCGATTCCGTCTTGCCATCTGTTCGTGATGATTGCTGCAATGAGGGCGCGCATCCAGGTTCTAATTTTTTTACATCCGCCCACTTTCATATTTTTTACAGACTTCTACACAAGGATTTTGGAGAAGTCGTCAACAGAAGATATATTTATCTCCAAGTCCTCCATCCATAGAAACAAATGGCACTCGATTCTAACATCAGGGTCATCAGTAGAATTCTCTGCACCAAAGTCGCGCCAGGAGGGTGCAAGGCTACCCGAACTGGCTTATTTCAATCATCTCGGCTTCAACTCAAGACAATTCACTTCATAAGCTTCTTCAACCCAGTTCATTAAGTCTATTTACTATTTTTGAACATCTTTTAGTTTAGTTTGCATCATTTTTACATAACTAAAAATGTAAAAAAAGGGGTTAAGGCTCACCCCGAAACTGGTGAGTTCGATTTCAATTGCTAATTTCACATCTTCTTATTTCAGTTACTACACTTCACTCAAGTCTAATCCATTCTTTCACTTGTTTTCATTGTCTTTAAGTTGCACAGATCAATCAAGCTAGCACTGGTTGGACTCTTCTTCATCGGCCGGCCGAAGAAGAAGAAGGTTGAACCCACATATCATCTCCCGCGCTAAGGTACACACGGTCAACTTCTTTCTATTTTCATTACATAAAGCGGAGCCCGCAGCTCCTGGCGACCACTTTTTCAATCTTCTCATGCACTAAGTCATTTATTCCTCTCTCTCCTCCCATATGACCCAAACCATCTCCGGTGCTCGAGCGATGCCATGAGATGAAAGTTCGGGGATCAATGTGAGTGTGGGGTTGAGGTGAGGACTCTTTACCGCTTTCCGAGTGTTTTCCGATTCACTCACTTCCCCCTATTCCATCTTTCACCTTCTCTTGAGGTGCCGATCCGAAACCCATTTTTGGAGTGGACAGCTTTTTGGTGACCACGGTGGGACAACCAATGTCTTCAACCGTGCTAGCTTGATTGATCCATCCAACTAGTTGTTTTCCGATTTGGTTCCCGTGCGAACCGGCTTGTCCTTTACCTTTTTCATGTCAATTTACCTTTAAAACTTGCTGTTTACTCTTTCTTTAAGATTGTCCCCCATGTGGACTTGACTTGCTTGTCTTTAATTTCAACCCGGTTCCCGCGTGAACCACTCTTTTCTTCTTATAAACCGGTTCCCGCGTGAACCACCTTTCTTTTCCAACTCAGTTCTTGCGCGAACCAACTTATTTTCAAATCGGTCCCTGCATGGACCACCTTTTTGCAGCACCTTCAGATTGTCCCCACGTGGCCCTCTTTTCATTTTGTCACCTTTTACACCGGTTCCCGCATAAACCACCCCTTCCTTCATTAAAACCGGTTCCTACGTGAACCAACCCCCTTTTCCAAACCGGTTCCCACGTGAACCAACCCACTTTCAGATCGATCCCCACGTGGACCACCCCTTTACACCACTTTAGATTGGCCCCATGTGGCCTTCCTTTCCTTTTTCTAATCAAACAAACCGGTTCCCACGTGAACCACCTCTTTTCCTTCAAAAAACCGGTTCCCGCATGAACCACCTATCCTTCCAAAACCCGGCTCCTGCGTGAGCCACTTTATTTTCAAATCGGTCCCCCACGTAGACCACCCTTTTACCTTCATTCCAAATTTTTCCCCACTTGGACACTCCATCACAAGCCGGTTCCCGCGCGAACCACCTTTTAGTTACTAGTTGCTAGTTACTTGTTTTATTTTACTATTGCTTGTCTTGATTGCATTCACTTGCTTGATTTATTAGCTTTCATTCATTTCATGTTTGCATATTGATTGCTTCTTCTCCTCCTACCCTCTATTTTTATTTTTGCATTAGCTTTTGCATCGGGTACCGGACTTGCTCCGATCCGTAGGGCATTCAAGGCGGGGGCTCTCTCTCCCAACACACCATCACCCTCCAAACACCTTCTTGGTGGATTCTAACCTCTCTTCTGGGATATTCCTTCCTAGTTGATTTGGTGTTTTCCATCAAGACCTCTGTAAGTCCCCATCCATGGAGTATTCCTCTCCGCAAGATTGGGCCGGTTGTACATTTTCCCAAAACCCGAAGAACCCAAGTACCTACTCATGGTGATTGAGTGACAACCTCAAGTCTTAAAGATTGAAGCAATAGGAACCATACCCATTTGAGTGAACAATTGCTAACAATCAATCTAATCTAAGGTTTCAACCCAAAAATTGTCGAGTAGTCATTTTAAGAACTTATTTGCATAACTTGCTTGCTCACAACAATTGAAAACAACCAAAAAATTCTTCTTTCAAAACACCTAAAACAAAACAAAAAAAAATTCCTTTAATTTTTATGTTCAACTTGTTTTCCAAACAACCAAATTGAAACAAAAAAATCAAACAAAAACAAAGCATAATCAAACAAAAATTCTCTTTGCATTTACACTTTTCATTTGCTTTCTTTCAACCATTTTGTAAGAAAAATTGACAGGAAGCCCATGATTATAAGGTCCGGAAGACACGTCGGGATGTCGGACTACTACGGGCAAGAAGAGGAGTACGAGACGGCCACTACGAGCTACAACAACCCATGGTCCAACCAGAGGGCCATGTCAACGCCGTCAGGGAGCCTGAAATTCAAAATCCTACTCATCAACCTGCTTCACTTAGCGTGGAGCAACTCCTCTAGGGTCTATCTCTCCATCTAGACCCTGAATCATTTTCACTTGTGCAATCTTTGACAAAGGGCAAGATGCCCACCAATCAAGATCCGATCGAGGGAAATCAAGCCCCCTCACCACCTCAATCGGTAGTCAGGCCCCTGAACATTTCTTCTCCTGGGCAACCCTACCGTGTCTCCACTCACCCTGTTGTGGGGCATTCACATAATGCTATTCCAGCTCATGTTTCCAACCCACCTCTTCCAACCCATTCACCTAAATACTTTGCTCCGGCGGCTCAAGAATCCAGACTCACCCATGCATTTATGGACAAACTTAACCAGATGGATGAGCTCTTTGAAGAGCTGAGGCACCGCCTCGATTCTAAAGCCACCCCTGAGAATCCATACAAGCTATGAAGGCACGGTAGAATCAACCATGGCGACAACAACCACAAGCACAACAGCAACCGGCCTGGGCATAGTCCAAGAACCGCTCCTGGTACATGCACCCATACAAGCACCGACACCAGCACCCCCGAACCAACGACTTGGCCTCGTCCACTCCGTCATCGAGGAGTTAACCTACCACTCCCAGGGTTGGCAGGTTGAGGATCAAACTACCTCCATGCTCGCCAGACCAACCCCACCTACAAATCGCACCATACTCTCCATACCAAGAGCTACCCAAACACCACTGCCCTCACCAGCTATTAACCCCCCACGGCACCTAATCATTAGACTTCCACCAGCATCCCAACCAGCACCCAAACCATCACCCCAGCCTAACCTACCAACCACCATTAATCCTCCCCGATGTCTAATCATTAGACCGCCACCAACACCCCAAACTACACCTAACCTACCGGCCCCCACCACCCCTTGGCCTCTCATTATCCGACCATTGCCCAACCTACCAGTCACCACCACTCCGCGACCCTTAATCATCCGACCATCACTACCAACGCCCCAACCATCACCCAATATACCGGCCTCCACCACTCCACGACCCCTCATCATCCGATCCTCACCACCCCTACCTACCACGGGCCCATCAACATCCCAACCAACCCTATCATCACCACCATCACCACTCCCCCCTAACACGCTAGCGCCGGTACTTCGTAGCAGGAGGATGTTCCAAAGGGTCTTCCCCCAGGCTGGGATGCAACCACAGGAGCAAATAGAAGAGGAGGTGGTAGAAGAACCATTTCCCGGCATGGCATATGACCTATTGAAGCATCTGGACAAAATGCCTACACGGATTTCAATCCTAGAGTTGATAAAGAGGTCAAAGAACCATCAAGACATCCTACAACAATACTTGCAGCGGGCCATGGTCAATGAGGACCTCCCACCCGAGAAGATCATTACTGTCCTGGCCCCGAGGAGTGGACACTCGGCACTCACGTTCACACAGGAGGAGTTGGCACTGCCAGAGATCAGAAAGTACGCCTTGCGCGTTGCAGTAGTCATCAGAGGCTTGGAGATTAAGTCCTGCTTGATTGACACCGGAGCGTTTATAAATGTCATGCCGCCCGAAACTTTGCAACTTTGCGGCATCTCCGATGAGGAAATCGAGCCTTCTGCCATCACGGTGACAGCTTATGACAACTCTCGAAAGCTGGCACGAGGGGTGGTTACATTGGAAGTAGGGCTCGGGCCGTGTGCTGTCACCGTCGAGTTTCATGTTTTAGAACTGGACCCCACATTTAAAGCTATTTTGGGATGCCCATATCTTGAGGCAATAGGAGTTGTTGCCTCCACTAATCATCAATGTCTGAAATTCCCATACAAGGGCTAGGTGATTAAAGTAACCAACATCCCCATTTTAAATGACATGGATGACCCCTTCTCTGCACTGCCAGTATCAAAACTTGTCCAACCATTATTTTCAATTACAGAGCTACCCGAGGTCATGATGTTGACGACGCCTGCAGATACAGTTGTGTGGCGGATGATGAAAGGGATGGGCTATTAGCCAGGAAAAGGGCTAGGAAATGAATTGCAGGGAGTTGTGCACCCCATTGAAGCTGTACAAAGACCGAGAAGACACGGACTTGGCTATGAGCCCAGTTTCACTCTGAGGATGGTCTACCAGCCAAAAAATGCCATGGGACTCCAAAGATTCTTCATCAAATGGGAGACCATAATGATGGCCGGGGACAAAGAAGAAGAATCAACCAAGATAAGGAAAGCACCAGAGCAAGAGGAGGAAGTGGACAACCTAAGTACATCTCTAGCTCAGTTGTTTATAGAGGAGGAAGAATCGTTCAAGGGCAGATCCTTTTCTAAACAACTCATCCATTCCAGCAAAGCTCCAATCAACATCCCGCGTGAGCTGTATCCTACGGTCACGTACTTCAAACTCCTCACGCTCTCCCTCCTAGATACACTTGATGGGCTTTTCAGCCTAATTTCTAACTCTGGGCCGGCTTGGCCACCTGAACGAATCACTAGGCCTGAGAGCCCATTCAAATTCTCTTACCCCACTGGGCTTCGATGCCCATTTCAATTCAACAACATTGGGCCCGCGCGCCCACCAACCGGGTCCACGTGCCCTTTAGATTTCTTTTCTAGCTTTGGGCTCACGTGCCCACCAATCGGTCCCACGTGCCCTTTAGATTTCTTTTCTAGCTTTGGGCCCACGTGCCCCTTGGATCTTTTTACTAGCTTTGGGCCTATGTTCCCGTTTCTTGTCATTGTGCGGCCCGCGAGCCCATTTTTCTCATGTTTATTTAAACTTTTTGTTTCTGCTCGAGCCCCACCGGCTCATTCTCTTTCTGTTATTGAAAATACCCAAAATGCCAAAAAAAACTCGTTGGGGAGACGTCTCTGCTTGTCTTGGAGGGTACTCCCAACTAGGGGCACCTCTTCTCCCACTCATTGATCGATCTGCTCGATCCTTCACCCATTGTAGATACCGCTTTTATAATTTCGTCTTCTTTAGGAGTAGTTAGGTTAGGAAAAAAGAAAATCCGAGGTAAGCACGTTCCAGAGAGATCTCCGGCAGTAGCTCAAAAATGCAAGGAATGTGCAAGGCTGCCAAGGTTTTTGGAAAATGCTATCCAGCTTGATGAAATCTAATATGAGGATGAATTCAATGTAGATCATACACTGGGGATTTATAAGGTTTTATCAGAAAAGGATCCTGATTTCGAGGATGGAATTGAGGACTTGGCTGATGCGTATGCATCTGGAATTAAAATATTTGAAGAACCATCAGCCATGGTGGATGAACCGACAAAAGAATTAAATCTTGGAACACCAGAAGATCCCAAGATAATCCTCCTAAGTGCAAACCTCACTCCCACTGAGGAACAAAACTTAATTGAAATCTTGGAAGAATATAAGGACACATTCGCATGGACATACGAAGACATGCTGGGGTTAGACAACTCGTTGATTGAACATCATCTAACTTTGAAACCTGAAGCTACCCCAGTCAAACAAAATTTAAGGAGATTCCACCCTGATATTGCGCTTAAGATGAAAGAAGAGGTCGACAAGTTACATCAAGCAAGATTCTTTAAGGTTGTCCTATATCCGCAATGGGTGGCAAACATAGTCTCAGTCATGAAGAAGGATGGTCGAGTTCAGATCCGCATAGACTTCAGGGACTTGAATCGAGTGTGTCCTAAAGATGACTTTCCTCTACCTCATATTGATGTACTAGTTGATAACACTGCTGGATTCGAGATGCTATCTTTCATGGATGGCTATTCCGGGTATAATCAGATCCAGTTAGCCGAAGAGGACCAAGAGAAGACCTCGTTCACTACACCTTAGGGAACCTATTGCTATGTCGTCATGCCCTTTGGATTAAATAATGCTGGTGCTACATATCAGAGGGCCATGATGGCTATCTTTCACGACATAATGCATACCCTTGTAGAGGTGTACGTGGACGACCTGGTTGTTAAATCCAAGTTGATAAGCATGGGACATTAAGAATGACCCACGTAGCCTTGCATTGTTATGATCTCGATGAGCTAATGTTAGATTGGGTGAGTTTGTTGTGTTTCCCACAAGGCTCATTCAGCAAGGGATTGGTGATCGTGGCCAAGGCTTAAAGCCGAACCTTGGGGTGGACCATTGGCATGGCCTTGTTGTGTTTCCCACAAGGGCTGTGTTGAGAATCCATACCCATAATGTAACAAGCGGATTTAACCTAACTAGAGTATATGATTTGTTATGTTTCCCACAAGGTCATGACTCTAGAGGCTAAATGACTAAGAGTTGAAAGAGTTACAATTGGCAAAAGTTGCCTACCTATTAATTATGGGATGACTTGTTGTGTTTTCCACAAGGTTGTCACCATAAGATTAATAGATTCTTAGTCCCCATTAGGATATCATCGTGTTATCCCGTCTTTGCATAATGAGGGTTATGCAAATTCGTCGAAATTAGTGGGAGCATAAATTAGGATAAATGACCATATCTTAATTTACATTGATTATATGCAATATTTTTCAAGTTGAATCATATCTCCGTTGTAGAATTAAATTCTTAACCACTAGTTATCTTGCATACTTGAAGTCCTTAGGCTCATTTATATTAACTTCCTTGACTGGTTTAGAATCATGAGAAGTGTTCTCATGGTTGACTATGTAACTAACCTACTTGGGAAGTGGATGCGTACTAATCATCTAATGTAGTAAGAGAAGATGAGATCTTCATCTCATTAGAAAGATGTATTGTTTGCCTTACACTAAATGTTATTCTTTATATAAAGTCTAGAGGCAACATGGACAGATTGATATGAGATCAAGATTAAAATAACAATACATCTTCAATACTTCTTGTTGGTAAAACCAAAAAACCAATGAAAAGAAGTGAGATCATTAGATGAGAAAATGAAGGCATAGTTAATAGTCAAGAAGTTGGTCAAGAATATTAAGCTCAAATAAGACATAGGATTGCTCTTCTACTATCATGATGATGATTGGTGGAAATGATGCTTAGTATATTGAATACATATTGCAAAGGAGGAGCTTGAGAAGCTTCTGGCATCTCAGTCATTGACTTACTTATCATACACAGATACACATCAAGTATAAGATACGATTTGTGTATATCATAGTATAAGATACTGAACATATGTCTTATGGTATTAGATACCAAATGTATATATCTTGTATGAGATATTAGATACACATATCTTCTATAAGATGTTATATATGCATCTCTTGGTACGAGATACTGGATATGCATTTTATATCTGCAAAGGTTACAGATAATGACAAGTGATTGCAAGCTTGATATATAAAGATTAACCTTCATATACAAATGGTGCAAGAGTTGTATCATTGGTAGTGAGAGGTACAAATCTTTAATTACCTTTTGGGGGTGTCCGTATCTTGAAGATTGTTGGTTTTATCCTTCTAAATGAACATTATCGATATTACCTGCTTGAATAAATATTGATTTATTTTGAGTTATGAAAATAATAATTGTTCTAAGATTATGAATGACAAAATGTTTGCTAGTGGGAGCTTAGTAAATAATTTACTCATATGAGATATGGAAGCTCTCACGGTATGTGTGAATGCTCTTCTTAAGAGAAAGGGGTTGATATATATTAATCTATTTCTTTAGCTTAATATAGACATAGTCATATCAATGAGAAAAGATATAAAGAGTTCTATATAGATGGAAACATGAAGATAAATGATTTTGAATCATTAACCAAATATGAGTCTTATCTCATTAAAAAATGACTAACTCTTCATTTACTGAAAATGGAGGGTGGACCAAGGAGTTATTAGAACTCGTACATTTGAATGTGTGTTGGTATGTGTCTATTAAGGCTAAAGATGGACATTCTTACTTCATCTTTAATAGATAATTTCTCTAGGCATAGATATGTGTGCTTGTGAAGTGCAAATATAAAGCTTTGAGAAATTATCTAAGGTTATAAATGAAGTAAAGAATACATGGAAAGAGTATTAGAGCTTTTTGATTAGATCAAGGAGTGAAATACTCAAATACTAGATTCACACATCATTTGAAGGATATTTTAACTTTGTCTTATTGGACATCTCCCTATAGCCGTTAGGTTACTTGAGTAGCAGGAACAAGGGTGATTGTGTTATGTGTGACATGACACAAGTATGACAATCTTTGCAAAATATTCCTTGTCCATTTAGGGCTAAGCACTTAATATAACCACTTTATATTGGTACCTTCTAAATTTATTATGATTATTCCATATATGATATGGAAAAAGGGGTTAACTCTTGATCTTAAGCTAGTTAAGATATCGGAATGTCCGACCATGATGAAGATGTATAACCCATAACAATTAGAATATAAGATAGGAAGTGTAAACTTGTGGGATATCTTAAGGAAACTAAAGGATATTTAAATATATCACTTTATGAGATAAAGGGTATGTGTTGCTCAGCTTACTGTATTTTTAGAGGAAGAGTTCCTTCTTGAGGAAAACAATAGGAGCAAGGAATTTTTGGAAGGGATTCTATACCCACAACCCAAAGACACTTCTATTGAGGTACTAATTGATAATAGCACACATCATAGGACTTCAATTGTGCTAATTCAACCTTGTAAATATGTGAGACATATATTTGATGGAAGAAGATAAGCACAATAAAGTAAGGATGTTGATCCAAAGAACTATGAAAGATAATATGAGATATTGATTTCAAAATAGGAGGAGACAATAAATTTTATAATAATATTTATCTATTTTAACCAAGTTTGGAACATGGTGGATACACCTGAGGGTAAAGTACTCATTAGGTGTAAATGAAAAGAAAAGATGGATAGGAGTGAATTTGAATTGAGAGACCTTCAAGGCATGGATAATTGAAAGGACTTCATCTAAGTTAAGGAGTTGACTATGATGATATCTTTTAACCATTGCCATAATTCAATCCATTTAGATTTTATTGGTGTACACTTTGACTATGAGATATGTCAATAAAGATGTTAATGTAATATTTCTCCAATGGTGAAATTTAAAGGGAGGTGTATATGATACAACCTCTATTGTATATAATACAACTTAAGGGATGTGAGTCTCAAAACATCCGAAGAAAGTGTACATGTTGTTAATGTCTATTCATAGATTAAAACAACATTCTCAACATTGGAATATAAGATTTGATAAGATTGAATCTTATGAGTTCATTTGGAATAAAGAAGAATCTTGTCTGTATAAAAATGCCAGTGGAAGTACTATTGCATTCTAGACATTTTATATTAATGGCATACTACTCATTATGAATGATGTAGGTATTATCATCAATGAAGCCTAACTATAAAATGAATCCTCCATAATTATTCTAGGAGAAGCTTCCTAAAAATTTAGGTCTATGGAGATAGATCTAAAAAGAGATGCTTGGCTTGACCCATTTGTTATACATAGTTAACATTGTCAAAGGGTTTGACATGAAAACTCTTATATAGGTGTCTTGCCTCTAAGATATGGAGTTTATCTCTTTTAAAAAGAGATATAATACATGAGTATAGTCTCTTATGCCGTAGTCATAGGGTCTATCATGTATACTATGTACATAGCCTAATGTGATGAATACTCTAAGTGTTTTGAGTAATCATCAGGCAAATCCAAGTGAGAATCAGTAGATAGTTAAGAAGTATATCCTTAAGTACTTGAAAAGTACCAAGGATGCATTTCGAGTATGGAGAATAGGACTATAAGTTTGAGTTAGACTTAAACTTCTAGCTACATATGGTTGGTAGCTAGGGTACATGTTTACCTAGATGGTGGTACAGTGAGCTTGAAAAGTTCCATGCTATAAACACTGTAGATTTTACAAATTATAATTGCTACCGATTGCTCATGAAGTAGTCTAGATGAAGGAGTTCGTCTTATATTAGGTAGTTATCTCTAATATCTCTGATAATGTACCATTATTTTGTGAAAATGATGAATCATTACTTTTATAGTGGAGCTTTTGTCTCATCAGAAGTTTAAACACTTCTGTGGCAATACTACTTGATCAGAGTGACTGCAACTCAAGGAGATATGATTAAAGATAGAGTATCTTAAACTTTAAACATTGCAGATCCACTAACTAAGGCCCTGACTCAAAGAGTGTTTGAGGGTCACCTTGGGCTGATGGAGATCAGACATATAGGTGATTGGCTTTAGTGCAAGTGGGAGATTCATAGAAATATATGCCCTGCAAGACAATCATATGTGATATGATTTTACATTTCTTGTAATATCTTATTTAGTATAAATGGCATAATCTTCATTACTTGCACTATCTAGATGCGTTTATCGTAATGAAGTCCTAGGTTGCATGCAATGATGATTGAATCATGATGAGATCATGATAATGAGATAAATTATCTAAAAGCATGTACTCTAAATATTCCTAGTCATAGGATCCTCAAGATGGGACATCAAGGATCCGGTAAAACTAGTGTATATGATATCTTCCCATATAATGAGAATGACCGATCTCATTGGTCATCAGTGCAGGGACACTGAGATATATGTACAGGTGCTTATTAGAGGAATGAGTTCACTGAACTTACCAGAATAGAATCCTTGAATGGTATCTTACCGAACTGTCGATCATGGTATTCTATAATCACAGTTGCACGATATTTGACCTGAGTCGCCAAAGATGTTTTGTGGGACGTACCATGTACTCTGACTATTGACTTATGAATCACTTAGTATTGTGGTCTTGTATAGTTAATAGATTGGGTATATGGGAAAGCCGGTGGAGGCAATTGAGTGAACAATAGGGGATCGTCCACTCTCGGTAGGAGAGAGAAAATGTCCTATGGATAGTACTCTAATGGGGTGTTTGGTTGCATGATAATAGAAGTTTTTATTTTAATTTTTAAAAATTGTAAGAAAACTTGTTAAAAGAGGTGTTTGGCAA
This sequence comes from Cryptocoryne crispatula var. balansae, assembly GCA_036172225.1. Classification (NCBI taxonomy): domain Eukaryota; kingdom Viridiplantae; phylum Streptophyta; class Magnoliopsida; order Alismatales; family Araceae; genus Cryptocoryne; species Cryptocoryne crispatula. The sequence continues at coordinate 22,639,469 of CM069920.1, forward strand.
CCATGACAATTTTATATTTTGAAAGTAATTTTCTTCTTAAACAAAAAAGAGGGTCTCACCTCTTTCTTTTTTCTTGTGGTCCCCCACTTTGTTTGGTCATGGATAGTTGTTACTTTTTTTGTTATCACATCTCTCCAAACATGATAATTTTATGTTATGAGTTGATTCACTTTTTATTTTAATATATTTTTTTATCATGAAAATGTACAAAAAATTATCATGCAACCAAACACCCCTAAATCCTTAGCCAAGGTAGATAGGATAATTAAAAAAGAGTTTTTCAATTGATCTAATTACAAGTACAAGATTCCATAGTGTCGGTATATTTAGGAGTTGACAGTCAATGTCATACTCCTATCTGAACGGAACATTGAATAGACGAAGATTTATATTCGTGTGGTAAACGATGATGGAAAGGCTCTTTGGAGAGGACTTCATCCCTGAAGCCGTTTGGCATCATAGGATGTGGCTTATACCATTCATGATTAGTAGGCCGTTAAATCTATTATGAGATAATATATTTAATTTAAAAAAAAGTTGTTCTTTTAATTAGACCTCAACCAAATGAGCTATTGGACCTAGTAGGTCACACACATAAGGGATAATCATAAGTTTGGAGGCAAGGTTGTAAATATAGAGAAAGGAGGAGTTTTGTGAAAAACTCCAAATTCTCTATATAATAGCAATTGAGGATGAGCCCCACAAGCCAAAACTGCAAAATTTGTCCCTACCTCTCTCCTTCACGTTTTCCCATGCTGGAGGCTGTCGAGAGTCAATGGGACTTCATCCGAGGTGAGTCGGAAGGTCAGACGCGAAGGAGAACCTGACTATGAAGGCAGCCTGCGTGGATATGACTGGAGACTGCACACTTGAGTGGCTGAATGAGTATAAGAATACTCGATTTTCCCCGATCTCTAGGGATTATTTGAATCCCACAAAGGTACGTGTTCAAAATCATTTCGAACATCGGTTTTGGCGACGTCGTTCAGTTCTGATCGAGACCAAAATAATGATATACGAAGAATCAAAAAAATTTTGCTACGCCAATCTAATTGGACCGATTCCCAACAGTTTGCGCCCCCTATGTATTGTCATATATATATATATATCTCAAATTGTAACAAAATACATGAACAATGGAAAAAGTGAATTTTCATATAATCACTATTAAATTACCTTACGCCCTGTTTGGTAACACTATTAGGTACCTCTATCACTATCAATTTTAAAATTGATATTGATAGGAACTATTAAGAGGTGTTTGGTCAATTGTATCAATTTTAAAATTTGTAGTACAAACAAAGCATATTATGTAATACAAGTGTCAACTTGTATTACTTTTGATATTGATACTCCAACATTTGAAAATATTAATATCAATATTGATATAGTTTCAAAAATGAAACTCTAACCAAACAGGGCATTAACTAGTGAAGTGATAAACACAAAACAAAATTCAAGTACACAGCCGACTGCTCTAGTTCAAGTTACTTATTTCAAAGAATTATGATCATGGTTTGCAATGATACAAACATAAATACCAAATGTCAATAAAAAATAGAAAACAGCCTTTGCGTAATGTTTGCGGTACAAAGAAAAAAAAATTCTAAGAATTTTTTATTTTTAAATACCTTTTTCAAATTAAACCATACTAAACATCTTTATCAAACAAAACCTAACCTAACTTCCCCTTTCACAATATTATTTTAATAATTTTTATTCATACATAAAAAAGTTTCGATCCTATGAGGAATTAGGCGGACAAGGCAAGGATGACGATAGTCGCTACATAAACGAAGTCATATTGCTCCATGAGATTTCTTTCTAACAGATACGCCCTCTGTTAATCGAAAAGAAACAAATTGTTACATACAGTTCATATTAAAATACCATGCTTAATTTTGGCATAACACCATCATCCATAGTTAAAACCAAGGTAAAATAGGATCAGATCGGATTAACCAATCCATCACAGGGGAGATAGGTGATGGACCCAAGATCGATCCAATTTTGGGCCAATCGAGTTTTTTTCCTTTTTGTTTTATTCTTTTTCTTATTTTTAACAAAGGTATTATTTAAAGAAAAACTTTTAACTTCTCTTGGTATTGAGACAATAATCAGAAAGCTGTTGGAATGCTGCATAGTTGGTCAAAAACTTGGCATTTGTGTGGAATACATGGAGGGCCCTCTAAACAACTACCATGAGTAGAAGATATTCTCATCTCAGAAGAATAAAATTACATTATACAGAGTACCTCTAGATTCGGAGGAATCTACCAAATATCATGATTCATCGCCGAAATTTGCGGCCTTCATATATCAACTCAAGCACCGGGGGAAAAGTGGACACATTCACAGATGATGTTTGACGCCCTCAACCGAGAGCTTGAAGGGATGAAGGGCAACACCGTTGACGGCATCCGAGACCCGACCCCATCTTCCAAGGCGTGGATCCTGATGAATAAAGCAGAAGGAACAGGATAAGTGCAAGTGGAGAACGCTGATATGAGATAAAAATAAAGAAATGAAAACTCTTGCAGCGAAAGGAATTGAAGAGCATCGTCTATACTATTCGGAAAAATCCTATCATCACATGGAGCAGAGAACGGGGCGCACATCACATCATTTAATGAAAATGCATGGTGGCAAAAACAATTTTTTGGGAAGAAAGTGTGAGTTAATGCTCGCATGGGCAAGAGGTCCATATCAGTAAACAGAATTGGAAATTATGAGAAAGAGTAATGAAATGTTAACTAGATTTATGTATGACCAATCTACAATACAAGTTATCTTTCTCATTAAATAATTGACAAAGACATATTAACAATCTAAGATATGTAGAAAAATGTATATACACAAGCGATAAAAGACAAGTACAACAACCACCAGCATAATCGAAGAGAAATCAATTGACTAGCAACAACGATATACAAGAAATCCGTACCTTCTTGTAATAGTTATGATTAAATCAACAAAAAATATATATAAGATAATATATCACGATATATGATGTCTGTAGATAATATATTGATATGTGAGACACGATGAGTATAGAAAACTACAACATTGGAGAGTTTTTAGGATAAGTACAACCAATATAATATATACATTCTAAATTTAATGGAAATCAAAAAAAAAGTAGGCAAAGTACCAGCCTAGGCGCTTTACAACTTAGAGCACCCGAAGTGGGCACTTCTTTACATCCTAATAAAGCTGACCTCCGCTCACTCGACAAAAAACCATTTTGGCACCTAGGCACCAGCTTTGACAACAACGGGTAGACCCCAAATAATTTAGAATTAAAGCTAGTGTTAAGTTGAGTTATATAAAGAAAAATTTATAATTTGTAAGCATCCCGTTCTTCATAAAGCTACAAGGGGAAAAGGAACACAAAATTGCAATGGCATACATAAGAAAAAGGTTGTATAAACCGGCTATAGGAACACGTCATAGGAACAATGCAGCTGGCATAATAAAATGGAACCATACAGCAATCTGATAGGGGCTGGAGTTCGTTTCTTACTAGTAGTATGAGCTGAAAAAGGATTAAGAGCGGGAAAGACAGTTAATAAGATAGTTATTAACAGAAAACGCCGAGACGCTTGCAGCAAGAGCAGGCACAACACAAGCCACTTTAATAGAAAGCAAACGGATTCATATTTAGCAAACGTAAGATTTCTTTTATTCCTCAGATTCCATGTGCCAGACGGATCAACAGCTCTTCATTTACAGCAACTATAATGACAAAAACCAAGAAAGCAAGTACCACAGGGCAGAACAGTCGGAAATGTGAGAGATGCAGTAATAATCTAAATACTAGATTTATGAATTTATCCACTCGGTGTCATCACAAGGCTTTGGAATGGACTAATGCACAACCAAGAGGCATGAGTATTGAGTACTATAACCGTGGGTTCTCTCCGCACATAAAAATGTAAAAAAAAAGTATTATTTAGTTTAAGCAGAAATGAATAAAGCACACCAATTCACATTGCATTTAGTTTTTTTAAGGTGATATATAACTGCAAGGTGAACTACATAGGGGTTATAAAGTTGGTAACTTCCAAGGGCTGTTTTCAAACAGTATCAAAAAAAAGGTTTACCGTGGTCATTCATCTTTGATTACTTAGAAAAGAGAGGTTAAAGGTTTACTGAGGCCATTCAGCTTTTATTACTTAGAAAGAGGTTGGAAACTTGGAATATACCATGAAAAAGTCAAGAATCGACAGATAATCTTATGACAAAATTGATGATTCATAAGAAGTGGCACAAGGCTAACAAGAAAAAAAGGGAAGTTTCGACAATACTAAGTTCAACATGTATATTTTTTCGAAGAATATCAAAATATGAAATTTAAGTAACCACGATCAAAGTTTAGACAATGGAATAACAGAGCAAATGAGTATATGCAGTTATGTACCCATCTAAAATAAACAGTTGTGGTAATAGCACAAACCTGCCCGACACCAGCAACAAGGAAGCGTCCAGATTTAGCAAATGCTAGTGAATTTACAAATCCAACCTGTTGACAGAAAAAAAAGGTTTCATCTCAAGTATTTCCCCCCAAGTGGCAATGCCAAAATTAATGAAGACAGCTTGCATAAAGATAATAGACCCAAAAAAACTATAAAACATACGCCATAAACCCATCTCAACCAACCCCCCCAAAAAAAAAACAAAAAGCAAGGATTTGAATAAATGCACGAGGCACAAAAAGAAAAAGTTCACGTGTTGACATCATCCTAGAAAAAATGCCCAATAGAAATCGCATGTGTAATCATTCTCTACATCTACATAGTACATAAATGTAACCTCAAAATTTTAAAATTTTAATATTCATGTTTCCTTTTCGAAAAAATAATTTTTTTATTAACTTTGACAACTATAAAAATAAGTAGCATTTCATATGAGTATTAGTTAATTTGTACATGGTATGTGCATTTAGGAACTTAAAAATAGGTTCCACCAAAGAAAGCAAAGTGGTGAGGAGTCGGCCTGGCTCAAACCTGACTCTGTCTAATTGGGTTGGATCCCTAGTTTTAATATTAAAAAATACAAAAATTTCAGCAAACATGAAAAAACTGTAAAAATAAAAAAATCATTTATATTCCAATCTTACGTATTATTGTTCTTTTACTTAATATATAATATTTCCAAAACATTTGGAAATAATATTTAGTTGTAAGTACATATATGATTATACCACTCTGCACTCCTATTTACCATCACTCTAAGATAAGATCTCCAAAATCTATCATAACTGCCATAGATGGAATGTATGGAAGTGTTGGATGAGGATCCTTAAGTTGGTTGAGTCATCCCATAACCCTTTTGGTGATAAATATGAAATTAATGGCCTGTTTGGTTAGAGTATCAAAAATGATACTATATTGATATTGATATTGATATTTTTAAAAGATAGAGTATCAATATCAAAATTGATACAAGTTGACATTTGTATTACATAACATGTGTTATTTGCACTACAAATTTTGAAATTGATACTATTAGCCAAACACCTCAAGGTAATTACCATCAATATCAATTTTAAAATTAATAGTGATAGAAGTGTCTAATAGTGTTACCAAACAGGGCATAAAGTCTTGAGATGACTCAACCTCCCCACGTGACATTGTGTAATGTTGGCGTCCAGCACATTGTGCATCTTCTCCTTGTGTCTGAGCGCCATGATCATCAACTTGAGTGGCGTATGTGAAATGTTATTCTCTCATAAACTACATCGACTAAGAATGTGATTCTGCCTTAGTTCTATACCTACTTGAGATCGTTGCTCTATAGTCGTCAAACCCTCCACTATTACTCTTTGATGTCGAACATCTAATGTATGCTATTGAACTCTGATGTTCGGCTTGGACATGTCTTCTCACGTTTCGTCAATTGTTTCTTGATTTGCAAGATCCTCTTCTATTTCTCATTCTAGTTGTCCCTCATCCTCTACAAATTCTACAACTTCATCGTCATGTTGTAATAATAGTATATTAACTGCTCCAATCTTCTTGACGTCAACCTATTTCACTACTTTGTATAAATTAAACTAAACATTAATCAATACATTTCACATCCTAAAGTCTATGTGGTTTGGCTCATTACTCTTATTGCAATTTTCATTAAGTCTTCGTATTATTCTGCCTTGTTGTAATCCATATACAAGTCAATTGCATGATATCAATTTATGTTAGAAAGATAATTGCAATAAGTTAATCATATCAATTGCAAATAATGTATCAAATGATATGTATCAGGACTTTGGAGCATAATTACTCATTGTACTTTTGATGTCCCAAAGTGAAATGTCCTGGTTTTATAGTCATCTATCTTGTTTTATGCTATAATTGATCAATGTCATCCCCAAGTATTCAACAAATGACTAATTTCACACTGTCTAAAAACTCATTGATTGACTTGAATGAAAAACTGTAACAATATCTAAGATTAAAAAAATGACCTGACAACATATACATGTCAATAGAGAGAATAATAATATGTTGGAAATGCATGATTTACTTAATGACAAATAAAGTACATATTGCATGTATTAGATGATACAATATTCGTTCTCATCGATAGTCAATAATATTTCATCACTTGTTGAAGTCCAACACTATCTTTGCAATTTCAAGCTTTACCCGTTCAAATGCATCATAAAAATAGCTCATGTTTGCTTTCATGTCCCCATCAACTATTTTAAGCATGGTTCGCCGGGTCGGCGACCCGGTCGGCCGACTGGCCGATTTCTAGGCCAACCGGCCCGGAAACGACCCCGCTGGGCCGGCTTGGAGTCTGCCCGGCGGGGGGTCGCGCAACCCAGCTTTGGGTTCAAGTTCATATGGAAAGAGAGGAGCTGCATTGTAATGTGTACCCTCGTAAACTCCTGTATATTGTTTTGAGATAACATTTTTAAAATCCACTGATGCATTAGGCCAAATAAAAAAAATGTAAATTACGTGTTTGGCTTGATGAACACTGGAGGAGATTGGAGAAGTGAACATTGTGCAGTTTGTTATTGACAACGAAGTATCGTATAAAACTGCATGGAAGAAATTGATAAAGGTTAAACCCCACTTATTTTGGGTGCCCTGTGCTGCGCACTCTATTGATTTTATGTTAAAAGACATTGAGAGGGATCCATCCGTGAAATCATTGTTTAGTTAAGGACAACTGATCAAATCTTTTATTTATGGGCATCCTTGATTATTACATATCATGAAGGAGCACACTGACAGTCATGATCTAGTTCGATCGAGTCTGACTACATTAAAGAGCTACTATACATATAAAAATGATCTAAAGATTCATACTCTCTACAACTTACCACGACTACATGGATACCTATAGAAACACCATAGATCGGTGTAAGATTCTATTGAAAATAAAGAGCCTTATTTAGGATAACAAATAGTAAGAAAAGATACAGTACTACTTGTCTGTCATAGAACTCCTAATACAGGTCATTAGATTGGTGCACTCAAATGATAAAAATTAAATGGAGGTACTTGTACGATATTATGAGCAAAACAAAGCTTAAAATTAAATAGAAACATTTTAAGAGTTATCAGAAGTGGTGGAAGGTGATTGATAATAAATGGGATAAGACATTTCACCACGACATTCATGTTGTAGGCTTTGTTGTTAAAGGCGAGCGCCTCAACCACCTAGGCAGTGAGGCAAGACAAGACAATCCAAACTACCTTGCTTTACCGATTTTCGCTTGAGACAGACTCTTTCGGTGCCTCGGCCGCCTAATCGATCACTTCATCCGCCTTTAAACCATTTACCCGGATCCCATTCACTTAAATGCCCCGCCTCCTCCCGATTCCTCTCTCCTCCCGCTGGATGGTCTAAGAACTCCCGACGTAATCCTCAGTGTTCCATTTTGTTCCCTCTGCCACTACCAATGCCGACGTCACCCTCCGTCACTACTGATGCCACCGTTGCCGTCTGCTGCTATCGATGCCGTAAACACTGTCTACAGTCGACATCGACATCGACATTGCAACGACGCCGTCTAAACCAATCTATGCGGGGGTGAGTCTGAATTCTTTTCTTCATATGTTTTCTCCATTTATTTCTAAACATGTTCTAATATTTGTTCTTGTTGGTTTCGAACTTATAGCAATCTTGTCTTTCTTCCGATAAGAACCATTGGTCGGAACAAAAAGTTGTTCCTCCGACAAGAACTATACGACGGTAGAAGTATTTTTTATTTGGTTCATTTTTTTAAGCATGTACATATCTTGTTGGGTGTTTATTGTTTTTAACATCATTTCCATTACTTGGTTATATTTAGGTATTTTGTATTGGGTCACACTCGGTTTTCAATAGTTAGGTGTCTTGTTTTTTTATTTTAATTTTTTTATTCATTTTAGGTTGTATCACATCACGTCTTAAGTACGTAAAGACCGTAAATCAATGACAGATTCTAATAGTCAACCTCCTCATATTCATGTGCCCATGTCTTCAAGTGAAGCCTCCGGTTCTGTAACAAGAGCCCCTCCTAAATCAAAGGATGTTGAAGAAAATATAGAATTTTAGTGGATCCTCAGAACTGAGATCTTGTGAGGTGCCGATTTTGCCAAAAAATGTAAAAGAGGCATTTATCGTTTGAAGCAACACATTACAGGTTTGGGGACAAATATGACAGCTTACAAGATAGCAAACATGAAGGCTAAGAAGAAGATAAAGTAGTGTATGCAACAAGTGAAACAAAAGAGAGTTGAAAACGAAATGAACATTAGAAAGATGGAAAGGAGACAACAGGAGATGAAGACAACTTCGCAAGATGTCTCACAAAGTACAGATGACCCTTTACTCTAATTTCAACCTCCATGGATGAAAGGACCCATGAATCGATTTTGCGCACCTCGTGAGGAGTCCAAGGGAAAATCAATAAAGAAAAAAAAGTAATTGAAAGAGAAAAAAGAGTGATATCTTTAGTACATCGCTAGATGGATATACCATACGGGCATTTCTTTCAACATTGTTCACCTTAATAGCTTTCAAACATTTGTTAGAGTCTTGGAGGTAGTTGGTCAATTTGGTTCGGGCTTAAAAGGATTTATTTATCATAAAGTCAATAAGACTCCTTTGTTTAAGGAGATTGAGATCACCCACCAGTCAGTGAAGAAAGAGGAAGGCAGTTGAGTGAGATTTGGCTGTACAATCATGTTGGATGCATAGATAGATAGAAGGAATAGATCACTAATCAACTTCTTAGTGAATACTCCTACTAGAACAATTTTTCTAAGATCAATTAATCCTTCATCAGAGGTAAAAGATGCCAAACTGTTAGTATGTCTTCTTGATAAAGTTGTGGAAGAGGTTGGTCTACCAAATGTCATGCAGATTGTTATGGACAATGAGGCGAGCTATGTGGCTGCAAGCTGCATAGTGGACACACCGCCAGTTGTTTTGGACATCGTGTGTTGTTCATTGTCTTGATTTAATGCTTGAAGATATTTCAAAGTTGTTACCAATAAAAAGTACAATTCGACATGTAAAATACGTCACAAACTTTATTTATGGACATACCAAAGTTATAGCACTAATGAAGAAATACACAAATGATAGAAACTTTGTTCGTGCAACTGTAACTAGATTTGCAACTAACTACCTGAGTCTGGACATCTTAAACACATGCAAGGATGATTTACAACATATGTTCACCTCGCAGGATTGGACAAGTAACAACAATCAATGAAACAAAAAGATATAAAAAAAATAGTCGTGAAATTGTTTTGAAGACAACATTTTGGAAGGGAGTGACTTATGCTTTGAAGATATTCAAACCACTTGTCTTTGTATTGTGGTTAGTTGACGGTGAAAAACCAACAATGGGATACATATATGAAGCCATAGATCATTCCAAAGAAAAAAAAAGACATTGAATGATAAAATAAACAAATATGGTCCAATTCGGGATATCATTGACAAATGATGGGATTTTCAACTACATCATCCCTTGCATGTTGCATGGTATTATCTAAATCTCAAGTTTCACTATGCTAATGCCAACATTAAGAGTGACAAAGAAATTAAACAAGGGTCGTATGATTGTATCGAGAAGTTGGTGCCTTTGCAAGAGGACCAAGAAAAGATTTTCAAGCAATTGACGATGTATAGAGATGCACAAGGCATGTTTGGCACGGACATGGCTATAAGGCTATGACATATGGCAACTCCAGGTATGATGATTTGTTATATATTATTAAACTTGTATCAATCATTTTAGTGTGGTCTTTCTATGTCATTATACTTAACAAACATTTTCTTTTATAGTAAACTGGTAGATAGATTGAAAAAATATGACTCCCCAATTATAAAAGTTGACAATACACATATTAAGCCTAACATGTAGTGCCTCTAGTTGTGGATGTAATTGGAACATATTTGAACATGTAACATTCTTTTCCAATTCCAAGGTATTTGAACTAATCCAATGTAAGTTGTTTGATTAATACAATGATGTACTCATTTTTATTTGTTGTATAGATTCATACTAAAAGAGAAATAGACTTGAACAAAAGAAATTGAATGATTTGGTATTTGTCCAATACAACTAAGGGCTTCGGAAAAGATATCTAAGGTTGTAGAAATCGGGTTTAGACCTAATATCCTTATATGACATTGATGAATCAAGTGAGTGGATTGCAAATGAAGACAAAGACCTTATCCATAAAAGCGAAGACTTGAGATGGAGAGATGTGTAAGTTGCTATAGGAATGGAGGAAGAGGAGGGTTTAGGGTCCATGTACAAGGTCATATTTTAGACAATACACATCTTAGTTCAATTTGTTGAGATTGGTTTTTTCTATTCTAATTTCTATGTTCTGTACTAACATATTTGCATCGACTTCTAGGACTTTTGGCAAAAGAGTTTGTCTTTCTAATGAAGATTTGGACGATACTAATAATGATGATCAGGAGGTGCCCAAGACGTTGAAGGGTATCGATTTCGCTTAGGCGACAAGACGGCCGCTTAAGCGTCGCCTAGGCGGTCAATGCGGTATTCAAGGAAGGCTAGGTTAAGCGGTCGTTATACATAAAAATAAGTATAAATATAAGTATATTTTTATGTTATAATTGAATATGAGTATTTTATCTATGTATATAAGTAAATATGATGTGTGTGTGAAAGAGAAAAGTTAAATAGATTTTTATAAAATTTAAGTATATAACACATTTATGATTATAAAATTTATAAATGTGCGATAGTATAAGTGATGGTGAAGTATTGTTATAATTATTAAACGGGGGGAGCGTAGAGTAGTCGCGGATCGACCTGCGCGGATCGACCTGCGCAGTCAAGTCGCGGGGGTCAAGGGGGCAATAGTATAAGTGATCTTATATATGTAATAATGAAAGTGTAGGTATTTATTTTTGGATAAGGAGTTAATCTTGGTAAATTATGTGAGACAGAGAGAAAAAAGAGTTGAAAAAGAAATTAATTAAGTATATAATATATGTTTTTAATCATAAATCTTAAATATGTATGATAATATAAGTGATAGTGAAATATATTAATATGTTCAAACTATCATTAAATAAGTGTCTCTTGTGAGAGGTATCAAGGTGGTAAAACCTCTCAAAATTATTTTTTTAATCATGTAAAAATACCCAAGATGTCTTGTCTGGATGCCTAGGCAGGCGCCTTGGATGCCTTGGGCGCTTAGGCAGGCGCCTTGGGTGCCTTTTTGGCCCCAGACAAAGCGCCCTGGCAAGGCGCTGTTGGAAAAGCGCCTTGTCGCCTAGGCGGATGCCTTGACAGCTTTGCTTATTTCTGATAGTGACTCATAGTGAGTGATACTTGCATTCAAATTCCACTTAGTTTAAGCATTATGTAACTTATGCTATGTTTAATTGCCATTCTTGTTTCTTGATGATGTTATGTTTATTATTATTATTAGTTTTTTTGTTCTTAAATATTTTTATTAAATTGTTTTTTTCTATTTCATTTTTACATATTTTTATGTATTTATTTAAATTATTTAATATCACATATATCATTATTAAAATAAATAATATTAAAATATTCAAAATGCCTTGGATGCCTGAGGTGCCCACCCAAGTGCCTGAGGTGAGGTGGTGGGTTCCTCGCCTCAGGCATATTATGCCTCAGATAACATAGGTTGCAGGTATAAATTTAATTATTGTCTTTAAGTTTATTCTTATAATAATGTGTTAATGGCTAATGCATTAACCGTGAGATGTGTTTTATTATGCTAGAATATTTATTCAACCCAAAGATACAACATGGTGGGTAAGTGTGTAATGATGTCGAGGTACTCTCGATCACATTTATCGATGATAAAAGAGGATATGTAGGACTTCACAAGATAGAATCGAAGTTGATATTGAAATAAGTAATATTTAATAACTTAGTAAGCATTAAGGTACTAGTGGCAAAAAACTTAACTGTATTTTAAATTATATTTCAGATGACATCATATAAGTATAAAATTGAAATTTACTGAGATCCAGATTTGTAATACTTAAATAATAAATACATATTTAGATATAAAACATTGTTATAAGAACATTATATACTTACTATTTTTAGGTATATTTGTGTTTTCACAACTGAGTGGTGGATACAAATGAAGAACATGAGTAGATGAAATCCACTAGTAGTTGTAGCAATTTAGGTATTGAGTCAGAGCACAAGCTAAAGTTAATATGAGAGGAATTGGAGCACCTTCAACCTCATACACACGAAGAAAAGAAACAGGTTGAAGAGTAAAAGATTAGAAAAGTTAATCTTCTGTCACTACACCATTAGGTTGAGGATCAAAAACATCAAAAAAGATAAAAGATATCCGAGGTCTGCCCACCACGAGGGCAAATAGGTTATTTGAGAAAAAGTTAACTGCAATACAAGGAGACGGGGCAGCAATCAAAAAAATGGGAAACATTGGGTCTTCCATTAAATGTTTTTGAACACAAGGTCTCTTCTTAAAGTGCATCATGTTAATTTCCTCAATTTTTTATCTGTTTAGGTACCATATTTTAAATTTAAGTTTCAGAATTGAATTTTTCTGGTTGCTTTATGATTAGTTTAAGTTAATTAAGATTTAAATGTGATTTGATTTCAAGTTCCGTGAACTCAGATTTTTTTTGTTAAGTTTAAAACTGAAATTCCTGGGGCTTGGACACCCAAGCTTGGATTTCTTTTATGTTTGAAGCCTGTTTCAGACCATGAGTTTAGGATTTAAGACTACCTTAACACCTTTAGATTTTTATTGTTTACACATTCTTTGGATTAGAAATCTGAACTGCCACTCAATGTTCGGAGTTGTTGCTTTATAGATTCCAAATTTGCAAGTTAGGATTTCAGATATTCAGTACAATCATTTTCCAATTTTCTTATCTTCAAAACTCCTTCAATGCTTCCAGTTCTATCAAATTTGTCATTTTTTTCAGATTTTTCCCAAACTTAAACTTAAACTCAAAGCCTTAGTCCCAATTGATTGGGGTCAACTACATAGATTCATCTTTTCCATTTTTCACGATCACCGGCTAGCTTTTCATGTATACCTAGTTCCTCCAAATCATACTGGATACGCTTATGCCAAGTTAACTTGGGCCTATCTCTCTGCCTCTTATGTGCCAACAATATCAGGGTTTCAAGTTGTCTAACAGATGCCTCAAGGGGACGCCACCTAATATGTCCAAACCAACAAAGTCTTCCCTTCTTTACAATATCCTCGATTCTCACAACTCTCACTTTATATATAATATACTCGCTCTAAATTCTATCTACCCTTGAGTGGCCACACATCCACATTTCAGTTACACTCAAATTGACAACATAATTCTTCTTAGTTACTCAACACTCACTATCGTAGAACATGATAGGTCTTATAGCCGTGTAGTAAAATTTTCCTTTCAATTTTAGGAAAATTTTACGGTCGTATACAATCCCTATTATCTATCTCAATTTCAGCCATCTCACTTTAATCCTATAGTTGCCATTTTTGTCACATTCTCTGTCCTATATACGATTGAACCCAAATATTTAAATTAGGTACCCAATTTAAATTATTATCAATTTTATTGCATTTTAGTCTTTCAGATTTGGTATATTTACATTCCTTCGTGTTCATGGAGCTGTTTATGCTCCCCATATCATCAAATATGCTCCCAACAATGAACTTCCATTGCTTGCCCAAAATGAGATGTGCATATGTTGGCGTCAGATTTTTTTAGAAAAAAAGAGGGCAGCACAGCAAAAAAAAGGGAAAAGCCCTCAGTTAGGTCAAATCAGGTCCAATCAGACCCAAAATAGGTCCTAGATTGGGCCCATTGGCACAAATTCCAGCTGGCCCAGTCTCACATAATTTAATTAACTGATTTTTAGCCCTTGAAGCCCATTACGTACTGTCCCATTGAAAGAAAAGAAGAAAATGGGCCGAAGTCAGCCAAGGCCCAGTCAACCTAGACACATCAGCCTGCCACTTCAGCTGGACCCACTGCCCAGGCCACCTCAGCTGTCACATCAGATTTGATTCATTTATGGAGTGAAGAAAGCGAAAAGGCAGGTCAACATGGGAGGACTCAAGAATTAATACAAGACAATTAAGTCTTCTATGGGAGAACTCAACAGCCTCGTCAACGCCAATTAAGGCAGCATAGGAAAAGGGAAAGAGCTCTCCTCACGTAATGCTGCCTGTCCCTTCGTCTCCCTCTCATTTCTATAAAAGGAGGAGGGCACCCAAGGCCAGAGGAAACCAGTTGGAGAGAAGGATCGCGGGATCGGAATCGGAATCGGGATCGGTGGGTACCGATCCGATCCGATCCCGGATCGGATCGGACCGATTCTGACCGATCCAATGGAAGAAAATCGATCCAAAATCGCTAAGAAAAAAAACAAAAAAAAACCGATCCAATTCCAATTCCGGACCGATTCCGGCCGATTCGGACCGATTCTGGCCGATCCTGGTCGATCCGACTGGAATAGCAAAAAAAGAAAAAAACGATCCGATTCCGATTCCGATTCCGATCCTGACCGATTTGGCCGATCCGATTCCGATTCCGATCCGATTCCGGACCGATTCCGACCGATCCGACCGATCCCGACCGATTCTGCCAGAACTTTTTTCCGGATCGGTTCTTCAGCCAAGAATCGGATCGGCAATGGCCGATCCGATCCAGGAATCGGCCGATTCCAATCCGAATCGGCCGATTCCACGATCTATGGTTGGAGACGCTGACAGGCTGCTGGACTGCAGCCCCACTTGTGCGCCAGTTTCAGCCCTCCTGCCAGCGGCCGAGAAAAGAAAAGAAGAAGAAGAGGAGGAGGAGGAGAACAAAGAGAACCCCCTGCAGCTTCCCTCTGCGCTAATCCTCATTGTTGCAAGGATCCCTACAGCATCCTTCTCCATCTTCAATTGCATTCAACGCCAAGAAGACAAGATAGGGGCATACACATATTAACTATGTAACCCTCTAAGGGCATCCTTCTCTTCTCAACCCCTCTCATGGCCTAAACCGGCCTTCGTCGACATCGGCAACCTATGGCCTTAATCAAAGCTCCTTGCCAACCTCATTTCAGCCAGCCAATATACCCCTAAACAGTCCCTGTTCCAGCCCTTTGTGCACCCCACTGAACAGGCCAAAAACTCCCTCTGTTCGACCCTTGTTCAGCCCACCTGGAGGCACCCAAAACAGACCCCCTAAACAGGTCCGAAGCTGCCCTTGTTCAGCCCATTTTTCAGCACCCCTGTCGGCCCACTTAAAGACACCTGAACAGACCCCCCATTTCAGGTCAACCGAAGCCCCCTTGTTGGCCTGCCTAAACACCTTACATGTAGGTCATAATCAGACCCCTACACAGGTCTTGCCCGGCCCCACTTAAGACCTCTACACAGGTCCCAATCGGTCTCCAAATCAGACCCCTACACAGGCCCTGTCCTGTCCCTAAATCAGACCCCAATCAGGTCCTGTTCGGTCTCCAAATCAGACCCCTACACAGGTCCCAACGGGTCCCTAAATCAGCCTCCAATCAGGGCCACTTTCGGTCTAGCCAAATGCCCCTTGTGCAGGCCCATTTTGGTCCATCCAAGTTCTCCTGAACAGGTCCCTCTGTAGCCGACTTTCAGCCCCTTTGTGGCCCAAGATGCAGCCCCCTTTTGGCATACCAAAAAGGTGCAAACAACAGCCCCCTTGCGGCATACCAAAAAGAAAGCAAACAGCAGCCCCCATGTGGCTCAAGATGCAATATACTTGCGGCTCAACAGAAGTGCAGAAACCTGCCATTTTCCAGCATTGGTGGGTAGGGGTGGATGTCCCGGACCCTTTCGGAATCCGTATGATGGCCCAATCGTTTGTCCGGACGGGCCCTTACTCTACCATCAAGACAAGCGGAGACGATCAAGCACAAATCCAGCAGGCCCATTGAGCCTAGGAAGATTGAAGCCCAGGTTTGAACGTTGATGGAATTTGAACCAGCCTAAATGGCCTTGATCCAAAAAAAAATAACAAATAAAAATCAGAATGTGAAAGCCAAATTAAATTAAGGCTTCACCCTTCCACGGGCATGGTTTATAGAATCGGTGGAATCGGACCGATTCCGACCGATTCCGGAATCGGATCGGTGTTCTCGATTCCATGCGGAAGGACCGATTCCGGTATGAATTCCGCGGAATCGATAGGAATCGGTCGGAATCGATCCGATTCCACTGATTCCTTGTGGAATCGGTCGATCCGTCGGAAGACCGGAGTCTGTGGACCGGTTCGATTCCCGGTTCGATTCTGGACTGGGAATCGAACCGATTCCGGCCCTTTTAGGATCGACCACCGCGGTCGATTCCGGCGATCCCGCGGCGGCTCCATTCGATTCCGGCGATTTCTAGGCGATTCCATCGTCGATCGTTGCTCGGCCGTGGCGATTCCATCGTCGATCCCAGCCCCCAGCACCAATTTCGCGGCGATTCCAGCGATTCCAGCACCGATTCCAGCGATTCCGGAGATTCCAAGCTACATCTTCAAGGGATTCCGCCGATCCAAAATCCGATCGGCCTCGAATCAACCTCTTCTTCGATCTTTATAAGGTTATTGGTAATATTTATTCGCCGAAAACTTCGTACGTCCATTCTTACGCGTTTCCGACGAGTCCGAGCATCGTTAAACGTTGTGATTTCCGACCGAATAAATCCGTTTAAGTTCTGAACTATTCGATTGGATGTTGTTTGCACAGGAAAAATTCCGGATATCCCGTACATCTATTTTTACACGTTTTCGACGACTCCGAGCATGGTTAAACTCGGTGATTTTTGATCGAACAACTCCGCTCAAGTTGTTTGAACATCGATTGGATGTTCTTTGTACGAGAAAAATTTCGGATACTCCGTACATTGATTTACGACCATTTCCGGCAAATACGTAACCCTTTAAACATACCGAATGGTATGTTACTTGGGTTGTCTGCTTCCCGAATAACGTTTAAAGCAATTTTTATGTTATCTAATCATTTTTAGTGCATTGTTTACAATTTTTGTAGATATAAGCAATGGTCGATCAAGGTGATGCCAAGGATCGCCGGATCGGGATCGGATCCTGGATCGGTGGGGTCCGATCCGATCCGGATCGGATCGGATCGGACCGATCCAGGCCGATTCCAATGGAGCCAGACCGATCCAGAATCGGTCTGGATTGGTTTTTTTTTTTTTTTGCTTTTCGAAAAAATATGGAAAAATCGCCAAAAAATCAATAAAAATACATAGGACTCATGAAAAATGTGAAAAAAATATAAGGAACACTCATTCATATAAAAAATTAACAATCAATCATATAGAACACATATCATATCCAATCACACAATAGAACACATCATGCATCAAATAAGATACATGTTTTTACCAAACAAACAATCATACCCAACTCCACAAATTGTACAACACATATTCTTCTTACCACTCATATTACATTGCGTGAAATAAACAAAGAAATACATTATACATATGCATCACCACCAACTATGGTAACGTCCGGAGTAGGATGGATCTGGATCTGGATCTCTGTCCTGGTCATTCTGATTTTCTGCAAATCTCCATTGATTAGGGTCAGTCATAATTGGCCCGTATCCATAAGAAAATAAAGACTGGGCCATGTCGGCCCAATGGGGGGATTTTATGCTGCAGCCCCCCCCCCCCACCTAGGAGGGGGACTGTAAAAAACAGTCACCCCCGAGGGGGTGACTGTTGATCACCCCCGAAGGGGTGCTAATCACCCCTTCGGGGGTGGAATTCCACCCCCATTGGGGGGTGAAATAATCCCCCCCAATGGGGGATCCCATGCTGCAGCCGGCCAGGGGCCAAGGCCCGGGGGGGGTTGGAGGGGAAAGGAGATCGAAAACCCCCCCCCTTACAAACCTTGTGCTGTTTAGGGTGGATCGCCCCTCCCCAAGGTGGATCGCCCCTCCCCAAGCCTTGAATAGGCTGGATCGCCCCTCCAAATGCTGGATCGCCGGATGCTGAAGCCCAAGAACTCCAAGGCCCCTTGGGGGGAAGGAGAAGAACCCGAAGGGGGGAAGTGGGGGGAGAATCGGTCCGGATCGACCCCAAATAGGGGGTGATCGGACCTTAAAACAGGACCGGATCGATCCCGGAATCGGTTCGATTCCGGGTCTTCCGGTTTTCCGGCGAATCGGTCCGGATCGACCGATTTTGGGATCGCTAATTCCGATAGGAATCAGATCGGTAGGTACCGATCCGATCCAAGAATCGGTCGATCCCGATCCGGATCGACCGATTCTGCAATCCATGGGTGATGCAGCACCAGCACGTGCTTCCGATGTGGGTTGGGAACACGGGCACATGGTAGACCTAGTCAGAAAGAGGGTACAGTGCAAATGGTGTGAGAAGGAGATGAACGGGGGGGTGTTCCGACTGAAACAACATATTGCCGAAACAGGTGGAAATGTAAAGAAATGTGACAAGGTGCCGAGGGAGATGAGTGAGGAGATGAGAGGCTACATGACAGGTAGAGCCTCTCAACGGGCTGTTAGGATTGAGCAAAGGGAGGAGTTGCACGACGAGCTACTCCAGAGGAGGAGGGACCGCGATTTGCCTACCTCGAAAGGGAAAGGCAGTAGTTGAGCCAGAGCCAGAGCCAGAGAGCGAGGACGAGTCCACAGACTCCGAGCTTAGACATGCTAGGCACGCTAGCAAGCGTGCATTTGCTGAGGAGGACAGGAGGAAGGGAGCAGGAGGGTCTGGGTCCAGAGTTGACCCAGCTTTGCGCCGATCAGCATCGGCTCGCCCTACCCGGGACCGAGAGACTGACCCCAGGAGACAGGAGCCATACCGCCGTTTTACCTCTACCAGTACTCGATTTACACCAAGTGATGAGTATTTATTTAGGAAACAGAGTGCTGGGCAGATGGGGATTAAACAAGCAATGAAAGTGATGAAGGCAACAGGAATGGCTGCAAAGAGAGCCGTTCGCCACATTGTGAAGTGGTTTTTGCATGCAGATATCACTTTTAAATTGGCATTTATGTGTGTTTTATTTACTTAAACTTAATTTTAGCCTGATCCCAATTTTTTTTAACTTGATGTAGGCATCCCAGCACATGCAGCCACCAGCCCCTACTTCCAGACGATGGTGGATGCCGTGGGTGAGGCTGGACCGGGTTTGCAAGCCCCGGGCAGCAGACATATATACGGCGCTGGCCTGGATGAGGAGGTCCAGGAGTTGAAGGAGTGGATGGATAGTTTGAAATTGGTGTGAAATGAGAGAGGTTGCACAATTATGTGCGACGGGTGGACAGGTATCACCAAGAGGAGTATGATAAACTTCTTGGTGTATTATTCTGAGGGGACAACATTTTTGAAGTCGGTAGATGCTTCTGGGAAGATAAAAAATGCTGACATCCTTTTTTCTCTGATGGATGCGGTGGTGGAGGAGATCGGGGAGGACAATGTGGTTCAGGTTGTCACTGACAACGAACCTTCATAAAAGGCAGCTGGGAGAAAGTTGATAGAGAAGAGGAAGCACATGTTCTGGGTGCCCTGTGCGACACATTTTATTGATCTCATATTAGAGGATGTAGGCAAGGAGGAGGGTGTATCCACCCTTGTCAGGCAGGTGCAGACGATCACATCATTTATTTATTCGCATCCCCGCCTGCTACATATTATGAGATCACACACAGGAGGGCACGATCTTGTTAGGCCTGGTCCGACTCGATTTGCTACGAATTTCATTGCGTTGGAGAGTCTACACCGGCACAGGCATGCATTGGTTAGGTTCACACAGTCCGAGGAGTATTATAACTATATGGTGGACAACCTGCATGACAAGAAAGATCAGCTGGAGACATAGATCGGGATCGGCCGATTCTTGGATCGCATCGGTACCCACCGATCCGATTCCAGCCGGAATTAGCGATCCAGCCGGGAGTCCCGGCTGGATCGGCCGGAATCGGTCGGATCGGTCGATCCCGGACCGATCCACCCGGATCGATCCCAAAATCGGTCGATCCGGACCGATTCTCCAGAAAACCAGAAGACCCGGAATCGAACCGATTCCGGGATCGATCCGGACCTGTTTTAAGGCCCGATCACCCCCAATTTGGGGTCGATTCGGATCGATTCTCCCCCAGCGGCCCTCCTTCTGCTTCCTCTCCTTCCCCCCAAGCCTCCTTGGAGATCTAGGGCATACTTCACCGGCGATCCAACTGTTGGAGGGCCGATCCAGCCTTCCCGAGGCCGATCCACCCTACACAAGGTTTGTAAGGGGGGACCTTCGATCCCCTCTTCCCCCCCCCCCCCGCCCCCGTGCCTTGGCCGGCTGCAGGTTTGGGATCCCCCATCGGGGATTATTTCACCCCCAACGGGGTGGAATTGCACCCCCGAAGGGTGCTAATCACCCATTCGGGGTGTTGAACGATCACCCCGAAGGGGTGACCGTTGATAGTCCCCCCCCCCCCGTGGGGGGCTGGTATGAAATCCCCCCCCGGGGGGGGGATTATATCACCCCCAACGGGGTGTGGAATTGCACCCCGAAGGGGTGCTAATCACCCCTTCGGGGTGTTGAACGATCACCCCGAAGGGGTGACTGTTGACAGCCCCCCCCCGGGGGGTGGTATGAAATCCCCCCATCGGGGATTATTTCACCCCCAACGGGGTGGAATTGCACCCCGAAGGGGTGATTAACACCCCTTCGGGGTGGAATCGCACCCCCGAAGGGTGCTAATCACCCCTTCGGGGTGTTGAACGATCACCCCCGAAGGGGTGATGCAACGATCCCCCCCCAGGTGGGAGGGGCGGGCTGGTATGAAATCCCCCGTTGGGGGGATTATTTCACCCCCAACGGGGTGGAATTGCACCCCGAAGGGGTGCTAATCACCCCTTCGGGGTGTTGAACGATCACCCCGAAGGGGTGATCGAACAGCCCCCCCAGGTGGGAGGAGGGGCCGGTATGAAATCCCCCATCGGGGGATTATTTCACCCCCCAACGGGGTGGAATTGCACCCCCGAAGGGGTGCTAATCACCCCTTCGGGGTGTTGAACAACACCCCCGAAGGGGTGACTGTTTGACGGTGCCCCCTAGGTGTGTGTGGGCGGGGGGGGGGGGGGGGGGGGTGGTATGAAATCCCCCCATCGGGGGATTATTTCACCCCCCAACGGGGTGGAATTGCACCCCCGAAGGGGTGCTAATCACCCCTTCGGGGTGTTGAACGATCACCCTCGAAGGGGTGGCTGTTTAACGATCCCCCAGGTGTGTGGGGGGGGGGGGGGGGGGCTCGTATGAAATCCCCCCATTGGGGGGATTATTTCACCCCCCAACGGGGTGGAATTGCACCCCCAAACGGGTGCTTAATCACCCCTTCGGGGGTGTTGAACGATCACCCCGAAGGGGTGACTGTGATCCCCCCCCCCCCTAGGTGGGGGGGGGGGGGGCTGGTATGAAATCCCCCCATTGGGGGGGATTATTTCACCCCCCAATGGGGGTGGATTTAATTGGCCTAATATTGTGTATAGTTTTATGTGTTGTAGATAAGATGTCGGACGAGGAGCATGGCACCGGTCCCGCGGAATTTCGTGACATTGGATGGCAACATGGCCATCTCCTTGATTCAGAGAAGAAGAGAGTTAGATGCAAGTGGTGCCAAAAAGATATGAATGGAGGTGTGTATCGGCTAAAGCAACATATAGCCGAGACGGGTGGCAATATAAAGAAGTGTGATAAAGTACCGGCTGAGCTGAGGGAGGAGATTGAGGGATTATTTAACTGGAAGGGCATCACAGAGGGAAGTGAGAATTGGTCAGAGACAAGACCTACATGACGAGTTGCTAGGTCGGAGAGACGCCGATCTTATGGCCGGAAAGAGCAAGAAAGAGAAAGGGCCAGCACATGAAAGGGTCCAAGTTGATTCTTCATCTTCATCAGATGAGGAAGAGGCTCGGGTCAGGAGAGCCGTACATGAGAGTAGGGCTCAGGCCCGTGAGGATGAGGAACGAAGACGAGGAGCGAGAGGTTCGGCTGCTAGACGATCTGATGTGGGGGCGGGCACACGCCCTGTTTGAGAGCTTGAAATCCGGAGGACACATTCTGTTCGACCGATGCCGACGGGAGACACTGCCATGTATAGAGAGAGTGGCAGAGGTCAGAGGGGTATAAAACAAGAATTTAAAGGGGTGAAAGCTTCGATTGGGGCAGCAAAGAAAGCCCTAAAGCATATGGTCAAGTTCTTTCTACATGCAGGTAAAGATTTGTTGAAGTTGTGGTTAGCATTTGCTTGTTGATATGAATTTCTTGTTAGGTTAGTTATTATTAACAACCCTCTCTTCTCCCTTATCTTGTTTTTGAATTTGTAGGTGTCTCGGCACATGCAGCCACGAGTCCATATTTCCAGACTATGGTTGATGCGATTGGTGAGGCTGGGCCGGGGTTGAAAGCCCCCACATCAAAGTATATATATGAAACAGGCTTGGATGAGGAGGTCGATGAGTTGACCCCATGGATAGATGGATTCAAAACCATCTGGAAGGAGAGGGGGTGCACTGTAATGTGCGATGGGTGGACTGGAATCACAAGGAGGTCACTTATAAACTTCCTTGTGTATTGTTCTGAGGGTACCGTATTCCTGAAGTCGGTTGATGCATCAGGTCAGGTGAAAAATGCAGATTACCTATTTGGCTTGATGAACACTGTGGTGGATGAGATAGGAGAGGCCAACATTGTGCAGTTTGTCACAGACAATGAGGCCTCATATAAGGCTGCAGGAAAGAAGCTCATGGAGGCTCAACCTCACTTGTTTTGGGTGCCCTGTGCGGCACATTCTATTGACCTGATGTTAGAAAATATTGGTAGGGATGCTAATGTCAAGTCCTTGGTCAACCAAGGACAACTGATCACCTCATTTATCTATGGCCATCCACGACTTTTACATATCATGAGGCAAAGACACCGATGGTCATGATTTGATCGGACCGGGTCCCACAAGATTTGCCACCCATTTTATTGCATTAGAGAGCCTATACAGGTACAGGGCTAGTTTAAAAAGGTTCATCCTCTCCACTGTTTATCAGGAGTACATGGATACATACAGGAGCTCCTTGGATCAGTATGAGATATTGCTAAAGATGGAGCAGCTGATAGAAGATAACAGATGGTGGGAGAAGGTGCAATACTGCTTGTCTGTCATAAAGCCTTTGGTGCAGGTACTTAGGTTGGTGGATTCAAATGACAAAAATCAGATGGGGTACCTGTATGATGCTATGGATAAAGCTAAGTTGAAAATTAAAGAGAAGCATCCCAAGGGTTACAAAAAGTGGTGGAAGGTGATTGACAACAGATGGAACAAAACCCTACACCACGACATTCATGCTGCAGGTATACTTTAGTAGTGTAATATAATTGTATTACAAGTTATATTTTGTGTATTACCCCCACTGTCAGGTCTGAGAAGCAGATCACTGACAAGAGATTTTAAGAGAGCATTGCCTACTACTTGGCAATCATTGAGCCACTGGTAGTTGTCTTGAGGTTGGTAGACTCGGATGACAGGGACCAGATGGGTACGTTGTACGATGCCATGGACCGCACAAAATTAAAAATAAAATAAAATAATCCCAGAGGTTACAAAAAGTGGTGGAAAATCATAAATGACCGATGGGACAAGACCTTGCACCACGATGTCCATGCTGCCGGTTAGTTGATTAAAAAAATATTTTTGCTGAATAATTGTCTTATTCATAATGTTAACTAATAAAATCTTGCAGGATATTTTTTGAACCCCCGTATCCAATATAGAGGACAGGGGGTGAACGACAACGAGGTGATGCGGGATACATTTGCTGTTATTCAGCGTCTCTGCCGATCTCAGCAAGACGGGATAAAGGCTGAGATAGAAGAAAGTTAGAATTTATTTAATACTTTGGAGTAGCCTTACCAGGCAACTAATGTTTTTTTATAATTTTTTCAAATGCAGAAGTATAAGATGAGGGTCGGCGTATACTCAGATGCTGATCTGAAATATTCAGTTGACAAAGTGTCACCTGGTATAGCCGCATAGTAATAGCTTGATGAAGATTTTATTTTCTTTTCATATACGTTATGGAAGATGATGGGCTAATTGTTTACCTTTTCTCTTTCTTTTTTTTCTTGCAGCTGAGTGGTGGATTCAGGTGAACACCAGGAGTGGATGGAATCCACTTGCTGTCATCAGTATCAGGATACTCAGCCAGAGCACCAGTTCCTCTCATTGTGAGAGGAACTGTAGTACATTCAACATGATACATACGAAAAGGAGGAACATGTTGATCTCAGACCGGCTGGAGAAGCTGGTCTTCTGTCATTACAACATGAGGTTGCGCATCAAGAATATCAAGGATCGATAGAAGATCAGTGAGGAGCGATTTGCACGATTCGTAGATGGTCCATATGAGCAGAGGCATTCCTCCGCCACACCACCACCTGAGGAGGTGGACATGGATCAGATATTCCAGGAGGAGCATGCACTTGCCTCCTGGATAGAGGAGAGGGAAGCTAGGGCTGAAGGAGAGTTGGATGGTGTTGAAGGAGAGTGCATGGGCTGAAGGAGAGTTGGATGGTGTTGAAGCCGAGGAGGATGCTCCAGCTCCACCTCCACCTACTTCTCAAGCTCAGGCAAGGCCTTCTTCTGCCCCAGCAGCTATGGAGCAGCCACCTGCAGCTTTAGCCCCAACTCCAGTCCCAACCGCCGCTACCCAGCCCATTCGCAGTCCGAGGAAAACGAAAACAAAAGTGACTGCACAAAAAATGGAAGGATTTGCAAAGTTTAAAAAAACTTTGGGTTCTGGTACTTCAGAGATGGCTAAAGAGGTGAAGAGAAGGAAGCTAGAGGTCAGGCGTCTTGTCAGCCCAGATGACAGCACGCAGGCTCCTTCTCACTCCTCAGTTGATGATGATGAGGAGTGCATACCAGCAACGCAGCCATCAGCAGCAGCCGAGTCTCCTGATTCACGGCATCCAAAGCCATATTACACGCTGGATGAGCAGACACCTGATTCTTATATTATGGAGCCATAGTATCCAGCATTTGGCCAGGCTGACCAGCAGTGGATTACACCACTAGCTCCACCATCCTCTGCTTACGTCCCGGTCGTCCCGCAGTCCGATCCGTACGACCTTGATAGCATGGCATCGGCATTATTTTCATATGGATATGGTCCCGAACAGTATACAAGACTGAGCACGAGGGAGGAGCATCGAGAGCAACAGGGAGAGGAGGAAGACCAATATCTATATCCTAAAATTGGTAGTAGATTGATATGATGTAAATGTATTTTTTTTTCATGATGTATCAACTCTTTGATTTTTGAATCAATGGAATATGTACTTAACTTCAAGTGGAGTTCATTAGTATTTATTCGATGTGGTCCTGTGGATGAATGCTAATCTTATTTTTAAAATTTTTTCTAACTCATTTCCTATTTTTCATAATTTTTTATGAATTTTTTTAATTTTTTTGACGAAAAAAAATTTTCAAAATAGAAAACCGATTCCGACCGATTCCAGAATTAATTCCCTTCCCAAGAATTAGCCGATTCCGGCCGATTCCTGGAATCCTTGTCCACGGGGGCTCCAACCTTGGATGACTCCCCCGGGCATGCTCCCGCAATGTCAATACGGACGGCGGCGCGGGCACGCTCCCGTAGCCGGCGATCCTTCTCCCAATATGGCTAAGGCTGGTCACTTTGGATGGGTAAAACTTCACCATAGTTGTCAAGGCGACAAGGCGCCCAAGGCGTTGAAGGGTACCAATTTCGCTTAGGCAACAAGGCGGCCGCTTAGGCATCGCCTAAGCAGTCAAGGCGGTATTCAAGGAAGGCTGGGTCGGAGGTTGTGGTACATAAAAATATGCATAAATATAATTATATATTTTACGTTATAATTGAATATGAGTGTTTTATCTACGTATATAAATAAATATGATATGTATGTGAAAGAGAAAGGAGTTAAATAGATTTTTCTAAAATTTAAGTATATAACACATTTATGATTATAAAATTTATATATATGTGTGATAGTATAAGTGATAGTGAATTTTTGTTATAATTTTATTAAATGGGAGGTTGTCAGGGGGGCATAGCCCCCTGAACCCAAAAAAGTATGTAATAATATAAGTGATCTTATATATGTAATTATGAAAGTGTGAGTATTTATTTTTGAATAAGAAGTTAATCTGGAAAAATTAAGACTTAAGAGAGAAAGAAAGAGGAAGAAGAAAGAGCTGAAAGAGAACTTAATTAAGTATATAATATATGTTTATAATCATAAATCTTAAACATACATGATATTATAAATGATAGTGAAATATATTAATCTGTTCAAACTATCATTAAATAGGTGTCCCTTATGAAAAGTATCAAGAGGGTAAAACTCCTCAAAATTATTTTTTTAATCATGTAAAAATACCCAAGGCACTGCTGGAAAAGTGCCTTGCCGCTAGGCGCCGCCTAGACGGGCACCTTGACAACTATGAACTTCACTAAATTGGAAATGACCAGTATGTCGTCATAATGTCGAAATTTTCCTAAATTGGTGAAGAACTTATGTTGGGTGAAGGAATTGCCTATCTTTTATCATCATTGTACCTCATTATCAATGAAATAAAATGACTTTGATGTCGACATGGAATGTATGAAGTCGGGCACTGAACGGTAGCCTACAAGGGTCGGATGTGATGCAAACCACCAAAACAAAAAAAACAGCATAAACCAAATCTGAAAAATCTAATAAAAACAGAAATTTCAGATTTCAAGTAAATCTGGAACTTAATTTAAAACAACCCCAATTCAATAAAATTGAAACACAAGAAAGAAATATTTAAAGAATCAATCTTAAACAAAAAAATCAGATTTTAATCAATCCGAAAACCCATAAAAAATCAGATTTAAATAACCTGTGAACTCAATAAAAAAAAGATTCTAAAATCAAAAATCTGAAAATTCATTTAAAAGACACCGAACCTCACTAAAATGGACAACAAATGCTTAATCTCAAAAGAAATCAAATAAATAACATTTGAAAGATCTAAAATTTGTCAAAATCAACTTAAAACTGAAAATTCACATCTAAAACATAAAATTCAGATCATTAATTAAATCTGAAACTTTAAAATCAAATCAAGTCAATCAAGCCAAATTCCATAATGCTTAAAACACTTCAAACTCATCAAAAATCAAAACCAAAACAACTTGAACCAATCAAACCTAATTTAAAACAAATCAAAAACCAAACCGAAATCAAATAAACAACAAATCAAACAATTTCACTCAAATCTGAAACTCATAAAACCAAATCTAAACCAACTAAAATCAACCAACAAAACAAATGAAATCAACCTCAAACAAATCGGTTTGCATTTCATCGGGCCCAAAAGGCCGCTACCCTTTTGAGTTCATTACTTTATGTAGATGTGCACACTTTGCCAAACAGGTTGCTATGACGGTTAATCAATGACGTTCAAGCCGTTACTTGATGTAAGTTAACGCCGGATATTGACATCATCTGGCGGAGAGAGATCAAAAATAAATTTTTAAAAAACCCGAACCTCGGTTCTTATACTTTTAAAGTATCACCGGACTATCTAATACTTTTAAGACGTCACCTATTTTCCTAGATAAGTCCAGTCCGGGCAAAAAAAAATCTTTTTTCCCGATCAAGAAGGAAAAATGAGGTTCACACAGTATACATGG
This sequence comes from Cryptocoryne crispatula var. balansae, assembly GCA_036172225.1. Lineage (NCBI taxonomy): Eukaryota > Viridiplantae > Streptophyta > Magnoliopsida > Alismatales > Araceae > Cryptocoryne > Cryptocoryne crispatula. Next base: position 22,667,674 of record CM069920.1, read on the forward strand.
AGAGAAGGCATGCCATGATTCCCATACAATTGAGTGAATTATAAGTAAATTCTTTAAGTCATTGAATGGGCATTAGAAACTTATCTTATTAATGGATGTGGGGTTGAGTCTCCTTTGGCCTTTAATAGACATCAGGTAGAGACTATTCCCATTGGTTTAAGATAGAGTACACTCAGACCTTTGATAAGCATGTGGGGACATTACTCACTGGTTAGGATCAGCCGATCAAGTATACCCCAGCCTTAGATAGACATATGGGAACTAATCTCATGGTTTATGAACCTTATTAGCTTATGATTTAGCATGTTACCATGTTGCACACGCAGTCCCTTCATGGTTTAATGGGTGTGTTCCTCCCTATCAGGGGTATGGTATCACATTGGAGTCTTTATTTGACTTTTATATGCCAACCTAAGGACGTAGGGGCGTGCACAAGGCCGACTCCCCAACTAATCCATATCTAAGAATTCTTTCAAGTTATGCCAAAACATAAGGGTATGCACAAAGCCAAGCCCCGATATAGTCTAGATTGTTTGAATGCTTCCGACTTGCTCACCTCCTAGCCTTGATAAATATAGCCAATAGCTATTTCTTCAGGGATGTGGCTGGATGGGAAGGTTCAAGGATGATAAGCAAGGGTGCAGGCCTCTAAAATAGAAGAAGGATACGTCAGTTTCTTTGGCAAAGGTGGCAGGATCAAAGGGGGTGGTGCGCACATGTGATGATGGATAAGAACTAATGCCCAAGTGGGCCTGGATTACGCTCAGCCCAATAAATGTATGGATAATGAGATGTAAATAATAGGTATTAATTTGGGCTCTTTCTTCATTGGATTAAGACCAAGATGGGCGTAGCCTTATAAGGATTATATAGCCCAACTAACATATCCATTGTGAGCTGCATAGGCAGGTGATAGATGGGCTCTCATTGGCACTGAAAAGGGTTCGTTAGTGGAAAACACAGAGCCCACAAAATATATATATATATAATTTGAACGAACTGGATAGGCCTTAGTTTCAATCAAATCTTAGTCAAATTGCCCCCTCTTCCTCTTATGAAAATTTTAGGTGCCAACATCTGGCTTCTTCTGCATCTCTAATGGGGTGTTTGGTTGCATTTTAATTTTAAAAAAGGTTTCATGATAAAAAATTAAAATATAATGTCAAACAAGATAATTTTTTAAAGTGAAAACGTGACAATGAATGTGTTTGGCAAAAACATTTTAATTTTTAAAAATGATAATGACGTGTTTGGTAGCCACCCAGATCGGGATCACCGCATTGTCCAGGTTCGTAGAGGAGCTTCTGCCGCTGCTCCTCCTCCTCCTCCTGTGACGTCCACCTACTGGTGATTCGATTCTTCGCCGTCTTGCGCGCCTGACTCGCCTTGCCCTGTTTATCATCATCAGATCAGGAGGTCTTCGTACCACAACGGGATCAAGGTGTCGGAGGTGTCCAAGCTGCTGGACATCTCCGGCGTGCAGACCTACGTCATCAACAGCGCCAAGATCGTCTTCCTCAACGAGCGGCCGCAGCCGAAGCCCGGCAAGGGCGTGACGACCACCTGCGAGGTCTGCGGCCGGAGCCTCGTCGACGCCTTCCGCTTCTGCTCCCTCGGCTGCAAGGTGCCGTGCTACACCCCGACCACCGCCCGATCTGTTCTTCCGAATCAAACTTGCTCCCGAAGAAATCGCGAGAGCCTTGTGATCAAATCGCCCGGTTTGACTTGCGGCGGCAGAAATGCGGGAGTTGACTACTGCGATGTAGGTTCTGTTTGGTGGCGGCGGCGGCGGCCCGGTTTCAATCTTCCTCTTCCGTTTTCAGGTGGAGGGGATGAAGCACGACGCAGGGCTCACCTTTCTGCTCCAGCCCAAGTCCGGCGGGGGGCACCCGACGGACGGGTCCGAATCGGACGACTCCTCGACGACGAAGAAGGTCGGGACGGCGCCGGGTTCTGACCGGTGGGCGGACCCGCCTACCACGGCATCGGGCAGAGAGGTCGTCGGAAAGCGCCCACTACCGCCGCCGTCGCCGCCGGGATGAGGAGGCCGCCGGGATGAGGAGGCCGCCGAGGGCTTCGCGAGGGCCGGGAGGTCGGAGGTCGCCGAGGGCTTCGCGAGGGCCGGGAGGCCGCCGAGGGCTTCGCGAGGGCCGGGAGGTCGGAGGTCGCCGAGGGCTTCGCGAGGGCGAGACACCGTTTCGCTTTCAAAAAAAAAAGTGGTCTCCACCACTTTTTTTTTTTACGTTGCCTTTCGATGAAAAACGTTTTCAAAATAAAAAACGATAAAACTAGCCAAACGAAACTTTTAGAACACTTTCACTACAATTTTCAAAAATTAAAAAAGAAAGAGTCATTATCACGTAACCAAACACCCCATAAAGTTCGTCAATAAACTTGAGCATATGCACAAGAATTTGATGCAAAGGCCAACTCCAAGTTCAGATAGGCAGCTGAGGCAAGAAAATCATTTTTGACAAAAAATTAAAAATTTTAACAGTTAAATGATAAAGGCATCATTTCAAAGCATCGAAAGGAAGAATGGATGACAATGACGGAGTACACTGATTGGAGTACTAGAAAAGAAATCAAATGGAAATAGAGGCCATAAGTGGTGTGTTTAAAGAAAGAGACAAAAATATTAGATTCTTTCATATGCAAACATCACTTAAGAACAAAGCAATACTTAGCACAGGCCGAATATTGTCAGGATAGTAAGGGTAGGAATTGATCAGATAGATCAAGCTGTTGTTATTCTCTATAAGAAATTCTTCAAGGAAGGAGGGAACTGGAGACCCCTGTTGAATTTTGATTCAGGCATGAAAATATAGAGAAAGAGCTGGTTGTTCTTGCAAGTCCAATTTCAGAAGAGAAGGTGGTCAAGGCCATTCAGTTAATGGATCTTTTCAAAGTCCTAGGCCTGAACAATTTCTCTGATGGGTTTTATCAGTAATGTTAAAAGATCAATAAAAGTGATTTCATGGCATTGGCAAAAGAATGTGAAAAAAAAACATTCATTATTAAACTCATGAACTATTCTTCATTGATTTTGCTTCCAAGAAAGAAGAATGTATTTAACATTAATGTATCGGTGTTAAAAATCTTAGACCTGTCAGCTTCCTTAATTGTGATTACAGAATTGTGACAAAAATTGTAGCAAGTAAATTAAGTAAATGTTTGAAGAAATTGGTGAGCCCTTCTCAGTCAACTTCTATACAAGGCATATCATGGATAACTTCATGACTGCCTATGAATGTATTGACAACCATAAGATAAGAAAAGAGAATAGTATCATTGAAACTTGACTTCAATGAAGCCTATGACAGTGTGA